>CAIGQV010016547.1:14295601-14329929 GCA_903798115.1 Danio jaintianensis | reverse complement strand
ATATGTATATGTATAAGTATATGTATGTATGTATGTGTATATATATATATATATAATCAGAAGGTCAATTCTCACTCCACAAGCTTTATACTAAGAAGTGACAGAAGCACAAACCTCTAATTTCCGTTTCTTCTGTTTCTTGACCTGCTTCTCTTTCGGTTTCTTTGAATTCTGTAGTTCCTCATTCTCTTTGTCCTTCCTACTTCTCTTCTTGTTTTTACCTTTCCCCCTCTCCTCCATTTCCATCTCTTTGCTGATCGAGCCGGTCCTCTTGTATGGTGGGCCGAGGGTCTTGGACTGTGTTTCCGCCACCTCTCTGCCATCACACAGCAGGTCCAGATCCCCGTACAGCTCCGGAGCCTCTGCCCTGGCAGCAAGAGCCTCTCCGATGACCTCTTCAGGAGCTTCCTGAACCCCGTGCTGATTGAGATCTGCAGGAAGCAGGACGGTGGGGTCTTGTTTCGTCCTCTTCTGTGGAGACGTAAGGTGTGGAAGCGCAGGAGTTTTAGAATAGTTGTGCTCCTGCATGACGAACAGACCCTCTGGATCCAGGAGTGGTTGGCGTGGGTGCGGGGCAAAGAAGTCTCCCTCTTCTTCTTCCAGCTTGTGCTCCTCTGCCTCATCAGAGGTCTCAGTTTCTTCCGAGTCGATATCGGCCTCCGGGTCCATCTTGAGCGCCACATCGGCCAGAACAGACAGGTCAGGCTTAGGAGCAGAGGCGAGCTGCAGCAGGCTGGACACTCCCAGCTGTTCCCTGAGTTTCAACCGCTGCTCCAGCTCCTCTTCATCCTCCTCCTCTTCCTCCAGAGCAGGATGAAGATGAGAAGCTGAAGCCGACTGGCTGAGCGTCCGAGGGCGACCACGTGCACGCCCCTTTTGTGTAGTTGGCATTGGGACGGGATCCTCATAGGCCATTTTGACCAAGGAGGCATGGTCAAGAGGGAGATTTTGGACTGTGAGGCAGACAGGCGCAGGGGGTGTTCGGGGGGAGTCTTTGCCACGTTTGGAGGTGTTTTTGGGAGGGGGAGTTTGTGGGGATGGAGGAGGACCTGGAATCTTTTTGGGCTCATCCGGCCGCAGGGAACGCACAGGTGGCGGGACGGTAAGAATGGCTGAAGGGGAAGCAGGGGAAGTCAGGGCACTGCTTTCATTGGGACGAGAGGCAAACGGAAGGAGCATCGGGACGGGTTTGGAGGATGCAGAAGAAGCAGCTGGTGTGGGTGTGCTTACAGGAGACACGGAAGGAGGAACGTCTGAAGCTTGTGAAACAGGAGAGGGAGATGGAGAGGAAACAGAAGATGACTGAACAGAAGGCTTGACCTCGCTTTCTTCCATTGAGAAAGAAACAGTCTTGCGCCTTTTCTTGAGTGGGGGAAGGAGGAGGATGGGGGAAGAAGGACGGGGGTACGGAGAAGATGGAGGCACAGCTGTAGCAGATTTCTCTTCTTCTGAAAGTCATAAAAAAATTGATCAAATGAACACAAAAATGTAATGCTTTTGAAAATAAGAAAAAAACTGCAATAATTTTCTCACCCTCACGTCATTCCAATTCAGTATAACTTTTTTCTAATGATATTTTAGATTATTGGCAGCTAAACTATTGTTTTTTCCAATGTATTTTTGTCCTTACAAAGAAAGTCAAAGTCAATGAGAAAGAAAACTGTTGCCATCCCTTCATAAACTCATTTGTTTTCCCTCAAAGGAAATATAGTCATACAGGTTTGAAACAACTAGAGGGTGAGGCAATACTTAATTGTTTTGGAGAAGCTGACCTTGTTTGTCCTCTGCAGTGGTCACTAATGATTGGTCTAAACTTGCTTTGTCCCTGTAAAACAAACCAGAAATGACTCAACTTCAATGAATCTGTTCATTGACAAAACTTTCTTTATGGTTTTACGTCTCACCTTTCATCCTTTTCTGTGTCTACCGCTGCCACACTGTCCATCGTAGACTCATCCATTGTGTCCAATGACTCGCTCTCTGCAGCCTGCTCACCTTCCTCTTCATCTTCCTCATCAGAGGAAGAAGACGATGCTGAGGAGGATGATGAGCTCTCAGAAGAGGAGGAAGAAACACTCTCGTCATCACTGTCTGCACTAAGGGCTTCATCTAAGAGACATGAGCAACACAGAAAAGAGTTAGAAACCAAAACACAAGCATCTAAATGATAAACAAATAAACATAAAAACATAAAATAAGATGTGCATAGAAACGACAGACCAAAACAATGAGCAGTAATAAAGACAAACATAACAGTTTCATACCTTCTGACTCATCCACTTTGTCACTGTCTTCATCCTCCTCAAAAAACAAAACAAAAAACTCACCAGTCACAATAATGTAATGTATTGTAATGTACTGTATATGCAACCAAAAAAGAAATGCTGCCATCTAGCCATTATACAATGAAACAACAACCAAGACAAAAACAGAAGATTGTACAGCAAAATATATTATATAGCATTTTATAACTGCAGTGCTGGTATGTAAATAAATACTTATAGCAATGTCATTCAATTCACCACTATATCTAATTTACATTCACGTGAATGGTACCAATTTATATTTCTTTTATACAACAGATTTATTTATTTATCAAGTGTTGTGGCTATAGCCTTTATCAGTTCTTGAGCTTATTCATATCGGTTTTTATGCATATTCATATCTTTTAATTTTAATGTATTATATTGGGTTTTGATTGCTGCTAAACTGTATTTCATGGTTTTCTACTAAACAATGACAATAAGCATAAACGTCTTTACAATTTTCAAATTGTTACATTAGATGGATTACTCAAGGTTGCTCAGTTTAAATTTTATTGTTAAATAAAACTGATCCAAATAGTTTTCATTCACTGAAATAAACCAGAAAATTCTATACAGTATTAGACGGAAAAGTTGTAAATTACATTGTTAAAAAAATAAGCTAGAATATTATAAAAAGATAAAATTACAATAAAAGAAAATAAAGCTAAACAAAAACTATTTATTTAAAAAATGAAAAACAAAAATAAATAAGTTGTTTTATTCAAATTTTTCTCAGTTATCATATATATAAAGGAATAAATACTAGGGCTGCACAATATATCATTTCAGCATCGATAATGCAATGTGCGAATCTGTAATAGTCACATCGCAGGATCTGCATTGTAGATTCAGGATTATAGTAGTTCACCAGACATTACAGTTCAGAACAGTAGAGTCATTTCAAATATTAATGAGTCAAAGTTTATTATTTGCATTTGTTTTTAAGGCCTGTGTAACTGTGTAAGCATGTGAAAGCAAATGGAAGACATTTGGGCACAAGAATTAAACATTTGTTTAGATTAATTGTACAGTATATAATTACCACAATGAAAAAGATACAGTGTTATTTTACATTTGATTATTTAATTTCTGTTCTTAAATACTGTTGGACCGTTGGGAATTCACATCTTTGCTTTGTTGTATTTAAACTTTGCTTGTCATTTTATGCAGATATGCTCCCCTAAATAAATCATCTCAATCAATCTAAAATTATGAGTTCAAGCTATTGAAGTCATCTGGCAAAATTGCATTATTTTCTTGGACTATGATACATATTGCAATATGAATACAATGTCAGTTTTTTCCAATATCGTGCAGCCCTAATAAATACTTTGCTGTTATATAAAAAAATACCAAGATACCACAGCTGAATAGATCAGTTGCTGCATATTGGTGAGACAATAACCTCTGGAAACCTCTAGTCAAAGCAATCACTTCTTGATGCTCGAGTTGGAGTACTACAAACCAGCCCGTGCCCAGATAGACAAAAAGGACAGACATAAAGGCAAACAAACCAACCTTCTCAGAGGAGGAACCATCTGATGTCTCTTCTCCTTCACTGTCCAGGTCATATGGCTTGCGTGCCTTGGCTCTGCTCCTCCTCCTTGCTGCTCCTCTGTCTGCCACACGCCGCTCCTCTGTTCTTCCAGCAGCAGTGTCGGAAGATTTACCCTGATAGGAGTCTAAAAGAGAGAGAAAAAGATGACACAGAGAGGTTACAGATGTACAATTACGTTACCTTAAAAAAAGAAAACCTGATGGAAGGTAATGGGAGGTGATTAATCCAGCTCATGTGGGACATACCCTCATCTTCTTCATCTGGTGGAGTGGAAGGTCTGGCTCTCTTCAGCTCATCACCCTCCTCAAGCTCCTGAGGCTCCTTCCTCTTCACCTGGAAAACGCATTCCTCATTAGTAATCATATAGATATGAAACGTGACAGTATCATGCAATTTTAGTAATGATGGATATCTGCTTGTTAAAACTGAGACTTGGAATATAGAATTATATAATTTTAATACCAAAAAAAGAATTCCCATGGTCAATACCCTTTTATTAAAGTTAAATGTAACACGCAGTTTGAAATCTATTATCTGTTACAGTGCATGCATGCAACAGGATGTAGTATATTCAAATAAAAAGGAGGGAATTTTGTAAATTTATGCACTGAGATGTTATTCTTTAAAAACACAATTTCAATTATAAATGACTATATCCAAAATTTAAATGATTTTAAAATTAAAAGCCCTAGGAAACTGACGAGGTATTTGGTTTTGTTTGAATATGGATTTGTATTGAATAGTCTTTTTTTTTTTAACCAAAAATGATTGTGCCTCCTCACTTGTAAGTCGCTTTGGATAAAAGTGTCTGCTTAATTAGTAAATATAAAAATGTGCACTGTATACATATTAAAGGATGTACTAACAATATGGTAGTTTAAAAAAAAAAAACATTGAGGTGAATTACAGCATTTGTTTTTCTAAAATTACTGCTGTATGTGTATGTATATATGCCAAATTAGACCAGTCACACCAGTACACTTGAATATTTTTTGATGGTCACTAAAGTAATTTTCAGTAGAAAAAGGGACTGGATTTTAGTGCCTTTCAAGATCGATTTAACAGTTTTATGTGATGGCCACGAGATGGGGACAAGAGTAAACAATTATATAAAAGTGTAGGAGACAGTGGAAAGGCAGCATAAACGTTCAGTAAAATTAGGCACCTTGAAAGAAGGCAAGCGCAAGGCCCCCCGCAGGGAGAAACCCTCCATGCCTCCGCTCTTGGCCCAGTCTACCAGAGACATGAGTGGCTCTCGAGGTCGGTTGCTCGTCTTCTCCTCCTTCTTCTCCTCCTCACGCACCACCGCAACTCCTCGCATGGCTGTCTGGAATGGCTGAGCAAACGAGAGCAAGATTTGACACAACAGATAAACACTGAAGGTCATTCAAAACAAACACAAGGAAAACTAGCTTTAATTTGCTACCTTTGCTTTCCGCTCCTTGCGGTCCCACCACTCATCAAAGGTACCAAAAGCGACATTCTCCACCATCTTGCGGTTCAGATCCCTCTGCATGATGTTCTTCATCTCCTCGATCAAAGCTGCTAGAACCTGCTGCACTACAGCCTCACAGGGGTTGTGGCCCATTATGGCCATCTGGTCACCTGCCGCTCCATACAGTTCTCCATCCACACTGGGAACTGCGCCAAAGCCAGGAGGAGGATAGTGGGAAGGAAACTGCTGGGGCAGTAGGTGCGGAGGCCAGGGGGTGTGTGGAGGCGGGATGGCATGATGGTGTGGAAGCTGAGCTGCATGAGGGTCTGGGTATGCGTACGGTAAGGGAGGAGGGATGTAGCGGTGGTCCTGATCATAATGGCTGGCAACATTCCCATCTTGGTCCATGTACGGGTGGTGGGGGTGGTGTGGCGGTGCATGCGGAGGGGGAATTGAATGGAGGTGATATGAGGGAGGATATTCAGAGGTGGGTGGGACTTCTGCAGGTGGTGCTGCTGTGTTGTTGGAGGAGGCCATTCGCATCTGGTGGAGACGACTGAGCATGTGTGTCTGCATCTGGAATGACATGGGCGCTCCACCACAGTACTGGCTCATGAGCTCCATGGAGCTGGCGTAGTCATACATGTGGTGTGGCAGCGGAGGAGGGTACTCGGGGTGCAGCTCCATGTGTGGAAGCGGAGGAGGTATGCCAGGGGGCGGAGGGGGCTGCAGGGAGAACCCAGGAAGGGGTGGAGGTGGGAGGTGGGGAGGGTAAGATGGGATTGGTGGAGGTGGCATGGTGGCGCTGAAGTGCTGGCTGGTGTCAGGGGCAGGGCTTGCAGAGGGGTCTGTGGTTTGGGAGGGGAGGGCAGACTGTGAGGAGGTTGCTGGTGAAGAGGATGAAGAGGCAGCAGGATGAGATGTCGCTGTGGTGATGGTGTTGTCATCTTCGTCAGATATTTCCATATCTTCACCAGACGAGCGAGGAGATGGCTGAAGGGAAGAGTGTGTGAAGATCACAAGTTAAACACACTTTGGGGGAAAGGGACATTCTCCAGTTGGAAACAAATTTAGTGGTGCACTGAAACCGAGAAACAGAACCAAGAAACTGCACAATAGCACATGACAAATTAAAACGTTTGCAAAAAGCAAATGGTATGAAACAACAGTTAAAGAAATGGTTTAAACAAAAATGACAATACTTTACTCAACCTCATGTCATCTTAAACTAATAAGACCTTGGAGAATTATTACACAAATCAAGATATTTATAAACAACAGTAACTATGCTCAAGTACATTTCTTTTTTCCAAAACTCATGAACTTTTTAAAGAGTTAATGTATTTTAAAAGATGGCAGTTGTTCAAATTTCATAAAAACTATTTTTTTATTTGTATTTTGAAGATTAAAGAAAGTCTTGCGAGTAAATTATAATTAAATGTCTTGGATGATCAGACCTTTTAATGACCTAATAACCTGGGACCTACTTCCACACTTTAATTAAAACAGATTTTGTGTTATTGCCAATAAGAAACCATGTGGCAGATCTGGGGAATAGATGGCAGGAAAAACCTAATTCTGGAAGCAACTAACCATATAACGATAATGCATAATTACAAAAGCATAAGAAAGACTTGCAATATTTAAAAAGCAAATGAGAGAATGCTAATGCTGCTTTGTTTAAAGGTTGCATGGTCAAACAAATTAAAATAAAAACTAAAAGGTTTGTTCAGTATTGCTTAGCTTATTGCTAGGCAACTCTGAATATATCAGGTGGTGACTCAAATCTCATGTATAATCTTGGTCTCAAAACAAATTAAATAAATAAAATAAAAATAGCTGAGATCCACATAATAATAGTCAATGCTACCTGGTGCTTTGAGTGTAATGCAGTTAACTTCTGTCACAAAGCCACTTATAGATCGATTGGATCATTTGGAACTTAAGAAAATCTGAGGTCTTGAACTGCTCACTCACAGCATCTTGAAATTTTGCATTAATAGACCATCTTAAATCTAAATGTGCATGATTATTGTGAGCCATTAATTAGCTGCTATCTATTTAAAGGGATAGTTCACCCAAATTGAAAATGACCCTACAATTTATCTATGTATTTCACTTTCTTCTTTCAGACAAACACAGTCAGAGTAATTTTCAATTTTATCCTACCTCTTCCATGGTGTTTAATGGTGTTGGGTAGTGCTTCCATAAAACTACATTCAAAAAAAGTCATAAAACTATGTACACTGCACTCATTTACCACAAAGGGGTTAACGCATGTCTTATAAAACAAAATGTATTATTTTTGCAAAAATTTTTTCCTTTTGAATTCAAATTTTAAAATTAAATCATTCTTATGTCATGCATCAGTCAAGTCAGAGGTCGGCCAAGAAGTTGTCGAAAACACGCATTCGGCAGCAACTGGAAGTCTGTGATTTGATTTTATCAAGGGAAGAGCCCTTGATAAAATTGTCAGGAAGGAGCCAGGATAAAATTGTATTTTAGTTATAAGCAAGTAAAAGAAAATGATGTGGTTGACAACTATGACTTCCATGGTATGAACGTATGAAATACCTTGTTTTCATTATGATCAATAACAGTTCATAACATTAAACACCATAAAAGACATTTTTTGAACCGATAAGGATTGACACAAGGAGCTTGCACATTTAAGCACACTTAAACACTTATTACGTTAAAGAACACAGAGAACAATAAGAGCACAATAAATAGAATGGGGCACTCACCTGTGCTTCACCATTGTAGGTGGGTGGTGTATGTGGAGCCCTGTGTGTGTCAGAGGTTGTGTGCTCTTCCTGAGGTGGAGGTATTTGGCCCTGAAGAGACTCTGACACTAAACTGTGTACAGTAGGAGTGGAGGACGCCACCTCTGGTGGCGTTTTCCTTCCTTCTCCTACACCACTAACTTGCCTTTTGCCCCTGCTGCGCCGTCCATCTTTCTCTCCTCTCCTCCTCTGGTGACCTGCCTCCATCTCTCCTTGTCTCTTGTGGCTAGGCCTTTCTCCACCATCCTCTCTGAGTTTGTTTCCTCCATCTTTGATCTCATCTGTTTTTCCTCTCTCTCTGACCTCATCCTTCTCATCGTCCTCATCATCTGAGGCAAGGAAGGAAAACTTGGCCTTTTGTTCCTTCAGCAACATCTCAATACGAGAGTCCAAGCTGCTGCTGTGGTGCATGAACGGCAGGCTCTCATTGGTGGAGTCAGGCTCCGGAGAGGAGTCACGCTGTGGTGGAGGCGGAGAGAGGGATGCTGTAGAAGAAGGGAGATGGTGAGGCAGGGAGGTTGAGGATGGGGAGGTAGATGATGATGGGATGGAGGCGTGGGGAGGCGAGGAGGTTGGAGGTGTCCGAGGTGGAAGGGGCGGGGTGCTGGGATGGCGTTTGGGTTTGGTCCATTGTTCTTCTCTGATAGGACTGTCCTGGCCAAAATCAAGAGAGCCGAGTGTCTCAGCCACGGCTGCTGCAATGACGGAGGCAGGCGGAAGGGGAGGTGGCGGCGGTGGAGGCGCCAGGGGTGTGTGGTGTGAATGACCACGATAGTCATTGTCCATGCTTCCTCCCATCCCAAAAGCCCTCTCACCTGCACCCTGCTGGGGACGGAAGGCCGGCGAGGGCTCTAGCCGAGAGGAAGAGGGTGTGTCATAGGGGGACAAGTCTTTAGATGAGGAGAATCCTCCAAATGAGGATGTAGCAGAGGGAGGGGAGAGGCTATTGGACGAGTGGTGGCTGGAGTTCGAGTGGCCCCCATAACGTGGATCAGAGGTGTTGAATTCTCCGTCTCTGTCCCGCTCCCACTCCCGGTCTCTGCTGCTCCTTCGTCGACTCGACCCTCCTCCGCCACTGTGGTGGTTGTGGGAGTGATGGTGGTTACGATGCCTACTGTGATCTCCTGAACGTGAGCCTGAACTGTCCCGCCTATAGCCCCTGCCGTCCCTGTCCTCCCGCCGGTCTGCATGATGCGAGTGGTGTGCATGGTAGGATTTGGAAGTGGAAGAGGAGTTTGTTTCTTGTTGATAGGGGTAGGAGGAGCGTCTGGAGCTTATTCCACCTCCATAGCGCCCTCCTCCTGAGTCTCTCTCCCGATCCCTGTGTCCCCTTTCTCTGTCCCGGTCTCTCTCCCTGTCAGCCAGTGGGGGCTGCTCAAATTGAGGTGGTATGGGTGGATGTAAGGGCATGTGCATCCCTGAACCTCCAGCACTGGGATATGGATAGGGAGGTTCATTAGGTCTGAAAGGTGCAGATGGAGGAAATCCAGGCCGACCCCTTTGGAACAAATCTTGCGGAGGTGGAGCATGTAGGTCATCATGAAAGCGAGGGGGCTTGAACCCTGATGATGAGGAAACAGCTGAGGAGGAGCAGGAGGAAGATGGAAGCATATCCTGCTGGGGGAAACTCTGAGTGCTGCTATAGCCACCGTGCCTAAAGGAAATATGAGAAGATTAATTTTAAATCGCTAAAGAACTTTGCCAAGTAAATATTTAATTCAAGGTTTTGTGCCATCCAGTAACAAACCTGGCAACAGAGAAGCCTGAGTCCTGGGAGAAAGGGGTTCCAGAGCGAGGGGTATAAGGGGTGCCCCCACCCTGTGAAGAAGCAGAGGAGCCCGGTGTATAGGGTCCCCCCATTGAAGATGGAGGGGTATCAAGGCGCTGATCTCCAAACCCAGTGTCCACAGAACAAGGGGTGGTACTGCCAGAGTTCAGAGTCGCAGCAGCAGGAGCTGCCATCTGGTCTGTGGAGAGCCTCCGCCGGATATCAGACGACTAGCCAAAGAAAAAAAGAAATAAAAGCTAATGAGCGTCCAATTAGATAAATTCTGAGGTCATGAACTTTGGTCTACATACACTCAATATTTAGGAAAATAAAAATTGATTCACATCAAATGAATGAGTTGTGTGTGAAATTGTCAAATGAATGAAATCCAATGAAACTGGTATGATCAATGAAATCCCTTAGTCTTGGTCACATACTTGGACCAATGAAATCCTTCAGTCTAGGTCACACTCATAGCTGATGTCTTGATACAATCCAAACTAAAGCAGATAAGTGAGGTAGACGTATAGCATGGTTACTGAGCATAATGTTGGTACACTGTGAAAATCTGTTCTCAAAATCAAAACATCTGAAAAAGAACCAACTGACCAACAAAGAGTCCCATTGCCAGCAGCCACAGGAAGTAATCTTTCTTATCTTGTACAGACACTAACAGTTTTCATCTGCACTGCATGTGGAAAATCTCAAGAATGCACTGTGGAAGGTTTGATGGCTCTTTGCCTTGCAGACATTTTGTGGTTCATTCACAGATACGATAATTGCACAGGCAGTGTGTAGAATAAACAAGACATCTCAAATCCAAAAATCCTTCAAAGATGCCAATAAAGTCTGGCTGGTAACCTCACATCGTGGCATCGCTTATCGGGAATCAAAGCATTCTTTTCAGTGTGGCCCAGTTAAGGTTTGTATGTGTACTCACCGTATCTGGTTGTGTTGGAACTGGGGGCTGAAATTTCTCTGTGAGAGCTTTGCCTCCGGTCGGCACTGTCTGAGGGGTGTATGAGCCGCTTACTATCAAGTCATAATACTTCATCCTCTGTTGGCCTAGAAAAGCATGCAAACAATATAAAGTTTATGCAATGTTTGACATGCCAGCTCCTCCACTATACAGTTACATTCTTTATTTGCAAGAAAAAATACAATCAAGCAATTATCAAAAAAAATTGTGCCATTTGTTTTGCTAATAGAGATGCACACAACAATTCATATTCAGCTACAATATTTTAAGCAATGATAATGTCCCTGCATTAATATAAAAAAAGCCCAGAGAGTTTCTAACATATTTAAGAATTTTGTTCAAAATCAACTTAAACCTGATCAGCTCAATGTAACAAGATATACAATTATAAACAACATTTTAATTTTAAGACTGTTCAAACTTTGATGGCCAATCCATCAGAAAACAAACTATTTAAAATGCTGATTTGGTGCTCAAGAAACAGTTCTGCATACAACTGGTCAAGCATGACAGAAAAGATTTCTGTTAAATCAGTTGTTGTTTTGAACTGTCTATTCATTATAGAATCCTGAAAAAAATGTTACAATTGTATAATGAATAGAAAGTTCAAAACAACTGAATTAACAGAAATCTGTTGTAACACTGTGGATTCACTGTCATGCTTGATCAATGTTATGCATCCTAGCAGCATAAGTGTTAATATATTAAAAACACATACACTGGCTCCAAGCTATTTGAACTGCATTCATGGAGAACTTAAAAATTTTAATAACCAAAGAAAAGTCAGTTGAAAAGGAAAACCCACCTTTGATATCCAGCTGGACATGGACAATGTTTCCCATGACAGACGTGTTGTGCAGGTGTTTGACTGTGTCTTTGGCCCCTCTAGTGCTGGTGAAGAGGACGCGAGCCAAGCCCAAGTGCTTCCGTGTCTTGGGATGAAACAGAATCTCCATTTCCTCAACCTCACCAAACTTGGCGCACATCTCTGCCAAGAACGGCTCCTTTATGTTATCATTCAGTCTTGCGAACGTCACTTCCTTAAGTGGTATAGGGCCTACGTAATACTCGTCCAACTGTGAGAAAAAAGAAAAAGCATTGTAACATGTTAATACAAAAACATAGATCTTAACAGACAAACAACATGGCAACAGAAGAAAAGAAATTAATACCTTAAATTTGGGCACTGGCAGCGACAGCTCTGTGTGTCTAGACCAGATTCTGCGGGGTCTTGGATCACGCAAGTCCCCCACGGGCGGGAATCCTGAATCCTAAAATCAAGCAGAAACCACAGACTTCACATACTCACAAACTGTATATAGGCTGTATATTGGCTGAATCATGAGTTGATTTGGTTCAGGTCCATACCGGTACACTAAAGTGAATCCCATCATATCTGTAGATTTTCTGAGTAACCCGCCGGAGGGCAGGATCTTGTACTAGCTTATAGCTCTTCCATTGCAGACTGAGAGTTCGCTGAGTGTCCGCCCCACTGTCCGGATCCATGCTATCACTGCAGACACAAAGATGAGATTGAGATGTTGTGCAGATGCTCGGCGACTCATATTGAAGTCGCAGTGAGAAAAGCTTTTTTTTTTTTTTTTTTTTTTTTCTTTTGGTTCATTAATACAAGCAGCTCATTAATACTGCACATGCAGAAGAGTAGCACATATTTTAATCTTGAAAAGCTCCTTTTGTAATACCAAACAATGGAGAATCGTGACAAATTATATTAAGTGGTATAATTTGCTTTCCCCCCATTTAAGATGCTGACTAATATTTAGTTGTCAAACTGACAGGATAAAGCCCCTTACATCTGAGTCTGACAAAGATGCCTTATTCATATTAAAATGTCACATTAATGGCATAATGCGTGGAAACTATAAAACACGACTCACGGTTGTCTATTACAGAGTAATAAACAAAAGTACACTAAAGGGTTAGCCTAATGCATGGTATCTGCCCTATCGACTAGCAACAACAACAAGCTAACATAATAAACACTGAAGCTGCTAGCCGCTCACACTGCGCGAAGCTAGCTAAAGTTCAACTTCAAATTGATGTGACAGCAGAGTACAGCTTAAGTGCCAATAACTTCTAGCAAACGAATTTACACAAATTTCCAATACTAAAAATAAATATTTCTACACGGTGTGCCGAAAGACTCACAGAACGGAGCGCGGGTCTGGAGGAGGTTTGCCCGCTTCGCCTGCCGCTAGCTCGCTACAGCTAGGCCTGTGTCGGACGGGGGAAAACAGACAATCCTGACTTAAAAATCTAGCTCCGTTTTAACCCAGGCGCCTTAAATCTGCACTAAAACGGTGTCGCTTGTATTCCGGTGCGTTATCGATGCGGAAAAAGTGCTTATATTCCACACGAAAATGAAGTGTACTAAAAAGAATAACATAATACAGTAAGCAGCCATCGCATAACTAACCTGGGTGCCTCGCCTGCTCGCCATCAGTCACTAGAAATATCAGCCGTTGCAGTGGCAAACGTACTTTCCACATAATGCAGGACTATGTCCATTTGCTACAAATGTTCTAAAAATGTTCAAATAGATTGTGCTATATGTTTTTTGCTTTAAAGCTAAATTGTAATACACGTTAACATTGAGTTATTTTCTGTCTTTGGCTTCTTCGAACGCCTCAAAATTATTTTGACCATTGCAAGCGTGATTGCTTTATGGCGAATCTGCTGTTCTGGTTAATTTTACGTCATCACTCTACGAACTTGATATATGCGTATACTTAGAGTTCATTTTTACATTTAGTTAACGTTACCTCGCAGTTCTTTAACACATGCACAATAAATCATTAGAGATATTTAATTGAGTAAATAGCAATAACAACAAACTTAGTAGTGGGAGAAGATGCTAAATTATGGATTATGTGCAGAAACAAAATGTCATCACAACAGCTACTAAAATCGAGAATTTGGAAGCAAAATAGCTGAAAATAACTTGAATAATTCATTAAAATGTAGCACATTGTCGAGCATGCTATGGTAATAACGTGTATGTTTTAGATAGAGATAAAATATTACATTGACTCACGTTCATGTACAAAGTACCTTTCGAGTAAATTACTACACCTTACCGAACAGTAGGTGGTGCTGGTACAATCTTAAACATTTACTGAAGAATATTTTAATGACCATTATTTCTTGTTGTTGAAGTGAATTTCGCACTATTATTATTAGTGAGACAAAGTAGTTATTATTGTAGATAAATTTTGTATTTTATTCTTACCTGAGTTTCTGTTGACTCCTGATACACGGAGAAAACAGATTTTGTTTTTGATGCCAGTCGTCATCATCCGGAAGGCTCCATGTGTACAAGTTGAATATCTGAGAGTTCAGATTTCCTCAAACCGGATTTTTCACAACAAAATAGGTTGATGCTTGCATCAGCATCAATTTTACAAGGCTGATTAATAATGGTACAACTAAATATATTTTGGATGTGTGGTTTTTTCATAGCTTTTTATAAATTTTTTATTAGAATTTATAATATTTTCTTATATATGATTTACTGTTGAGCAACATGAGCAGCCTTACCATTCAGCTTTCATTCTAATTCCAGTTAAAAGTTGTTTTTTTTTGTCATCTTATTTGTCTATAAAAATTCATTCACTTGTATTACAGTTTTAAATTGAGCTATTTTAGTACAGTTAAACTAAATTAACCTTTACAAAAGTTACCTTGACAACTACCTAAAATTAAGTGTTTTGAAAATGTCATTGCTTTAGAGAGAAGCAGTTTATTACTATAATAAATCATTGACAGACATAGAACAAGAATAGAAATAGAAAAGTTCTTGGAAATGTTGAGATCAAGTAATGCCTCATCACAACTTACTTCTTTCAAATGTTTTTCATTTTAATTTACATCTTTCAAAAAAGACAAATTGCACAAATATTACTAAGGTGACCTAACCACCAGCAAACAAAACAAATATTCATAATTAACAATATGAGATTATACAGAAAATTGTCAAAATATATAATAATAATACCATAACTAAAACAAAAACACTTATTTTAACAACACAACACAAAACCCAAGGAAAAAATTTTGAAAAATCTGCCAAAGTGGAGTGAATACTGGTCCCACGTAGAATTAAAAGTCAGATTTAGACAAAAGAGATGTTAGTAAGGGCGGTCTCTGCGGTCATGTCTGTGGTCGCCCCTGAAAAACACACAACATGAATGGTATTTACATTGGAAAAATCCTTTTTTAATCAATTAAAATATTAAGATGTGCATCAGAACATTCACCTCGAGTCCATCTTTCCAGGTCCAAATCCTCCACGATCTCCTCCTCTTCCTCCTCTGAAGCCTCCTCGATCACCACCACGACCACGGAAACCACCTCGATCAAAGCCACCTCTGCCCCGCTCTCCTCCAAACCCACCTACACAAACACATGGATCCACTAATCCACTGTCTGAGCTCAAGAGTCAGCTGCTACCACAACATCTTGCTCCTCTTTACCTCCCATTGGGGACATTCCTCCTCCACTTCCTTCAGGTTTGGGTTCTTTGCACTGATTACACTCGTTTCGCCATGAGAAGTTCAAATTTCCACATGTCCTGCACAGACATAAAAGAAGTCAATATTGAACGATTCGCATTATTTCAGAACAGTTATACAGAAAACTCATCATCTTAATGTTTGAATTTTGTTGTATGAAAGCTGGAAACACAAATATAGCGGGGTGACAATGCAGTTTCATTTTTTTTATTAAATAAATGAAGCAGCTAAGATTTGATAAATGTAACACACACACACACACACACACACACACACACACAAACAGGTGGAACAATTCCCAAAATCTTTGGTATTTAGAAATACCATACATTAACATAAAATACATAGCCGTCCGTCTACTGTTTACAGTTTAAAAAAAACAGTTATTCTCAAGGCCATGTAATCAAAAAACTAAAAGGATGAAGCAGCTTGATCTTAGTAATAGACACATTATTTTAATGAATAAAATCTGTGAAATTCTACAGTATTACAGCAAGAGAGAAAATTTTATAATCTTATATAAATGTTATAATCTAGGCTGCTGTCATTTAAAAAAAAATTCCATAATTGTTTACTTTCAATTTAGACTCAGACTTGGCAGACCGTTAAAGATAGGTAGTCTGATGTTATATTACATGCATTCAGCCTATATGTTGTGATGCAAAAACGTCTATATTAAAAATACACACAATGTATATGTATATTACACACACACAACTTTGTGGCTGTTCTAGATGTAATTCATATTATGTAAACTGCACCTTCTCTTGCCAGCACTTACGGGTTTGAACACTTCCAGTCTCCTGCTCTTTGCTGACCACCGCTGCTGCCACTACCACCACCACCACCACCACCACCATTGTTGCCTTGGAAACCACCACCACCACCACCACCACCTCTGCCACCCCCAAATCCCCCACGCCCCATTGGCCCTGCCAAAAGAAGAGAGAAACCATATAAAACCAAAGTAGAGACAGTATAACTAAAATCAACTCTGATGCAATGGCTCGGTGAATGCAGTTCATTTGAATAAGTGTGAATCATCACATGTACACACATGCCGACAGCATGGTTTTAAATGCTTGGTAAATTACTTCCCAAAACATAGCCACAGCAACCAATTTTTGGTCTTATACCTTTAGGTTCAGCAAACAATGACTTGCGTATTTCTTTTTAATGTCCTCTTTTTTTATTTTTAGCTTGGACCAAATGATCCTCATGCCACCCCTTAAACAAAAGGCTATATCTGCAAGAATTTACACCAACCTCCTCGACCACGACCACCTCTCATGCCGCCACTGCCGCCGCCACGTCCAAACTCAGCTCTGCGGGTGGCGAAAGACACCTTGATTGGATTTCCATTAAAATCTTTACCTAGGACGACATGATGTATGAGACTCATCATAAATGAATAATAGCAGATAAACAGACTCTAGTCTTGTTTTAAAGGAAATGATCTCGCATTGTCCACTTCAACGTACCATCAAACCAATCAATTGCTGCTTTTGCTGAAGGAGGGTCATCGAAGGAAACAGTAGCCTCCCCTTTAAGCTTCCCGGTCTCTCTGTCTGTATACAGATTGATCATGGGTAATCCTGTCTTCTTATTGATCTGTGTGCGAAAACAACTAAATATTAAGCTCAGGAGAACTTTGTGACCATATCTGCATCACAGTGGCACTTCTTTCCATGCCACTGTACCTTGATGATGCCGATCTGTTTGAAGAAGTCTGCGACCGAGTCCACGGTATAGTTGTCTCCAAGACCTTGTACAAAGATGGTATTGTTGTCAGAGTTATCCTGCTCCTGCACTGTAACAAAAAATATAAAATCATAATTAGGTTTGAAATTCTGTCTAATAATCAAGACAATCAAAATAATTGCTGTATTTGACTTACTATTGGGCCCACCGGCTCCATGATCCCTGGGCCCTTTAAGTGAAAGGAACACTCATTAATATTATGCATGTACATAGGAACGCAGTGTACAAACATCCTTTGACTTTCCTTTATCTCATAATGCACATCTGTACTATGAATTTATATAATTTATGCTCCACGTATAGAAAACCAGACCTAATACACATCTGTAGCAGCATTTTTTGGCTGTATGGGAGTTGTACAAAAAGCACCATACGCATATTTTCCAATCAACACTCGATGGAATTGGATTTAAATATGTCCAAGGACTTAAGTGGAAGATTCTGTCCTCCCATACAGGCAAATGCAGCTTGATTCATCCTCATGGGAAAACCTGAATTTATTTCAGACAACTCCATGTGCTGGCTTTTATATCACACATCTTTAATTTTCTGGAAAGCGGAAAACCTTGCAAGTCGTCCAATTAAAATTTCGGCAAAACCCATTAAACCATACTTCAACATTCTGCTTTTGGTCTTTTGTTGTTGTTGGTGGTGTGTTAGTTAGTTGGTTTTAGTTGTAGGTATCTGGTGAAAGGCCAACAAAGACAACCTCTAACTGATTACCACTTTGTACCCATTCATTTGCCATTCTTTTTTTTTTTATTATTGAAAACACTGTAAATAAATCAGCACTGAACACCACTGAAACATGACAGTGCGTTCATAGACCGTACAATAAGCCTCTTATCCTGTATTCCACAAAAGCTGATTTCTAAACAGCCAAAATGTCAGACACTCTTGTCATTTCATTGTTTTTGGTCTGCGATTACAACCAGACATTGGTTTTTACCAGGACACACAACCATTTTTCACAAGAATAGAAGAATTACCAACACCACTGAGAAACTGCAATGATCAACAATAAACCACCATCATACACTAGTTTACCAGTAGAATCCAACTGCATCAATAAGAAAAACATTGAAACCCAAACAGGTTGCTTTCAGTTTTAGGAAATATGACCACGATTCACCTTATTAGATACATAGAAACTTCTCAACCCTGAAATGTAGCAAGTTTCACCTATAAGTTCACTTTATCCACCATAAAATATTTGTTCCACACAAAACCCATGGACTGGATTGTTTGGATATTAGATTGTATTTGGGCTAACCAGATAAGCAAGTTTTACCATATTGTTATACGTTGAGATGTCATACGTTGAGATGTCATCTAAGTTACCACTTAGAAACACTGGCAAACACAAGCATGTTGGTTTGCGGCTGATGATGCTGATGTTCAAGCAATTATGAACATTATTAATCTTTGACAATGTGCAATATATTGTGAATGTGCAGTTTAATACCAATTCCCTTCATTTCCAGTCCATCATTCCTGTTGGGTTTTTCCCCTGGTTTTAGAGTGTAGAATTACTCATTAAGGACCTTGGTTACAAGTCTAAAACCACCTGACAGCAATTGACCGAACAACTTCTAGAATCCAGCTGTTTGGCAACTTAACCTTCTTTAAAAATGCTCTGATTAGGTTTGATGCAGTAAAAAAACAAACAAAAAACAAACAAACAGAATCTTCAAGGTAAACTCAACCGATATCATTTATTTGTGAATTTAAAAAATGACTGAAAAATCTGCAATTGTTAGACATTTTTAATTTCAGTTTGATGAATATTTCTACATTCAACATTCCCACACTTTTAAAGGCAATCCATGCATTGTAAGAATTGTACATCTAATAAAGGTATGTGCACGTGTTTTTTGATGGCCTAACCACACTAAAACAATACTGTATTGAAAACATTGAAAATGCTACATCATGGTGTAAGGGTCATGGGTTTGATTTCCAGGGAACATGTACTGATAAATAAAAATGCAAAATGAAAAAAACTTTTGATTCATCCTTTGAACTATTATGCATACCTGGCAAAGCTAACATGCATCAACAAACATTCTGTTCCATGCCTGCTTGTTAGATTCTTCTTAATTAAAAATTCCAGAATACAGAGCACCTTTCCAGTAATTTACTGTGAAAAATAACTTTTTAAACACTGAAAATGACCTCCTTGGTATGTGCGGTGATATTGATAAGAAAAAAGTACATACCGGAGCTTTGCACTTACAAGGATAATTCACCAAAAATGAAATTTGCACTTTTTGTTCACAGAAGAAAAGTTTGAAATAACATGAGAGTAAGTAAATGACTGAATTTTAGTTTTTAGCTCAAATATACCTTTAGGTCTTTAAATATAATGGCTTTGTGTTTTTTCTGCAACCACTTATAACGTGATTTACATCACAGCGGTTTACCACTCATTTTTATCACTCACTACCCTAAGAGGTTACTCCATTCCTTTTACCATATTCTTTTAACAAATCTAAGCAAATGTCTCATGACACGACCAGATGCCCACTCCTCCCTCCTAGACCAGGCTCTCTTTAAACCCCTGAAGTTCCTTGTTTAAAGAGTTTGTCACTTACCACCAAACTTATTGAATCCTCCGCGATCGCCCATTCTGACGGAGAAGGAGAGAGAAGCAAGACGAATTGAAGGTTGATGAGGGTGGTGCCCCATTTCACTCTTGAGGCTGGGAAGGCCCCACCCATCTCCACCATCCGTTCTACAAGACCCCTGTTGCCCTTCTACCTGCTGAATTACCCCTCTCACTAGATACATCTGTCTTTATCACCCATAAGGGCTTCTGGAATCCTTCTTGATATATTCCAGTCACGCAGGTCCTCTAACCTTTCATAACCGTTTGGCCTACTGCGTTAGAAGGAATTTCCATATATCTTTTACCATGCAGTTTTGCAATGAACTCGCTCTCCTTGACCAAATCAATAATTTTCTGATTGAAGTTCCTATTTTCCCCAGAACCTTCAGCTAATGTAGTGAACAGCACCCATGCTCTGCTACTTTGGACAGAAACTGCAAACACTGCACTCAGTTTTGCATTTAATCTAAGACAAGCATAACTGATGTGACCACTTGCCCCCTTTTGTATTACTCTCCAGCTGTTCCATACGGTTTTAGGATCCTTTTAAGATTTTAAAGGATCTTTAAACTTTACCTTTTGTTTTTATCCTGAACCTTCTTTTAGTCACGCATTTCTCATTTATTCTTGACTAAGCCTCACTTTCCCAATTCCCAGTTTTCTAGAACCTTCTGTTTTATCTTCTTCAAAAGGAAAAGCCTAAATTCGCTGAATCATGTAGAAACCAGCCTAGGAGGAGATTTAAAGATTCATTAAAGCATTGCAACACACAATAATCCTGTAGAAGAGGATGGAGGTTTAGAGAACAAATGAGATCACAGCCAGATGGGATTTATCATCTGCTGCTTAAATAACTATGTAACATTTTAACATTTACTTGCCAAATAATAAAGTGTGTATAATTTTGGGGGCTTTGTAAAATTGTATGCATGTCAAACTATGGATGCACCGATACTTTTTTTTTTTTTGCCAACACCTGTGATTCCCTGAAATTTTTGGTTACACTTATTTTACGTTGTCTGTGTTACAGTGTAATTATTATACATGCAAGTATTGAGTAATATTAATTTGCAACATGTACTTCCTAAAGAGTTAGGCTGAGGATAAGGGTTTGGCTTAGTGTTATTGCTCTTATACTCCAATAGAAAGTACATGCAAAGTGAAATAAAAACACTGTTTATTAAAAAATTAAAATAAAAAAACGTTACTTGTTACGTTACTTCTGAAAAACCTTAGAAATGTAGATTTGAAGGCTGTATGTGTAACATCCTCCTGAAGTGTTATAACAACATCCTAATAAGATCATCAAATATCTGGCTGAGCTGATCATCAGGGCATGTGGGAAAAATGCAGAGAAGAGCAAGCATTTCAGCAGTCTCTCACTCATCCCCTCATTCTCAAGTAGCATTAGGAAAAAGGTTTTTCTCTCACAACATCCTACTGAATCAATTTGCTTCAAAGAGTCACGACATTGTTTGTGAAATTGCAGAAAATCCCAGGAAAGTGTAATCAATACACTGCATATTACCAGTTTTTAACATGGTATCCAACCCGAATACCAGTATCGGTGCACCCCAACTTATGACTATTTGAAAATTTAAACAAACAAAAGCATTACTGATAAAATGGGAAGACATGACAAAACACATAACACTATACGTCAACGGAATCTCAGTACAATCAAAAATATTTTGAATTATAACACTGGTAAACACCATGTCAGATTTCTGCAATGTGCATGTGTGAAGGCAAACATGTGATGTGATGCACTCAAACCCACAATTCATTGTTTTTTTTTTGTCTCTCGTTCTATTTATATTAAACAAATTAAGCAGATTCATATTTAAAGTAAATACCTGGTCACTCATTGAGCAAAAACTAATCAGATGCGATTTTAAGTGGACCTTTGGCTATTTCCGCTTTTTGTGAAGTGTGAGACTTTGAAATATTCAGCACACTGGCACAAGCTGAAGATAATGCATATTTTTAGGTAGAGACATGAATATATGGATCACCAATAAATCATACACCATGCCATTCTGGTTCCAAACTGACAAAATGTCTTGTTGATTTTGATACCATGTTAATACCTTAAGTAGCCCGTAACTATACACCATAAAACATTTATGTAGTTAATCGAGGTTTAAGCCATCATTTACTTTCAGCCCAGCCAGTTCAAATAACACAAGACTTTCAGCTATATTTTATACCTTCTACCTGATGTTAATGCTTTTCAACTTTAAGACACACTGATGCATACAGGTGGACTTTAAGTGGTGAAAGAGATGGAAGAAATTTGTGATATGAATATTTCCTTACCCCATTGCTCCTCTGCCACGGGGTCCTCCACAACCACCTCTGTCAAACCCACCCGCTCCACGACCTCCAAAGCCACCTCCACGGCCACGTCCACCTCTACCGTCCTGGCTGTATCCACCATCCTGACCACCATACCCCCCTCCTCCTCCTCCACCACTCATTGGTGGGGTATCCTGGTTGTAACCTAGAACAGAAATACAACACATTATAATATGATTAAAAAAATACACTGCATTTCTGCCTTATATCTTGCATTGTCTAAACACTTTAAAATACTTTTTAGAGAGATGGTTAAACCATATAGGTCAACAGCTGATATTAGAGACCTTTCTCATTTATACACCTTATTTAGTCTCTTACGTCTGTGTTACTTGTTACATGGGTTTAAAACTAGGAATGCTCCGATCAGGATTTTTGCAGCCGACACTGAATACTGATTCCTTGCCATGGTGATCGGCCGATTCTGAGTACCGATTCTAATGCTTCAAGATTTATAATGCATTAAGCACATTTTCCCTCTAAGTATGAACCTTAAGAGAAAATCTTGCCTTACCTAAGAGAATAAATTAAGGATGCTGCAAATAATACCTAAAATAAGTCACTTATAACCATTTAGGTGTGAACATGTCATGACCAGGAGCAGCTTTACAGAAAATAATTCATTTATTTATTTTATTTCGGCTTAGTCCCTTATTTATCAGGGGTCGCCACAGCGGAATGAACCGGCACAGAAAATAATAAAACACAGATATAAAAATTGGTAAGAAAAATGACAAACAATGTAATTTGGAAACATTGCAAATGATGAAAGAAGAATTCTACATGCCTCAATCAAGAAAAGTTTGGAGTGCACATTTGATGCATAAGAAGTTAAAATGCACACCTGTAAATCTAATACTTCTTTACTAAAAGGAAATAGGCCTATACACTACTGTTTATAGCAATGAGTGTATTACAAGGAGTTATATTATTAAATATTCATCCATGAATTTTCCTTTGGCTTAGTCCCTTTATTAATCAAGGGTAGCCACAGCGGAATGAACTGCCAACTTATCCATGTGTTTTTATGCAGTGGATGCCCTTCCAGCCACAATCCAGCACTGGGAAACACCCATACACACTCATTCACACCCACACATACAATACGTCCAATTTAGTTTATTCAATTCACCTATAGTGCATGTGTTTGGACTGTGGAGGAACCCGGAGCACCCGGATAAAACCCACGCGAACACGGGGAGAACATGCAAACTCCACACAGAAATACCAACTGACCCAGCCGGGGCTCAAACCAGCGACCTTCTTGCTGTGAGGTGACAGTGCTACCCACTGCACCACCGTGTCACCCCATTAAATATTAATGTTTAAAAAAAAAAATTTAAGTTTTATTTATCTAATAATTCCAGCCAGCTTTTAGTGAACTTGCAATATTGTCAAAAGCAGAACTTTCAGTTGTTTTATGTAAAAAGACCTAAATACATGCAAGACCATTCAAATATTTTGCTTGTCTCCAACTATTGACAGCAAATCACTCAATGAGAGAAAGGGAGGGATTTGCACTCACGATATCTTTACTGCTCTATTCATTTAACCTAAGAAATGTAATGCTTAGAACATCACTGTGCCTCTCGCTATCTGTTCTCTTGCTTATTCACTCTTGTCGCCATGATTTCTTTTGGGGATCACGGAGCCGGTATTCATTTGCAGGAGACTCGCAGAGCTTCCGGGAGAGGTCATAAGGTTGGATGAGACACTAGATAGGGGCGATCGCTCCGTTCACGTCACAGCAGCTCAAAACACTGGAAATACAATGGCTGCACTTGCAATAAAGAGAGCATCACTCGTGCAAGTCGTGCCAATAGACTGTATAAACAGGTCACACCGCATCTGTATATATTTTAGCTGTTGTGACAGGAGCGCATCGATCACTCATGCCCCTACACATCATTTATGTTATGTTGTGTTGTGGCTGCTTTAGGCTATGCATAATATATGGGAGCACATGTGCGTTTTCCTCTGCTTGTAAACTCATAAACAAACACCTGCGATCGGTTCATGAGATCGGCCAGATTGGCGAGTACTGATCGAGTCATCAAATGTAATTATTGACAAATACTGATCTTCGGCCGATCGATCGGATCATCCCTAGTTAAAACCCCTCTTTTGTCCTTGAAGCACATAATAAATATGGCTGAACACAACAAATCAAACTTCAATATGATGAACAAAACCCACCTCCCTGTCCATACTGACTTTGTTGCCCATAGCTTTGTGGTGGAGGAGAGCTGTAGTTAGGAGACGGGCTGTAAGACCCTCCTCCAGGCTGAGAGGACTGGTGTTGGCCTCCGCTTCCCCCAAATCCACTGCTCTGCCCTCCACTGCTCCCATATCCTCCAGACTGACCGCCACTGCTTCCATATCCACCTCCACTCTGCTGCTGACCGTAGCCAGACGACTGAGAGCTGCTGCCATAACCACTGAAACACAACACAACATATTCCTGTCAATATCATCACACATGCAAGACATAACCAACAATGAGATGCAGAATTATTCAAAAATAACACCCGAGGGGTGATACAGCCATGACATGGAACCTCAAAGTTTGCTTTATTTCCTAATAATTCAACAGAGAAGAATCAATTATTTAACTTATTCTATGGTTACCATACCATGTTGTATTTCAAGACACCTGCCTTTTTTTGTCCTAAAAATATAGCTGTCAACAGGACTAGTTTCTAACACATTTCATCCAAACCCTCTTGTTTTGATATTTTACTGTTGCTATACTGTAGCTGTGAGATAACCTAAATCAATAAGCACAGTGATATAAAACTGTAAAGTCAGGACCTCCCTGGACCTACATTAGCTGGGGGTTTATCTGAACATAATTGCACACCTTAGGGCTCATTCACAACGAAAGCGTCTTCTAAAAACGTGCGACCCAATGCTTCAGAATGGTTTGAAAAAAAAGCGCAGCATAAAACATGAGGGAATCTGGACATAACCTTGAGTGCTGAGGGCTTGTAAATAGAAACTTGCAACAGTTGCCCCACCTCTGAGCTCTTCTGATTGGTCTACAGCTTTGAAACTGACAGTGAAAAGTGAAATGTATTAAAAAGGAAAAATCTGTTCTGTTTGAACTAGAATGTTCACCAGCCATTCAGAATCAAGCATTTAATTACACCATATAATGGTCAGTAAAAAACACAAGAAATATAGAGTATATTTACATGGACATCAGTAATGTAATTATTTACATTACACTGCTTTTAGTATATTCTCTTCATGTTCCCGTTTTACATGGTATAGTACTGTACGTAGACTGATGTCAATACATCCCCGTGCAATGTCATCTGACAATCCTCCCAGAGTTTCATCTATGCATTTAATCTATGTGTGATGGCGGATTCAAATTCTTGCTCTTTTGTTTGCCATCTACCTGCTGACCACTGCTGTGAACACATCTGGTCGAAGACTCCTACGCAATGACAATTAGGGTGTGTACAGGTCTATAACGCACTTTGATAATCAGTGTACAGTAAGAATACTCCACGTCTTAATTTACGTCGTGTTTACTTCGAGGATGACTGAAATCTCTATTTACAGGGAAGATTTTTATTCAGAGTATTGACTTAACCCTGTTAAAATCCATTATATTCAACAGGTTTAACATATTTTTGTTCCTGTAAATGTACTGACCATTAACATAATTAGACTGGACACAAACTGACACCAAATCTGAACTCTCACCCAGGGGAAGATGCAGGAGAAGACTGATGCTGGTTATAGCCAGAATAAGAGGACTGCTGGCTGTAGCCTCCACTTTGAGCTGGTGGAGGCTGGCTGGTGTTACTGTAGCCACCAGAGCTGTACGACTGACTGGATTGACTATAGCCTTGAGAGGGGGCCTGAGACCCATATCCGCCTAAAAAATGGATAAGATAATGTTAGCTTTACTAAATGGATCTGTTCACATTTTCTGAACAATTGCAGATATTCATGACTAATACCTGACTGTGACTGTCCATAGTTGGAGCTGTATCCACCCTGATTATACGGAGCGGAGCTGCTCTCTGAGCTTTGGTTGTATCCTCCATAGCTCTGCTGACTGTAGTTCTGGGCAGCAGGTTGACTGTAGCTCTGGCCGGACTGTCCTCCATAACCCCCATATCTGGTCAAATTACAATTCACTCATTATTTTAATGATAAATATTAGCAACCGTTCAGTATTGTGGTGACATTTCGGAATAGATAGATAGATAAATAGACAGCCAGACAGACATACAGACAGACAGATAGGGTTTGTTAATGATTTAATATTGTAAATTAATTGAACTTACCCATGGCTTGCGGTTTGGCCATAATCTAAACAGAAAAAACAATGTTCATGTTATATTACTACTTTTTTCTTTTTTTAATATATAACTTCATTCATTTATTTAATTTTCTGATAAAGCAGACAATTCAAAGTATGCGTTCCAAATGAAGAACAGAGGTATCATATATTACAACTTGAAGCATAGTATTGTCTGGGAAATAGGTCCCAGACATAAAAGTGGATATAACAAATAATAATATTAATATTAATAAGAATAATAATAATAATAATAATAAGAGACAAACAGAAAATATACATAAATAAAGCAATTGATGTGACTTTAGAGAATAACTAAATATATTACAATGTACTGGGTTGATATGAGTGATCATACTGCCAGGTGGTCTAGTATAGGTTTCCAAGTTCTTGAATAGAATCATCTTATTATTTTTTTTAAATCATAATCACTACCAGTAAAGGCACCTTCGGACATACAACAATCTCCCTTTTACATGCTTTTGAGAGCAAAAATACAATATCTGTGAAATTTACTGCATGTTCATAAGTGAATCAGTGTACCTTCTGCAGCTTTGCATTTACACCTCTGAAATCTTTAGATGTAACGGTGTTTTACTCAGGCAAAGTTTAAATATAGTTTTAAATTGAATTAAGTTATGTGTATGAATACTACTTTCTTCAAAGGAACACAAAGAAGAAATTTTGAAAAATGTCTCACTGCTCTGTCCGTACAATGAATGAATGTCAATGGTGAACAACATTGTTTGGTTACCATTTACCAGCACTCTTCAGTACACTCTTTTTCACTGAACATTTGGGTTTGGAACGACATGAATGTATGTAAATGACGACAAATAATCAACTCTGGCCGAACTACCCCTTTAATACAACCAAACAAGCTCCAGTTTTAATAAAATGAGATCGCTGATCGGAATGGGATCGTTCCAGGTCTGTTGCGTCGCTAATTTGAAATATACAGAACGTAGAGAATTCAAGATAATTCATCCCTCTAAACATTTTACGTCACGTTTATTGAAACTAGGTCAGTAGAACAAACGAGCTAAAACCGAAAGAGCTGCAAACAAAATGGCGGATGCCGACATGTTCTTCCTTTCGTCTTTTCACAAATAAAATAACGAATGCACCAAATAAGTACCATAACATGTCCATTACACAACTAATGTCCTCGGTGTGTGCAAGCGAACGATAAAGATTACATAAACGTGTTCTGCAGCAGATGCTACGTTATGCGTCGGCTAAAGCTTACGAATATAATAAAATGTGAATCGTTTTCTTGACCACATCTTACCGTTTGACGCCATGTTCGCGCTTAAAATCCTTTTAGAAATGATGCAGAACGACAACGTGTGAGGTGCTGTACGTACAGTCGCCTTCGGTTAACTGAGCAACTGTGGAGTAGTGCGGAGACTGACGATGATGATGATGCAGTGTCGAGTTGAGCCTGTAGGCGGCAACGGTGATGTCACACTCAGCCATTAATCTTCCTCATGTTTACCAAAGATTCAAAAGGCAACTAAAACATTACAACGTATGATCACTTTTTTGTCGTTGTTGTTTAATTTATATGAATGATATTTATATTGTGTATTCCTGTGTTTATTATATACTCAGATCATTTTTTATTCATCTAATCATTTTAAAACTATTATTTTTTGATTAATTATTTTATTTACATATTTAGTCTCTCTCTCTCTCTCTCTCTCTGAATGTGATGGATATTGCTATGTACTGTTTGGCATTCCCAAACCCAGACTCTATTTTTGACATTAGTTTTTTTTCCACTTTTGTATTTCATAAGCAAATGTTAATAAAAATGTTTACTAAATATTCAGTTAACTCACCTGTTTAAAGACACATTGGAAATATGTAATTTCTTAAAGAAATTATCAAACCAAAACCATCTTTATTTAAAAAAACCATGCAAAAGCAAAAACTGAAATGGCATTATATTAAATTAAAAATTCTACAATTATAAAAGAACATACAACACTGATACTGAAAGCATATATAACCACCACCTTTAAATACATGCATTTGACTCCTAAAAGAACTCATAAAATCAAAACCATCTTTATTAAAAATTAAAAAAAACATGCAAATGGCATACTAATTTAGTATAAATTCTACAATTATCTAAGATGTTACAATACTGATATTGAATGCATGAGTAAAAAGCAAGCAGTAGAGTGTGTGCAATAATATGCGTCATTCAGTCAATCGATTACAATGAATCAAAATTAAAAACAATTATACTGAACTTATCCTATGAATTAGGATATTGGCATTATAAAGTGTTCTGAGGTCTTGATGACATTATTGCAATTACATAAAATAATAATAACTCAAACACAATAACAACGCAAGGACTAGATTGTGCTCTGGCATGATCAGATGACTAGATCACTTCATATAAACATACTGCAAATTACATTAGAATTAAAAAATAATGTGCAAGATCATCTGAAGCTTTGCACTGACTTCACTCAAATGTAAATTTAAAAATAATAATAATAATAAATAAAATCAATGCCACATGGACAAAACAGGTGGAGTTTTAAAAAAAGTATGATTGTGTCACTTTTAAATTCCATCTGGCTAACTAATCCATTATCTCCAAAAGAGTACTAATGCTAAAGACAGGCCTAGAACCAGAGGCGTTTGACCTTCACTTCTCCAAGCATGGCCCAAAAATTGAGCTTCTGGAACTGTGGTGCGGATGAGCTTTTCAAAGCTTGACACTCGGGAATAGATACCTGGTCGGTTTTTCTGAGCACAACCAAGTCCAAAACTCACAACTC
The DNA here is from genome assembly GCA_903798115.1 of Danio jaintianensis. Taxonomy (NCBI): domain Eukaryota; kingdom Metazoa; phylum Chordata; class Actinopteri; order Cypriniformes; family Danionidae; genus Danio; species Danio jaintianensis. The sequence goes on along the minus strand of CAIGQV010016547.1, from coordinate 14,300,719 downwards.
CTGCCTGAATCCATGTCCCATTGCCAACAGGACAAACCAGAGGCCCTCCAGAGTCCCCCTGAAAGACAGAGAGATGGTAAGTAAGACAGTCAGTGTGCAATGGTATAGTTTGATAATAGCCACGTACCTGACAAGAATCCTTGCCTCCCTCTTTATATCCAGCACAGATCATGTCTGATAGGATGTCAACAGTTGCTGAATCAGAGGACAAAATCTGATACATAAACTGGCAGGACGATTGGTCAATAACAGGCACTTCTACTTCCCGTAGAGCCCCGGTTCCAGTGAGGGAAACTATTTGAAGGAACGAGAATGTGCAAATAAAGGCAAAGATTACCCAATATGTCTTTAGCCCATGTCCAAAACACTGTTAAATGAACATAACATGAAATAATAATAGAATTGTGATAAACTTTCTTAGGAGATTGTTTGTTTGAATTTATATACTGTAAATGCATAATAAAACAATTACAACAAAAAAAACTCTTATTTTTGAGTAATCATAAACAGTTTACACAAACTTAACCCTTAAATTGTGTTACACTTTTAGGGTCATGAACATGCATGCAAAGCATCAACACTAAGATGTGTGGTGGGGGAAAATAATTTTTTCTTTGTATTTATTGTGTATTACCTTGTTACCTTTTCATCTGCTCTCTGAGAATACTTATATTTATGCTTTTGGCATACTTTTATCCACTTAAAAAAAGTAATAATTTAAATAAAAATTAATAAGCAGTTACAGTTGTTTGAACTACAAACAATAATGTATACATTTTGAAATATCTTTATATTTAAAAAATGTTTTGCTTAATTTATGTAGAATGCGTTATGTGTGCTTTATCACATGATTCTGGTCAGTCTTTTACATAATAAAGTACTTACCTGTAACAATTTGGAAAAGGAGAGGTTTTGTGGCACACTTTTGACTATGAGAAAAGTTCAAATTCATGTTTTTGGAACTTAATTTGGTGAATAATACCTTAGGATTTGATTTCTTTTATTAAGTAAAAAAAGGTAACTTCTACACTAGGATTGATGAATTTACACCTTAAATCCAATCCTCTGAGCAACACCCTTATATAAATGATGAAGAACAGAAAATGATTTAAAACATCATTACAAGAATACTATTTATAATATACATCACTTACGAAAAATGGTAATTAATTACTTTGATTTAAATGATTATCCTTTTATTTTTAAAGATATTGTTATTAATTTAGTGCTTTTATTTTGCTGTTCATAATGTGATTTATGGTAAGTTGTATTGAATCCAACTAAGACGCCAACCACAAAAGTTATATCTCAATTTTTAACCTTTCAATAAACCTTAAGTAAATATGCCATTCACTTTCCTCTTGCGATTCAACTCTTTACATTTTATTCCCTCTCAATTGCTTAGACTAACTCACTGCTATTACATATTGTCATAATTAAGTGATTATTAATAATATATGATTCACTTCACAGCAGAAGCTTTTATCCAAAGTGACTTACAAATGATATTACAGACAAACAAAATGGCAAGAAATCCAGCCAACACTCCTAAGAAATCCAGTTATTTTTGTTAGTCTCTTTCTCAATACACTTACCACCCTCCTGTTTGTGTCCCCAGCCCGTAACATAGCACAAGGTCCCGCTGTTAAACTGGAAGCCAGCAAACGGCAGACACACAGGCTGAATCCTGTCTGTCCAAGAGACCGGAGAGCGCAGCTGCACCAATGCCACATCTCTGCCGCCCTGAGGGTCTGAGTATCCCTCAGGAATGACCACCCGCTGCACATGACTGACCTTCTCATACTGGTTATAGCCATTGAGCAGATGACGTCCCATGTACAGAGTGTATGCAGACACCTGTGAGGGGCTGAGGGTAGGAGACAGTGAGCATTAACTTCTGCATAGTCGACACCAGCTCTAATAATATGGTAAGATCAGTGGACAAGGTGCACAAATAAAGCGCTTGAGTTAAGAAACACACTCAAAAAAAAAAAAAGATGTTTGTTGTTTGCTCAAACTACTTAATTTATTTATTTATTTAGGTTTTAATGCCATATCAGCAGCATTGGCTATATTCATGGCAAAACATTGTACATATTAAATATACAATATAAAATCATATAATCATATCAACTTCTTAACAAACATACAAAAACAGCAAAGAACACTGAAAAGAGTCATATACAATCTTTTAGTTTGATTAAAGATAAATATTCTAAAATTGCTCCAGAAGGCACCTTTTCAAGCATCTCCCTTAAATTATCTCCCGAATAAAAACGTTCTCTAATATCTTTCAAAAATACACATTCTATTAAAATATGTTTTATCGTCAAAATATTCTTACACAAATCACAAATAGGTTTTTCTTCCCGTTTCAATAAATATGTGTGTGTAAGTCTTGAATGTCCGATTCTACATCTCGTATGTACAACCTGGTCATGTCTATTTTCAAATTGGTAATTATTTCTTTCATTTACAAATGGATTCACTTCATACAATTTGTTATTTCTGCATTCATCCCATTCCATTTGCCATTTCTCATTTATATACATATTTAAAGCAGGTTTAACATCAGACACAGGAATTTTACATTCTGTTATTTGTAACTGTAGGGCTTCCTTAGCTGCTTTATCTGCACGTTCATTTCCAATGAATCCCATATGACCAGGTATCCAGCAGAAAATAATATCAAAGTCTTTTTCCTTTAAAATGTCCACTTTTTCTATTATGCTAAAAATCATAGGATGATCAGTTTTCATAGATTCAAGTGCTTGTAAGCAGGACATGGAATCTGTGCATATTAAAAACTGGCGTTGTTGTTCTTTTTCTATTTGTTCCAGAGCTAAAAACAGTGCACAAGCTTCGGCTGTGAATATTGAGCTTTGTCCGGGAATACTCTTTCTGAAACACTCTGAACCAATCACTACTGCAGCAGATACTCGTCTATCTGATTTTGAACCATCTGTATACACTGGTACATACGTTGGTAGATTGCATCGTATATTCATAAATTCTTCCTGATAAACGTTTGGATGGATTTCTCTTTTTTTAAACTGAGACAGGTGCATTATAATAGCTGGCTTTTTAATATTCCAAGGTGGTATAGGGCATACATGCATCATTGTTATTATGTCCAAATTAATATCCAACTTCTCCAAATGAGTTTTCATTCGGATTCCAAAAGGTTTGATGTATCTGGGTCTGGCTTCGTATAAATGCTGATATTGAAGGTGGAAAACTGCAGAGTATGCTGGATTGTCTTTATTAGCTTTCAGCTTGACTGTATAGTTGAGAGCCAGTTTCAATCTTCTGTTGTAAAGTGACATTTCTTCTGCTGCCGTATATAAACTTTGAATTGGAGAAGTCCTGTATGCTCCAAGAGCAAGTCTCAGTCCTGTATGATGTACTGTATCAAGCATAACTACTTAATTAAAATGAGCCTCTTAACCTTGTAAAAACTAACAAGTTAACTTAATTCCTTCATGCTGACCCGAAACAAATTAATTGTGTGGAACCCAGCATTTTTTACAGTGCAGATTATCAATCCAGTAAAAGTATTAAGTACTTAAAAGTCAAAGTACAAAAGTACTTGTTTATGTACTTTTATGTATTAAAAGTAAAATGTACTTTTTGCTGAATGTTTATTAATTTTACTAAATAAATGTGTAATTTTATTTCCCAAACTTGCCATACACTGATAACAATACTACTGATAAGTAGGCTAAGGATAATCCAGGTCAAACTACTAATCTATAGACAAGTACATATAAAAAAGTAATAAGCACTATAAATGTCTGCTGACTAATATAAACATACAATATAGAAAAATACAACTTTTAACAGAAAGATTTTAAGAAGAATGCTATGCAGCTCTATATTTAATTATTTTGTGCTACAGCATCAGGAAGTTTGTTTGTTTGTGTTTAACGCCATGCCAGGTTCTAATGCTATGTTTATGGTAAGAAAACATGTACTTCAGTTATATAATATACACTCAAATAATTACATTTGCTGTTTGTGCAAACTACTTATTTAATTTAAGCTGTAACAACACAATTCTTGAGTTTTTTGAGAGGACAACTTAATTGTTTTATGTTTAATACACTTAAATTTGTAAAAGCTAATAAGTTAATTCCTTCATGTTGTCCCAACACAAATTGACCCAGCATTTTTACAGTGTATCAGGTTTTTAAAAACTTAATCAAATTGACTCGTCACAGAATTAAAGTTGATACAATCTAATAAAACATGCTTCATAGTTAAAGTGGATTTACAAAGAGAACATGTAGGAGGATTTTCTTCAAGTATTAAAAAAGATTGTATCTGTTCCCCAGTTCCCCAGATAATTTGAATCAGTGAGTCGTTAACTGGAGACCTGCCCTGACCAAATCAAAAAACTAATTCTGAAATGAAGTGGGTACAAGTACAAAAGTTTGTTTTAAAACATATTTAAAAACTTACTTAAGAAAGCAGTGCGCAGCAGAGAGAACCCAATTTTTTGCAATGATAGATCCACCGCAGACATGTCCATTGAATCCCATCTGAATGTCCACTTGCCAAGGCCACGATCCTGGTGATGCTTCAACTCCTCCAACAATGCGTTTCCCTAGCGGAGGCCTGCCACACACTTACATCAGCAGGTCAGAGGAGATTTAGTGCAAATGCACTGTAGGGATTTTCTTACATGATCACACCTACCCTATAACTTCCCTGGAGTATCATTACATCTTTTCTCTATACTAATAAGAAGCTACACAAACAGGAACAGGAAAAATGAGGCATACATGAAAGTGTTGTGGGGTAAGGTTACAAAAGAGGAGAAGGACATTTTAAGGTTCATTATTCTCCTTTTTACTGAAATTCAAATATAATTGATGAACACTATTTTTACTTTATTTACATTTTTTTATTTAATTATTATTTAAATGTACTATAAAAGTTGCAAGAAAGGTGTCAGGAAATTTACAGTCAAAGATACATATAGATATCAAGATAGATGGATATCTAGATAGATAGATAGACAGACAGACAGACAGACCGATAGATAGATAGATAGATAGATAGATAGATAGATAGATAGATAGATAGATAGATAGATAGATAGATAGATAGATAGAT
>CAIGQV010016547.1:14230576-14295591 GCA_903798115.1 Danio jaintianensis | reverse complement strand
GATAGATAGATAGATAGATAGATAGATAGATAGATAGATAGATAGATCTATGCTCTACCAAGACCTTATGTATTATTACAAACATTAACCATTAAATATTTTTTTTACAGTGACAGCCAGTTCATGGTAAAAACTGATAAGATTTGATCAAACATTTAAGTCTGCCAAATGTAAATGCAATGTTATTTATTCGTAATAATGAACTATTATTTAAATAATAGAAAGCAGTGAATAAACTGGTTTTGAAAAATCATTAATATAAACTGTGAAAAATAAGTCATGCAGGAAGGACATTTTTGTGGTCAAGTGACAAACGACAGTAAAAGTGCAGTAGAAAACTCATATAGTCTACAGTTTATTTTTAAATATATAAAACTATATATTTATAGTTGCAGTATTTCAATGATATAATTATCTTAAGTACATTGTTAACATATTTCAGTCGAAAGATAAAATAACATCGCAAATCTGTCACTGACCCACAAGATGAACAAAAATTACCTTGTGCCACACACGTTGACCATCCTGTAAATGTTAAGACAAGATCAAAATCAAATTAAGAATTTAATCAATGCTATGAATCAAACAGTAATAAACCATTAATGCACCTTATTACAATTTACCTGTCGCCATCAAGAAGAGCAGCAGCTGTAGGCATGAATCAGTCATTGTGTTCAATCGGTGAATATCTGTAAATAATCACTTTAAAGTTTTAAAGTAGAAACTACTATTTGTTCTTAGTGTTGAAGAGCTCTAATTCAAGAAAGAACGATTGACTCGGTCCAAAAAAAATAGCTTGTAATGTCAACGATGATATAATTCAAGAATATTCCGCGTCACGCGTAGGCTACTAGAACAAAAATGTCAGCGAGCTCCGTTTACTTTTTAAGCACAAGAAACCCAAACATCTGAAGACCGAGCTACAGATTTGTGATGCTTCTTAAAAAGCCACATATTCGTATCTCCCCAAGTTTACATTTTCATCTGATTAATAAAGGCGATATAATTACAGTAGAATTGAGCACCGAGCCTAAACACAGATATATTCATTAAACAGAGAATGTATGAAAGTACCTGTACCTGTTCCCAGTGTCCAATCACGACGCGCGCTCTCAATCTCCTCCTCCTAAATAATAAGCCCGTTGTTCTCGGGACAAAGATTCACAATCCGGGGGAGAGCTAAATTCCCGCTGTATTTATCAGTTAGACTCGGTTATTTCTGGGATTAACGCAAACAAAATTCAAAGTCATATTAATATTTTACACAATTCGTATGGTGCTCCACACATTAATTATGAAAACGATCAATAGGCCTATTAAAAAAAGTTTTATAAACATTTTATATGAATGTCAGAATCATTTAATGGAATTTAACAGAAATTAATTGGGTTTTAAAGTAAACAAAATGAAACTTTATTTCTAGCAAACAACCATTTTCACCAGTTTTATTAAACTTATAATTTGTAGTAAAAAATGGCTCTAAAATAGTCAAAACCCCTCTTAAGTCTTATCAGTTCCTCAGTATTAGTTACCAAGATATTGTTGCTTAAGCTAAAGGGTAATTCTTTTTCCATTTGACCCTCTTAATCTTATGTATATATTCTCACTAGTGTATATAGGGATCAGCTTTCAGCTAAAAGCCAGACAGGTGCTGCATGTGCAATAGGTAATTCTGTACTGCCTAATGAATAATTCAGCAAAATGTTTCTTGACTTGCAACTTTTTCTTTTTAACAATGTCACGTGGACACTATGGAAAGTTTGGTCTAAATATTAAACTACCTTGAGGCCAATTTGAACCAAACAGACAAATGCCAACACCAACAAACAAGTTGGCCATTGGATGTAGAATGTTGTTGAAAAGAAATACTGTCAGGCTCTCACCTAACAATTGCCACACACAATAAATACAGTAATTAATTAATACTTCTTATGGCTAAAAAGTAATTTTACGTGAAGCTTCACATCAGCTTGTTGGAAAATCATAGCACACTCCTCAGACGTTCCACAATTGAATATGTTTAGTTTAGTGAAAATAAACTGACCAATGGCAAAAGACAGCGACAAGGATTACACTCTGATCCAGCAGACTCCGACAGAGTTGTTTGTTGGTGTTTGTCTGTACGGAGTGAAATGGCCTTTACAAAACAAAGATAAACTAAAGTACCACAATGATAAAACAAAGATGATGAACAATGACGTGAATATTACTATTCATTTATTTATAAAAAATAACAGACTCAATACAATGCGAATGTACAATCGTAGACATTTTCCTCTTGGAGAAAGTATTTCTACATGACATTTAGGTGTGAAAAACATCAGGGGTGAAGTGGCAGTCGTACTTTCTTCTTTATTGTTCATTTTTTGGAGAACTTGGCCTGCTTGTGTTTTGGAGGTGCCCATTTTAAACAATGCGTGTCCACTGTAGAAGCACAGAGAGTTAAACGATTAAACTTTGAAATTCTTAAAAATTGAACAAAAAAGGAGGCAGCAGTTTTTTTTTCAGATGTTACCTGTTATTGGAGGTTTCTTATACTGGGCACTTTTGAGATGTTCCTCTACGAGTTTGGGAGTGACACAGATGACATGCTGACCTTTCCAGTACTTGACCATGTTCAGAGACTGTAGTGTGCTGATGATGTCACTCTGAGTGATGCTTGTCATTTGACTGTGGGTGATTGCATTCTGCATTAGTTGGCAATCATTAACAAAACCGTGGTAGTAAATTAGCAACTTGCTTTCTTTTTTTTAAACGATTGCACAATGATTGCCTAAAATTGACTCTCGCCAAATGTGAGTAAAAACAGGAATAGCAAGTATGCAAAACAACACTCGTAGACCCGCAACCCATCAGGAATGCTTACTGTGCGGTCTCATAACTTGACTGAATAATTTAGAAGCAGTGTTTTCTCATAGGACAATGAATAATAATAATTAGGATGCATCAAAGTATTCATAGCACCACCAGTGATGCTATCCCGATATAGATTTTAAAAGCAAAAGATGAAATTAAAGAGGAAAATCTCAAAATTAGCAAGTTTTTTTCCCCCTACAATTAAATCTAACAGATGCTAACATTGTCTAAATGAAGTGAAGTGAAGTGTGGCCAAGTATGGTGTCCCATACTTGGAATTTGTGCTCTGCATTTAACCCATCCAAGTGCACACACACAGTTAGTGAACACACACATACCGTGAACACACACCCGGAGCAGTGGGCAGCCATGCTGCGGCACCCGGGGAGCAGTTGGGGGGAACGGTGCCTTGCTCAAGGGACTCACCTCAGTCGTGGTATTGAGGGTGGTGGAGAGTGCTGGTCATTCACTCCCCCCACCCCCAATTCCCGCTGGTACCGAGTATCGAACCAGCAACCTTCGGATCACGAGTCCAACACTCTAACCACCAGGCCACGACTGCCCCCATAAATTGATGTTCAACACACAAATCTGTTAAAATCTCAAAAATATTAGTCAAGGGATTCGTGACCCTTTAATGTCCGGTAGAATTTTGCAGATCGTGATGTTCGTTTTAGGCCCTGATTGTACAGGTACACAATTATACTTGAGGGCATGTGACCTTGTGCTTGTAAATTCAGACTGTATGTGTACCTGAGGTCTTTGATGGACAGTGTCCCTCTGAAGTCCCGCAAAATCTCTAATAGTACCCATGACCAGTAACTCCTATAACTCAACTTTCCCAAGTCTGACAGAGGCTTCTCTGGAGACCCCACCGTACTCTCCAGCTTGGACAACTCATAACCTGAGAAAAATCATGACACAAAAAAAAAAGTTATTTACCCAGAAAAGGGCTTAAATCAGATGTAAACAGTTGTTGAATCTGTGTTAAGACTCACTGAATGCAATTAGAAATTTTCCATATCCTCGTCTCTGATAAGGAGGAAGGGTGAGAATACAAGCAACATTGTTCCCATCCGGAGACTCTTTCTCCTGTTCATGGAAAATACCATAAGAGCTTATTCATTTAGGCACACTGCAGTAATACAATATGCAACGTCACAAACAAACAGTAGGTAGAGTTTACCTTGGAGAAGTAACCCACAATATGCGCTCCCTGTTTGTTGACTTCAGTGAGGATGTAGAAGATGAATGGCTCAACGTCAAAGTAAAGTGTTTTGTGATCCAGAAAAAGCTTCGCCAGGAGACACAGATTCTGACAGTAGATCTACAGAGAAAGACAATAATAACACTTGAATAAAGGAGTAATAGATCACGTTACATTTTGCCATGAATCCAATTTTTTTTTGTTTTTTAGGTCATGAAATTATTTTTCTGCTCCGCATAATAAAGGTCAGCTGCTTGCATAATTTGGCTCACCTTATGGTCCTTCCCATCAACCTCGAATACAGAGATATTATTTTTGCGATAAATCTCTTTGCCTGGAGGCTGACGCCACTGACACTGCGACTGAAACAGGAGCCATTGAGGAACAAAGACACAGGAAAACAAAAGACAACATACATTTAATAAGAATGTTCATCTTACTGTATTAAGTCAGATGTGCTCCAAAAAAAAAAAAATAATAATAATAATAAAATCACAGAAACACAATAACAAACTATTTATGATCAAGAAAGACAAATCATTGATCTAACAAAAAAAACAAAACACTTGAAATTTAGAGTGCTACAGTAATGAGACCTAAACCCAGATGTATTCTTGAATTCAAAGATTTTTGAAATGGATTTTTTTTTTTTGGGTTAAAGCGCATCATAAAAACAAACTAAATATGCTTTAAATAATGTCTGTGGGGAAAGTTTATATGGAAATCAAGAAAATGTACATGAACATTGAACTTTCCAACCTATTTTAAATACAAATCTAAATAAAAATAACATTTAAAAAAAATATTAGTAATTTTTTTGGGATTGTGACACTGAAGCTGTTTTACTAAGTTTATAGCTGTGTTACTTCTGCTGCTTCTATTTTAACTGCACTTATAGCTCCTAAAAGTTGTGTTGATAAACATGTAATGATCAAACTTTTACTGGTCAAACAACTTATTTTCTACAAAAATTCAAACGTCCTCTTTTTTTTTATTATTATTTTTTTTATATGTGGTTGCAGTTACACCCACCTAAAACTTAAAGTTGTATATCAGAAAGATTTGTTAAAGAATCATGAAGATTTGTTGGTCTTATACTTGTTTTCTTCAAAAAATATGAATACCAATTGAAAGATTCTGTTGATCTCTTGTCATGGCAAAAAGATAAATTACAGATTAGACAAAATAATATAATAACTTCCAGATTAGCAAAACAATAAGTAACCTCTGCAGCAACGTATATAAATTCAGACATAGAGCACCCCCTATAGTTCAATAATAGGAGTTACAAAGAATCAACAACAACTGTCTTGTATACTAACCAGGTGGTATCTGAAGGTCTTCTCATACTTCATATACTTCAGGCAGTATTCACAGATCCAAAGCTTGGGCTGTTTTCCATAGTCTTCAGGGAATGGCGAAAAGTACCACGCATCAATCTCAAAGTTCCCAATCTGAATTTTGTCCACATATTTTACTTTTGTGATCTGAAAATGATGAAATAAAAGCAACATTTTGACTCCCATGAGAAAACCGATTAACATTTTGTTAATGCTTTACTGATGGAAAGCATGACAATCATTGAGATACTTATCGTTGAAAAAATATGCAGTATGCAAACATTGCTCAACTTACCGCCTCGTGCTCTTTCTCCAAGGCTGCCGTAGTGGGGTCCATCTCTGCATAAGTCTGAAGGAAGAAATAAAGTTTTATTACACATTAATTACAAATCCTGCCACTGAACTTTAGACTTTTAAGATGCTTTTAAACTAATGAATTAATGTATTAATTTAAAAAAATAGGGTAAACATTTATCAGTGATTTAATGCATTACTGATCAAGTTAAGGGATAGTTCACCTAAAACTGAAAATTCTGTCATCATTTACTCACCCTTCACGTGCTCCAAACCTTTAGGAATTTCTTTTTGAAGAAAGGAGTAAACCTGTAACCATTGACGTCCATAGTATTTGTTTTTCCTACTATGGAAGTCTGTGGTTACAGGTTTTCAGCTATTTTCAAAATATCTTCTTTAGTGTTCAACAGAAGAAAGAAACATATAAAGGTGTGGAACAATTTGAGGGTGAGTAAAATTTCATTTTTGGGTGAACTATGCCAAATAACTGTGATTTAGATTTGCAGAGTCAAAACCAAAGTTACCTTCTGAACATGGTTGATCTCATCATGTTTCCTCTTCTGGTTTCGTGTGATCTTCCTCTCTGGCTGGTCAACAAGTTCTCCTCCTCCACCTTCCTCCACACTCTTCCTCACAGCATCTTTCACAGTCTTTGTCAGTGCCAAACGAGCCTTTCCAACCCACTCATCTAAACGTCTATTGACTGTAATTGACAAAGCAAAGCGTGTACTCAGTAAATCTGTAAAGACTACACAAACCTGTAAAGCGTGTGTGTAAACATAAGACTAGTAATGCAACACTCACATCCAACATAGTGGACATAAAACTCTTCTCTGCCCTCCTGCTCATTCAGTCTGGACTGGATAACCTCTGCTGAATCTGGAAAAAAAAAAAACTTAAGTAATTACATTATGGGGTTGCATAAACTATTGTTTACATTATGCATTTCTCAATCAGCACAGTCTTTATAACAACATAATATTAGTAATATATAAACGTATCTTTAAGTGGCAAAATAAATGCTTCTGAAATTAATTTCTAATAAGCATTTCCCGTAACGATCTTACGCCATGTTTTGTCCGTGCGCTGACACAGATAAGTCTCCCCGATCTCCACAGACACCTCCTGCTCTCTGCCGCCGCCGAGCGACAGTCCATCGGCGGAGCGCGGAGTACTCGAGCCCGTGGCTTCTCGGTCTCGATCCGCGGCCTCCATCTCATCCTCTTCCCCGCCGCTGCCGTTTGATGAACATGTTGCTCGAGTTCCCGTTTCCAGTCTTCCTCGGTCAGTTCCAGCGTGCCCACGGTCTATTTCAACGTCCATTCGCTCTTCTGAACCGCAGTTATCGTATGAATTGTTCATGTTTGGGTGACGATTGTTGGACATTGACATAGCTGCGCCAGACATCTTTGTCCATTTGAAAACACATTGCGCACCGCGTTAACTCACGCATGCGCATGTTACGTGTGTCGGTTTGTGTGCATGCCCCCTATGTGTACATGTAGCGCTGGTTTCTTATGCAGCTCTAACTACAGTTGTAACCCTTAACCAAAAACAAACTAGACACAATTTAAAAAAAAATTTCCCAAAGCTGTTTTCTCTACACGAAAGCTTTACACGCGTTGTTTCTTAGCCTGTTTTAAGTGTTCTGGGGTGAAAGTTTTGTCATAATTTAACTTATCTAAAATTTAATTTATCTGACATTTAGTAAAAAATCTATTTCTGATAAATATTTATATTTATTCTCTCTCTCTCTCTAAATATATATATGTATATATATGTGTGTGTGTGTGTAAAATTTAATTGTTATAAATTACATTTATTATTAATAATGATTTTTATATTCAATTCAATTCAATTCATCTTTATTTCTATAGCGCTTTTACAATGTAGATTGTGTCAAAGCAGCTTCACATAGAAGATTATAGTGAATTGGAATGGTGTCCGTTCAGTTTTTAGAGTTTAAGTTCAGTTCAGTTCAGTGTGGTTTAATTTTCACTGCTGAGAGTCCAAACACTGAAGAGCAAATCCATCGATGGGCAGCTCTACAGGTCCCGAACCATGCAAGCCAGTGGCGACAGCGGCGAGGAACGAACTTCACCAATTTGCGAAAGTGAAGGAAAAAAAACCTCGAGAGAAACCTATATCTATATCTATCCTTTTTATCTACAAACATATCTTTCATATTTTTGTGACAGTTCACTTGATACTGTCACAAAAAAATTAAATTTACTGATTTTCCTCAGTAGTTTATAGATACAGAAATACTTTAAGACCATTTAAAAATATTTTTTTTCTTGCATTTATGATTTATTAGTATGTGTTTGAGCGAAATGCCACTTTTGTTTTATTCTGTAAACTGTCTTCAGACATGTTTATATTCATTATTAGACAACACAATACCAATGTTTTAAATTAAGAAATCAATATTTTGTGGAATAACTCCAATTTTCAATCACAACAAACAAATAAAAAAATATTATTACGATAGTCATTTTCTGAAAAAACAAACAAACAAACTATAAATGCTCTTAATTACTATTTTAAATAGAAATTTGAAAGAAATGTTAAATGTTGTTTGACACTTCCACAATTGCTTCAGCAAAAGCAAACGTGTCTGATGTACCTCAGTGGTTAAACTCCTTCCTAATTGCAACATTCGCTAACAATGACATAACCAAAAGCAGAAACGGAAAACATGGGTGAGTCTAATGCATGTGGAGAATTTTATTACAGACACTGACATGATGATGATGGTGATGATGATGGTGGTACAGCGGGAGAAACTGGGAGGTATTCTTGTTCCTCTGCCTGCACCTCCCCTCTCCCACTGTCAGAGCACTCCCTCTTTCCTAAACTCTTTCTCCACTCTCTGATGCAAGCCCCTCCCACCACCTCGATAACCCCCACCCCCTCGGTGACTCCGTCCAGCCCCTCCTTCTCTGGCTCTATATGCTCCTCCGCGGTGCCCAGCACTCCCAGAATTATCCCAGTGACTGGGTCCCTTATAGTTCCTCTCCTGCCAGTGTCCATGATGTCGTCCGGAGCCACGACTACCCCGTTTGTCTCCTCTACCCACATTTTCCCTTTCTGGATGTCCTTCCTGTAAGATTGTCTGAGTCACTTCTTTAGAAATACACTCCTTTTGTTGGCTTACATCTTGTCCAGATTTGGGATCTGAAGTCACCATGTCTGGAGATGCAGGTTTGTTTTCTTCATTGGTCAAGGGCTGCCTGAGCTGTGCTGTATTTTCACTGAGTTCACATGCTTGTCTTTGTGCTGTGCTTTCTACCTGTGATGTGGTGTTTGGTGGGCCTGAGTTTGCAGTACTGATCTTATCAGAAGATTGTATGTGTTTGCCCAGTCGCTCCACCCCAGATGCAGGTACCATGTGACGTGCTGGTCCGCCTCTCCCGGCTCCTCTTCCTCTACGGCCTCTCTTGATGTCACCTGTGTGTTTTCTCTGTGATTGGGCTGCAAGGTGGTGATTTTGAGAGGTTTGTGTTGCACCAGTGGAATCTGGGGATGAGGAAGGGAGTGACTGAGAAGATTCAGCACCAGAAGAATCTGTCATACCAGGTGTGTCAGAAAGATTAGCTGGAGCCTGGGGGAAGAAGAAAATCCCTTGTTCATTTATTTATTTATTTATGAGGTCATTTAATTGCAAAATGATATTGAGAACTTAAAAGTTATGAACACAATACAAAAAGAAAAAAATATATATTTTTTATGAATATATTTATTTACGATTTGTGAGTTTTGTTTGAGTGACATATTGTGTGGTTTTTAAAAATTCCTAATTTCCACAAAAAATACTTTCATTTTGTCATTTTTAAGACAAAATTCTTTAAGAGCCATGTTTTTTTAGACATGTTTACATTCATTTTTAGACAACATAATGTCAACATTATAAGATTTACAAAATTATTTTTTGGAAGAACAATACTGATTTTTCAAATCACGACAAATGAATACATTTGTTATTTTTACATGTTGTCACTATATGAAAAAAATAAAAATCTCTAAGTGACAACATTTCTATTTAAAATTTGGGAAACAAATGTTATCAGACGTTCATAGAATAAAACTAATATTAACATTTCACTCAAATACATACAAAATAAAACCGGACAATCCGAAATACAGGACACTATTTCATTTGTCCGTTTTCCACATCAGGACATAACACAAGAAACTATATGATCTCTGAAAGTCGTAATATTTGAAAGATAAAAAGATCAGATGAACAACATCACATGAAATCTTTTTTTTTAATAAGATAGATAGAAAAAGGCCATGATAGAAATGCCATGGGTGACAATCATCAAACACCATATGATTCAGACGCCCATAGATCCACTTATTTTAGTAACTACTTAAAGTAATAATGTTCTGTATGACCTTATCAGTCTCTCAGATCATTCCGGGGGAGTTTTGGTCTGGACTTTGACTGGACTATTGCAACACCTTCATTATTTTTTTCAGCTATTATGTTGTAGATTTGCTGGTGTGCAAAAAAACATTTTTATGTTCCATGACCCAATTTTGTCAACGCTTTAGCTTTCGGACAGGCATTCACACACACCTGAAGGCTTCAGACCAACAAACTGCTAAAACCTCTGCTGATTATCATTTACAGCATTTTATTGATAGTGTCTCACTCATTTTATGCTATATGTTGTTCTTCATCAGAGTTTTTATTTCCAAAAGTTTAAGAGCTTCCAAAGGTCAGATTATGCAAGTGCAGATATGGAAAAATTGGAATTTAATAAGGAGTCCCGACTTGTTCACTTAACTGTGTGTCTGTGTATATTACAGATTCCTGCTAAATCATGTTCATGGATGAACTTAAGTATCCAAAACTTCTTATCATGGTAGTATAAAGCATACTAAGGCCCAAAGTTGCTGATTGCTAACGAGAGTGAGAAGCAGCCCAAAAGCAGCGGAGCTTTTATCATGCCATAGTCCACTGCTTCTTGTTCTTGCAGTCATGATCACTTGGTGAAGCAGTGCTGTTTTATCAAACTAAATGCATTTTTAATGCTGCTCTGTGCAGTCAAATAAAAGTACACAATATATTAAACTGTCTTTGGTGTCTCCCTGTTTCCTATAAAACAAAATCGGAAATTGAGGGTGTATGATGTCATTAGTATGGCGACACAGACAGGACACGCTCCGTGTCACTGGTTGAAATTGCTTATTTCTCTGGATTTGAACATTTCTCAAAACATTTGATAATGTACATAAACAAGTCAGCAAAATATATAACATGTTTCTAGTGTTTTGGGGATATTACAATGAAGAAATCTGACTTATTATGCCTTTAAAAGAATACAATATAAAGTACACAATAACTCTGCAAAGAGTATTTGGTCAAAGCATAGACTGCATAAAACATGCAAGATCATTTAAATCCATCTAGGATTTACCTCGTTAATGTGAATCAGGAATCTATTGGACTCCGTTTCTGGGTCAATAACTCCACCCTTTTCCTTCTGTCGCTCCAGAATCTTCTGGAAGGCTTCCCATTTCTTTTTAAATTCCCCACCGATGACCGCATCCTCCTGCTGTGAGTGTGAAGCAATAATACACACAATGTTCATGTTTATCCAGAGCATGTGACCAGTGAGCACACATGAGGGTGAAGAGCTTTCCAAATAGACATCCTGGCATAGTCAGCTAACAAGAGGCCGCACATGGGACAATGGCACACTGTTGTAAAAAAAAATCCACTGCTTGGCACGAAACACAAGAGTGACATTGTCCACTTGACATTTCTAACAATGATAAACGTCATGCCCAGGCCAGTCTAGCTTGACCCAACTGCTAACACTGTGCCCACTGAGAATAATATAGTGCATCTTACCTGACAGAAAACTGGAGCAGGGGAGGAAAGGAGGGCATCCAAATCATAGGTCAGAGACTCTCGACAGACAGGGCAAACAACTGCTAACTCCTGTTAATTAAAAATATAATCATAATAATAAAATGTTATCCGAAAATCAAAAAAGAATTATCTCACTACCTTTTTATGCTGCAATATTTAATTACACGTCACCAGAATATAATAAATTATGTAATGATCAAAATTGTTTTGTTCAATGTTTTTGTAAAGGGAAATGCATAGCATTTTCTTTTTTAGGTTGAAACAGAATGGAAAGCATTTAAAGTACACAAAAGAAGGCTCCTCACCTCGTCTTCTGTCCGGTCTCTGGTTTTATCCTCCTCCAGCTCCCTCTCACGGTCCTTCAGCTCCATTTCAGAGTGGGTAATGTAGCGGCCCAGACAGTGAGAATGGAAATAGTGATAACAGCTGGTCTTTGTGAATACTTCACCCTCCTAACACAAATAGAGCAAAAATATATATATTTTAAAGATTTTTTACACAGGCCACAGAACACCTCGAGTGCATATTTTTATGGACTAATGAACCACCACACCTTAAAGTCATAGAGACAGATGACACAGTTTCCATGGGGAATATTGCTATCAGTCAGGATTTCTTTGACTCTCTGTAATTATTAAAGAGACATTTTTTGAGAGACACAAGACAATCAGCATATACACTACTGTTCAAAAGCTTTGGGGCCTGTATTCACATCCTACAGAAGTTGACAGAAAAAAAAGGTTTACCATTACACTGCTCAGCAAGGCTATACATTTTGTACACAGTGCATTTTAAATGTTTGGGACCAGTATGATTTTAAATAATCCTTATTTTGTATAGGGTCTTTGTTACACATGTTCAGTGAACTTACTATTGTAATAACAATAAATTACAATTACACACAACTAAGCATAAAACACATCCTAACCTTAAATACCAGCAGTTAATTATTTTTACTTAGTACTTAAATTTATTGTTACAATGTAACAATGACACTAAAATAAAGTCAGTTGTTTTTGATGGCTCTTTTGATGTATAATGTATTATTTTCCACAAAAAATATGGAACAGAACAAATTTGGTGTCAACACTAATAATATTTAAGCACTTCCTAACAACTTTGTGCTTACAGTAACGCAAATTGCCACTCAGCTAAAACCAGACAAATTAGCTTGAAAACACCACATATATGTAAGATGTTAAACGAGTGATAGAAGACAACTTCAATTCTCCATCACAGTACTGAAGTTTTAATTATTCCTGCAATGCAATGTCAGTGTCACACAATCCTTTAGAGACCAAGTTAATGCTGGTTTAGTGCTCAAAAAAGTTCTTCTTATTATTACCAATGTGGGACAATTCACTGCAAACTAAATAGTCTTCCACCATTTACTCACCCTCCACTTGTTCCTATTCGAGTTTCTGTCTTTTGCTGAACACAAAAATAATATGTTGAAGAATGATGGAAAGCAGCAGCCATTGACTTCCATAGTAAGAACAAAAATACTATGGAAGTCAATGGCTGCTGGTTTCCAACATTCTTCAAAATATCTCATTTTGTGTTGAACATAAGAAATAAAAAACTCAAACAGGTACAGAATCACATAAAGGTCAAGGTCAACTTTATTTATATAGCACCTTAAAACAACATAAATGTTGACCAAAGTGCTTCACAAACATGCCAGTGAGTAGACAGTAAGATAAACAATAAGAAAAACAGAACAATATATGCTAATATAAAATTTTAAAAATAAAATAAATGTTAAAAATCTGTATAATCAATGAGTCCTAAAACTAAAAAACTAATTTCTATCAATAGGCCAGAGAGAAAAGGTAGGTTTTGACTGATTTTTTAAAAACACTTAAAGAAGATGAAGCTCTAACTTCTAAAGGTAATGTGTTCCAAAGTTTTGGAGCATAGACTGAAAAAGCTCTGTCTCCTTTTGTTTTCAAGCGGGATTTAGGGACAATTAGCAGGAGCTGAGCAGAGGACCTGAGGGATCTTTGGGGAGAATACAAACTTAAGAGTTCGGATATATAGGCCGGGGCAAGTCCATGTAGAGCTTTAAATACATATGTTAAAATTTTAAAATTAATTCTCTGTTTCACAGGGAGCCAGTGAAGAGAGGCCTGGATGGGAGAAATATGTTCTCTCTTTTTTGTCCCAGTCAAAAAATGAGCTGCTGCATTCTGGACTATCTGTAAGCGTGAGAGTGATGACTGACTGATGCCAGTGAGTAAATGACAACAGAACTTTAATTTTGGGGTGAATCATACCTTTCACATTTTGTGGAATCATGCAGTTTTTGATAACTTTTAATTTTTTACATTTCAAAGGAGCAGTATTTAAAGTGGGAAAAATGAAAGTCGTGACATGGCCATGTATGTTGTCCCATATAGTCACAATTTGTGTTCTGCATTTAACCAATCCGAGTGCGCAAACACAGTATCTATTTGAAAGGGAAATCTTTTGTAATCTTTTAATTTGTAGTTTTAGATCACACGCACTCTTGTTAAATAAGTTTTAATTCCTTTCAAAAATTCAGGATCACAAAGTCAGTATTTTTTTAGAGGCAACATCATTTTAAAATAAATAATAATAATTTAAAACCTCTATGAGCTGGTACAGTACAGGTGTCCCCACGCATTCCTCCGCCTCCATCTGCAAACTCTTCTGTAAACTAAAAAGAAATTAACTTGTGAAAACACTGGAAAGAAAAAAAGTGAAACAAGACATTCTAAAGTTTAACAAATTAACAGATTCTAATTATAATCATCAATCACCTGAGTAGTTTATCATCTGAGAGTCCACGTGGATTGTGAATAGAGATATAAGGGGATGAATATGGATACTGGAAGTAAATAAAAAAAGACCAACATTAGCACAAAGTTTCTATTGAAGAAGTGACAAGTTAATACAAGACATGCTAGCCTATATCCATTATAATCTAATTTAGTTACTAATCAAATTAATCAGTAACACCCAGCACTAAAGAAGTAGCATATTTTTGTAAAAGTACAAAAACATAATTATTCACCACTTTGGAATTATAAGCTCCATTCTGAGTAGTTTTAGGATACTGAGCTGTAATGATTTTGGGTTCCATAAAACAAAAAGTATATGCTTTTTATAAGTTGTACACAACTTAAAACAAACAAAAAGCAAGTAACAGAAGCATGAGAGAAAACAGAAGAATGAGGGAAATTATTACAAATGATACTTTACTGCCGTTGTGTATAGACCATTTTGAGGGATGTAAAAAATAACAACGGTCCTAATGTATTTCCTGTATTATATTTTGAATGTCCATAGTTTCCAAGACTCCAAAAAGGTCCATATATTGATAAATAACGTCATGGCAGCTGCTTTAACATTAAGATATGATTAAATTACCTTTTGTTACTGTTATGAAATAGTTTGATAGCAAGCAGGAAATGTTCATGGGCCAGTGACACCGCCACATTGAAATGGCATTATGTGTAATCATGCAATTCATTAAAAAGTAACTGTAATCTAATTATGAACATTTCCTTTGTACCATTTTTTTCCAACAAACCTGAGAGTCCAGATCCATTGTGAGTGTCAGACGAACAAACTGAGAGAGACAGTCCTCTGCAGTGGAGGGATGGAGTACCAAACTGACAGTCCACCCTCTAACAGAGGCAAATTTGTAAACCACACAGTGATTATTGTACAATCTAATGACACTTAACTAAATTATTACCTCAAGCTGTTTATAAAAAAAAACTAAAAGAGCAATCAAGGTATTTACCCCTCATCTTTCTGAGTAACGCTGAGTTCATCCAAGTAGATAGACTGCAGCACTTCAATTTCAGAAAGGACACTGTGGGGTAAAACAAACGTGAGCTGAATTTCTAGTACAACTGCTAGTACAACACTAGCATGGCACATCAGATGACCAGAGACAAAAGCACGTATAACACAGCGACTGCAGTAACACACTTGGCCAGTTGTTTACTTGGATACTGATAATGCAACGCCCATGACTACCGGTTGAATACAAGCAACTTAACCATGCATGAAACCCTCGGACCAAATTATTTTAGTTTGTAATCTGTTTTGGTGCTTTTTGGTCTGTATTACCGCTACTATTTACACAGTATGTACTATTTAGTCATCTCTCGCATATCATTAACAAGTGCGCTGTACAATTCGACTAATTTAGGTCTTACTTATAAGATATGTTCAGTTTATATGTCAAAACCCAATGTTTTATATATGAATTATTATTAAATACACGTTTTCTGTTAGTATTTACCAGAAGCACAATACTCACTCGCTCTCGGCAGCCATGGTCGCCCGATGACGTCACGGGTCCACGTCACGACATTGGTCAGGTGACGCAGAGCAAACAGACGGGAACTTAATGGATTTATGATTTAACAAACTTGATTCAGAGGTCAAATGAAATTATTAAAGCGAGACACTGCAGGTTAAAAACATGCAAATGTCAATCTTGAGATATTGGGCACTCAAATACCCATTAAATGTATCATTTAGCACTTTGTCAATTTGTATCAGTGGATTTGTTAAATTTTTTAAAGGCCGTTTGCTCAAAATTAGTTTTTTTTTTTGCACTCTACCATAAATCTCCAGCATTTTTACACCCCCTCCCCTCGTGTATGCGAATCATTGCATATTAAATGAAAAGATGCCTCATTTGGACATTTTTTAAATCAAATTTTATTGCAAATTTATTACTTGCATACATTAATGATAAAGTCATTTTTAATCCGTCATTAAAAATCTCTCATTGACAACAGTGGAACACATCAGACAGCTGAGTATAGCATGTTTGCTGAACCAGGCTTTTTGATGCCAGTGTAAATCCATGCCAATCAAATCACCTTTTGTTAAAAAAAAACCACACACACACACACACACACACACACACACACACACACACACACACACACACACACACACACACACACACACACACACCGCTGATAAACAAACAACATGTAAACAAATGCTGATATTCGGCACATAATAGCAAATTATTTTAATTCCTCTTGGCATCATCTAAGCGCAGTGTTAACATAAAAACAGTCACATTTCTGAGCTGAAAACTTGCAAAGGTGATCCATTTGTCCATTTCCTCCAACACGTCTGCTCTAACAGCATTTCTTCCCTTTCTTTCTCCTCTCTCTATCCCTGTGGGAATTGATATGGACAGTGTCCTTTTCTCTCTCCCTCTCTCTTTCTGCTCGAGTCTGACTCTGTTTCTTGGCCCGAAGAACCATGTGGGTGAAAGCCATGAACATCTGCAAACAAAACCCAATAGAAAAAAAAAATAACACAGAAATTATGAATTACTTTAATGCAAGAACAAAGACAACATGTATATTCTGAATAGCCTGAAAACTTTATATGTAGAGTATTACATTTTAGAAGTACTCATTTTAGCTTAAAGAAAAAGTGGCCCTTTCATGCTTTTTGAATTAACTTTTCATGTATTTAATATGTAATATAGCCGTTTGAGCGTTAAAAATCTGACAAATATTAAACAAAGCAATTAATTCAGTTAATGTCCCTCATAAGAAAGTACAGATTCTGACGAGCCTGAAACGAGCTGTTGTTAACTCCTACAAAGATTTGTAAAAAAACAAAATGATCCTATAGACTTGATTGTTAACTTGCAAACAGTAATTATTTTGAACCTCAGACGCTGTAGTTGAGACCTTGAAGTTTGATTTGTGTTATTGACATGTTAAGAAGAGTAAAAATCATTTTACAAAGTATAAGCATTAATACAATAAATGGCATGGAAAAACCAATTGCTGAGGAAACTGAAATTTGAATATGGTAATGATGTTAAGTTTTTGACACTTGCTTTAAGGGCACATGTCCACCAAAGCTTTTTTGCCAGCCAGAAACAGCAGCACTATTCCAAAAATGCTCAGCTGCGAGCACTTCTCCAACTGTCAGAGAAAAAAAATAATTAAAAAAAATTAAAAAGACAATGCTCTTGCTATGCCTCTGGCAAAAACGTGGCCCTTCCACTTACAACAACAGAAAAAATAAAATAAAATGCTCAGCTCAGGAAAAAAAAAAAAAAAAAAAAAAAGCTTCAGTGGACTTGCGCCCTAAGAGGTAAACAGATCAAAAAAGTAGTAGACCAATCACAACAAACTGCAACATTTGACCAATCACAGCAGAGTAGACTCTTGGAAAGGAGGAGTTTATAAGAGGCCAGATACTTGAATTAATCATTTCAGAGATTTTGAGAAAAGAGGTGATGCTGCAATTAATATTATGAGGATACTGAAATGTTTTCTGACTTTGGACCAATTGTAATAGAAACCTTAAAAATAGCATAGTACGAGTACTTTTAGTGTTAATGAATTAGATGCTTAAATTAATAAAATGTAATTACAGAAGTTCAATAAAATTTTAAAAGTTAGTTAAATATGGAGTATTTTTGAAAAAGTAAATGAGTTTACAAATTAAACCTTACCTCTTCTACATTGATATTCTCTTTAGCACTTGTTTCAAACAACCTCACGCCAACTGTCTCTCCGAAGCGCATTGCATCCTGGGTTTCCACAAGTTTTTTGGAAGGATCATCATTCTTGTTTCCCACTGTTAGAGATCATGATGAAGAGGAATATTAAATGTTGACAGTTGATACAAAAAAATAATAATAATTGTGTCTCACTGCACATAACTGGGAGAGCTGAAGCAGATAAAATAAAGTGGTGTGTATGAACTAACCTAAAATTTTGCAGACATTGTCACAGTTTTGCGAGATCTCATTTAACCATCTTTTCACATTGACAAATGACTCCGGGTTTGTGACATCGTAAACAATGATGACACCATGAGTGTTTCTGTAATATCTAGAGAAATACAGCAAAAACATGAGGACACCAAATGAGATAAGATAGGTTAAAGTCAGTAAGACAGTTAAAGGATTAGTTCACCCAAAAATGAAAATTGTTATTACACACCCTCATGTCCACCTTTGTTCTCTCGGATTTCATCTAAAATATATTAATTTGTGTTATGAAGATGAAAGAAGGTCTCAGGGGATCGGAACGACATGACGGTGAATAATTAATAACAGAATTTTCATTTTTAAGTGAAGAATTTTTTTTAGAAATCTTAAAATAAAATAAAGACTCTTACGTTGAGGTGATGGTTCTGAACCTTTCCTGCCCTGCAGTGTCCCAGATCTGGAGTTTAACCCTTTCTCCATCAATCTCGACAGTGCGGATCTTGAAGTCAACTCCAATAGTGGTTATGTAACTGCCTGCGGAAATCGCAAGAACATTATTATATGTAATTATAACATTTCTTATAACACTTCTTGAAGAGTTTCAAGCAAACATGCAAAACTCTAAATTTGCCTTTCATTGCTCCATCTTGGACATGAGAGCACAATAAACTAGATCATGTATTTACAGGCCCTTTGCCTCATTTTTTATCGTTCTTACACAAACACACACTCGAAGTCCGCCAAGTAGACTCACCAGAGAATGAGTTGTCTGCGAATCGTAGGAGCAAACTGCTTTTTCCCACATCTGGAAGAGAGAACACTTATTAAATGCTCTGCTGTAATTCCGCACTGCTTAGAAAATAAGTACGACAGTGTGTTCCTTTTTAAACCAACAAAATTATAGTAACAATCAGACAGATATTTACATTAAACATTTAAAGAAATAATGATACGTGAAAATATAAAAGTGTGATTTAAATTGAATTAAATAAGAACAATAGCATTAACAAATCTAAATCACTTGCATCATATCACTTAACCCTGGTAAAGATGCCCAGATTTGTGTCAAAGGTCACAATATTGAATGAATTCATTAATTTGATTTCTCAACACACAAGTAAAAGTACAGCATGTCAGTGGCCACAACAGTTCAAATGTGGCAGCTGTGGTTAATAATACAGTTACATTATACAAATGATGAAATCTAAGATAGCGCCAAACAACGCTATGATCTGAAAGTGGAAGTGCGCATAGCAGATCATAGCACAGGGGTGTCAGACTCAGTTCCTGGAGGGCCGTAGCCCTGCAGAGTTTAGCTCCAACCCTGCTTCAACACACTTAACTGCAGGTTTAGAACTGAAGTACTCAATTAGTTTGATCAGGTGTGTTTAATTAGGGTTGAAACTAAACTGTGCAGGGCTACGGCCCTCCAGGAACTGAGTCTGACACCTGTAGCATATCAGATTACTGGATTTGTTCATATGGGGGATAAATGAGTGGAGGAAAAATGTATAGTAGACTAAACCTCAGATGTCATAAGTCACAAAAAGCTAGAAACATTTTCAATGTTTTCAACTTTCAAGAAATTTCAATGTTGACATCTGATTGGACGATTGCAGACTCGCATGGAGGTTGTTATTGTTAAAAACTGTACTGCTTATGACCAACTAAATGCCTTTTTTCCCCAAATACACCGGGTTTGCTGTTGCAGCAACATTTACTTTACATTTTCTTTCACCTAAACATGACGTTGAACAAAAACCGCTTGCTTTGCTTTTTAATAACATGAAATCTGGGTGGTCTTTGGCCAGTGAAAGCTGCTAAAAAATATAGACCTTTTAACGTGGATCTGAAAGTTAGTCTACATGAGACTAGGTATTGAACATTATTCAGTATTGAAAATATATTGAACAGTATTGAAAATATATTGAACAGTATTGAAAATTTAACATTATTTATGAAGCATACGTTTTTGATGTGAAATTAACACGAAAGCAAAGGACAAATTAGTGAAACGATAAAGCTAGAACCTTCACAGACCAAAACAATGACCCCAAGTTCAATACAGTACAAATCCCACCCAAATACATATACATGTACTGATCAAATGACTCAATTCATAAAGGGACGAGGACTAACATGACATTTGCACATAGTAGTTTCATTTCAGCTTCCCAGTTTGCGGTTAACTTGTGCAATTGCACAACCATGTTCCAGTAAATGCAATCTCAAGCATTTTTCGCAGTGGACAGGATGCTGGAAAAATAATTGGGCTTAATCACTTATTTTATGCCAAGTACTAGGGATTCACTCTCTGAGATTGTGCCTGATTTGGTGGAAGACCAAATAAAATTTAGAAATAAAAAAAATTAAAAATTACTGACTTGAGTCACCAATGATGAGCAGCTTGAAGAGATGATGGTAGTCTTTTCCTGCCATTCTTCCCTTTAAAATGTATCCTCATGAAACAAACGTTCAACTTCAGTCACTTTTCCCGTGTCTTAAAGAGCCAGGAAGTTTAGGGCAGATGGCTTTGAATAAACAACTGCAAGCATTATGTGATTGTGTATCCAGTTTGTCATCAGAGTTCAAGCGTAAAATGATTCACCAGTTTGATTTGTGTATTTCCATTTCCTAGTTTATCTCCAGTTATTTTTCCATTTGTTATTGCTTGCGTTAGGGGCTCAAAGTTAAAATCTATGTGAAATTTACTCTTTGCCGCCTCACCCGCAAGTGCAAACACATTACCACTTTGTTGTGGTTAAGTCTCAAATGACTCAAAGCGAGCGTTTCTTTAAATCTTTGATGGGGCTCATAATAACAGGTTACGAGTATGTCAGGAACCAGTTCACACGGAAAACAGGGTAGTTTGTTTGAGATCCAAGTTGTTTGGTCTCCAAATCTTGATCATCCAGATGTGAAGATGGCATCTCGTCACAACAATCCCATTCCGCCTATTAAACCGATGCATGCATGCAGGGGCTGGTAGCTTCCCTCCCTTTGAAAGATGACTGGTATTCCAAGACACTGTAGGAATGCAGATTCAAGCCGGAAGTGAGGTAAGTACTAAGTACCTGTCGGTCCCCTTGAAACCCTAATCCTAGAAAAAAATACAAATAAATAAGAGTCAGTATTACTTTTGCATCTTGTTCAAGTATAAATACTCTCCCCCTTTACTCAGAACAGCAGCTGTGGGACTAAATTTAGCTTCAAGCACTCTGACAGAGAAATGACACCCTCTCAGACCAGCTTTACGCTTTAGGCCCGGATAGGTGTGTACACATAGCTAAAACCAAAACAGTGGACAGAATCATTAAAACACCATATAAAACTAGCTGCTGAGTCAAGACAAAGCTAGAAACTCGGTAAACTGCCAAAAATGTTCCATGAAAACAGGAAGGGACGTGTTTTTCCTCTGAGCTGCCGTTGCGAGGAGGGCACAAGTTTCTCATTAAAACAGCATTTAGTTTTGTTTTTGGTCTAAAATGAAATTAAAGGGTTAAACAGTCATGTCCTCTGGGCACATGTGATCGTTTTTACAGAAAAAAGGTGGAAGTGAAGTGAAACTTAACCGACACACCTAAGCCTATACCGCTGTGAGAAAATAATTTTTGGTGCCAACACAGCCTTACAAATTCTTGTACAAAACATTTAAAAGTGAAACTATTCGGTGGTCTAAGCATGTACTTCGAATAGATTTAACAGTCAAATCAAGCCAAAATAACAACAAAGAATTTATTTTTAAATCTAGACGTAGATCATTTTCACGCTGTACACCATTTCATCTAAAAGCTTATCATAATTGACTGTCCTTCTGATTTTGTGGAAATCAAGCGGTCACGCGCAGTATCCCGTATATATTAAACGGACACACCTGTAAAAACATAAATCCTACCAAACCTCAAGTTGAACTTTCAAAATGAAATGTTTCTAAGTTCCGTCTCCTTAAACCGCTTGATCAAACTTGTGTCCATTACTCAACTCGGCGAGTAGCTCCTCGGTCGTATCTTAATCAGTTGTTTTGAAATGCAGCTAGGCTAGCTACTTAACTAGCCGCAGATGCTCCAAGATAATAAGATCACACTCGAAGCTAAAGAAGAGCTCACCGAAAACACTTTAAACCACGTATTTACAACACACTGAAGGCAAATCCGGAAGACTTTGCGCAAGTTTTTTTGCGAAGTTTGACGAGTACTGTGACGAGTTAGTGCCGCAGTCAGAACCGGGATCCGGGAAGTCCAGTGTTAGGGGAAGTTCGGCAAGTGTCCCAGCGGCCGCAGAGATCAGATACGCCCATCCGAGGCAGCCGCACCTGAATGTCGAGTCACTCTCATCCTCCTCATCCTCATCATGTGTCCGAGTTTCACAGTCTGCCCCTCCTCCTCATGCCACTCCTGTTGCTGCTGAGATTAGCATCGCTATTCTGTTTCCACAGGCCAACTGATGACATTCCAGCCAGCTGCACGTCCTAGTAAAGAAAAGAAACGTGCATACCTAAACTGCATTTCGGCTACACAATGCTGTCTAGGTAGTGCGTCCATTAGATTTTGAGACACTCTTGATTTCACTTAAAAAAATTACCATCAAATGTTTATTTAAAATTTATTTACTATTTTCTTTATCAAAACATCAGTAGTGCTTGAAAATAGCCCATGTAACTGTTTTTGCAAACACATGAGATGGCTCCACTTGTAACAGCAATCTCTTAAAGGCAGTCTGCATAGAGCGGGTGCGGATTGATTCAATGGGGTTGAGATTTGGACTTGGAAATGTGCCGTTTTTGTAACCCTGGTTTTGACCATTTTTTTCTGATGATGTATTTTCACTGTAATTAACACATTACATCTAGCAACACTTTTAAAAATCAAGATAATCCTAGTCTTAATTTTTATATGTGGTTTTGGGGCAGTCACTGTCACAAAAAAATAAAGTTGACCATGAACAACACAAATGTGAACAATACCAAATACTAGATGATTAAAAAAATAATTGTAAAAGCTTACAAAAGAAAAATGTCTGTAATAATTACTAGATTTGAATCCACATCAGAAAACACACAAATAATTCTTAAGCACAAACTACAGTTTTGTTGACTGTCTCTTTAAAAGCTGGTGCTCTTTAAAGCAGGATGAATTTTAATGCATCCAATTAACCCTCTGGTGTTGCTAATATGTAAAAATGGCTGCTTCCTTGGAAGTGGTATGAAAGTTGGTGACTTGAGTTTTCTGACTGTAAACACCACAAGTTTGACTCCCAAATCAACAAATACCAGATTAAAAAGACTGGTTAAAAAAATCACATTTTTATATTAAAGACAGGTCACACCATGACCTAATGATAATATTAACATCCACATCCACACCAGTGAAATGTCATTTTGTTATAAGCACACACTAGTTATGTTGACAGCGTTTATACATGCTGGCGCTCTTTGAAGCAGAATGGATTTTGATTGGTTGTCTACATTTTTATAATTTATCAGCTGTAAATGTTTGAAAGTGAATGTAGTTCAGAAAGACTTCTTTATAACCATCCTCAGTGTGATTGAGCATCAAATCTATATTTTAATATTGTAAACAGTTTAAAAAAGTGCCAAAAAAGAGAACCTTCAAATGACAAACGGTTAGTTCACCCAAAATTTATAATTCTGTTAATTACTCACACTCCTGTCTTTCTAACCTCCTTGATACTCTCATTAATATCTTTGGAACACAGATTAAGATATTTTAGATGAAATCTGAGAGCTCCTTCATCCTCCATAGACAGCAATGGTCTATATGGTTTAATGACATTAATTTTAAGAGACACATAACATTACTTATTACTGCAAATCACAGACTGGAGGAAACTTGGGAGACTTATAAGGAGAGGATGTTCTTCACCGATTATAGGAGCCTTGACCCTGGATGAAGAGACACTGGGCGACCTGCCCAAGTTCTGATAAACAAAAATGCTTTGCTACTTCATTGTGCTTCTTAAACGTATATCTTATGATTGTATGCTTTCATTACTGTACAAGTGTATAACCCTAGTTCATGATGAAGAATTTATTACTTTGCTTTGAAGAACTAAGGGACTTCTTTTCCTCTACTTACATTAAATGTTGTTCAGCAGAGTCATTTCATTACAATGGTTTGATCAACATTGGTAGGAAACAGTAATAAAAATATTTTAATGTAGATTAGAAGGCAAACAGCTGTATTCATGAGAATGAATACTGTATAAAAGCCTGGAGGCCCTCAAAGGAGAACAAGGTAAAGGGTTTTGTTTTGTTCGTGTATTTGTTTTATTAATCTTTTTCACTGGATTTATTTTGATAATAAATGTATTTTATTTATCTTCTTTAACAGAATGCATCAAGGTACCTTGCGGTAAGGTGTGAATCTAATTACTCCTTAAAAGACAAAATACGGTCTTAAACAAAACTCTACCTAAGAAATATAGTGAAGAGGATCCTGGTACTTTATTTAATTAGGGTATTACATGAAGGAATCCAGCACAACATTTACTACAGTCAATAACACACTTGCATGTTGTGCCACTTACTCTAATGGTGATATGTCAAGCGAAGAAGACATAAGCAAATGTTTTATGGCACACAAAAGTGTTCTTAGAGCATTGTATGATTACAGTTGAACCACTGAAGTCACATGATATGTTTTGACTATTCTTTCGATTCCTTTTCTGGACCTTGAACGTTTTGTGACCATTGTTGTTTATGGAGTGTGAGAGAGCTCTCAGATTTCATCTAAAATATCTTGTGTTCTGAAGATGAACAAAGATTTTTGGATTCAGGGTTCCCACTGTTTCATGGACACCAGATTCAAGGACTTTTAAAAGCACCATTGTAATTCATACCCTAGCATATGTAGCAGTAGCACCATGAAATGTTGAGTAATTTTCAAACGTTGACCATTTTAAACAGTCATTTTCAAAAAACATTTATAAAATTTGTTGGTCTGGTAATATTCAAATGTGGTTTCTGAAACATTGATAAAATGTGCATTATTTGTCATTGGTATTTTAAATTTAAAAAAGTTAATTCTGTTTTTGACAGCAGCATGGTACAATTGTTGAAATAATGTTATAAACTAATTTTAACAAATTTAATTCAAGCACTTTCAAGGACCTATGTTTGTTAAGTACTTTCCAGGCCTCGAATCCATATGTCTGAAATTCAAGTACTTCCAAGAAGTGTGGGAACCCTTTAGATTGGAAGATTGGAATGACATGAGGGTGATTGATTAATAACAGAATTTTCATTTTTGGGTGAACAAGCCCTTTAAGCTAAGGAACTATATATTATTCCAATAATAATAAAAAAATAAAGCACACATTTAAAATAAGTGAACAGTAACGTAACCAAAACGGTTTAATATAAAAATACATAGTTTAATTACATTCAAGTGAAATCAAAACCGGAGAATCTACTACAGGATTCAATTCCAGTTCAAACATACTGCTTAAGTGTTAGCTCAAAACGACAGAGAAAAGGCTCTGTAACTGAAGTTGGTGAACACATCGATTTGGTGACTGCTGCCCCCTGCTGTCATAACCTGAAAGATGAACATTGCATAAAAAGTTACAGTCACGTTTTCAATTTCCTTAATCACTCAAATTTTAACATTATTTGTATTGCTGCAATGAACAGCACATGTTAAAACAGGCACCTACCCTGTGTTCAGTGTTTTTCAGATTGAGAGCCAGTGTGTTGAGTGAAGACGGAGAGCAAGGAATCTGAGCTTTCACTGTTCCCCCATGTAAACAGTGGGACACATATGGACCCTCACCTACTGACATGATCTAAATACAACCAAAATACCGTTATTATAAAAAATAAAAAAAACTATCTGTACAATAAAATGGTGCCTTTTCCAGTTAAAGACACACATTAAAAACTGACAACTATCCCTTCTCACCAGGTCCTGGTAAAAGACAGCTTCTCTTTGACAGCCAGGCAGAGGGAAGACAGAGGTGGGGGACATGGATCTGAGGTGCCATAAAGAGAGTGATGGGCCTCCACCGCAGAGCTGAAAGAGGAAATAAATTATGTTTTATGACAATAGGGGTATTGTGCCACTCTATCTTAACACACACACGCATTCCAGAAGAGCTCACAAAGATAGTAACTGCGATATTCAAAAACATGCATGTCAATACAATGCAGAAACATGAAGTGAAATCAGGCACAAGATAAAGAAGAACAAATACTATGTGACAATAGTTTAACTGTTCCTGCCAGCCAATCACAAGGCAAACTTACCATCCAATCAGAGTCTGTGGCAAGACAGCTGATCCACTTGCCAAACTGGGGGCGAGCGCATTCCTGACCCGAACGAAAAAAATCAGACGGACAGTGAGAATTGAGACATCAATGCATTGTTTTTGCTCATTTGTTTATTCTGTTATGTTAAGGAGAGAAGTGGCTTACCTCATATTTGAAAACCTCAATACAGTGAACCGGCCGATTTGTTCGTGAGTCTGGGGAAGATGCGCATAAAACATAAAAGTTACTATGTTACATTTTTTTAAAGAAAGGGTAATAGAAAGGGTGCTGTGTCACTGACTGACCCCAAATCCTCACAGCCCCATCCTCTCCACCAGAGAGAATCTCCCCTTCCCGCTCTTTGAAGCACAGGCAGTGGATGTAGTCTGAGTGGCCCTTCAGTACAGACTGCACAAACAACACAAAGGACAAAAATGGTTATGGGATCTTACCCACCATCCCACCACAAGATCATTAAGCTTCCAAGGAACCCGTAAGACATTTTGTAATTACTTTGAATACATTTAACGATTAAAAAAAGTGGTTCTCAACCAGGTGGTTGAAGCCCACTAGCTGGCCTCAGCAAACTTCCAAGGGTGTCTCAAGATGACTTAAGACAAATCAAGTAAAAATCATTTTAGATGGTGAAAGGTTGAATGCAAAACCTTCAAATAACCTTACTTACAACTATTACTTAACATACTTGTAAAAACACTATAACAAATTAGTAAAACATGCACACAATATACTTAATACTATTAAGGAAACTTAATGACACGTTTTGACATACTGGATAAGTTGTGAAAATTATTATTCAGTTAATTTTTGCCCAGATAAATAAATGCTGTTATCCCCAGAAGTCACACCTAGGGCTTTTTATTCACCACTAAATTACACACAAACACACACACAAAAAAAAAATGGAATAGTTATGGGCCATTGTTATGCACAACAGGAGGTCTCGGAAGTTTGAAAATCCCTAAATTAAAATCCCAAAATATTATTTTTAGATTCCGTTCGATTGTGCCCAAAAGAACTTTTTTTTTTCTTTTACTCAAAAGAAAAAAAATACTTAAATTAATAAATATATAAATATTCAACATCATCAATACATTTTAGGACACTAAAGTGAACAAGGTGTAGTCCAACTCACTTTAAAGGTGCCAGTCTCCATGTCCATGATGTGAATGTTATTGTCTCCTCCTCCAACTATCAAGTTGTTGTCCTGGGAAAAAAACAGCAGCAAATGAGATATGTAGACATGGATATATATAAGCCAACTTTATAGAAATGCATTGATATAAATCATTGTTTGTCAGATACATACATTTACTCCCATTTAAAGGGATAGTTCACACAAAAATTAACATTTACTCACGATTCTCTCACCCTCAAGTGGTTCCAAACCTTTGAGCTGCTTTCTTCTGTTAAACACAAAAGAAGATATTCTGAAGAACCATTGAAATCCATAGTAGGAAAAATAAATACTATGGAAGTCAATGGTTACCGGTTTCCAGCTTTCTTCAGAATATTTTCTTTTGTGTTCAAAAGAAGAAAGAAACTCAAAAAGGTCTGAAACAAGTAAAAAGTGAGTAAATGATGACAATTTTAATTTTTGGGTGAACAATCTCTTTAAATGTCCTGTGAAATTAAAATAAACTTTTTTTTAAGATGTTAGTATCAGTATGTCAGTTTTAAGGATATTTATAAGCTACTGTGCTCCAAAACAGTCACAAAGTTCATGTTTAGAAGATATAAACCTCATATATACATCCAAAGCTTGCAATTTGTCACTTCTGGCTAAATCGATCACCTTTTTATATCACATTACCTCACTTCAGTTTCTCATCAAATCTTGACCAATCAAATGCTCTCTAGTATGTGACATGCCCTGCCCCCTTCAAGAGGCTTCTCATTTGCTTTTCATTTGATGTGCTTGAGCTCAAACACTCTCACTGGTAGAGCTGTGATAATAACAAAATGCTATTGGCTGTTTTTTTTTAAGGGGAGGGGCTACTCTATCTCCTCTACTACTCTATCTACTCAAAGTTGAGATATGCGGCAAACATAGAATAAAAATGCACATTTCAAAGCACTTCACCGGACCTTAAAAAGAACCAACAAATACATGCAAAGACAAAATATGCTCAGCATTTTTAAAAATAAAACAAATACATCAAATACAAACCTTTGGGTTAACGATCATCGCATTGATCTCTGGAATTTCAAGACTAGTCCTGTGTGGAATAAGCCATTGCACAAACAACTGAGGCAGTTCACAGATTAATTAAAGTCATAAAACAAAGTGAGCATGTGAGAATTGTGAATCAAAATGATAGTTATCGGCGGTCTCTCACTCATAATTGGGTTTTCTTGTCCATGCAGCTTTGGTGCTCTGTGGAAATATAAATATATATATATACACATGATAAGCTTATTTGGACCTTTCTGCAGTACCTGTGAGCACAAAAGAAAACTATGAAAGGGAATATAATTTTTTCCAACCCAGCAAATCTCTACCTACTTTTTTGATAAGCTCTGCCCAACTCCAGGCACTGATTTCTCCATTTCCAGCACTCAGGAGATGAGTGTCCGTGGACAGAAGAGAGAAAACTGGACCGTCATGAGCTGAAAACAATTAAAAAGCTCTTTTTTACATGTCATTGTAACCCCTAACTATATGAAATTTTCATAGCACAATAACTGCTGAATGTTTTATTACAGTAATAAACCACAAAAACAAGTGTAAATATAAATGATCTTGTCATGTTTTACTTAAATTTGTCATTATTTACTTATGTAGATACTAAATAAAATACTAAAGTGATGTGCCAACAATAACAATACTCTGCATACTCTTACACAGCAACATACTGTGTTATTAAATACTACTCATGTCACACATTTAGCTGCAATATTGGGTAGTGTTAAGCATCCTTTGAACCAGACTCCTTCAGCTTATGTTTATGAGTTTAATACACAACACATGTAAGGGAAAATATTAATGAAATCTGCGTCTGACCGGTAAAGTTAAGGATGGGCTTCTGACTCCCTTCCGATGCATCTGGACTCAGTGCAGCTGAAAGACTGAAAAAACAAGACTAGTACACAAAAGATCATTTCAATGGCCATTTAAAGAGACAGTTCATCCAAAAATGAAAATTCTGTCATTGTTGTTATTATTATTATTTACTCTCTCTCCACTTGTTTCAAACCTGTCTTAGTTTCTTTTTCGGTTGAACACAAAATACCATATTCTGAAAAAGTTTGGTAACCACTGACATCTTTAGGATATGTTTCCCTACTACAGAT
Source organism: Danio jaintianensis (assembly GCA_903798115.1). Classification (NCBI taxonomy): domain Eukaryota; kingdom Metazoa; phylum Chordata; class Actinopteri; order Cypriniformes; family Danionidae; genus Danio; species Danio jaintianensis. The sequence continues at coordinate 14,265,687 of CAIGQV010016547.1, read as the reverse complement.
GTCAGTGGCTACAATTTTCAAAATGTTTCCTTTTGTGTTAAGCGGAATAGAGTAAATAAAATTCACCTTTTTGAGTGAACCATCCCTTCAACATAAACACAAAACAGTCTCCAAAACATAGATATGTCACATAATGCTACTTGCACACATCCATGAACAAATATAACGAACTTATTGGCTAACACTACATATACTACTATTATAACAAACTGTTTAGTGTGATTGTATTTACCTGAACACAGCAATCTCTCCATAGTTGTTACCTGCCGCAAGAAAGCGACCGCAGGGAGAGAAGCTCTGAGAGAAGACTGACATGTGCAGGAGCTGGACAGAAACAAACCCCTGTCACACACACACTGCGAGTAATGGTTAAAAATCTACACATGCATAAAAGAAACTAAAATGAAATATAAAGTTGCATATGAGCCATTTGTGAAAACCAGCAATGCGCTGTTTTTAGTGATGTAATAATTTGAGCTAGCTAAAAGATTGAATACGATTCTGGTCGTATAATTTACCTCAACTGGACCCATCTTCGGAAAATTATTAAACGCTTAATGTAACTTAAAACGCACAGTTACTTTTTACACAAAGCCTATCGCGTGCTACTCGTTTAAATGGCGTCGCGTAAATATGACGTAGATGCCGTCATAGAGGCTGCGTTCGAAACCGCATACTCAATCATAGATATTTACATGTATATATCTACGTACTCAATGAGCAAATATATATGCTCAATTTCAATAAGTACCTAAGGAGGACTAAAAGAGTAGGTACTCAACAGCCAAATCTCGTTAAGTATGTCATCCGCCATGTTTACGTTATCATGTGACTGACGTTACAAGCGCAACAACTTTAAAGAAATTGCAGGTTTAATGAATCTTAATTTAAATTAATATGTTTATTTTAAAAGTTAACATGAATTAGTTGTTTTCTTTATTGTATGTATAACATTTTTCATCCACAAGTAACCTGCTTAAATCTCGTTTGTTTTCCTGTCTTGTCTGATTATTCAACGCAAATATATTTAACCTTGTCATTGTCATTTTTGTGCATATAATCTCATATTATAAGAAACCCATTACATTTATGTAGTCTTTGTTAATTGTGAAAGATACAACCATGTTTTCCTGAGCCTGTATGAAATTATAAGTTCCTCTTCATAATAATGATTAATAATAACAATCCCATAATAATAATAATAATATAAATAAGATAACAGGGACAGAAGCAGCTCATAGCATCAGTAACGCAACAACTCTACCTAATAGTTTTTTAACAGCTTTTTCTTCTGTCACGAAAACAAATTCCTCGTATGTGTGAACATACCTGGCAATAAAGCTCTTTCCGATTTTGATATATATACACACATACACAAGTATGTTATTTGGAATAATAGATGTATTCAATATATAAAAAAATAAGTCTCTCTTCTTCCAAAATTGGTATGAAAATGATATTGCATTAGTTAGACAACTTCTAAATTTAAATGGTAATTTATTATCTTACAGTGATTTTTTAGATCAATTTGGTTTTCCAGTTTCTCCAAAGGAGTATGCTGTTGTATTTGATGCCATAGCTCAACAGCTTCTTCATTCTATAAGAGAGTATGTGGCAGGGTTGGCAAGGAGGACCCGAACACAGAATAGACAGGAAAACACAAGGTTTATTTACAGGAGGGACACAAGGCAATGCAGAAGGAGAGTCCACCCAATAGTGCAGGGTGACAGCAGGAGAACAGGCTGGTGAGGGATGGAGACTCAGGATGATACAGATGGGAGAGTCTTGTAGGGGTGGAACAGGCTTGTCAGGAAAGGAAAATTTTTCTCAAATTTCAGGCCAAGCAGTGAGTAAGTAGCTAGCAGAACCTCAGGTTTGGGACAGGGGTGGCAAACAGATGGAACGTCAAGCCAAGCGGGATCCACAACCAGCAGAGACTCAGGAGGCAAGTGACACAAGCAGCACAACAGGACTAGACAGCTGGGGAGACAAGAAAATCTAAAAGAAGAGCAAACAAAAACAAAATAGAACAAGTAAAAGCAAGAAATATTTAAGAGGGGAAAAATAGAGCTCAAGAAATAAAGTGAAACAAATAAGGCACTAAATAATACTAAAAAAAAAAAAGCCAAAAGAAATAAGCTGTAGCTAGAAATAAAACAAAGCAAAAGGAACTAAAAATAAAGAACTAACAAAAGACTAGGACTAGACGGGAACTGATGATCACAAAAATGGCAAAATGAAAACTTGAAATAAGTCTTGAACTACAAACAGAAATAAAAATGAAAATGACAACAACTTAGCTGAGAGAAGAGAAAAATAAATAATTAAATAAAAATCAAAAGGGTAAACGAAATGAAGATAAAGATAAAAAAAATTTTGTACTAGACAAAAGAAACAAAACTAGATAAAATACTTCTACCAAGCACTAACAAGACTAACTAGACAAGCACACAAAAAGATAGTGTGACGAACCGGCAAGGACAAGGGGGAAATGAACACAATATAAAGGGAGTAAAGAGTACGAGGAACAGGTGAATATAATTAGACAAACAAGGACTAAACAAGGGGGCAGGACAAGGGGAGCACATGGCCAACACAACAAAAGAGACAGCCAAGTGCTAATACACAAAACAAAAAGAGACATTAAACACAGACAGGAGTGTAAGGGCTGGATCCTGACAGTATGGAAATAAATCTTTAGAAGGAAAATATGTTAAAGAAAACCTTTTTTTAGGAGATATTATTAAACACAGTTATACTAATAAATATATTAGAAATATTATAACAGGTGATACAGTTATATATAATAATTAAAAATGGACCAATGTATTCATAAATATAAACTGGAAAAAAGCTTGGTTCTAATGAAATATATTGTATAAATAACAAAGTAACAATGTAACAAAGTTACATTTAAAATTTTACATTGTATATATCCAGATAAAGAGGTTTTAGAGAGATTTAATTTGGATATTGATTATTCCTGTGATTTTTGTTGCATGGAAAAGGAATCTATTGTCCATATGTTTTGTGATTGTATATACACAAGGATTTTCTCAGTGGATGTGGAAAATTGTCTTAAAGTTACAAAAGTTTGATATTTACATGTATTATGTCAATACCTGCAAAAAATTTACCTTTCTAGTACAACTTTTTATTATTATGGGAACGTTTCATATACATAAAAAAATGAACTGGATCAAAGTCAGATTTTGTTCATTTCCTTCAAGAGACTAAGGACTACTGCACAAGTTTGGAGAACATTGTTAATAAAAAAGCAAAGAAGACTTGTAATAGTCTTAAGCAATATAAGATTTTTAATTACTGAATGTTTTTTATGTACACTCCAGCATATATTTTTGTATATTACTGTATAATTCTGTATTTGTTGTTAATAAAAAATAAATAAATGAATAAAAAAACAGTAGGGCATCCGGGGATTTCTCGTCTACACTTTCATGATTACTGAAGTTTCAAACGTACTTCTTTCTTCACGTACTGTTTTCTCCTATTATGTTGTAGGTGAGTATGCACATATCTACGCAAATTAGGTATACGTACGGCCGAATCTTAAAGGATTAAGGTAATCTCGCCTACTCTTTTTTTTTTTAACATTGGGGATTCAAACATACTTAATCGCTCGCCTACTGCTTTTTGCATACCTAATAGTAGGGAAGTCGGGTTTCGAACGTAGAACCGAAGAAGAAAGCTCAAACTTGTAATGTAGGCTATATTTTATAGTATAAAGAGAGATGTTTTATCAATAAATGTATCTCCTTTACCAAAAATAGTGCTGGAATCCTCTTTTTTCTTACAGTTTTATAACAGTTAACAAAAACAGTTTATAAAAAGTAATGAATCACACATTATTATAATAGTACATTCTATAAAATAGTGTAGCATAAAATAATACATTTTATCTGAAAAAGATGAATTAATAATAGCAAATAGAATATGAAATAGTAGGTGTGTGCTATGTAAAAATCATAACTATAATTTGAGTATGAATAATACTTTCGAGTATGAAAAATACATTGCATACACCATTGGCTAAAAGGAACATATAAAAGGTCATTTATTCCATCGGCATTGACTGTTTTGCAGGTTAGGGTGCGCATTGGTGTGAAAATACAAAGATTATTTTATACACTTATAATAGTAAAAACATAGGATAGACAGCAGAATGAAAGCAGAGTATAGACAACAAAAATTTGTGTGTAGTGAGTAATAATATAATAAAATAACAACAATATGCAGGTAGAAAATTGTATAATAATAATAATAATAATAACAATTATATAATATGTTATATAATATAATACATCAATCAATGTATCAGTCAGTAAATGTAAACCCTTTAAACAGTTTGGGAATGTGGTGCATCATTATTTTGTGAAAGACTAATAATAAGGAAAAAAAAAAAGATGATTGATAATGACAACCAAATGTTGATTTAATTTAGTTAATACAAGTTCACTGATAAAGAAAATGTATTCATGTATTTTTGAAAGCAACCTCAGTTTTACAGCAATTTACACAAATCTATAATTTTCCAGTTTACAATACTGCAGCTTTGCAGGCAGGTATCTTGAAGTGTCTTGGAGATGTTCTTCAGTTCTCCTAAATTATCTGATCTCTGTGTGGAGGATCGGCTGCTGTCAAACTCCTTTTACAAACAAAAATCACACTGCATTATTACAATTAATAGCAAAGTGAAATGTAAACTGATATTTCCTAATGACACACTACAATATAGAAACAACTGACTTAAAATAATTTTAGCTGGTGAAAATACTAGTGTTCTAATATTTTGGGCTCTACTCCCACATGAAACAATACTATAGTAATTTATAGCAAATATTATAGTATTTTTAAACCATACTATATTGAATTGAATTAATCTGTTGTAATCCTATAGTTGCTATGGTAACACAACATACATTTCTACAACTATACACTGTAAGGTAAGCTGACGTTATACTTTTTAGATTCATAAAAAGCTTTCACGGCTTGCTTATATGATTGTTAACAACAAAGTGTTAAAATCACTAAAAATATGTGTTGTGATTGTATGTTATGACGTGTGTGACCACTAGTTGGCACCAGCAGTTGCGAGGCAGACTGAACTGAAAAATAAAGTAGACACTTGTTCCAGCTGGGGGTGATTCTTACAAGACATGAACATGACATGGTACCAGGAGTAAATTATTAAAGTCGACATGGATCTGAAACCGCCGGAAAGTTTTAAACTAGTGGGGAATGTTGACGAAAACTGGCGCACCTTCAAACAGCAGTTCTACCTGTATGTCGCAGCGATGGGACTCGAGACGAAGCCAGACGCTAGAAAGGTAGCACTGCTGCTAATAATTGCAGGGCCACAGGCCATAGAAGTATTTAACACGTTCGTGTTTGACAACCCTGGTGATGGTGATAAGTTGGATGCGGTGTTGAGCAGATTTGACGCTCATAGTTCTCAGAAGAAGAACGAGACGTACGAGAGGTACGTGTTTCGGTCGAGGATAATAAAGTCAGGGAAAGGCTACTACGTGAAACAGAGCTGACGCTGGTGGGAGCTGTTAAGATATGCCAAGCGAGAGAGTTGTCCCACAAACGTGAAGACTTTCAACGAGATGTCTGCAGTAGTTTCAGCGCAAGTGAGTGATGGTGCGGCGGCAGTTGGACCAGTAAAATATCAGCAGAAAAGACGGACACAGACCCGGCCTGCACAGCAGCCGGAGGAAATGATGTACAGCTGTAAGCGTTGCGGCTCGTGGCGCAAGCCCAGACAGTGTCCAGCTTATGGTAAGAAATGCTCCAGCTGCCAAGGCAAGAATCATTTTGCTAAACGGTGCTTCTCCAAACAAAAAGAGGGCATGAAAGGAAAAACTGTAAACTTAGTGGAGGAGCCTGATCTCAGTGACACATTCTTTGTTGTAAATGAAACGAGAGAAAATGAACGAGAAAATAATACAGACAAAGAAAATGAAGATTAAAGTAAAGATAAATGGATGTCTCCAATACGGATAAATGGAGCTATAGTCAACATGAGATTGGACACTGGTGCAAAAGCGAACTTCATAAACATGAATGATATAAGAGCAATGGAAAATAAGCCATAAATAAAGAAGAAAGAATCGGGATTAAAAGATTACAACGGACGGCCAATTAAATGTTTGGGCATAGAGGGATGAGACAGCCCTTAACAGAGCGCCTCTGACCCCATACTCCCAGATCACCCTCCACAGAATGCCACGAGGGACAGGGTCGAATGAAGTGAAGTGTAGTGTAGTGTAGTGTGCTCTGCATTAAACCCATCCAAGTGCACACACACAGTTAGTGAACACACACATACCGTGAACACACACCCGGAGCAGTGGGCAGCCATGCTGCGGCGCCCGGGGAGCAGTTGGGGGGAACGGTGCCTTGCTCAAGGGACTCACCTCAGTCGTGGTATTGAGGGTGGTGGAGAGTGCTGGTCATTCACTCCCCCCACCCCCAATTCCCGCTGGTACCGAGTATCGAACCAGCAACCTTCGGATCACGAGTCCAACACTCTAACCACCAGGCCACGACTGCCCCTTAAAAACACATGTGGACTGGTTGGGCATACTCCCATGAACCCTCGAGCATCCTGGTGAGGGTATAGAGCTGGTCCAGTGTACCACGGCCTGGATGAAAACCACATTGTTCCTCCTGAATCCTAGGTTCAACCATCGGCCGGATCCTCCTCTCCAATACCCTGGCATAGACTTTCCCAGGGAGGCTGGAGCACACCCTTCGGTCCCCCTTTTTAAAAATGGGAACCACCACCCCAGTTGCCCAGTCCAGAGGTACTATCCCTGACCTCCATGCGATATTGTAGAGACGTGTCAGTCAAGACAGCCTTACAATATCCAGAGACCTAAGATACACGGTGAATCTCATCCACCCCCGCTGTTTTGCCACTGCGGAGCTTGTAAACTACCTCAGTGACCTCAGCTTGGGTGATGGGTGAGTCCAACCCTGCATCCCCAGTCTCTGCTTCCTCTATGAAAGACATGTCAGTGGGGTCCACTGTCCGACAACATCCCCAGTCGAGGTCAACAGCTCCCCACTTCCGCTGTAAACAGTGTTGATGTGGAGCTGCTTTCGCCTCCTGAGGCGCCGGACGGTTTGCCAGAATCTCTTTGGATAGTCTTCCTCCATGGTCTCCCCGAACTCTTCCCAGGCCCGAGTTTTCGCTTCCGCAACTACCCGGGCTGCAGCACGCTTGGCCTGGTGGTACCCATCAGCTGCCTCGGGTGTCCTGCAAGCCAACCAAGCCCTGTAGGACTCCTTCTTCAGCTTGACAGTATCCCTTACTTCCGGTGTCCACCACTGGGTTCGTGGATTGCCACCGCGACAGGCACCACAGACCTTACGGCCACAGCTCATCACGGCCACGTCAACAATGGAGTCAGAGAACATGGACCACTCGGTCTCAATGTCTCCAGCCTTCCTTTGGGATTTGGTCAAAGCTCTTCCGGAGGTGAGAGTTTAAAATCCCTCTGACTTGAGGTTGAGCTAGACGTTCCCAGAGGACCCTCACAATACGTTTGGGCCTGCCAGGTTTGCCCAGCATTCCCCCTGCCAGCGGATCCAACTCACCACCAGGTGGTAATCAGTTGACAGCTCTGCCCCTCTCTTTACCCGAGTGTCCAAAACATACGGTCGGAGATCAGATGATACAACCACAAAGTCAATCATTGACCTCCGCCCTAGGGTGTCCTGGTGCCATGTGCACTAATGGACACCCTTATGTTTGAACACGGTGTTTGTTATGGACAAACTGTGATTAGCACAGAAGTCCAATAACAGAACACCACTTGGATTCAGATCAGGGAGGCCGTTCCTCCCAATCACGCTTCCAGGTTTCATTGTCATTACCCAAGTAGGCATTGAAGTGCCCCAGTAGAATAAGTGAGTCCTCAGTCTGAGCACCTTCCAGCACCCCTCCCAAGGACTCCAAGAAGGCCGGGTACTCTACACTGGCACAAACCACAATAAGAGACCTATCCCTGACCTCAAGGCGCAGGGAGGTGACCCTCGCGTTCACCGGGGAAAACTCCAACACATGGCGGCTAAGTTGGGGAGCTATAAGCAAGGCCACACCAGCCCGCTGCCACCGGCCCCTTACGGCTCCCCCTGCAGGTGGTGGGGCCTGCAGGAGGATGGTCCCACGTTGCTCCTTCGGGCTAAGCCCAGCCGGGTTCCGTGGGAAAAAACCCGGCCACCAGGCACTCACATACGAGCCCCAACCCCAGGCCTGGCTCCAGGGTGGGGTCCCGGCTACGCCATACGAGGCAACGTCACGGTCCTCGATGTTATAACACTCATAAGGGTTTTTGAACCGCACTTAGTCTGACCTTGTCACCTAAGACGTTTTTGCCTTGGGAGACCCTACCAGGGGCATTAGCCCCCGACAACATAGCTCTTAGGATCACTCAGGCACTTAAACCCCTCCACCACAATACGGTGGCAGTTCATGGAGGAGAATAAATCAATATCAACAATTCAGAAATAGAACAAAAGTTGCAATTAATTGCCAGAACGTTAATTTACAGACTATTTAATGAAGATCAGAAGTCACATGAATGGAGTTTTAGCAAATACTAATATATTTCCACTAATCCAATGTTAATGGAATATCTGAACTATAGGCTACAAGCAATTATAATGCCATAAGAGGTTGGATAAAAATAAAGCACAAAAAAAAAAAATACATACTTGTATATGTTCATGTAACTGCTCATTCAATATTCTTATCTGACCAACAAGAAAAATAAAAAAAATTTGCATTTAAAAATGACAGCTTTTAGTTCTATAGAAACAGTATGTAATAAAGATAACTGCGAGTAACAAAACAAACACAATTTCAGACATGGAAGATTCTACCGCCATTTTATTATTCATAATTCTTTTCTTTTACACAACTAAACAAAAAGAAACAGACTCTGTCCACATATGCAGGAACAGTACATCATCCATTCTGAACAGCAAATTACAGACGTTCATCAACATTCAGAACAATGTAGCAGACAGAAAACCACTAGATGTGTGATTTGCGCATGTTTGTATGTGTGTGCGTGTGTATACAAATAGAGTCCAGCATCTGTTGGCAGAGAGCAATAGTTGATGAGAGCTTCAGTGTCTCAGCTGGCCTCTGCTTGAACATTAATTACAACATATTAAAAGTAAAAATAAATCCTCCCTTTTTGGAGAGTTACAAAGAACCAGGCTTTGACAGATCTTCCTCTACAAATGGTGAGAGCGCCACCATTAAAACTAGTCACATTTCTACCTTCATCCATAGGATACAGAAGAACCAATCCAGTGAGGGTCGGGTAAGTGTCCAGAAAACAAAAATGTGAACAACGATTCACTCATTTCCTCCGTCGACTGTCTGGAGATCTGCTCCTTGACTTCCTGCTTGCAATGCTGATGGAAAACAGAGGTGAACATTAATATCAGCAGGCTGGAAATTAAGAGTATGTGGTAAAATGAATACAGTTGTTCAGAACTGACCGTCGAGAGGGTGGAGAATGTGCAGGTCTTCGCTGCCTTGCTGGAGGAGAGTAACTGAGTGACCGAGAGTCTCTGAGCGAGTCCGCTGGCACTCTTTTTGGCCGTGGAGGACTGCAGATTATAAAGGAAAAGGAGACAGCGGTTTAAATTGAAGCAAAAATGGAAGGCAAATATTGCACTTTATGTTGACAATTTATGCATTTAATTTGACTAATTTTAAAACTGATGGGGAACAGACATTTGAATTCCCTAATGATGATGCTTTTTCTAAATACTATCTTTTGTTGATGGCAGCTGGTTTGTGTGATCCTCAAAGGTATATAAAATAAAATTTGTAAGGCAGAGGTAATTCCAAAATGTATGAGAGACCCAAACCCAAAGGGCAAGTTTTTACTCCAAACTGACTTCATAACGTTTATTTGAACTAAATCCTTAAGACCATTTCAATGTGGTCATGTCATTGGCCCACTAACATTTCCTGCATGGTATCAAATTTCATAACTGTAACAAGAGGAAATTCAATCATAACTTAATGTTAAAACAGCTATCATAACATTATTTATCAATATGTGGCTCTTTTTGGATTCTCGGAAGCTGTAGAAATGATAAAATGTAAAACAGGAAATACGTTGGGACCATTGTTTTTGTTTACATCCCTCAAAATGGTCTATAAAGTACATGGAAATTGGCATACTGTGAGCATCAAACATCGTTGTGTCCTTGTTCTCTTGTAAATTCTGTGAGTGTAAAACCCATATTGAAAACAGGCCTATCAGAACACAATACAGACTGTTGCGTTGCTCATGAAACCATTCATTATCACGCCCTGTACATTTGCATGTATTTAGGTCACGTTCTATGTCAGCCGAACATGCATTAAAGAAGTTCTGACTTTCCTCCCTTCTTTTTAAGTTTATATTAAACTTACTATGTATGTGGGATGCCTATTTTAGAAATGGGAGACAGAAAAGTCCCTTTGAATCAAGCCAAAGTCAGCCGCACCAGGCTATTTTGTATGCGTTGCTAAGCAATGACTCCACAAGCAGTCTGTTCATATGTGCAAAATACAGGATATATGGATTACACATTTATTCAGCTACACCACAAAGAGGTGTAATTTGTTAATTTTTTTGTGAAATTTGCTTCATATGTTTGAAATGGGTCAACAAATATGCAGAATGCAGAGTATAAGTGTGCAATTAGTATAATTGTATTATTTTATATATATATATATATATATATATATATATATAAATGGATTTTCCAGGGTTTCTTCATGGGTATTTGGAGTTTCAATGTGAGAGCACCCTCTGGCCTTAGGAGATTTACAACTGCATTTCCCCGACAAGATGTGCATGACATGCTTTGCGTTTTCAATTTCATTTCGATGAATCACCCGACCCTACCCTAGATGATGTTGAAAACACCAAATCATAAGCTGCTAATGTGTAAACAAACACTGTGCAGTCTTTCACGCTGGTATATACACATTGCATGCGCTTAATGGTAGCAAATTGTACAGCCTGTAATTTTGCCCTAACAGATAGTTAAAAGGATAGTTCACCCAAAAATGAAAATTGTGTTATTTACTCACCCTCGTTTCAAACCCATATGACTTTCTTCTGTGTTCTGTTGAACACAAAATAATATATTTTGAGGAAAGCTAGAGTAAATTTTAACTTCTGGGTGAACTATCCCTTAAATTTATGCATGTAAATCAAGTAGAGGTCCATTTTGATTCTACATTCAACTTCATTTATGACTTAAATGCCATGAAAATTGCCAAATATCCTACCTTTTTGTTTTCTTTTCTTGCTCATTTTCAGATGAGGAGGACGAAGAAGCTCTGCTTTTTGCTGTCTTTCCAGCATTTTTATTTGTGCTTGCTTTAACACCCCTGTAAAAATAACCATTAAAATGAAGAATTCATTTTTGTGGGAAAAAAAAATTAAATTCTAATTTATTTGGCACTTACGCTTTTTCTTTCTCTGCTTCAGAGTCTGAGCTGTCTGATGAGGACGATGATGATGAGGATGAAGAAGAGGACGAGGAGGACGATGAGGAAGATGATGACGAACTTGAGCTGCTTCTCTTCTGCTGTTTGCCAGAGCTTTCTTTCTCTGATTTCCCATTCATTGCAGTCTTTCCTCTTGTTGATGGCTCATGAACAGATGTTGGAGACTGCCCTCTTAATCGACCTCCTGGTGGATCCCTGCTTTGTGCCTGGTTGGTTGTTGGTGATTTTGAGTGGGCAGGTAGTTCACGATAAGACTGAGGGAGAGAGAGGTGAGTCTCTCGAGGAGGGGAGAGTGATCGATGTTTGGAGGTCCTTTCCGGTTGCTTATTCCTAGCCTGTTCATTAGGTTCCCTTGATCTTTCTTTATCTGCATCAGTTGGTTTTACACCCTTCATGGGTCTTTGAGGAGAGGGTGAAGATGAAGAGGAGGAACTAGAGGAAGAGGATGATGAGCGGTGTGGAGGAGTAAGATCTTTAGGCGGCACCCTTGTCCTTTGTTCTTGCTCTTTCTCTTTCTCCAGTTCACGCTGCCTTTCTCGTTCTCGATTCCTTCTCTCCTGCTCTCTCTCCCTTTCCCTTTCTCTTGATAAGGAGCGGCTACTTCTGCGCCGACGTGCTGGAGAGGGGGAACGGCGTGATCTAGGCATAGAGAGAGGGAAAATGTTTGTGACAACACTAACAACTTTCAAATGTCCTAATTTTTATAACTCACTATGTACCCCCTCACTAGGCAAAATGTGCTTAAAAAAATAGTTCATCAAAAAAGGAAAAACTGACCCTCAAGTGGTGCCAAATATTTTTTTTAACAATGTTGCAACAACAATAGCCTTTTGCTAGGTTCACACCAAAAGCAAATGGGTTTGCGCAAGTACTTTACATACAGTCGTGGCCAAAAGTTTTGAGAATTACATTAATACTGGAAATTGGAAAAGTTGCTGCTTAAGTTTTTATAATAGCAATTTGCATATACTCCAGAATGTTATGAAGAGTGATCAGATGAATTGCATAGTCCTTCTTTGCCATGAAAATGAACTTAATCCTGAAAAAAACTTTCCACTGCATTTCATTGCTGTCATTAAAGGACCTGTTGAGATCATTTCAGTAATCGTCTTGTTAACTCAGGTGAGAATGTTGACGAGCACAAGGCAGGAGATCATTATGTCAGGCTGATTGAGTTAGAATGGCAGACTTGACATGTTAAAAGGAGGGTGATGCTTGAAATCATTGTTCTTCCATTGATAACCATGGTGACCTGCAAAGAAACGTGTGCAGCCATCATTGCATTGCATAAAAATGGCTTCACAGGCAAGGATATTGTGGCTACTAAGACTGCACCTATATCAACAATTTATAGGATCATCAGGAACTTCAAGGAAAGAAGTTCAATTCTTGTTAAAAAGGCTTCAGGGCATCCAAGAAAGTCCAGCAAGCGCCAGGATCGTCTCCTAAAGAGGATTCAGCTGCAGGATGAGAGTGTCACCAGTGCAGAGCTTGCTCAGGAATGGCAGCAGGCAGGTGTCAGTTTGGTGAAGAACAATGCATTTTCCAGCACGATGGAGCACCGTGCCATAAGGCAAAAGTGATATCAAAGTGGCTCAGGGACCAAAACTTTGAAATTTTGGGTCCATGGCCTGGAAACTCCCGAGATCTTAATCCCATTGAGAACTTGTGGTCAATCCTCAAGAGGTGGGTGGACAAACAAAAACCCACTAATTCTGACAAACTCCAATAAGTGATTATGAAAGAATGGGTTGCTATCAGTCAGGATTTGGCCCAGAAGTTGATTGAGAGCATGCCGAGTCGAATTGCAGAGGTCCTGAAAAAGAAGGGCCAACACTGCAAATACTGACTCTTTGCATAAATGTCATGTAATTGTCGATAAAAGCCTTTGAAACGTATGAAGTGCTTGTAATTATATTTCAGTACATCACAGAAACAACTGAAACAAAGATCTAAAAGCAGTTTAGCAGCAAACTTTGTGAAAACTAATATTTGTGTCATTCTCAAAACTTTTGGCCACGACTGTACAATGTCAAGGCAAATACGCAAATATAGAATGTGCAACGCATGTGCCACAAATGTGGGGATTTTGCCTAAATCACAACTGAATAATTCAAATTGAACAGAAAATTAGCTTGAGGTAAAAAACATCCCACGAGTAAACTAGAGCATGATGAGGTGCTCACTGTTTTTTGTGAACCCATTGTTTGACATCCATAGTAAGAAATGTCAATGGCTAGCAGTTTTTAAAATATCTTATTTTGCGTTCAATAGATGTAAGAAACTCAAACAAGGTGTGTAACAAATGGAAAGTAAATGATTAAACGATGATGAGTAAATGATGAGCTATACTTTTAAATGCAATAATCAATTTAATAAACTAAATATTTACAAGGACATTTAGCCAAATTAACATAGCTTTGTCATGTGACACTGCATGACATACTGAACTGACTCCATTGCCTCTTGCTCTTCCAAAACCTGTGGTCATCAGACTAACCTGTAGGGAGGACTCGGTCTTCGAGGACTCCTTGATCTGGTGTTCCTCGTCCTCCTCTCCCTGGAACGCTCTCGATCTCTGTCTGCTGGTCTTGCTCTAAATCGGTCCCGCTCTCGTTCTCGAAGGCGTTCCCGACTGCGGTCCCGTCTAGAAGGGAAATAGTTGCGTGGGGGTGACAGTCTTCTGACCCCCCGCCTTGGACTTGGGGAAAGTGAACGTTGGGGGTCCTGGTATTGTCTCGGTGGAGTGCGTTTCGGTGAAGGCCGAGAAGTTGCTTGTTTAACCTGTGGCACGTCAATCCTTCCTTTACCTCTTGGAGACAAAGGCGATGCCTCTTTCCTTTGGTAACTCTGTTGATCTCTTCCTCTGCTAGGTGAAGGACGTGACGACTCCTGATCCAGCTCTGATGGGGAATATCGCTCACCTCCTCGACCTCTGCTCTGAGATTTGCTTTCTCCTGAAGGCCTGTACCTTTCCCTGACCTGAGCTGGTCTGTCAAGAGCTCTCTGAGGGGGGGAAAGAGGGGGGCTAGAAGTCTCAGTGGGAGTGTACCTCTCTTTTCCACGTTCCCGATCATTCATTACTGTGAACGAAGAAGAGGACTGACCAGGTCTCCGGTCTCTCTCCAAGTCTCGCTGCTTCTTCTCATCATCTCTTTTACTCTTGGGCTCAGGAGGTGAGCTTGGTCTTTGTATGGGAGGGTAAGTCTTCTTACCTTCATCACTCTCCCCATTCCTTACTCTGTTCTCCTTCTCTCTGCGTGCAATAGCCTGAGCAATGACAGCATTAGGAACTGACTTACTGGCAGAGCTGCTGTCTTTTGAACTCTTCTTTTTCTTCTTGTCATCATCTGAGGATGAAGAGGAGGAAGATGAAGATGATGAGGAGGAGGAGCTGTCACTGTCACTCTCACTGCTGCTACTGCTGCTACTACTGCTTGCAGCTTTAGCTTTGTCTTTCTGTCCAGTCTTTTCTTTTTGATTCACTTTCTCCGTCTTTTGGTACTGAGGACTCTTCTCCTGCCTCTTGTCCTCTTCCATTCTCCTGTCTTTCTTGCCCACCTCTTGCTCTGCCTCACTTCCTCTAATTCCCCGTCTGTCTTCAGGCTGACAGCTAGAGGAGGATGTCCTTTCTGAACGGGACATGTCTTCTCTTCTACCACGGTTTCTCTCCTTTTCTCTGTCACTCTCTCTGGCTTTCCTCAAAGCTTCTTCTCTCATCTCTTCCTCTCGTCTTCTCTCCCTGTCTCGCTGTTCTTGTCTTTCTTTTTCCAGTTCTCGTTCTTTCTGCCTTCCATTGGTGTAAGGTGAACGCTTAGGAGACATGGAGTCACTAGATCGGTTTTGACCTAGCTCCTTTGCTATATCACTGTCCCGTCCTCTGTCATCTTTTCTGCTAAACGAGATTTTATCTCTGTCAGTATTCCTCTGTCCTCCTCTTGCCCTCTCTTTCTCTCTGTCTTTTGGTGAAGCAGCTCTCCCTTTCTCTCCACTGTATCCTCTTCTCATTCTGTCTTTACGTGGAGAAGGAGATGGGGATGGTGATGATGATGATGATGATGATGAGGAGTCATGTCTACTTTGAACTTGGTTCTTTCTCCCATCGTCCACTCGGTCTCTCTGCTGCTTAGGAGAGGGAGATTGAGATGAAAAGTCAGGCCTTTTCCGCAGAGGGGCTTTCGATCTCTCCTCACTCCTTTGTTGTCTGTCTTGCCGCTGCTTGTTAGGTGGTGGAGATGGTGAAGAGGAGTCGTGTCTTCTTGTTTGAGGGTGTTTCTCCCTCTCTTCACTCCTTAGGTGTCTGTCCAGCTGCTGCTTTGAAGGTGGAGAACGTGATGAAGAGTCGTGACGTTTCCTCTGAGGTTTTTCTTGCACTTGTTCTCTCTCACGCTCTCGACCTTTGTCTCTTTTGTTGTGCTCAGGCGTTCTTGAGCGTCTTGGTGACCTCTGAGGAGAATAAAGAATTAAGGAAGCACATAACCACATATTATGAAAAATATACTAGTCAAAGGGTCAGGCATTTACATGACCGCTTCATAAATTACACAGCCACATCTGAGCTTGTGCAGAGATACTCAAAATCAATATAATGTGACAATAGCAAAAGCTATTTGAATGATCTGTAATTGAATATATACATGACTTATAAAAGCTACTTTAAAAATAGATTGTGGTATAAAAAAGTATATACATTCATTTGCAAAAAACGCAAGTAAGAAAACTGTAATAACCATATACATATGAAAATAGGTCAAACTCAGTCAAATTGAATACAATAGGGAAAAATTATACAAAATCAGTGTAAAATGCTTTAAAAAAAATGCACATTACATCTCTGACTTCCATTCTCTTAGGACTTTCCTGACTGCGGCCATGGCGCCTCTTCTCAGGGGATCTTCCTTTCCTCACCTCTTCTGGACGAGAATCTGTTTTTTTCTGCTGCTTCCCTCTTTGAGGGGATTGGCTGAAAGCCAAACGCATGCACATACAGTCAAACCAAAAATTATTCAGACACCTTCAATGTAGTTACTCACTATAGTTTAGATAATGGTAATAAGATATGACAAACTCAGTTCTTCACAGTTTAACTGTGTCAGAGCAAACACAGCAAGTCAGAATTATGATAGTAAGGTACAGCATGTAATTAATATATAGTAAATATAAACCAGAAATAACTTTGTATAACACTCAAATCAATACTTTGTTTGGCCTCAATGACAGCCTGTAGTATTCATTGTCAACTTCACACAAACCTTTTTCCAGCATATTTCTTCAGTGAAAAATTTGTCACACTTTATTTTGTTATCCTCAGTTACAACTCAACTAGTGTCCTGCACCCACTAGCAAAAAAAATGAATGAATGAATGAAAATATTATTATATACTTATTATATATATTTTAAAGCTGCTCTTAATTTAGCCTACTAATCCTCAGGACATCCAAGATAGATTATATATATATATATATATATAAAACAAAAATCTGGTGTGGGCGTCACGATGGCGCAGTGGGTAAGCACGATCGCCTCACAGCAAGAAGGTCGCTAGTTCAAGCCCCGGCTGGGTCAGTTGGCATTTTTGTGTGGAGTTTGCATGTTCTCCCCGTGTTGGCGTGGGTTTCCTCCGGGTGCTCCGGTTTCCCCCAAAGATTTTTCCACTTCCCACCAAAGACATGTGGTACAGGTGAATTGAATAAGCTAAATTGGCCGTAGTGTATGTGTGTGAATGCAAGAGTGTATGGGTGTTTCCCAGTATTGGGTTGTGGCTGGAAGGGCATCCGCTGTGTAAAACATATGCTGGATAAGTTGGTGGGTTATTCTGCTGTGGTGACCCCAGAAAATAATAAAGGAATTAAGCCGAAAAGAAAATGATTGAATGAACAAATCTGGTGTATGATTATTTTTTTGATCTACATTTCCATTAATCTTACTTATTAAGACACCTTGTAATAATAAAATGGTTAACTTAGTATTCACTATAACATGACTCAAATATTAACACCACTGGTTAGCACATTTTAGTGTCATGATACCTGCGAGCTGGGCTGGATGAGGCACTCTGTTGTTTACGGCTCTTACTGGGAGGTGGAGCCTCATTGTCACTCCTTTTTCTCTTTCTTTTGGATGTTTCTTTCTCATCTGATGAACTGCTGTAAGACAAATTTTAACAATCAATTACAAAAAAAGTGTTCATTGAACAAGTAAAATGCAGCTACAAGAAGAACACCACCTACCTCTCAGTGTCACTCTTCACTGACTCCTCCCTGAAAGCAAAGATGCAATTGTAAATAAAAATGCAGAATGTTTCTTACACACAGTTATATCACCTCAATCGTGTAAACTATGAAAACATGACCATATAAATAAGCTTTTTAAAAACCAAAAAAAAATTTTCTACATGACATGAAAAAAAATCTAATCTAATAGGGCAGGAAAATAATTCAATAACGATAATTATCATGATATGTATTTTTTCGATAAAACAATAATGACAATGTGAACAATAATGAGTTCGATAAGTGTTCGATAATATTTATACACTATGCATAACGCTATGTACTGTGCGCAGGCATTTTGCAGCCTGCACTTCCGAATGCCACACGTAGTACAAGTTTACAGCCAGTGTTAGTTGCACTTGGAGGAGTAAAAAAGTAAAAAAAAAAAAAAAAAAGAAAAAAGTCAGACATTGTTGACAAGAAACGTCACTAAACTTCAGTAGCCTGGAGCTACATTAGTTTTTGCAATCCAACACACAAAGAGCAACGTGCACTGCAAACTGCGCAGACGACTCGTGCCATCAAAAACAGGCAACACCACAAACCCGTTTCATCATTTAAAACAATGCCACCCTAATGAAGATGCTAAGAAATTACAGACCCAAACAAGTGTTGGTAAAGGTGGATCATCTCCAAGCATCATGCAACTACCCAGAAGAGTCTCATATCATCATTTCGAAAGCCGTGCCTCATGAGAAAAAACCCCAGAAAAGACAGAGCACGCAATCTCAATAAACACTTGATGCTTGCTGTAAACTGCAGGCTGCATTATTTAAGGGCATTTGTTACGACATTGATAGGATCTAATTTTTAATATTAAGATATTTTCTTTGAAATCTGTATATTACTATTGTCCCTCATCAACGGTAAAATAACCAGCCTTTATATATAACCAGCCTTTTTTTTCCTCCTGCAAGTTTGACGCAAGCAAATTACATTGTGGCCAGTTTTACTTATTAAAAAGTCCCTCGCCTGAACTCGCTGCGAGTGAGATGGCTAAAATGAAAGGACATCACCAAGGAGAAATCAGATGCTCAAGACATTATCTCATATTAAAAATGCATTAAATATATGACAGACGTTTGTGATAGCTACACAACAGTGGGTCATTAATTAAATCCTTATTTTCCACAGAGCAAAACATCATCAGTTGTATAAGAATCACAGTTGCGTAAGACGGGCATTTTTCTATGAAAATTTATCTTTTTGTAACGAATGTTTTTTTGTATAGTTTGTATCTTAACTCTGATGTAGTTTCTGATGGTCAAATTGTCCACAAAATCAAAAGTCCACAAGGAGAATGAATAACATTTGAGGCGAAGCGCTTCAAAACAATTCCGCTATAGGCCTATGCTTCAGCGCCAAAACAATTCATTAAACTGTTTTCACGGTTTCAATTTAATTCGTTCAATCAAGCGGATTGAATGAGCCAGGACAGTCTTTACAAACTATTAGCAGCACTGAAAGTATTCTTAGATTTCCTCGGAAGAATGAACGCGGTCTGAAGGATGAGAGAACTCAGAAACTCGTTGTGTGAATAGAGAGGCTCCCTGCATGTCTCGCCGCGATGCGTGATTTTTAAAAAATGAGAGTCTGCATAGGCCTATTCGTGCCAGTCTGTCAGATAAATTTGGTTAAAACACCCGTGGATTTAACCGAGATCTGCGGATAACAGGGTTTTATGTGTCCCACAATATGCAATGTCAAGAGAGTGACTCCATAAGGTAAGGCAAACTGCACACACTTGATTATGTAATGCGTGGACGCATCTCACTTTGTTTTGATGTTGAACAATAATATACAATAACTTGTAGAGTAATGTCTTTGGTTGTTGAAAACTTGAACAGTAAATGCTGAAAAATGTTTAAGATTGTTCTTTTGTTTATTATTTTTTTTATTTATATTGTCAGACAGCTAAAACATTTCACAAAATGTGTTAAATCAGCTGCACAAAGGGATTGGCATGCTGAAAAGCCTTTAAAATTGAAAGATATAAAGATTTGACATTTATCATGATAATTATCGATATCGACTGATATGAACAAAATAATCGTGATAATTTTTTTTGCCATATCGCCCAGCCCTAATAACTAATTTTAAAAACCTTTTCTTTTTCTTGTCCTTTTTCTTCTCTCGATGAGGGGAGGGTGAGGGGCTTTCAGAGCTATTTGACAAGAGTGAAAATTAATATTAATTCACAATTAATTCATATTCACTTTTATTTAAAAAGTGTTCCAATATTCTTCTCCATTTTCTATTTACCTCTCTCTACTTTTGTTTTTCTTTTTCTTCTTCTTGCGGCTCTTTTTTTGCTCAGTAGGTGAATCAGAGTCATCAGACTCGATAATCCTGAAAACACATGAAAGGTTTCACTTCTGTAAGTTACAGTAGCTTTTTCATTGTACATCAAGCTCTTTTATCTCAAAGGATAAAGAAAAAAGTGACTTTTCATGATAGCACCCCTTTAATCTCTTCTCAGTCTACTCACTGGTACTGCTGCTGCTTCTCCCTTTCCAGTCTCTCTTGCTCCCTTTTCTCCTTCTCTCGCTCCTTCCGGTCAGGGTGAAAGGATGAGCCGTCAACATAGTCAGAGCTGATGCCGAACGCTTGTCTCAGGCGGTCATTTTTTTGCTGGTTAGCGGCTGCCAGAGCATGAGTCTCTGTCACACTGTTAGAAATGAAGAAACATGGATGAAAACTACTATTTAAGTCACAAAAAAAGCCTTCTACAAAAATGCAATAGCCCATTTCCACTGAGCAGTTCGGTACAGTATAGTACAGTACGGTAAACATTTAATGTCCGTTTCCACTGGATCAACTTCCACTTCCTGGATCAAAACAAATGCAAGCGCAGATTGTCAGATTGAGAACCAACAGGAGCGAATCTGACTATCGAGCCTAAAGGTTGATTTAAATCGTCGTCTAAATAAAACGCAATAAAAGGAATAATTTCCATATTAAAAGGAGTTTTTTCCCCAAACAACACCTCAAATTGATATATTAGAAAAAGTTTCTATTTTTTGCAGCTGAACAACTGAAAACTGGCAATGATCACCTCAGGTACACCTCATGTGCTTTATTCAGTTTTAAATGCTAACAATAGCTACGTTTCCATCCACCTATTTTTATGCGCATTTTGGATATGCGCATAAAAATTTTAAAAAATCGGTTGATGGAAACGCTAAGATGCGCATAAATTTTGAAAATGTGCATAAAAAAATGTATACGCATAACTGAGTAGGATAAACTTTTTATTCGATAAGAAAAGATGCGCATAAACTACGATGGAAACACTTTTACCGAACAAATTCCAGTATGCGCATTAAAAAAAGGTCATGTGATTTGGTTATAAGAGATCATGTGATGATAAAAATGTTTGTAAAAGGACAAACCAGCAGGCTGACCACATTGTAAAACATCTGAAATGTTGTTTTGGTCATTCTAAAATGCCTTAACCATTTCAGTATTAGTGTTATAATTAATGACCTCAAGAATTGTTAAGAGCATCTGTGCTCCGCGTCTCACGCCTTCAAACACCACCACGCGTTCACTGCGTGTCACCATTGCCCTCTGAGGCGCAAGTCATTTATTAAATGAAGAAAAGATTCACACAGCTTCTCCTACCTCAGCAAATTCCGTTTTACTGTTGATATTTGGCGCCATTTAATCAGGAAGTGACGATTTTGTTCTCTTTGACTCGTTGGATGGAAACGCTGCGATATTCCAGCTTTGTGCATAAAGTTAATTTGTGTTTTTGAATGGAAACATAGCTAATGTGAGTTTGAATGCCATTTTACATGACATTAATCGCCATACTACTGAAAGCAGCAGCAGATAGTTTACCTCAGATCTTGAAAATAAAATAAACTGTTTGAAATTAAACTTTAGAACTTTAGACTTAAAACCAACAATATCAGTGATTCAGCATGTACATTTATTAATGTTAAAGAGGTTTAATATGTATTAATTAGAGTATAAACCTTTCCATTTTATGAGTGCTTCTGAATGGCTGTATTTAAATTTCTGTCGAGTTTTGTCTGGTGCAAACAGCCAAATTGCTTATCACTGCAAATCTCATCACGTAGCGTGTTGTTAGGACACGGGGTTACAATATATCTGGCTCACCTAATGTTAACGCTCGTAATATTTATATTATTTGCTAATTAATAACCTCATGTGGAACTCTATCTGCGTCTCATTTCAGAGTCTGCTACTGTCCACCGGAGGTGGCATTTCAGTCACGGGTGCATGCTTTGATAGCCTTTCTGAATGAATGAAATATGCCGTTTTCCAACAAGGCAACCCGGGGTGCTGAAATATAATTGGCTAAACTGGCATTGGGTGGGTTAAAAGAATCAAAACAAAGAAACCTGTTCCGGCACGTAACAGACATTTTCAAAACAGAATATCTGACTTCAGCATTGTTTTTCAGATAAACAAGAAAGTACACTGGGTATTCTTTCTCGTTCACTTTTCTTAAATATCTGCAAACATATTATGGTATTTTTATGCATTCGAAGAGTCAAAAACGTACATACAGCACCTTCAAAAATGGTCTACAGTAATACTCACGCTGTCTTCTCTGTTGGAGGAGGTGCAGGTTCTTGTCTTTCTTGCAGCATCAAACGAAAGGTGTTGACCTTCTCTTCAATCTCCTCTGCAGAGTACCTGCCACAGAGAAGGACTAGTTAGATCACTCTTAAATTCTCTTTACCTCATAAAGGATAACTTTACTGCAGTTTAAAATTCTGTCATCATTAACTCTTCATGTTGTTTCAAACCCAGAAGATATTTACTCCTCTTCAGAGCAGAAATGAAGAGGTTCCAGTCCTTCCACTGAAAGTCTGTTCAGTTAGAACTCAAATGTTGGTTTCGTGTTACACACTTTTTGGTTACAACAAGTTTGCTCAGCATGTACGGTCCACAAACTTTGAAAATTCTTAAAACCTATACAGCTCACATATTACCTTTTGTGAGCTTATAATGACAGAACATTTGTTGTGCCCAATACTTTGACTGATACATTCCTAGATTTAAATATGACACTGAAGGCCTGAAAGCCATTAGAGGAAATACGTGGGCTATATTCTCTGTAGGCAGACCATTAATCATTAACATTAATCTGAAAAAAAGACTTCTTCATATTTTCGGCTCATCTTACCCCTGCTCCTCCATCATGTCCTGCAGCTCAGCACACTTCACCTCCAGCTGTCTCTTCCTCTGGTGCTCCAGGATATCAGCGTTGGGTTGTCTGTTCAGCTGGCTCTCCAGTCTCTCTTTGTCTTTCTCATCTCGCTCTCCTCCGCGCTCGTCCCTGTTCCTCTTCACACGTATACTGGACAGGTTACGCTGAACATAGCCGTTTGTGCCGCTGCCTCGTGGCGTGGTCAGCCCAATACCGTTATACATCTCTGCTCTGATAGGCCAGAAACAACATTAATTAAACACTGAAATGGGCAACTTTGCATATCACATTGCTAGTAATCGTGAATAAATGTGTGCTGTTGGGAGACATAATGGCAGATTCTGCATTTGTGGGAACACAGTAGTAGGCTTCTCACCATTTTTCTTAGACATTTTTGATTAAACTAAATTATATTAACAGTGACAAATGACCCAAAAAGCATTATTTACATTTTTTTGTAGTTAGAACTAACTACAGCATGAAAATAGTTAATAGACAAGGGTGGAAGAGGCTACACAGAAGAAAAACTGCATAATCTATTGTTTCATTTTACAAACTCATCACAACAGCTTTAACATATGACACATCATCATCTTGTTCTTGTGTTGACCTAATTTTATGTCATTTCAACAAGTCTGGAGAGAAAAGACTGTATACAAACTGCCACAGCTCACTAAAACAGCACAAACTCTAGATCCATGCACAAATTATGTTCTTAATTATTGTAATGATCAGATAACCTTATTGAATTTAGTGTACCCATATTGATTCAAAATGGTCTGTTGAAATTCTTAATTCTGATTGGCGGGAAGGTGTGCAATAAAATCGTTTAATGAACAAGTAGTTCCAGTCAGTTTTGATCACATTAATAGCAAGTAACAGTAAAAGATGATGGGAGTCTTCATTCCTCTGTGTAATCTCAAGGACACAGACAAGCGCTTCACCAGGGAGCTGACGAGGATTAATCAATTCGCAAATATGCTCCAAAATATTTACAAAGGGTTAGCTAACATGTTATATGAGCTGTTAGATATACCCGTCATTTACACGCACACACGCTACCTCTCTCTCTCGCGCGCACGAAGGCTCCATCTCTCTGTCTGCCTGTGACTGATGAATCAATGTGGGGACTAGGAGATCTAACATGTCATTATAGCACATCACACACATAAGTAGACATCACCTTTTTGACAAGTATAACTGTACAGATTAACTATGTACACAATTTACAGTTGTACTGTCCACCCTATTCACACCTTAACGTTTTCTGACTTTGATTGTAATGTAATAAAGCACACTTTAGGAACAAGTGTAGTTACAAAGTATGACTTTTTTTAACCAAGAGAAAAGGTTTAGAACATGAAATGCAGATATAAATACACTTTCTTTTAAGGTATATTAGAGATTTATTTTCTGTAACTGTTTTCTATGCCAATTTAAAAAATGAATTAATTTAACAAAATATTTAAAAAATAGTCAATTCAAAGATTTACAGAAGACCCAATAAATTGTCATTTAAATTTAAACAGTTATAAAGCGACATTTCTTTACTGTTCCTGACTGTATTCTTTCTGGTTTTTATATTTTTGATTTGACATTTGTCAGATACATAAATCATTGTGCTGAACTGTGTTATGAGTCTAAAGCTTTCACTTAGTGTGTGAAAATAACAGTGGTAAAAATGTTGCAACCCTAAATACCGTTAACGTTATAGAACACAGAACATAGTGATCATTTTGCCTAATGGAAACGGTTTTCACAAGTAATGTCTTTTAAAAGACATGTTCATCTTGGATTACAATGCTTGGGTATATGAGGGTTAATAATGTGCTGAATATCACTAACCACATTAGTCGAGATTCAGGACTATTTAAGACCAGACTGAGATTTAAAAAGGACCAATGCTCATAAACTGTATGTAAACCTGTATGGTATAGTGTATAGGACGGGCCAGAAAATGACTAAAAAATAAGTTACAGACATTTTAAAAATGCAGTGTACACAAAAAAAAAAACAATGTCGTAGTCTGCGCTGCTTAACTTACGACGATGAATCTCAAGTTATTGAGAATCCCAGAAGCTTTTAACCAGGCGAACGTTACCGGACATTGTTGAAGTGTTGCTAAACGCTCCAAATATTCCACAATATGGTCATAATATTGTCCATGTAAGCTGCTCATTTTAATTTGCAAACACTATGGCGCCCACAACATAAAGAATAGTCACAATTAATCAACAGGCCTAGGCCTTCTATACTGCTAATGCTTCCTCCATACCACTGGTCGCTAAATCTCTTTCATTTTTAGTTTTTATGCAGTACACACTACATACTCTCAATGTTTACTTGTATTCCGCAAAATGTGGGTCATTTTAGTGCGCAAACTTTTTCCCGTGAGCTAACAGGACCACCCCACAGTCCAGCATGCTAACTTAACTGGTCAATGAGCTTCAGTAACGTGTGTGCTACGTACCTCTGTGATCCCGCTCAGGGAGAGAACAAAAGTAGAACCGTTGCAAGCCAAAGACCGGATAACTGTGGCACAGTGAGAGAAAACCCAACAATTCTATATCAAATAATCTTCGTAAGATTAAAACGATGTGCGCAACGTTGACTAGAACGAACAGGTAACGCTCATTTGCGCGTCACCGGGCACGATCTCGCGATAATGATCGAATGGACTACATTCTTCTTCTTCACTGTTTTATTTGCGGTTAGCATACAACTTCTAGAAGCATTACCGCTACCTGCTGGTTAGGAGTGTAGGCTATGATCGCACCTACAAACAATCCTTCCTACATTTATTTTATAATTTAGTCATTTTCAAATATAACATTAAAATAATATACAGTCCCCGTTTGATTTATTTTGTAGCAATTTTGTCAAATTTGAATTTGGACTATATTTCACAGAATTCCACTTTTTTCAATTCTGGTTTGTGAAATAAATTGATTGTTCAGTAATTTTCTTATATTTGAAAATGTTACTAAATGTTATGATTTTGTGCTCAAGATTTTTTTATTATCAATGCTGAACAGATGTGCTGCTTAATAAGCTATTTGTAGAAACCCTGGTGAATAGAAAGAACATCATTTCGTTAAAAAACCCCCCAAAATATTGAAACATTCCTGCAATATTTTACAATCCTCACATTTTGTATTTACAGTAAAATTGCACAAAAATATGTAGATAAATTTTAGGCTCAAGCCATATGAGTTTATTTTGATATGACATAATTAGAAACAATTGGTTAAAGCGGTTCAAATACTGATTAAAGTACAGTTTTGTGGCTTCTAGTCCACTTTTTGACAGACTTAGGACAATCTACCACTGTACTTCTAAAAACTTTGTATGTACGTATATATACACTGACTATAAATTTTGTTTAAAAAAAAACAGCATGACAAATGAGTAACACGTTTAAATACAAAGTATCAAGAATCAGCTGGCAACCATTCACACTGCATTTGCAGATATAAAAAAAAATGTGCAACCACTGGACAATTTTCTATTCCAAAATATATCAGTGGTAAGTTGTGGTAAGTACAAATCCAGGGAGTCATTGTGTCAAATTGACCAAATTTCAGAAATGACCCAGACTCAACTTTTGTATTTTGCCATGAATATATATTTACTAAGTACTCTAAATTTTGTAGAGGGGAATCAAATGACAAAGTTCAAGTTAGATCATTTCTAAAATTACTTTAGAAAGATTTCAGCATCATTATTTGATTTATTTTTATTTTTCCAAAGTTTGCATTCCTGTAGCTCTGGTTCAGGTCCCAACAATCAATCAACATAAAGAGTATTATCAGAACACTGTAAGAACCAAAATACAAATTATATTAATCAAATATATAACTGCTGACAAAGAATGTATCATGGCCGCCATATTCTGGACACAACTACAGTTTATGTCTCTGGGAATCTCAGGTGTGTGAGCTGAAACGCGTCTATCACATTTCATCCAGTCAGTAGCAATAGATTTTGGAGAAGCAGATTACTGATCCAGACCTCCTCTTTTCAAAATCCAGTAGTTTGAGTCTTTGAAAAAGTATGTTTCTCCTGAGGGAAATGCAAATAAAAATTTTTTTTTTGAAATTGGTTTCAGAGAAAAACTGACAAATAGAAGTTAAATTAGCAGCTATGCTAATTATTTTCTTTATTCTCTATTTCCACCTGGGGATACTCATTCCGAGGTCCCTAGAGACTATGCAGCACCATTGATGCGATCCAAGACCTGTGAAGAGACGATCCCAAGGTATCCATAATCCTGGACCAGGTCGTATCCCGAGTTGATGCTGTGGTCGTCATGGAAAAATGGATTGCATGAGACTGATTCCTGAAAGACCACCGTGACAAACGAGTCCCCGCATTGATCCTGTGGGCCAGCCTGACCTCCCGCCTGTGCCCTACTCACACCTGCAGCTTCTCCACGATGGACGTCCAGCTTCTCCAGCGCCTAGACTGCAGCTCCACACAGGAAGTTTGGCCAGAAGAATAATGGTCATGCCTAACAGAGCCTAGTTTCTCTCTAGGTTTTTTTTTTTCCCTTCACTTCATCAATTGGTGAAGTTTTTTTTCCTCACCACTGGCTTGCTCGGATCGGGACTTGTGGAGCTGTGCTTCGGTGGATTTGTTCTACAGTGTTTGAACTTCCAGCAGTGAAATTTAAACCACACTGAACTAAACTAAACTGAACTTCAACTCTGAAATCTGGACTCTACTAGAACTATGTTAAGCTGCTTTGACACAATCTATATTACACTGACCAACATATAAACAGTCAAAAACAGCGGTAGAGACAGACAGGCATATAAATGGATGTGACTGACAATCAAGATGATTGTACTCGGATGAGCCTTTGTTATCTGTTTCAGGGGTTGTCATCTCGGAATAACATTGGAATGTTGCAACTGACCAATCAGAATGAATTATTAATATCATTGATATATTATTATTAAGATCATGATATAAAAATGTACAATGTATATTTTGCTAGAGCACAATGTATTTAGGTAAACAATTCAGCCCTACAAGTTAATCTGCTGAAAAAAACTGTTTTGTTAATCTTAATCAAAATCAGACCATTTGCTTCTGCTCAGGAAGGGCTCTGATGTCAGTCTGATTGCTTGGGTGGAATTGTCTTAGCCACACCCCAAGCGTTAGTTTGCTGTGAGTAAAAGATAAGAAGAGGAGAGCAAAAATAAAAAAACATACCTAATAAAAGGTGAATATTGATGATTTCTTTTTCCTTTTTACATTTTAAAAACATAATAAATTTCCACTTATAATGTTGTGTGAGGATAACTTGAAGAGTATACTTTTACATTTACTTACACTTTTACAATTACTTATAATTTTGAATATTTTTACAGTATTATGCAAGTAAAAAATGTGCATGGTAGATTTAAAAAAAATATATATATTTATATTCAGCAAGGATACGTAAAATCAATCAAAAGTGACAGCAATGATATTTCCAATGTTATAAAATATTTTAATTTAAAATTAATGATGTTATTTCAAAGCTCTGTTCATCATTCTGAAAAAAGTAGAACAGTTTGCAAAAAAATGTTAAGCAGCACGATTGTTGTCAACCTTCATAATAACAAAAAAAAAATGGTTTGAGCAGCACATGATCACAGAATATCTTTTGAAAAACAAGGTGTCACTGAAAGAAACTAAAGGAAATCACACAAAAGGAAATTTAGCTTGTCATCAAATTAATAAATTATATGTTAAAATATATTTAGAAAACTCTTTGTAATAATATTTCTGTTTTTACTCTATTTTCTGATCAAATAAATGCTTCTTTTAACCCTTTAACTGGCATTTTATCTGACTGCTGTAACCATTTATTCATAGGTTATCATAAAAAACACAAAGTTTGCATAGAGGGGTGTGAGGAACACAATTTAACCAAGGTAAAAAAATATATAAGAGTGGAAATTTAAGGGTTAAAGACTACTTTCACAAATATTTTGAATAGTACCATAATTCACACACACATCATACCTCTAAAGTAGAAAACCTCTGCTCTGATATTAGCGATGGCATCATAACCTCCCTGACAGCGATCAGCAGTCTGGTGGGCTAAAAAAGAAAGAAAAGCATTTAGGACAATAAACTAAATCGCTGTCAAACCTGTTATGACAACAGCGCTACTCACTGATAGGGAGGATGTAGAAGATAAGGGGTGGAGAACTGGGCCAGATGACCAGTGGGTCACCAGTGGGCAACAGATGGAGGTGGTTTCAAATTGTGTCGTTTTCCTGTATAGTAAAATTAATATAATATAATATAATATAATATAATATAATATAATATGTCAGCGCGGTGGCGCAGTGGGTAGTGCTGTCGCCTCACAGCAAGAAGGTCGCTGGTTCGAGCCTCGGCTGGGTCAGTTGGCATTTCTGTGTGGAGTTTGCATATTCTCCCCGTGTTCGCGTGGGTTTCCTCCGGGTGCTCCGGTTTCCCCCACAGTCCAAAGACAAGCGCTATAAGTGAATTGGGTAAGCTAAATTGTCCGTAGTGTATGTGTGTGAATGGGGGTGTATGGATGTTTCCCAGTGATGGGTTGCGGCTGGAAGGGCATCCGCTGCGTAAAACATATGCTGGATAGGTTGGCGGTTCACTCCGCTGTGGCGACCCCAGATTAATAAAGGGACTAAGCCGAAAAGAAAATGAATGAATGAATGAATGAATAATATAATATAATATAGTATAATATAATATAATAATATAATAATATGATTTCCAAAGAATATTTTTTTTTTTACTATGGATGTCAATGTTCAAAATATCTTCTTTAGAGTTCACCAGAATAAAGAAACTCATAAAGGTTTGAAACCACTTGAGGGTGAGTAAACGCTGAGTAAATTTATTAAAACAATTTATTGTATAAATTCTGGCACGTCTAATTGAAACAACTGAAACGTGGATCACATATAAAAGTTTTATGCATATGAGAGTACCATACAGCGCCTGAATTCCCAGTCTGTCATCAGAGGTTAAGCTGTAGCTGTTCATCTCTCCCACAGGACCAAAGTAATACGGCTTCATGATGGAGTCACTGGAGAAGGAGTGAAAGAGGCCTAAAGTGTGACCAAACTCATGCACTGCGACTGTGAATAAATCAGAGTCACTACTCCAGTCTGTGGGATTCAAGCAGCATACGTTTTTCAAAGCACTTCTTACTCAAATACGACTATCTGTATGATGATGATAGACACAGTATAATATAACAAAAGCATGTAATATAAATGGCATTGGATTTACCTCCATATGTCCAGCTCTCTCCAGCATCAAAGTGTGTGTCTCCAGCGAGATCTCCTTTACTTGGGAAGAAGGCATGTGCCAGAGCTCCATTGCCATCGAAAGGATAGCCATCATCATGGTAGCCGCTGGTAAAAGTGACTGTGATGTCTGTCAGTGGTGATGGGTAATCTGGAGAAGAGTGGAAACGCAGAGGTGTGTCTTGACTCCAGACTCGCAGGGCATTGCCCAAAATGAACCTCACCAGTCCTGGATTTAGAGCGGCAGACATTGAGGGAGATGGAAAATCTTGCACGCTGGTGAAAAGAAGGGAGAGACATGGGATTACTGGACAACATTATTATTATTGTTTTTTAAAGTATATATTGTGTAAAATTTTGCTCCAACCCTAATCAAACACAGCTGATGCAAATAATCATGGTGTTCAAGACTACTAGAGACTATAAAGCAGGTGTAAGTTGGAGGTGGTTGGAGCGAAACTATGCAGAACTGCAGCCCTTTAGGAATTGAGTTTGAGACCATTGATCTTGATGAACTCTGGGAGTCCAGCAAGAATGCTTTCTTTGCCATTCCAGATGACTTTAATAATAAGTTATTTGAGTCATTGCAGAGATGTATGGATGCAGTCCTCCAAGCTCATGGGAATGGGAGTCATACACAATGTTAATTCTTTTTTCACTGCACCCTGACTTTATATTCTATACTGTACATTATTTCTGTTAAGTGACAACTTTTGTCTAAGCAAAGTCAGACTTTACTGTCCTAATTAAATAATTATAAATCAAGGCATGATAATATTTTATTTTGGTAAAATAAGTGTAATCTAGAGGGCTTTGCCTGTCATATAAGTCACTTTTGATACCAAATGATCAACTAGAAGTCAAGTTATTATTTGTTGTTCCTAAAACTTGGATAGGCGACAAGACTTTTGTATATATAAATACAATGCAAAGGAATTATGGGAAAGTCATTTTAGAATGCCTTTTACTGTAAGCAATATTCCTAACTGAAGTTAATACAATTGATTTATTTTCATGGAAAAAACAAAACAGAACTCATTTAAAGTTTCATTGTAAAAGATAAAATAACTTAGTTTAACAGTTTACTTATGTGTATACCATATTATGTGAAAGTAACTTTTTCTTTAATGCACAGAATGTACTGCAGGAGATTTAATGATTGCACCTCCAAGTTATGTCAGTCTTGTCCCATCTCATCTTTGTAATAGTGCATCTCTTCTCTTTCCTTTCAGCAGCTCCTCAGAGCTGATGGTGTCTGGAAGAGAGCAGCGACGTCTGCCCATCATTTCTAAAGTCACCTGATCTGATGTTTGACAAAAGGGGAATCGTCAGGGAATCGTGACAGTACTCTCTGAAGGTTCAAATTTTATTCATCAAAAAAAAAGAAATGACTACATTATAGGTATATACAGTACACGTTATTTAGTATTTTTTTCAACACATTTCTAAACAATAGTTTCAATAACTATTTTCTAATAACTGATTTACTTTATCTTTACCATGATGACAGTCCATAATATTTTATTTGATATTTTTCAAGATATCTGTATTATTAAAGTGCAATTTAAAGGCTTAATGTTAATTATGTTAACTAGGAAAGTTATGGTAATTATTAAGCAAGTCATTGTATAGTTTGTTCTGTAGTCAATAGAAAAAAAATACATAAAATTAAAAATGGCTTTTAGCCGAAAAAAAAAAAAAAAGACTTTCTTCAGAAGAAACAATATTATAGGAAAGACTGTGAACGCAAAAAGAATAAATATTGCACAACAGGGCTAATAATTATGCCCTTAACTGTGACTGCAAAAATAATCTGTTTCCCAAGTTCCCAGTCTCTTCAATGTCAGCAAATCGTTGCATTTTGCGGACAGCTTCTTCAATACTCTCCCTGCTATGAAGACCACCAGTTAGAGTATCTGGAGACTGTAAATACCCATATCGAAATAGCCAGTCCTACACACACACCCACAAACTACTAAAATAAATAAAAATGTAGGTTACCGAAAAAGCATATCCCTACAAATTAGATGCTGCCTCTAAAAACAGAGACAAGAGACGACTTTTCGTTGTAATGGGCAGTGTAATAGGATCAAGTCATCATAAATCATATAAGATTATATATAGATAGTCAAATTGTATGCTTGTAATACACACATATATATACACACATATACATATACATATATATATATATATACATAAACAGATATACACACACACACACACACACACACACACACACATTGGGAGACACCGAAAACGCATTTAAGAGCATTTACTGAGCTTTTCATTTAGTTTTTTATTACTGTGAAAGCAACACAACATCTCCCCAGCACAAACATAAGGTAACAAAGACATGCCTTTGTCTAGTTTATATGATTTACGAAACCAAATATACAGTACTATTGTGTACATTATTTTATTTCTGTGATTCACACTGCCTGAAGGTGAAGTGTCTAGCTTTGGTTTTGGTTGATCTGCAGCCCCTGACTGAAGGAATACTCAGCCTTATGGTGCATGATCAGCACGTTGTTGGCGAAGTAGAAGCTGTCTGACCGCGTCTCAAAAGGGTGGCTGATCATCTCCTCAACTGCGGAGAAATAAACAGAAGAGTGTTGACATGTGCTGCATATAGGCTCAAACGTTTCTTCAGGCCTGTTTGAAAGTGTGCCCTGCTCACTGGTGTGTGCATCCAGGTCTGGTAAGCAGTAGATGTGTTCACAGGTGTTTCTGCTGTGTGGGATACAGAAGCCGATCTCAAAGTCAAACGTCTTCAGCAGAAGATCCCTGAAGTAATGCCTCTCGATCAGACGAAACTTGTTCACTGCCTTTCCTCCCACTGTGAACTCAAGCCTGTACAGAAGAAAGGTTCAGTGTTTTGCAAAAGTGTTACTGATTCAGTTTGAGTATTTCTATCAATTCTAAAACAAGACTTACGTGGCTCCAATCTCCCTGAGGTTTAGAAAAGCTGGACTGAAATGATACTGAATGAAACGGCCAGCATCCAGCTCTATCATATCCTTAATTTCTGTGAGAGAAAGAACGAGAAGAGGTAAATTGAGATCATATTTAGAACAGTGTTGTTATTGTTAACTAAAACTATTAAAATACTTTGAATGATCTGAAAATAAATCATTAATAAAGAAAAATAAGATTTTGAAATCAGCATAATTTTAGTATAACTGAGAAACATGGAAACTTGTAGTATTTTTTTTTTGTTTGCCATCAAAATACGGATATAAAGCTGTGTGTCACCCTCCGTTGGGGAAGTTGGACCACAACATTATACACCTGTTACCCAAATATCGAGCTAAGTTTAAACAAGAAAAACCAGTGACTAAAGAAATACAATTATGGACAGATCAGAGCAAAGAGGAACTTAGGGACTGCTTTGAAGATACAGAGTGGCTTTTTGATGCATGTGGAAATGTACATGAAACTACTGATACCATTACATCCTACATAAGTTTTTGTGAAAGTAATTGTGTTAGGACTAAAACAATTCAGATGTACTCAAATAATAGGTTATGGTTTACAAAGGATCTTAAAACATGTGTAAATGAGAAAAAAGCTGCTTTTTTAAATGGGGATACTGAATTAGTTAAATTAAGAAAGCTAAATTAGCATATAAAGACAAAATTGAGGATAAGTTATTTAAAGGTAGTGCTAAGAAGGCATGGGAAGGAATTAACAGTGTAATGGGAAGAAAGAAACAGGCATGGTTATTACAAGGTGCACCTATGGTAGAAGATTTAAATATTTTCTTTGCTAGGTTTGATAAAGGGAAATGCACAACTGAATGTGAGAGAATATGTTTTAATATTCCAGCATATGAGCCCATTAAACTCAATGAGTATGAAATAGCAGCCAGTCTTGCTAGGATCAAGCCAAATAAAGCCCCTGGCCCAGATGGGCTTAAAGGTCGTGTGTTGAGAGATTGTGCTTTTCAACTATCTAGTGTATTCACTCGTTTGTTTCAGCTTTCGTTAAACTGCAAGGTGGTTCCAAATTTATGGAAAGAAACAAAAATTGTTCCAGTACCTAAAATATCTAATGCCAATCAGTTAAAAGATTTTAGACCAATAGCTGTTACATCTATTTTGGGTAAATGTATGGAAAGAGTATTATCAAGGCACATCTGGAACAAAGTGGTCAAAGATTTGGACTCAGTTCGCCTACAGGGCAAAGAGGGGCACCAATGATGCTGTAATAACTTTGTGTGATTTCGCTGCTGAACATATCCAACAGACTACAAATTTTGTTAGGATTCTATTTATAGATTTTAGCTCAGCTTTTAATTCAGTTCGGATAGATATTCTCCTGCAAAGATTACTTGATTTAGGAGTGAATGGTGATCTTATTTGATATAGGAGTTCACTGGAGAAATTTTAATAAAACCAAGGAGATGATAATTAGCAGAAATAAACTAGTTCTTAGTCAAGGGTTGAAACCTGTAACGGGAACTGGACGCTGACAACGGAGTGAGGATCCAAACGCAGGTTTATTAAGAGTAGTCAGGCAAGCAACGGTCAACACAGGTGCAAACAGATGTATGCGGGCAATCCAGAATTGTAATCGAAAACAGGCAGATGGTCAAAAGGCAGGCAGCAGACAGGGCAAACCACAAAGCACAGGATCAAAGACAAGGCAAGGAAAACCCGTCATAATGTTCACTTTACAGCTAGCAAGACTCAGCAACAATGTGTGTGTTTGTGCTGCTTAAATAGTCCATGTAATCACTGATGAGCGGCTTCAGCTGTGTCTGTGTGTGTGTGTGTGTGTGTGTGTGTGTGTGTGT
>CAIGQV010016547.1:14163363-14230566 GCA_903798115.1 Danio jaintianensis | reverse complement strand
TGTGTGTGTGTGTGTGTGTGTGTGTGTGTGTGTGTCTCATCACCGGAACTAGGAACAGGTGTGTGTATGCGAAGTGCATGTATGGAGTTGTAGTCCATAAAGTGGCGGATTTGTAGTCCGTTTGCAATCAGTGTATATGCCAGCAATCTGCGCAGACTGGATCGCTGATGATCGTGACAAAACCTCTGGTTCTTGAGGGACATGAAATAGAGACAGTTGAATGTTTTAAATATTTAGGAACATTTATTGATAGTGGATTGACATTTGCTGCAAATGCAGAGTGCATTTTTAAAAAAGCAATTCAGAGATTATATCTCATTAGGAGATTACAACAATTTGGTGTGAGTCAAGATGTTCTGGAGATGATATACAAGAACTTGGTTGAAAGTGTTGTACGTTTTAACATGATTGCATAGTATGGACTGTTGCCAATTAAGGAAAAGCAAAAACTGTGTAGAGTAGTAAACATTGCCAGTGCAATTGTAGGTAAAGCACAAAGACAACCAAATGAAATTTATCCAATGAGAATTAAACAGAAAGCACACGTTATTATTGAAGATTGTTCCCATCCCTTAAATATAAAATTTCAGCTCCTGCCATCAAAAAGACGTTTTAGGCAACCTCAAGTAAAGAAAAATGTGTATCAAATGTCCTTTGTGCCGACTGCCATTAGAATTTTAAATACTGGGTTCTAAGTATGTATAGGGTTTTAAATAGAGTTACTGTGATGTATGTGATATCATTGAATGTATATGTGTTGCCTGGTGTTTCTGTGATGTGTGTAATGTGAACACTGATGTGGTTGTGTGGTGAAGCCAAAGACGAATTTCCAGTTGTGGACTATAAAGAAAGTAAAAAAAAAAATTCTTTGATAGTAATATTATATGACATCACTACATACATACATACATACATACATACATACACACACGCACAACAATGCTATAATATAATAAGTATAAAAGAATAAAAATTAACATTATTGAATATTTTAAATCACGTGCATACAATCACAACTTGTCAAGAAAATATTAAAATAAAAATCTAATTCAAAATATTGTTATTTTCATAATAGTATATAAATACTAAACCAACACTGGTTGCATGAGATTGAGAGAAAAGCAGGATGAAATACATTTAATAAATGTTAGTGCACCAAATGTCCATTAGAGGGCAACTGACACACTTTTCTTTAGCACAGTTATTGGCTGAGTTGTGTCACTGACAAAAATCAACCAATACAGCGGTAATTTTTTTTTCTTCTGATGAACACAAGGGAAGATATATTGATAAATTTTGGAAACTGGCAACCATTGACATCCATAGTAGGAAAATACTATGAAAGTCATGGTTTCCAACAGGTTTCTTTTGTTAAAAATAAAATAATTTAAAAAACAGTTCTAAAAAAGTGAAGGGTGAGTCCATGATGACAGAATTAAATTTCTATCTATCATACCTGTTGGACAATGTCGTTTTAGATCCAAGATGACAGATCCACCTTCCAGATCTCTTATTTTGAAGCGTGAGAAACTAATATTGTAGATATTGTCTTCTGGGGAGCACATGAATTCTGTACAAACAACCAACAACAGTAAACATCAGTTCAGTGTTGCGCTAAAGCAAACAAACCCACAGAAATAAGCAGCTTTGTTAGTGTTGTCCTCACCGTCTGTGTATCCCGGCAGTCTGAGGACATAGTGAGGAGTCACAGGGTCACCGGGTTTCCAGTCCAGCAGTGCCTCTTCTTCACCCACCGGTCCTCCAGAAATAAAGCCATTCCAGTCCTCCACATCCCTCAGGCCTCCTCTGTCCTGTGCGTCTGCCATCTCCTTCTCATCGTCTTCAGCTTCGTCCTCCTCTCTCTCTGCTTGGCTGTCAGAGGACAACTCCTGCTCCATCTCATCTTCACTGTGCGGCTCCTTCACACCTTCACCATCCATCTAAAATCGGGGTCTGGGTAGTGTTGGTAGTGGCTGTAGGTTAACTAACTCAGGTTCATCTGGCTCTCTGTGTGACTACACTTAGCTCTTCTCTGGTCTACTGTGGCTCGATGACTCAAACAGATTAAGGCTTTCTCAAACTGCTAATCCAAGCCAATCCTTAATTAAACAGGGACACAGCAATAATGACTTCAATGAAAGGACAAAAAGGGATGTGGGATAAAGAGATAGAAAAGAATGAAGCCATATCGTACATTCCTGAAATTAATGTACAGAGATAACAAAAATTCACTAGTCTGGTGAATTTTGACCTAACAATAATGCTGAACGTAAATAATAAACTGCTAGTAGCTACAAAATCATCCATCCCAAGGATCACAGATATCCATACGTTTATGTCACAATTGATTACTTCAGACTCGTCACTGCTGTGGTTTAGCAAATTCATATGCTAAAGCATATTGCAGATTTAGATAATCATACATAGTTGCCAACACAGTCAACTTGCTCTTGAGTCACAGACTAGCTTTAATTGTTCCACTATGACAGGTCCCTTACAAAAAATAACTGCAGTAAACTAAAGTAAAACTGCAGTATAACTGCAGTACAGCAGCAGTATATAGAGGTATAACTGCAGTAAAATTAAGTACAATTGCAAAATTGCAATACAATGAAGTATAAACACAGTTTAAATACAGTACAATAAAGTTCAACAGCAGTATAAGTTGCAGTAAACTGGAGTAAAAACAAGTAAACTCCGTCTTTACTGCACTTGTGCTGCTATAGTCTAATATGCCAAAGGTGTGGTAAGAACTGTACTGCACTTGTGTTTCTTCCAAGAATATTTTGTACTTTTTTCAGGGATGTTTTTTGGATTCAAATAATTTTCTAATTAGAATTTTAAGAGTTTATTTGCAAAAACAAATAATAAAAATAAATAACTGCAGTGAACTGAACAGTACAACAGCAGTAGCCTAAATACAAGGATAACTGTGGTAAAATTCAATGCAACTGCAAAATTGCAGTAATGAGGTATAAACACAGTTCAACGTCAATGCAATAAAGTTCAACAGCAGTAAAATCTGCAGTACAACTGAAGTAACATTAAATAAACTGAGAGGGGCAACTGGTGATATGTTATATAATTTATTGCACTTAGGTACATAAGTATTAAAAGTGCACTTTAGTTTTTATTATGTATTGCAGTATTGTAGATGTGTTTCTGTAGTTAGTTATACTTCTGAAAAGTGCAATACAATATATTGTGGTAGTACTTCAGCAATACGGCTGAAGTACTGAAATCTAATTTGCAAACCATTGTCCACCGAGCAGGAAAAGTAGTAGTTGTACTGCAGTTGTATTCTAAAAGTACTTCAGTTGTATTGCAGTAGCAGTACTGCATTATATTAGTTGTAGTACTTCAGTACCATTGCAGTAGTTGTACTCCATGATAGTAGTAGTATCACTTTATTGCAGTAATTGTACTGCATTTGTACTGTAGTAGTACTTAAGTTGTATTGCAGTAGATGTACTGCAGTTGGTTGTATTGTAGTATTTCAGTTGTCTTGCAGTAATACTGCAATATACTTAAATAATGCAGCTTTTACGTGTCCAAAAAACGACACTTTTCAGAAGTTAACTAAAACTGCAGTATTCCTTTAAAAAACGGCACTATTCTTAAAAAAAAAACTGCAGTAATTTTTTTGCAAGGGATGTGGCACATAAAGCAACCTATCCCAGCAGGCACACAACGTCATAAGATGTTAATATTTAGGTCGTGATGTCGGATGACCAAAACTCTATGTCTAGCCAGTGTCTAAGGACAATGTTATTTTGATGTCCCATAACAACTGACGTTGATATTTTAGGTTGTGTTGGAAAGTGACCAAAATCCAATGTCAAGCCAACATCCTAAACCAATGCATATTGACGTCAACTACTGAAATTTATTCGTCAGGTATGTTGACGCCCTGTGCCTGCTGGGTGTGAAAAATGTTTGCATGAAAAGTTGTAAAACAAAATAAAGATTATTAGTGCATGTTTTACAAGAACAAACTATCTGCAACTTTTTACTTGTTTTGTTTTAAATCATGTTTAATTCAGTGCTATTTCTTTTTTTACTGTTACTGTGAAATGTTGTAGGAAATTCTGAGTAAATCCTTTTTTTTGTTCAGTGCTGGCTTGATGAGACATAACAGACTTTCAAAAACAAAAGAAAAAATCTAACTGATGCTAAACTTTTGAACAGCAACGCATGTCTGTATGTCGACATGGAGAGGCAGAAAAACATGTTTGTGTCTTTGAAAGACCATGAAAATGCTTTATCTAAGACTCAATCTACAGTAAAATTTAATTTCCAACAAAACCAACATATGGTTTGTGTCGACCACAGCATGCTTTTTGTGTACACAATCAGTTGTGTGAGGTTATAACATTTATATTCAAAGGCAAGTACATTTTTGATACTTTTCCTAAATACATATAAGTCCTTGTCCACGGGAAGAAGATATATTGTCGTCTTTGTCACCTCATCAAAGCAGTATACAGTGATGACAAATGCTGGTGTCCTCATTAAAGAGACGTCAGGTTGTTTAATTTAAATGCAACATGAGTCAACAGGATGTGTTTTTAGTTATTTCTTCCACAGCAGCAGCACTGATAGCGGAAAGAGGCGGAGCCACCAAACCACATCCTGCTTCACCCCAACCTCTCACCTCATCCCACTGTTGCCATGGTGATCAAACTGTCATTTCCTCATGTCTCTTCAAAGCTTCAGCTAGAGGACAGAAGTATCCCAGAAGGCACCACTGCACAAACGAAGAAATCACTGTGCGTCAAGGAAGAGACAATGTGATGATTTCCGAACTTCAGGTACAGTGTATATCTTTCATTCTTTTAGCTGGTTTGAACTAAATGAGAA
Source organism: Danio jaintianensis (assembly GCA_903798115.1). NCBI lineage: Eukaryota > Metazoa > Chordata > Actinopteri > Cypriniformes > Danionidae > Danio > Danio jaintianensis. Next base: position 14,225,706 of record CAIGQV010016547.1, on the reverse strand, counting down.
GTAGTACAGGTGTAGTTTGTGTTAGAGTTCTTGTTTATTTGTAGCGAAGCACAAAAGTGAAGTATGAATGTAATGTAGTTTCACTTTGCACTAGTTGGAGGCCTGGAGTGTTTATAGTCAAAGAAAATCCAAATACCTGCCATTTAGACGTGTTTATTAGTAAGAAAAACTTAAAGGGCAAAAACGCAATGTTTTAATGTTAAAAGTTATTTAAAATTCTTGAAAACACAAGTGATAAATCTGGACTGACTGATCAACAACACACTGATCCAACAAAACACATCTTTGTTAGTTTTGTTAGACAATGTAGTCTTAAATGAACTGAGTGATGAACTGTTTCACAGTAAGTTCAAAATAAAGTGCAGTTTATTCATTTTTATTCATTAAGCTGAGAGATTATCTAGTGTGAAATACTATTGTGAACTGTAACCTCATCAAAGAATCATGTCTCACCACTTCCACAAAATATTAAGTAGCACAACTGTTTCAACACACTAACAAGAAAAGTTTCTTAAGCACAGTTCAAAATATTACAATAATATAGAGTATAAAAATAATATACATCTGTACAGTTTCTATATATATGCATGTATTAAAAAGTACATTTTAAAAGCTTTTAAAACATATTTACTTTTTTTTATTCATATTCATACTGTTAATCAACTGTACATTATTATATTGTTTTCATGCATTTCCCCATCATGTCGTCACATCGTCTGTAATCATGGCGTCTCATGGTTTTTCACAGAAGTCACGATGCAGATGACTTTACTGTCCATCACAGTGTGGTTCAATCACTTCCTCATCGCCTCAGCCTTTAATTTCAACACTCTGCCAACACACACCCAGAGTTACTACACTGAAACCACACAAAATACTCCAGCAACAACAACAGACCAGCAACCCAAGACCGAAATAAAAGCAACACCCTCTTCACCTCTGACCACAATAACACAAGAGAACACAACAAATCTGACCACAGAAGTGCACATCCAGCCAAATACAGCTCCTTCACTGGAAACAACCTCCCTGCATCAATACAACAGCAGTCCAGCTCAAAATGATACAGATGATGAAGATGTAAGCATTAGCAATGCTAGCGATGTTCCTATGAACTACACAAATACAACACCAACAGTTTTCACTAACTTTACAAGACTCAAGTCCCACTATAATGAAAATGAAACACGAACAACGTCAAACGTGAGTTACAAAGATGATGGATACACAGCTGAACTAAATACAACCCCAAACGTGACATCCACGCTAGAAATGACATCCCTGCGTCAATACAACAGCAGTCCTTCTCAAAATCGTATGATGGATAGCAATGCTAGTGATGTTGCTGTGAACTACACAAATACAACACCAACACTTTTCACTAATTCTTCAAGACTGATGGCACAAAAGGACGAAAACACTGAAATGTGGACAACGTCAGACGTGAGTTACAATAATGACAGATACACAGCTGAGCCAAATATAACCCAAAACGTGACATCCATGCTGGAAATGACATCCCTGCATCAATACAACAGCAGTTTGTCTCAAAATGATATGGATGATGAAGGTGTGAGAATTAGCAATGCTACTGATGTTGCTGTGAACTACACAAATACAACACCAACAGTTTTCACTAACTCTCCAAGACTGACGCCACAGAAGGATGAAAATAATCAAACAGGACCAATGTCAGGCTTGAATTACAATCATTTTCAGACTGTAGATCCATTCAGCAATGTCTCAACGGATCCCTGGAAGGTTAAAGAAGATGAAACAACGAAAGCTGATGAGGGAAATTACGAAACAAACTCCACCCAGGCCACATTTGTTAACACGAGCGAGCAGTTGAGAGAAACACAAGGCACTGAGGGAAGTTACGGCTTTACAAGTGAACACAGAGAGGAAGATTACAACACAACAGCGAATACAATCACTGTAAGAGCTGCAACGACAACAGATTGGTCAACTTCACAAAACACAGACTTTCTCATGACCACACCAGCTTACACAATAACACAAGACCCAGCGGTTACTGATGGACCTAAATATCACACCTCTGCAGGTGGTGTAAATCATTCTACGACGCAGCAGGATTTGTTCACGTCCACACATACAGAAAGTGAAAACATGACAGGAACAGGCCCACCCATTGGTTCCACCACCAACAACAACAACTCTGCCATAACCGATATCTTAACAGACAACAGCACAATCCCCACCACCAACAAAACGGACACAGAAAGCAAATTGTGGCCTTCATGTTTGAACTCATCTCGCCAATCTACAATGGTTTGCTTTATCACCGTATGGACTTTAGCAATGACTGCAGCCATATTTTTAGGAGTAACCATCTTTCTTTGGGTGCATCTGTCGATTGTCAAAGAAAGAATGAAGATGAAGGAGAAGCGAGTTGATGTGGGCGAGAAGCAGAGCCTTTGGGCCGACCCGAAAGCATCTGTGCAAGAGAGAGTGGAGTTTTGGTACGTCAACGGATCAACGTTGGAGGCTGACAGAAAGGACAAGGACAGAAAGAGGCAGGACAGGATGAAGAGAAGAGGACAGGAACAGGTTAATGAGGAGAACGAGTTGTGGATGCAGCCTAGAGTGACTGTGGATGACATCACAGAGTTCTGGTACGCAAACAGACGCATGAGAGAAGAGAGGATGCGGGACATGGGGTTATGAACTTCCAAAAAACACCACGAGAAACAGTTTGGACAATCTGATTATGATTTTATTTCAACAAGTAATCAAGTCTGATTCTATGTGGACTATTTAGTTGTAATTATGTGGATTTATTTTGTGTAAATAATTTGTGTTTAGCTGTAAACTGCAAAGAAATTCTGTCAGACAAACCCTGTTTTAAAAGAGTCTGTTTTATTCACTTTCAGCTTGCTTCACTTTGTAATGTTGCTGTTTGAACCTGAAATCTGACCTGCAAAGTTACAATGTCTACTCAAACATCAGTCTTTCTGTATATCAGTAAACGCTGAACATCCTGAAAGACCTTGATTGTAGTCCTGAGGTTTATTCATGGAATGTACACATCATAATTTCCCCTATTTGAATAATTTGTGCCTATACTGTAAAAAATATCCATTAACTAACAGGTTCCGTATTTCATGATTTACAGTTTTTTTCTGCTTATTTACGGGTGTGAAATGTATTATGAGATGTTAAACTGCTCTGTTGACATTTGATGATGAAAATTCAACTGTGCATTTTATCAAAGTGAATATTACTAAAGTTTTAGTGGGCTGAAACAATATATTGATAATAAATAATATAGAGAAAATTAAGTCTGTAAAAAGTACTGGCAGTTTATTACTAGGCTTTTGTATCGCAATTTACAACGCCAACCAAGACAATACATCACATCAAATTAAAAAAATTAAAAGTCACTTTTTCAGACTTTTCAATATGAAAAGTATTTGAAGGAAATTTCAAGGTCCCACAGTGCAATTAAAAAGCATAAATAAAAAATGATAATAAAATGTGACATGCTGGAAATGACATCCCTGCATCAATACAACAGCAGTTTGTCTCATGGATGATGAAGGTGTGAGCATTAGCAATGCTAGTGATGTTGATTTGAACTACACAAATACAACACCAACAGTTTTCACTAACTCTCCAAGACTAAAATTTGAATAATTAAAAAAAAATCCACTATAAAGAACATTTTATGGAATGAAAAGGTTCCATGGATGACAAGTGTTCCTCATGGAGCCCTCATTGCTGATAAAGAAGCTATGTTTTTAGAGTGAAAGGCATGCACATACAGGGCAAGAACTGGTTGAGTTGCTTTAGTATTGTTGCTATGCCAGTAGAGATCCTTGACAGATATTTTCATGGAGTAATAAATGATCCATTAGGTACTGTGAGTCGAATCTTCACAGACATATTCTAGGCTATAAGTCTCAGGACTTATATTACATCATGTGATATATTACACCTTATAATGTGATTGCTTTAAACGTTGAATGATGTAAATTATATAAAATAATAAGGCCATCAAGCTAAATATTCATTCATTCATTTCCCTTCCAGCTGCAACCCAGCACTGGGAAACATCCATACACAATTATTCACACACATACACTACGGCCAATTAGTTTATTCAAATCACCTATAGCGCATGTCTTTGGACTGTGAGGGAAACCGGAGCACCCAGGGTCTAGCCCAGTGTCAGAGGTTACACTATAGGTCCACCTATATAATGTTTGCATCTATTTTTACATAACTTTTAGGCTATAAGGAGATACAAACAGCTATTGTACAAGAAAAATGTCTTGTGAACACTTACGATGTCCAATCGGTGCTCTAGATCTGCCAGTTTCAGACTGCTGAATAAACCTTTTTCAATAGTATAAACAAACATTTGATACATATATATTTTGCAAGAAAATAAAATAATTTATTTGATATTTCAGAATCATCAACAAGCTGAATATGTAGATATAGTATAGTGAATGTAAACAATAGTTCAGCTAATGTTTGCCAAAACTTGGGATGCTACATATTGATTTCATTTATTCCATACAGTTTGGGTTTAATTTCTAGTTTGGCTTTTCCCAAGAAACAGGCAGGAAATGTCCTATTCTTCCAGACAACAAACCACTTGAACACGACAAATTCCTATAGTTGTGACTGCACTTCGGAAGTGGGAATATAAAATATATTTCTAGATATAAAATGTGGTGGATTGGCTCCAGCCAAGAGTTTGATCACTGTTTATACACTTGAGTGTAGTTTCTTGATTCTGAAAATGTGCGTGATAAAAGTGATTTTGATTAGATTTGGCTGGTCATGTTACGCTTCAGGTCACCATTAGAGTGCAAATTCCTTACAATTCAAACAGTACACACACATCTTAAAAAACACTACTTAACTTTTATGCCCAACAAACATACACAATGTAGTCAAGCAATGTTCCACATCACTATTTTTCTAATGTTAATGCTCATTGTAACCTAAAATGCAAGTTATAGTTTTATTGAAGTAATATTATTTCTGGCTCTGTAAACTCATGAAAGCAGCTTTAAATGTTATTTGATACAACATTTGTTTCTTTAAGTTGAGTACACCTTTTAAAAGTCCTGAATCTCAAAGCCTCAGTTTGAATTTTCTCAGCTCCAAATTTTTACAGAGACGCTGAATGGATGTGTCAGTATAAGTATTTTCAGCATAAGTAAATCAGTATAAATATTTTCCAGACATCAGAAAAACTACAAAATGGATGAGAAGACTGATGGGACTCTTGAAAGATAAACAATGCTTTTCCTTCTTCGGAAAAGTGAAGGGAGGCCCGTTTCAACCACAGAAAATTTTGCTACTCTACTGACAAATCTATAGGTTCTTTCCAGGTTATTTTTTTATAGAAGTTCCATTTCCTAAGTAAAATAAAATAAAAAAACACACACAAAATAGGTATTTAGGTAAGTTTTCTTTAAAGTAAGGAAATGCATAATCTTTCAAGTTAAAATATAAAGTAAATATTCAATGCTTTATTGATGATTTGAACAAACAGCACTGAAAAAAGGATCAAAATTTAAAGCAAAATTTTTGGCTCCAAATAAAGGCACACAATGACAGCATGTGTTGCCACTATCACTCGCACAGGACTTGCGGTGACTTGCCCGAAAAATATTCTAGCCCTGATAACGCACTGTCTTTGTAAATTTCAGAGTGCTGTATTGCTCTGGTAAAGATTATCATATAAAATAAAATAAACTGAACTAAACACCTAAATATTGCTTTAGAGATGGGTGTGAATCAGTCATCAAGAAGATGCAGTTTTCTGATATGCACAAGAAGTGGTGAAAAAGAGACTGATAGACGTAATGAAAGGTGTCAAATATTCAAAAAGAGGAAATGATAGCGCTAAGTCTTGTTTGCTAACTAAACAGAAAGAAAAAAGCATTATTCTCCACTTTTAAAATCAAACCATGAATGTAAAAATGTACCCTTCTGTTAATGCAATCACAATTAGCATATACTGTGTTCATTTTTCGATATGTTGTCATTTAGATTGTGAAACACGGAGGGCAGGACATCCACCTCTCAGAACAGTTTAAGCAAACGGTAGTAAAGGCACAAATGTTCACACTTCTCTAAATTTTCAATATACCACACCCAACAAACATGCACTCACACATCTACACACAAACACTTAACAGCAAAATTGTGCAGACAAAGCACAGACACCAACAAAAAAGTCAACAGACACTGTTCACAGCTTCCCATTACAGCCTGGCTTCTCTTTTTGTACTTCAGCTTCAGATAATAATTAATATATAAACAAACAACTTGCACGTTTTTAATCTTTCAGCTGCAGCTTCTCTTGACCAGATGCAAGCAGTGATATGACATCTTTAGAGGGAGGAGAAACGAACGAGGGCATGTAAGACTGAGAGAAAGGAAGAGAAATTAACAGGATATAGGTGTGCACCGCATGTATGAGTGTGTAGATTTGTAGATGTGCAGTTTGGTGTTGGTGGTCGGAGCTTGCAGTGACTTTACTCCGAAGGTAAGTGGAAATCGCACTTATTCATAGCAGGACAAATGGGGGACAAATTGTTACCAGTTTGTGGCTGTGATGTTTTAAGATGCTCGGGAAGAGGTAGACCACTCAAAAAGGAAATTTAAATAAAATTACACTACACGCAGCTTAGGGAAATATCAAATGTCATGCTGTAATTCAAATAGTCTTAGAGTGAATGTGGTAGATGTGCACTGAAAACTTATGGAGGTATAACTGGACTTATACCTCTATTCTGGCCCTCACATGAAGTGAAGCTCATGTGCTAGATAGAGCAAGACAAATGCAAAGTCTTGGGGTTCAATCCACAAGAAAGTCACTTTGGATTAAAGCATCTGTCAATGGAATAATATTTAATTAGTATTTAATTCTGACTACCTAAATAAATAAATAAATAATTTCTTACACACCCACAAAAAAAGACTGGGTGTAGAAATTCAACCAGTTCAAAAAAATTCAAATTCAAATACGAAATTCAAAACCGTTATTTAAAAATATTTCATAATATTACTGTATTTTTGATCAAGTAAATGCAGCCTATAAGAGACTAACTTAAAAAAACTAAATACAAACATCCTGCCAACCCTCACTTTTTAAAAATAAAAAAATAAACTTAATATAATATATGCAATATATACATGTATATATAGCAAACAAATATGGGTGATTATTTAGTTACTAACTGTCTTTTTTTCTTGTGTCTTTTTACTATCACATGTCATTTCAAAGCTGATATCTCTCGTGCTACACTGAAAGACAGACAGAACAAGAAAGGGGAAGAACAGTGCTGTGTAAAACTTTCCGGTCCAGATACACGCAAGATTACCTCAGCAGAACACCAAACAAACAAAAAATAAGCAAAAAACAAAGAATTCGTTCAGCCAACTATTTTTCATAAATGAGTCTGGATGCTTCCTTCATTTTTGATCACATTCACAAGCCTCAAAAGTGGATCGTCAAAGACAACACCAGCTCAGCTGAGTACTTCACACAAGCTTCTACATTGAGCGACTTTTCACCCAGTATGCACATCATGGGGATCATCTTTAGACATCTGATTCTGTTTCTTGCTCTCGGGCCCTGTTTCAGGTCCACCGGTGCACAAGAGTTTACAGTGACAGATGCAAATATCAGCCCCACATATATACCTAATAAAATCACGGTAGAGGACACAACTGAAATCATCAGTTCTGCACCAGTAGATCCTGTCACAAACGTACAGACAGAACCAGACACATATCATCTGCAGACCACACTTGCGAGCACCACAGGCACCATACATGAGGAGACAACAACTGTGAATACTATGCCACTCGATCCTACTATTGAACAAACAACACCAGAATCTGCTTCTGAAACAATGGCAACAGCTCAAATTCAGCAGACCACAATGACCAGCACTACTTTGACTGTTTATATGGAAACAACAATGACTGAACAAAAAACTCCAGAAGCCACGACCACGAGCCAATATGAAACAACTGTTGCCTTCAATGTACCAAAGCTGACCTTCAGTCCTTCAGAACATCCATCAGATTTCATCACAACAGCAGCTTTGGCCATGACAACTTCTGATTCAACAGAAGATCCCAATCCCACAAACAACATTACTGAACAACCTACAGATCGGGTTGCGACCATATTGTTTGACACTGTGGACACCAGCACAACAACCTCCACTGAAACTTTAACATCCACTTCACAATTGTCTGAAAATGATCCTAATCTGATTGCAGTATTAAACGACAACACAGTCTCCACCAATCTCATGCCTGTCACAAGTGGTGTAAACGTTGAACAAAGTATTCTTCATGAAGAAACCAACTGGTTATTAATAATCGTAGTGTGTGCAATCGCAGCTTGTGTGCTATGTGTTATCGTGATACTGTTCGTACAACAGCGAAAGAAAAAGGCCTCTCGGACATTTGGCCCAGTGTACATGAATGGACAAAGCAAACGGTCTAAGAAGAAAAAAGGGGCAGAGGATGACAGGTGGGCAGGGCCTGTGAATCTAGAGGCGGGAGCTGAATGTGATGCTGACGTGCAGGAGGGTCTTTTGCAAAATGATGAGAAACAGGATGGAGACGATATGGTGCTCAGTACATTCGCCACCCTGGATGAAGATGCCATGTCTAATGGAGCAGTGGGTGGAGATGGAACTAAAGAGGCTAAGAAATGGGAGGAGCAGGAACCTATGCTTTTCATAGATGAGGATGTGGATGAAAACAAGGCGGGAAAAACACTGTCACAAAATGAGAGTTTGAAGGGAGATGGGAAAAGTGAAGAGAGCATGAATGGAGGAGAAACGTTCTGTCTGACCACGGCTGTCTGAAAGTCTTCTGTTCTATAGGAATCTGTAACTTGTATGTTTGTAATGGTGCCATAAACATGGACTATATGTTACAAATGTGTATATATTATTTGATTATCGTAGTTCATTATCAAGAATGATTTTATAAAATTCTTGCTGATTCTATTCCAGATGTGTATAATACTTAAAGGGGCAGGTAACAAAACACTCAATAGTGGGAATGGATGAGGTACAGCTCATCAACTTTCAAAGCTAGCATTTTTCTGTTGATCAATACAGTGTATTACTTTGACCATCTAAATGTTTTGCTAAATTTGCATTGGAAAATCTTTAGCACTTTCCCAGTGACGGGTTGCAGCTGGAAGGGCATCCGCTGCGTAAAACATATGCTGGATAAGTTGGCGGTTCATCCCGCTGTGGCGACCCCGGATTAATAAAGGGACTAAGCCGAAAAGAAAATGAATGAATGAATCTTTAGCACTTGTGTCAATTGCTATTAAAATTTAGTAAACAATGGGAAAAGTTCTCAACACTCAAATACAAAATGTCTGAATTAATTAGATATATAATAAAAATGCATCTATTCAAAATGTTTGCTATTGATGTGGACTTCACCTGCTTTATCTAATCATACAGTTGATACAGGGATGAGATTAGAGACAACACAGTTATATTTACTAATTACAGCACACAATGTTAATCTTTAATATATATATATATATATATATATATATATTTTTTTTTCATTCATTCTTTCATTCATTTTCCTTCGGCTTAGTCTCTATTTCAGAGCTCTCCACAGCAGAATAAACTATTCGGAATAAACTATAAACTATTCCAGCATATGTTTTACGCAGCGGATGCCCTTCCAGCCGCAATCCAGTACTGGGAAACACACATACACACTCATTCGCACACACACTTTTACACTATGGCCAATTTAGTTTATTCAATTCACCTATAGCGCATGTCTTTGGATTGTGTCTTTTTTTTGTAAAACACGGAGAGTTTCTGACTTTGATAGAAATATTGTGTGTAATGGTGATCTCTTTTTTAAAGGACATGGGTGTGGAAATTGACCCTAAACACAATGGTATTGTTTAAAACAAGATATTTATTCTGTTATATTACCTGGCTGTTTGTGAATGCAAAAGGTCTGCAAAATTGAAATTGCATCAAAATATACTTTCACCTAAAACAGCAAAAATTAATTGTCAGCAATTCCAGTTTAACTTTATTAACTAATCTATGTAGATCCATACAAATTTGCATATAATGGACTGGCATTATTCGCTAACTGCCAGTAAATAAGGTCTATTTTTACACTTACTAGGTCTATTGGCACATTTTAACTTTTGTGTCAATGACATCACTGTTGCAAACAAAACATTTATTCTAGTGTGACTTACAAAAACTCCCGCTATCATCACTGCATGAATATGTTGCTTTGTACCTGCGCTTTGTAGTTTATAATGTGAGAAATTGCAAGAATGCTGAAATTCTGAAAAAAATATTTGGGAATTTGGAAAACTTGGAACATATTGTTTGAACCTCTATATAAGAGGGAATGCAAAATTCTATTATGAAAAAAGACCTCCAAAACAAAATTAGGAACCTTTCAATTAGCATGATGGACACTTTTAAGGAACCAGCAATAAGTCCACACCCAATATTAAACTGAATTATAGAAAAATCTGAAGAAATCAGCCCTTGTAATCTTGCAAAAGAAGAACATGTAAAACAGAAGGTAAAGTAAAACAATCCTACTAGTGGCTGTAGAAAATGTGCAAATTAGGGCTGTAATATACTAGACTAAAATACAGTATTTAGTTTTTCTGCTATTGCGATAATTTTGTAATATGAAATCTATTTCACCAGATGGCTTGAATAACTCTAGAATTCGTTATACTATAATAGTTGGGGTGATTTTAGGGAAGTGCTTCTAGCGTATACTAAAAGGCAGATTTTCAGGCATAGATATTGAATGATCAAATGTAAAATAAAATTTCACAGTCTTCACGAAATAAATGAATTGCAATTAGTCTTTGTTAATGCTGCTACAAATGTAATATCTTGCACATGAATCATTTAAATTCACTTTATATGTTTACTCAGTAACACACCATTAAAACACATGTAAACTTTAACTCCACAATGTGGCATTAAACCACAAATCTCATGGATTCCAAAACGTGGTGCCTGTAAACTATACAGCAATGTGACTATTGGGTGCACACATTGTGATGTCAATGCTGAAACAATATATTGTGCAGCCAAGTTAAAGTATTAATGTACTTAAACCAACACTCAAAAAATATATTTTTGCTCTGTTTAAACAAACTACTTATTTAAAAAGAGCTAAAAGAACACAAATCTTGAGAATTTTGGGGACAACTTAACTGTTTGATGTTCAATCTACTTAAATTAGTTAAGTTAACTTAATCGATTTGTGTTAGGGACAACATGAATGTATTGTGTGCAACCTTTTTACAGTGAAGAAAAAAATATTTAAAAGATTTACAACTACTCTACGCCTTTAAGACGTCCTTACCCATTTATGACTTCATAACTCAGTGTGAGATGAGATCCTTAACAGAGCCACTGTTAAATAGCTACACACGAAATTATTTTTTATCTAATGCACATGCTGCATTTTACTTTCACAATGTACAAAACAAGGCACCATGTTCCACTGAATAAAAATGTCACAAATAACCACAAGATGGAGCTCCTGACAAGATTAATTACTTATAATGTGGTAGGCCCAGTTTAAAAAGGTAGTTCACCCAAAAATAAACATTACTGACATTGAAGGGGTTTTAAACATTTATGGATTTTTGTATTCTGCTGAACACAAATGAAAATATTTTGAAGCAGTCATTGACATCCAAAATACTATGGACGTCAATGGCTGTTTTTTTCCAACATTCTTCAGCATATCTTCTTTTGTGTTCAACAGAAGAAAGAAACTCAAATGCGTTTGAAAAAAAGATGAGTAAATGACGACAAAAAATGATACACATATGCATACATATATAATACGCACATGCTCAGTAATGTGAATATAGTATATCAACATATATGCAAACCCAAGAAATTCCCTACTGTTATAACTTTACTACATTAATTATTTCAACTACAAATGCTAATAACAAAATAAGTCTCTCTAAAAGTAACCAACAAAGTGCCACTAATGTGTTTAATAAATTAAAGATCTAAAGACTACAGAAAGACACACAAACGACTGCACAGCATCAAATGCTTCTGCTGACCACATTCATCAGGATTGTTTGGACAAAACCATAAGAAAGAGGGAGGGAAAAAGAATGAGGAGAGGAGGGTCTTGGAAAAGAATGGATTCTCTGGAGTGCAGCGGGAGGAGGAGAGAGGGAAAGAGTGAGAGGGGAGGGCTGATAACTACATCTGGAAGTTATTTGGAACAAGAGAAGGAGGAAAATAGCTGATAGAAAAGATAGAATGCCAAGGAGAACCAGGAATTAGCAATTAAGTTTGAGAGAACAGAGAACAAATACTCTGATTTTTTTGTGTTACCTTATATATATATATATATATATATTGGAACTTCAAGAGGATTCCAGAAGATAAATCACAGGAGTCTGAATGAATTGTACAACAAAGAAAAAAAAGTTTGTGAAGAATTTTGTTTCCCACAAAAACTCCAAGACCGATATTTCATCACTTCAAAGAAGGCTTTATGGTTTTTTGCACCTTATGAAGACTTATTAACTACCAGGAGAACTGGAGGAATCACTTCTGTGATGTGGATATTGTCGATGAAAAAATAAAGCAAGATCTCATGAAATTCATCAGAACGAAACAACAAACTGACAATACCAGAAGCTTTGCATTCAGGACTAAGTGAAAACTCAGGGAAGGTTTTTTGAATTGCCTGTCAGTCATTTCATCGGTCTCCATCTAATTCAAGGTAAAGCAACTATCTGCATTATGTTTCATGTAAATATTGGAATATTAAAAACTAAGATTTGCGTATAGTTTATGAATCACTTCATAAATCAGCAGACAATAGAAACCAATGACAAACGTTATTCACTTTGTGAAGTTTATGCAAACCTGAGATTTTCTGAACTAGAGGATAATTTGTGTTTGACATTTAGGTGAGGAAAAATGCCTTGTGAAATAGAAGAGCTGATAAAAAAACACTAACGTAATTATTTTGTAAGCATTTACAAATAAGACTAAAGGTACAATTAGGTTTCTAAGTGATCTCAACATCCCCATTTTAAAATCACACATACACATGGTGTCAATTTCCAGAACTATTACTGGCATTCCAGTGAAATAAGATCATAAATACATATGCTGTCTAACTTTGAGGTGGCTTAAATGTTTACATTTTGACCCATTATATAATCTGTGGTCACATGTGGCCCACATTCTGTGATACAAAAAGGGCAAAATAACTCCAACCATTATTATGTTGCCTTGCATTCATGGAAATATGAAGAAGGACGTATAATCAAAATGTCCACAGTTTTCTTTCAGCTAGAGGAGAACATGACTACCCTTTTCAGACAGGGCAAATAATGGCTTTAGTTAATGCTATCAGCAGCACAACACAAGGGTGGTTTCTTCCTGTCTGGAAACAGCACTTCCTCCCCTCCATGCTACATTTCAGGAGAGTGTGAAAGTTTACACACGCTAAAAGCACACACAATATGTTTGTCATTTGGTGATTTTGTTCCTGTTTTTCTTCTTTCACTAGAATGTCTGTATCACGAGGTTGCCTCTGCTGTGTGAAGTACCTCATGTTTGTCTTCAACCTCATCTTTTGGGTTAGTTTTGCTTTAAACTTCTGTCGAAAATCGGTTTGGCAGATTGCAGGACGTTCAGCTGATTTTAGCCATTAATCAAACCACGTACGAGTTTCTTTCCTCCACTAAACGTGAACAAGTGGATAAAACACGCCATTATGCAGTCAGCATATTACTTCTTTTAGACACAAATTCTGTACAATAAGATAATACTGAGTAACTCACACAAATACCTCTTCTATTTTCGTTCCGCCATCAATGTAGTCCTTTGAAGTCCAAACAAAATCCAGGATCAGGTGTCAGAAGTGACGTTTCTTTCTGAATGAGTGAATATTTGAACTTGTAGCTGAATCATTCACTTAGCGAATCAGTTGAGCGAGATTCATTGTTTCACCCTGCTGATTGTCGCCACCTACTGGTTGTAATCAGTGTTGGGTGTGATTATTTACAGTATTTAAATTACCTATCATCTAAAAAACGTAAAGTAAGGAATTACCCTACTGTTCATTTAGGTAATTTAATTAAGGTTGTATTTGCCTTAAATACTGTAAATAAATTCAACAGTTCTGTGTTCAATTTAAAGGAGCTGAGCAATTCTATTTTGTTATGAATATGTATTTTGCAGAATAATTATGTTTTTCAAATATATGAAGAGTTCAGATGCAAAAACCTCTAAATGCCATCTGAAATTTTCTTCTAAAATGAGCATTTTATGCAAGCTCCTGTGTATTTTCAATAATAAAAACAATATTATTTAAACTAAGAAAGTTACATTTGTCAGGTAATTGCACATGCTTAGAAACAATGGATAATGTAAGAAATTGGTCAATGAGATAAACTGTATGAAATATGGTGTCATTGATTTGAAACTTTTATATTGTGTTCATTCACTGAAAACACATTCTTCAAAAATTGACTAAAAAAGAGACTTTGTTCAAATAATGCCATTTTTATGTTTATTAATGTTTGTTCGTTTAATACATTAATTCCTAAACATTTTTGTCAAGGAAAAAACACCCTGAAAAAAAATTATATTTACTTTAACTCTGGCATTTTGGTATACTATGGCAGCCATTTAACAACAAATTTGCATGTTCACAGTTCTCTAATGGTGATGTGACATTCAGGTAACAAAATAAAATATTTCATCGTTTATAGTGTTTTATTTTTACTAACATTTTTAATTTTACTTATTTATGATTGAATTAATTATGAGGTCATAAGCCCACATTTTGAGAAACCAGGAAAACCACATAGTGTAATGTTTAATACGCTTGCATGTTGTTACAAAGAATGAAATGTATTTTCTTTCTTTCTGTATTTTATATTGACATTGTACAAATCTATGTGATAAACAAGTTAAGTCAATGGTAATCTAAAAGATTGCATATTGTAAAATAACTAAAACTTTTTACAACTGCTGATAATCTTTATAAATTTTGAGATGGCAGATGGCTTATGTTCTACTGCCCCTTGCATTATACCTCACATTTGCAGGTGATTGTAAGTTGGATGTCCCTTTTCATGTGATCCTCTCTCTTAGCTCTTGTAACACATGCGTCTACTTTGTGCAACATCACAGAAGTGGCAATCAAAACCATAATGCTGGGTGGAATGTGAAGCAGTTTAACTATCAGAAATACCACATCATTTCAGCTTAAAGGAATACTCCACCTTTTTTGAAAATAGATAGATTTTACAATTCCCCTTGAGTTTCACCATTTTTGAATCCATTTAGCTGATCTCCAGGTCTGGCGGGAGCACTTTTAGCTTAGCATAGATTATTGAATCTGATTAGACCATTAGCATCTTGCTCTAAATTTTCACAAAAGAGTTTTGATAATTTAAAGCTTGACTCTTCTGTAGCTACGTTGTAAGACCGATGGAAAATTAAAAGTTGCTATTTTCTAGGTCAATATGGCTTAGAACTATACTCTCATTCTGGAGTAATAATCAAGGAACTTTGCTGCCGTACCATGGCTGCAGCAGGAACAATATTAATATGCTGATACTAACTGGCTCTGTGCTGGGGACACCTGTATTCAGGCCATGTGTAATATCATTGCGCCTGCTTCAGTCATGGTATGACAGCAAAGTTCTTTGATTATTACGCTGGAATAAAAGTATAAGAGTCTAAGAGTTGTAACTATGTAATTACAGAAGAGATGAGCTTTAAATAGGAAAATTATCGAAACTCATTGGTCATTTTTGAGCGGAGATCGACTGAACGAATTCAAACATACTCAATATTTATAATACTCAACTGTTTAACTCTGGGGGAGTTGTAAAATGATTATTATTATTTAATTTTTTTTCAAGTTGAGTGTTTCTTACCTAATTTTGTTATCGGTCGCATAACAGTAATTTTAAAAACAGAATTTATCGACTAATATCAACATGGGTGCCGATATTTTGTAAATGTAGTCTGTTGTCATTTTCAGGTTCTCTGCCATCTTGGCCTATTATATAGTAAACACTATATAGTATGTGATTTCTGGATCAGATTTTAGGCAGTCATAGTTGACAGACATAAACACTGTCATTTGAGCTGATTTAAAATCACAAATTTGCTTAATATTTGCATGTCTTCTTAGCAACAACTAAGGTGATTGTTGTGTTCACAACTTTGTCTTTCAGTGTTTTATGTCCAAGTTTTTTTTTCCCATTTATGGGAGGTGATGTCTAATGTTTAAACTGTTTTAAATGTAAAAGTCATGTTGTCTATTTAAGTTTATGAAGGTCATGTAGGTCTACGCATGCCCTTTAGATTGACCTAACCTCTAAAACACTGACAGGAAGTCCCTCATATGAGCATGATGAGCTGTTATTTTCCTTTACCTGTGTTGTTTGTGCAGTTGGGAGGATGTGGTTTATTTGGTGTTGGGGTTTGGCTCGCCTTCACACAGTCAGAGTTTTCATCTCTACCACTGTCCTTCCCCTCACTCTCCGCCGCCAACCTACTGCTCGTTGCTGGGGGCGTCACCATGGTGACAGGATTTCTGGGATGCCTCGGTGCTCTGAAAGAGCAGAAGTGTCTGTTGTTGACGGTACGGTACCTGGATGCTTACTGACAGCAGCAAAACAGAGGAAACATTTAAGCCTTCATCTTAGATGTTTGTGATTCTGAAGGATCATATAACACTGGAAACTTGAGTAATGATGCTGAATTCAACACTATTATCACATGAATAAATTACAATTTAGACCATGTGAAACAGAGTTGTAATAATATTTTACTTTTTTACTTTATTATTGTATTTCGCCCCTATTTTAATAACTATTTTAAAAACATTTAAAAAATGTATAGACTTCAGATTTTCATATGGTATATTAATTTATAAAAATCCAAATTAATTAATTGAAAATTATATCACGTTTTTCATTTGTTTCCATAGAAAGATGTTCATCCAAGTATCATCTTTATTTTTTATGTTTATGGTTTTTTAAGGATCATGTGACACTGAAAACTAGAGTAATGGCTGTTTTTTTATAGGAATAAATAACATTTTAAGATATATGAAACAGAAAATGTTTATTTGAAATTCTAAGTTAGAGGCAGCTGAGCACATTTTTTTTTTCAAACTTATTGAGCACAAAGTCTTGAATGGTAGTGTATTTCTGTAATATTTAAAAGTATAATATGTATTTTCATTTATTTGTGTTTTAATAAATAGGGACATTGATTTAAGTAGCCCCTCTCTGATGTTTCTCCTTTGTTTTTGTTTTTTTTAATGTAAATCTAAACATTTATTTAATCTTGGTAAACGTGCACAGAATAAGATTAAGATCTCTTGTGAAACTTTAGTGAAAAATCAATGACACCTGAAAATAGGCTTTTACAGAGAAAAATTGGAAAGGAAAAAATGTCCAAAAATTCTGTTCATTGTCATTGCTGCCAAGTAAAGAACTATGACTTTTCCTCCTGTAGGACTGTCAGAATACACCATGTCTATTTTTTAAATCACTTTCATTCATGTGTGCTAATAGTCATTTCTTATTTCTTTCAGTTTTTTGTGATCCTCTTGATTCTAGTCCTGACAGAAGTTGTGCTGATTTTGGTTTTGAGTTTGTATCACGAAGAGGTAAGAGACAAACGTCTGAGGCCTGGAAACATTTCAGCCTTTCCTGTCAGGAAACACTTTGCATCTACTTCCTGTTTATCCTCTTCTCTCTCTGTTTTGTCCATTTAGCTGGACAAGAAAGCCAAGGATGACCTAAGAGAAGGAATGAAAGACTACAGCAAAAATAAAGGACTGCAGAAATCCTGGGACA
This sequence comes from Danio jaintianensis, assembly GCA_903798115.1. NCBI lineage: Eukaryota > Metazoa > Chordata > Actinopteri > Cypriniformes > Danionidae > Danio > Danio jaintianensis. The sequence continues at coordinate 14,207,786 of CAIGQV010016547.1, read as the reverse complement.
ACATGCAGATGATTGTAGGTTGAATTTATAAAAGTGGCATTACTGAAGGGCCGCAGAGTCTGTTCAAAGTGAATCATATTCTGTTTGCTTCAGTTCAAGTGCTGTGGCGTGAGCAACCACACCGACTGGCACAACAAAACAGCCAATGGCAAACTCCCTGAGTCCTGCTGCAGTAACAGTTTTGAAAGCTGTCGTCACTGGGAAGAGGTCAGAACATTTTTGGGGTTGTGGGGTCAACTAAGTACCACACATTCCTCAATTACCCCAACTGCTAGTAACTGCAAACACATGTTTAATGTAAAATGAAAGCCAGAACAAACCCTACATGCAACATGTTAATGCTCTGTTACATGTGTCTTTGAAACATGCAATCAAAATATTATACCTCTTATAAAAGACTAATTCCTACTTGCAGCATTTGTCTCACATATTCTATTATCATTACTTTAAAATTTTTATGCAATAGCCCGTGTACCAAACCAGAATGTTAGAATCTTTTTTTTCTGAAGAATCATGTTACACTGAAGTCTAAATTACTGGTTTATGACAGCAATCATAAGAGATAAATATAATTTAAAATATATTCAAATAGTAATAGTTCACATTATTTTTAATTAAATGTATACAGCAAAGGAGACTTTTAAAAACATTTTTAAAATTGTACTAACCCCAAACCTGTTAACTGTAGTGTATTTTTATGTAAAATATAATGTAAACAACGACAATTTGTGACCCTGGACCACAAAACCAGTCATAAGTGTATTGTTTTTTTTATTTTAATTGAGATTTATATGTCATCTGAAAGTTGATTAAATAAGCTTTCCATTGATGTATGGTTTGTTAGAATAGGATAGGATAGGATAGCATAGGATAGATTTGTTAGGATTGATAGGATGAAATCTGTCTGAGATTGACTATTTGAAAATTTGAAAATTGAAATTGCAAAATAGTCAAAATACTGAGTAAATTACCTTTATATTTGTCAAAATTCTTAGCAATGCATGATGTTTACTTAATATTCTAATGATTTTTGGCATAAAAGTAAAAACCAATATTTATGACCCATACAGGCTATTTTGGCTAAAACCTGACTGGATTTATTGTCCAGGGTGACATACACAAAATTATTTAATTTACATCAAATTTTGTGATTACTGACTAAATTGTGTTTTTCCTTTAAAACTGTCTCACAGCCATGCTATGAGAAAGCCAAGGAGTGGCTTCTAACTAACATCACCTCAGTGCTTGGTTTTGGAGTTTGCATTGGAATCGTCCAGGTATTTACAATCTCATGTTTTCTGTATAATCTGATTATTAAGAGTTTTAAAATACACACAGACAATAATGCAACTGTATTTTCTCCCTCCAGCTTCTTGCTTTGGTGTTCTCTATGCTGATGTACTGCCAGATCCTCAGAGCAGAAAAATACATGGACTAACCCCTGCTGAAATCAATTCTGATTGTTTAAACTGGCCTAATAGAGATACTGGGCAAGATATGCACATTAACATTACAGTGCTGCACTTAGGAAAGTAAACCTTTACCAAAAAAGAGGCTAAATAATTAATTTGTACTAATGAAGATCACATGAACATAAATTGAATGTATACTGTAGGTAGAACAAGAGGTAAATCCTAGTATTATTGCACTCTTTGTTAAATACCCTTTATAACTGCTTACAATGAACTTGCAATCAAAGTGAATTTCCAATAAATGTTTAAAATATGATGATTTGTTATATTAAACCCATTGTCTGTATATTATTAGCCCTCCTGTGAAATTCATATTCTTTTGAAAATATTGTAATAAGTGCTGTTTAACAGAGAGATTTTTTTAAAACACATTTTTCAACATGATAGTTTTCATAAGTAATTTCTTTTTGTTTTTGCCATGGTGACAGTGCATAATAATTTTCTACTTATTTCACCTTAAAGTGCCATTTAAAACTAGGTTATTTTGTTAACTAGGCAAGTTAGGATAATTAGGCAAGTTATTGGATAACCGTGTTTTGTTCTGTAGACAATCTAAAAAATATTTTTAATAATATTGACCTTAAAATTTTTTAAAAAAAATAAGTATTTCCCCAGAAGACAAAATATTATAGGAAATACTATATACCGAAATGCTGAAAATGTCCATGGACTGTTAAACATCAAAAAGAGAATAACAATTTCACAGGAGTGCTATTAATTTGGACTTTAACTGTATATATTGTCTATATTACTGTTTGATAAGAATAATACAACAAAAAGGAAAGCAAAACAACACTAGATGATTGCCATTGTGTATTTTGGTAAAAAACGGCACATTAAAAAAATGAAAAACATCTAAAATACAAAAGAATAAATACATTAGCAGATCATGATCAAGTAGTGTCATTTCTCAAGTTTGCTGGCTCGTCTGTTCGCCTCACAGAGGTCATGCTACATGATCCAGAGTTCATAACAAGAGAGTCAGTTCCTGAGATCAATCGTATTCCAGATGTGACTGACCAATCACACCGTCATCTAATTGTGCAATGTTCTCCTGTAGAAGAAAACACATAAAAAAAAAACTGTTAACTTGACAACCGTGCCCCCATCTGGAGGAAACTTGTAAGTGCACAACACAGAAACAAAGAAAGCTTCAAGTAGACAGTTAAAATGTGCTCACCCATCCTCCGTGACTCCGTACCCAAGGTGCAAAGCTCTCCATGTAACGTTCAGCATATCCTGTCAGACGATGAGTACCGGTGGCAGTGACGACCCGTCGAGATGCTTCCATGGTGATGGCCAGACGCCGCAGTGTTGGACTGACCGGCGCGGGGACGTGAGGGTCTTCGCTCTGACTGGCATACATGTCCAGCAGTTTGGCAAAGGATGGGTAGGAGAGGCGCGTCAGGGTGGACCGCAGGAAGGAGTTGTCAGTTATCTAAAATTAAACAACAATTTAGAAAGATAAACAATAATTAACATGGGTAAACACAAAGTAGAAACTAAAAACAACAGATTTTTTTATGACTATAAAAATTCATAAACAAAGAATTAATACATTTATTATATATGTTTTGATAATAAGGTGCTTATAGTGATAGTTTCCCCCCAAAAATGACAATTTACTGTATGTACCATTTACTTGCCCTTAAGTGTTTCCAAACCTTTTTGAGTTTCTGTTTTCTGTTGTTGATATGTTGGAAATCGGCAGCCATTGGTTTCCATAGTAAGGGAAAAAAATACTATGGAGGTCAATAGTTTCTAATACTTTTTAACATATCATCTTTTGTGCTCGACAGAAGAAAAAAAATATTTTGAGATTTGGAGACACTTAAAGGCACATTATGTAAAATAATTTCATGAAAATATCCAAAATCCACTACAACAGTGTTACTGACTTTTGCTGATGTACTTAATTTTAACCTGTGACACAGACCGCGTCCTGTACTGCCATGCTAATGACATCATACTTCCTCCATTCCCAGTATTATTTTATAGAAAACAGGGAAACAACATGCTTTAATATGTTCTGTGTTTTATGAGAACGCACAGAGTACCATTATAACAGAACCCTAAAATGTATTTAGCATGATAAAACAGTGCGTTTTCACCCATAAGATCATGACCAGAACCGGAAGCAGTTGATTGTGGCATAATAAAAGCTCTGCTGCTTTTGTGCAGCGCCACGCTTGCCTCTCATTAGCAATTGCTTCAGTGTTCTCATTTCGTTTCAATGGCTTTCAAACTTTTGAACACTTTAGCTCATCCATGAACATGATTTCTGCAGGAGACCCGTAGGATATAATGAAGACAACAACTGATTTCACAATCATTCATGGCATTATCAAACTATGCCTATGTTAGTTGTGAATACATGACCTCTAGTGGAGAAAACGACATACTGTGCCTTTAAAGGTACAATAACAATGACAATTTTTATTTGTGAGTGAACTATTCCTTTAAGGAGCTGATTTGAATTAAATTTACTAGACATCCTAGTGGGGTATAAAAACTTATTTTCATGAATGCCAAATTCAGATGCATCATTACCTTCTCATTTATGGCATCCCCCTCTGAAGTGAGTATCTGAACTAGCTGTTGAACCATAGCCTCTTTGTCATTCTCTGAACAAAAAAAAAGTATGACAACAATGAGCTATTGTTAAAGCATTAAACTTCTGTGATGATAGCAATTGGAAAGAGGTGTTTATGCAACGGTTCAGTTTAGTGTTGATTGCACAGGTCAATACAGACATGAAAAAAAGTCAAACAAGATTTACACTGGTTTATGACTTTACAATGTACCTTTAGGTGCACTTGGCCGAGGCGTTGGTTTAACTGAGGATTTCTTTTTCACACTGTGTTTTTGTGCGATTCTGTCCAGAGTTTCTGCTACATCATCATAAAACTTGGGAGGATGAGCTAAAAAAAACATATTACATCACATCAGTTCATATAAATAAATAAACAAACAAACATACATACACAACTCTGAAGTTTGGGGCAATTAATTTTTTTCAGCAAAGTTTTAAGAAATTAAAAGTGACAGTAAAGGCATTTGCAATGTTGAAATTGAAAATAATATCAAATAAATGCTTTTAGAAACAAAAAATAAACAAAACATTCCTAGAACAAACTGCATCACAAACATAAGTGCATAATAATAAGAAATGTTTCCTAACCAACAAATCAGCATATCAGAATCATTTCTGAAGGATGATGTAATGGTTGCCGAAAATTCAGCTTTGCCATCTTGGAAATAAATTAGATTTTAAACGTATCAAATACAAAACAACTATTTTAAATTGTACTAATTAATCAAAATATAGCAGTTTTTAATGTATTTTGATTAAACATATGCAGCATACGAAACAATGTGCATTTTATGTGTGAAACTTACATGGTGAATGCAGACATTCATCGTGCTGAGGGCTGTCTTTATGGATCTTTATAGGCAGTTTGGATGGGCGTTGAAGATGAGGCTCTTCTTTTTTAAATGACACTTTTGTTAGTAAATCTGATAATGTCGTTTTTTTCTTCTTTTTCTTATTTTTTCCCCCTGACTTTTTGTCACCTTCCTCCTCAGAAGCCGAGGATGCAATGCATATTTCCTCCTAAAAGAAATTTTTCTCATTAACAACTTGTGTAGAACAATATTAAAACACACACTCTAAAGAAACAAACAAACAAAACCGTTAAATACATTTTGGCTCCTACGCTAGAATCATAAATTCAGCTTTGTTTAACTTGGAGTTATTTTCCCAGATGAAATAAGAGCAAGTTTGAGATATAGCTAATAATGCTTTTGTCTGTTTCACATTGGATGTGTAAGCAGTACATATTTATTTTGGTGCCCACACTACCAGCACAAGCACATGCAGAAGCACAGCAGAGTATGAGTAAGTAGTAAAGTAGAGTAAGAGCCTAGTTTTGATGTTCTGATAAAATTGTTTTTGAAAATGCACTTTAAAGCATTTGACAAAGTAAGTGATTATGACAAAGTATACATATATGATATATATATATTTTGTTATATATATATCATATATATATATATATATATATGTTGCAGTAGTAGGTGAGGTCAGGTTTGTTACCTCGGTTTTCCTGGGTAAACTGTGTGCTCCATTATTTGAGGGCTTGTCAGGCTGAGCCGGCAGACTATGCTTCTCCAGGGTGTTGTTTGGTGTCGGTTCAGCACTGCCGCTTTTCTTAGTACGGCTGGTGGATGAGCGGGTTCTTAGTCTTCTTTTGATTAAATTTTTTATTCCATGTTTCTTCTCCTCTGCAGCACTGATCTCCTCATCCAAAGAGTCCCATCCATTCGCATCTTTTTTTACCTTTGCTTTCCATGAGGCACTAAAAAAAGAAAGTGAGAGGAAAAGAAACATGGGTCATTCCATTCATGTTAAAGAGGAAGTCCACTGTTAATTTACTCTCGGGCCATCCAAGATGTAGGTGACTTTACTTCTCCAGTAGAACATTTTTTGCCAAAACTGTGGGCCTTGGTGATTCATAGCATGTCAATGGCTACAGGCACTTTGACAGTCAAAAAACATGTCCACTGAAACAAAATGAATACGTGGCTCCTGACGATATATTGAGGCTTTACTGCGAAAATTGAAGATTATTTACATTTATTTACATTATAACCTTTATTCCCACACCTTTGACAAATAGTCCTGAGTGCATTTACAATAGTCTGGAGCTAATGTTCCTGTCACACAATGATGTATAACTGGTAAAAAAGCTGAAAATAACGTTCCGTTTCTTTCTTGTTTTAATTGATAAGACCTCAGTGTGTGGTAAAGAGTCATGGACATTCATTTTTGTGGGGGGGGGGGTACCAGTTTTAATCTCATAATTGCACAATGTACCCAGATGTACATTTTCTTTTATCACAATTACATCAATATTAAATATTAATTTATAGACTTGCTCATATAATACATGTTAACAGAATTAACATGCCGTTCTAGATATGTTGACTTGATGAATAAAGGTTCCCCAAGACATAATTCAAATAAGTAGAAAGCATTCTGGGAGAACTGTCACAATGGTGTGGTAAGCAGCAGTTTATCGTTTCAAGAAAATTGTTGATGATTGACTAATGAGAAGGATGACACTTCTGTTGTCAAATGAAGATCGATGATTATCTGGCTTCTCTATAACCTCTTAAAACATTCAAATGGATTTCTGAGAAACCCTCTTATCTGTAACTCTTTTCCAGGATGTAAGTCATGTTTTTTTAAAACTGCATCTCTGAAAGGTGCTGTGACTTAACAGATCTACATATATAATGCAATTCAAATCAAGCAAGCAAAACAAGCACAAAATTTCCCACACTAGCTTGTTTCAGTCGTGACTGAAATACATTCATGTAGATTTGACTTTTAGGACAAATGTTGTTTATAGGGAATGCCACATGTGATTTAGTTTATGGACAATATATTACAACACCAGATAGAGTTTGATATGTCATGTGTAAAACTAAATTCTGTGACAACAGAACAACATTAAGCTGAGCAAAGCTTTGGACGTTATTATTCATTCTTCAAACTATATTTTGAGTTCAAAGAACAGAAAAAAACCTTAAAAAAAAAAAAAAAAAAAAAGAACAAGTAAATGGTGAATAAATGATGACAGAATTTTCATTTTTTGTCCTTTTAAGGTAGTTATGTTTGTCTGTTATCTGATATATCACCATTCCAGCTTCCACTGATGTTTTCATGGTAAAAAATAGATTAACTTAAATTAAAGTTATAGGTTACATTTAGCGATGTAAGGAAGAACCATGAGCCGATTGAAACTCGATTCAAATATGTGATGATTAAAATTGGTTGAGATGGCAAACAAATTACGATACATTTGGAGGAAGAGTTTATTTGACTGAATCTTCTGAGGGAATCTACAAAGTGTTTACAAAGTGTTTTCTGTTCATCTTCCCTCTGAACAATACATTACATACATGCAATGCATACTATTACAGTAGTGTTAACCTAGGAAACACTACATAATTGCTTGCTGTTCATAAGCACCACCAGCTGGCAGAAAGTGAATTTGCATGTAATTCAGCTCGTCAGATATGTTTTATGAATTAGGCCAATAGATTCACAAAACTAAAGTCAGACCATTCAGATTTTTTGGTTCAATTTGAAACATTTTATTTAGATTAAAAACTGCCTATGCTCCATTTATGCTGCATTTTTGTTTGGATAGGCATGCAGTGGTTGCCTCTAATTTTAAAAGGAAAAGGCACAGCCATACTTTGTTTAAATGAAAATAGAAAGAAACATGCAGCAATAGCCTATTAAAGAAATTTATTTTTGTTTACTGTACAATGTCTTCAGTCTTATTTTGTTAAAGAAATAGGTCAAAAATGTTATCGTGAAATCAAAATCATTGTGAGTTGTGTGAATTGTTTTAAATTTAAATGGAATTAACAGCCTCTTCTCAAATAAAATTGGCTTTAATAATGTAAAATACACTATATTTATATTTTTCTTTCTTTCGAAGGTATTATTTAAACTACTGTGCTTTTGGATTTTTTGGGGGCGTCTGTATTTGTTTGAATGATGTGTGTTACCTGTATTTGTTTGGGTCATGATATATTCCTCCTATTCTCCCAGGTCTCTCTCCAGGAGGAACTGCGAGAGAATTACGCAGGAAAGACTTCAGAACCAGCCGCGTCTCTGCTTTGATCGCCAGGAGAGAGACAGATAAAGGGGGTGAAGAGGGTCGGACCACCATATCTGCCATCTCTGAAATGGAGAAAGAGAGAGCACAAAATCTCCTAAAATCTAAGGACACTTTCAGATTGCACAATACAAAACACCACTCCAGAATTCCAACATTTCCACAACTCAAACTAAACTAAAGCCTCACATTTTCTGTCAAGACCAAATATTGATTGTATGTCCGTGTAAATTTTTCATGCATTAAAATACCACCAATGATCCATCAGATTTGAAGAGAAGTGAAGGCAAGGTTTTTTGATAATACCAGCATAAAACTGTACCATTGCTCCAGTAAATGCATTCAATCACCTGATCATCACTGATAAGACCTGTGCTAAAAATTTTCTTTTAAATGGCATGTATATATACACACGTGACAAGTAGTGGTTCCTCTTTGGCAGCAATGATGCCAGAATACCACATAAAATGTACTGTTGGTTGGTTTCTTTTTTGAAGATTACTGCGTCAGCACAACTTTATATACTCTTAAATAAAATTATATTTATATTATATAATATTCTGAAAGATGGACGGACGGACGGACAGATAGATAATGTGGTAGTTGTGGAAATATTTGTGCGTATATTTTTGTGGAGTCTTGTTATTTTAAAGTAAAAAGATAAAATCAGACCCTTGGGCAAAATAACCACCCAAAACTGGGACAGATGTGGACAAGCTGCTTGTTGTAACAAGTGTTATTATTTTTAATAAAAAATTTTTGTAATAAATGGGATTATTGTTTAATTTTTTTATTTGTACTTTTCAGACATCAGACACTTTTGCTTCACTTGTTGCTATTATGTTTTCTGATTAAAAATATGACCAATTAAAATGTAAATACTCACATTCAGGTATATAAATCATAGAATAATTACAGAACAATACTTTTCAAATAAATTTTTACTTGGAATCCGCCATTTAATTATTTGAGAAAACTGTCAAAAAAACAAGTATACAAATATTAATAGGGATTATATCAAATTATTATCTGAGAAAAGTCTTGCACCCCAGGCAGAAGGCTAACATCTTGTGGCCTAACCTCTCCTTTAATATTTGACATGTAAACATAACACATCTATTTCTTGGTATGTTAAGCCTAATCATCAGCAGAACAGCAGTTGTATTTGTTGTAAAGCATATTTTCATTCTTAGAATTCCTCTCATTCATTAAGGGCATTTACTCATAACCCACTCTTCTTCTTTTCAGGTTATTACAAATCATTCAACCATATAAATTCTTCATTAAGCACAGAACTCTGATGCAGGGCAGTTTCACAACTTAAAATGCTTGAAATGCTTTCTTGTGTTTATTTGTTGATTATGTTGGCCGGAAACAGTTTGTCTTCCCATTCTTACTGCAATTATTATCAACCTAGCTAATTTATAAATGTTTTTTATATTGTACAACTGCATGATATGAGGTTTATCTAATATACTAAATATTTGGACTTTGTGCATGGAATGATAATGAAATGTGTCTTTAATTGTATTTACAATAAAATCAGGGTTGACGCAAGGTCTGATAGTACATGTTTAACCAATATCATATAAATCTAAAAACATCAACAAAAAAAAAGTCTAAGCAGATTCCAATTAAGATATGCAAGTGAGGATTTCACACAGACAGAAGTGAGAAAACACCCTCATCTATCTTCTGCTGTCGTAACACATTTACTACTTGCATTAACATATTGATACAGCGTAGTTCAAATGAGGAATTTTCTACATTGCGAAACTGTCAGATCAATGACACATCCTTTTCCGTGCTTAAATGGCACTTCTTACATAATGACAAAGCAAGGAATATTTTCATTGCTAATTGATAGTAAGTGATGAGCCATGGAATAGTTTAATGAAATTCTTGTTGAAACAAATAAAACATAGCCTATAAAAGTTTCTCTTTATCAGGTGACTGTGGCTCCCTGCTTTGCTTTTAAACTCTACGCGAAGACATGTAGAAACAAAACACTTGTTTTGTCAATTATACCAGGGCAGCATTATTAACACCTTGGAACTTAAATTGTGTTACTTATGATGCTGGATCTTATTAACTAAATACTATTACAGATCTGTAACTAACTTGTACTAACTTTATTGTAGGCTACAAGTACAACTAACTGTGACCAGAAGACTTTTGTAGTGCCCAGACATAGTCTCATTATATAACTTAGAGTTCCAGTGGTAGGCTGTTAGCGTGCAAATGTACACATCATTGTGTTAAAGGGATATGTTATAAACTGAATATTTAAGATAAGTAAGTTACATGCAGGTGAGCCATTTTTTATGTTTGTTTACATTCATTCAGCAACATTAGATTCATGATCTCGACATTTATTAAGAACAATTAACGTTAGTCTTATTATTTTTAACCAAGTTTAAAAACATAAGAAGCTTTACACCTGTATGCCAGTGAATATTCTGGGTCACAAGAAAACAACTAAAACAGACTGTGTTTGTGAAATACCTGAACTCGTTCATACCTGTTGTAAATGTCACCTCGACGTCCAAAATAATCAGCTGAGTCGCGACGCGAAACAACCGAAAGCAACAAACGCATCGACCGAGTCAGTACTGTGTTATTAAAAACACAGAGACTAAAAACTAAAAAGAAACATCCACGCGCGACTCAACCGCGAACTGTGCCGAACTTAAGACGAGTTGAAGTCAGTTATGCGCGATGATATTGAAGCGTTCAGCTGTAGGTCAGATCTAACCAGATCTAATCAAATCAAACCAACTCTCTGCGCCGGTGGATCATATGGATGTTATAGACTCTCCACTGTCGATACCCACTGGTTTCGCTTCTACCTTTTTCAGTGTCCGACCTGCGGAATGACACACTTACGTTGTGCTTACTGCGCATGTCAGTCACCGATGCGTCGTCAAATAGGACGGACGAAGCCATTTTCCATGGAAAGGGTACAGACTTCCAGTTTATAAAAACGGATTCAACTTTTTGCGTTTTATGTGTCCAAAACTTATTAAACGAGCCATTCGTTTACAAGAGTTTTAGTTGTGCTCGACATTTTAACAATTATTTTATTCAATGTATGCTATTTTGGCAGTTCCGTTACACTTCAATGCATGCATTTTAATGCTTACTCAGGCTTTGTTTGTCTAATATCAATTCCTTTTGTTCGCGTGCAGATGTTAAAGACACATTTATATTTTGTGACGAAATTGACACGAAGGGAATATAAAAATGCAGAAAAAACGGCTGAAAATGAAAGTGAAATAAACTGAAACAACTGGAAAACAAAAGCACTCGGGTATGTATTTCACCAAATAGGGTTTATTTTCAGACAAATAAACAACATTCCCATTTTTTCTGTACAGATGACAGGGAAATCAGGGGCAGTTGTCCTCCCTCAGCCCCCCCCAAACCCCGTCCAGCGTCATCTGCAAATCAGACACTGGTACAAGGATTGGGAGAGACAGAGATGGACTGTAAGACAGATAAATAGCATAGTAACATTTGAACGGAAGCCTAGCAAGTTAGAGTAGTCTGGATGAACACTGACAGAAAAAGTCAGTTATTAGTAAAATTAATAAGTATGAAAGCTGACATTAACTTACGTATGTTATTAAAAAACTGAGAAAAGTGGAAGACTTTGAGACAGATAAATTAAGGATGATCACAGTTTGCAAACTTTACAGTGGAAAGTCCACATATTTTCAAAAGTCACAATGATGTCCATTACAGATATAGTATGAGTACAGAAATTAAAATAAAATCTGTAGTTACCACAAAGACCCTCTGAGCAGCAACATCCTTGTCATCCAAAGTTGACAAACACTCAAGCGTTTTCTTAACAATCATATTTCTCTGTGCAGCTATCTTTCCCTTCTGTGAAGCTTCATCTGCTCTCTGATGTCTTACCTCAGAGTGATTTCCTCTTTAGCAGAGATGATTTGCTCTCGAGTCTGCACCCTCCTTCACTTGCTCTCTTCATCTTGTCTGTCTTTATTTAGCTCTGCACTCTCTTCTTCCTGCCTCCCCTCTGACCTGTCCTTACTGCTTCTCCCTCTCTCTGCTCCGCACTCCCTCTATCTATCCCTTGCTCGGCCACCCTATCAGCCCAAAATCACTGTTCTCCTGACCAAGAGCCAATAGGGAGCAACACAGCTGGGTGAGGCACTTCCTCTGTGACAGGAAACCAGCTAAAAAACTCTCAGACACACACACACAAAGATCAGTGAACTCTAAATGTTGTGCACAGTTTAAAATGAGTGGTTAATTGTTGATATTTAGCTGATATTCCAAAATTAAATGGATTGAAACTGTTCTCTGTTCTCTCATGCAATTAGATGGTTTAAGAAAAGTGCAAAAGAATGTGTGTGTCTGACTACCTGTATATTTTTATTTGTCAGGCCAACCTATATGCACAAACTTTTATTGATTTTAAATTTTACATGTGTATGCAGCATGAAGCGAGTTTTTAACAGAATTTACTGGATTCAGTACAAGTCTAGCGTAATCAGCTGTATTCATCGCATAATGTTAATTATGTTACAAATGATTCCCTCCCTCAATTTATTAAAAAAAGGAAGTGATAAGAGAGAGGTTTGCAGCACAAATGTGAAGCATATAAATTTATAAAATAACATACATTATGTGCATTAGGAAGTGTAAATCATCATTTTACAGTCATGTCAGAGTTTTAGGGTTTACGTGTTACATGTAATAGCATGAGTTGTGTAGAATCTAAAAAGAAAGGTTTCAAACGTGTGCTTTTGCTGTTACACATTTTTGGTTCTGCAGAAGAACCATTCAGTGAACAGTTCTAAGAAAATGTTTTTACTGAGAAGAAAATTTTAATAATCTAATCTGCTACTTGGAGCGGCGTGGTGGAGCAGTGGGTAGCGATGTCGCCTCACAGCAAGAAGGTCGCTGGTTTGAGCCTCGGCTGGGTCAGTTGGCATTTCTGTGTGGAGTTTGCATGTTCACCCCGTGTTCGCGTGGGTTTCCTCCAGGTACTCCGGTTTCCCCCACAGTCCAAAGACATGTGCTATAGGTGAATTGGGTAAGCTAAATTGTCCGTAGTGTATGTGTGTGAATGAGAGTGTATGGGTGTTTCCCAGTGTTGAGTTGTGGCTGGAAGGGCATCCGCTGCGTAAAACATATGCTGGATAAGTTAGCGGCTCATTCCGCTGTGGCGACCCCTGATTAATGGAGAGACTAAGCCGAAAAGAAAATGAATGAATGAATCTGCTACTATTAACCTCTGGAAAGGGTCTATAAATATAAAAGGTTCTTCTTGGAACCACAGATGCCAAAATACTAAAATAGATAAAAAATACAAAAATTATGTTAACATATATTTTGTTTACGCCCTGCAACTATATTTTTGAAACGGAGAGTATTTGAGCATTTATAGATTGTAAATTCCTCACTGTACCATAGATTTTTACACAAATCGAAATATATTTATTTTTGTGATAATTTTGCCTCAAATACCATCACTTGAGCTTAATGCACTGAATCTGGAATATTTGTTCAATTCATAAACAACAGTAAAACTTCATCAGAATCTGTCACATTCAGTTGTTCCAGAAACGTTTGCATGAGAAACAGAGGAAGTGTTTATCCACTTTAGAACCACAGGCCACAACTGTGTGCAGAGGGCAAGAGATGAACAGATAGAGGGAGGGGTAGAGATGGAGCGATGATTTTGAGGGAGGAGACCCCCAAGTTCACACAGACTAGATAAAGCATGCTCTGATTTGGGGACTGGAGGCCTTGTGGGAATAAAAGAGACGTGACTATTACAGTGACCTCTGCTCAAAGAGAGGATTTTGCGTGCTTTTCCCTCTCTGTCTCCACAGCTCGTTAACATCGGCCTTAATTATACTCATCAAATGTAGCACACACCGGAAATATGGAGGATAAATCTTAGATATGGTCAGAGTCAGATTTCTCATTGCATCCGTTTCAGTTTCCGGAGCTGGACTATTGGTATTAAAAGATATTCCAAGGACAAACCTTAGTTTATCTTTGGTTACAAATTAAAATATAACAAAGTGGCCTTTTTCTTCCAATGTGTTCTGGTATGCGAGATAAAAACATCTATGACATGAAAGTTATTCTTAACTCCCATGCTGTCTGCGTTTGAGTCCCTGTGAGAATAACGCTGTCAGAACATTATTTTCAATGGGTGTGGTAAACTAAGTAACAAAAACAGGAAATCCACCAGCACACAGGCAGGAAATGCTACTGTTCAGTGACAGTAATAAGTAAACACAACCCAAACGGCCGCTTGTGAACCAATTCACTGTTACTCTAGAGAAAAATATAAAGATACACATAAAGACAAGACACACATAAAGTCATAAAAAAAGGAATGCAAAATAGTAGTATGAGAGTAAAAAATTAGACACACACATTTCTTTTTCTGTAATATTTTTATTTCAATGTTTAGTTATTCCACAAAAGGGTTTACACTAAAATTATCACAATTCTAATGATAAATACAGTAACCTTATCACTCTCTCTTTCTATCTCTGTCTTTCGTTCACATGCACACACATTCAAACATACAAATCTACATACAGTGAGTTCATGGGATCTGACAGGAAGAACCTAGGAATGTTACAGTGTGGTGAAATAAAGCTATAATCAAATCACAGTAATGTCCATTTAACAATGTACAGTAATAAATCATTAGATTAACTTCAGTATATTACACATGATCAGTTGAATGTTTGATTGTCATTGCAGCCTCTTGCAATACAGTGTGCTGATTGTCATTGGCTACATAGATTTATACTCAGCTTGGATCCTTTTAAACTACTCTTGTGCACTTGATTGATTGTCACTGCTTTTGATTGTCATTGGTTTATTCACGTCGCTCATAACAGACTTATCAAAATTAATCTTTTCAGTACTATCAATCTACAGTACTGTTCAAAAGTTTGGGGTCAGAAGGACTTTTTCACCTTTTTTTGTTACAAAAAAAAACTGACAGGCTACATTTATTCTTCAAGGATGCATTCAATTGTTCAAACGTGAACTTCCTATTCATCAAAGAAACAAAGAATCCTGCCAAGAAATTTAAATGCATCACAGTTTCCACAAAAACATTAAGCAGCACAACTGTTTTCGACATCGATAATAAAAATGTTTCTTGAGCTACAAACCAGCATACAAGAATTATTTCTGATAGATCGTGTGACTCAAAAGAAGTCAAATTTAGGTTTGCCATCACAGAAATAAAGTACATTTTGGAAGCTGTTCAAATAAAAAAAGCTATTTTAAAATGAAAAGAATATTTTACAATATTAACAATTATGATCTAATAAATGTAGCCTTGTTGAATATAAGAGATTTATTTAGATGAAAAATAAATAAATAAATAAACCTTACCAACCCCAAACTTTTAAAAAGCATAACTTACAGATGCAACTTTAAAGCATCCTCATTTTGGTCACACGCTGTCTGTCATATTGATTGTAAGTGGTACATCAATTACACAACAGTTTTTGTTACATAAACATGAGAGGCATTTTTGAAGTGCACTGTTTAACTACCAATAGCTGGATTAACCAGACTTTAGTTTGTGCTATTGTCTGGCGTAGATAGTGACTAGGCCTATAAATGTGCAGGTCAAAAATGCTGTAGTCCATATCTCTTTTGTCTGTGCAGGTTTTTGAGATTTTTGAAATACTGGATTATGGCTTACATTGACTGC
Organism: Danio jaintianensis; assembly: GCA_903798115.1. Lineage (NCBI taxonomy): Eukaryota > Metazoa > Chordata > Actinopteri > Cypriniformes > Danionidae > Danio > Danio jaintianensis. The sequence continues at coordinate 14,191,890 of CAIGQV010016547.1, read as the reverse complement.
TTCCCTGATGTTTATATCGTGTAAAATAAGTAGGGTTTCCTGACACATTTTTTTGTTAAACATTTTGCTGATTGAAGCCCTGCTGGTTTTGTCTGAATATGATAAGGTGTGTTGTTTACTGCAGTCTCGTCCAGTACTGACTCAGACCTTGTCCCAGCTCCTGATCGCCACCTTGAACCACAGTCTGGCCCGTTGCAGAAACACCGGGAAAGAATCCTGTAAGAGACACAAGGAAAGATTTATCTTCTTAATTTTCACACATGGCCTCCTCTGACGGCCTTATTTGTAACACAAAAGGAACCACAGCACAGCTAAACCACATTCACACACTCAATCCCTCATTCAGTGTTTTGGCCTATGGATTACTATGTATTCATATGCGGTGTGGAGTATGTTACAAAACAGCACTCACCTGTGTTTGAGCTGGCCGTAGGTGGGGGTGGAAGGTGGGGAGAGGTGTAGGATGAGGAGTCAAATTTTCGGGACAGAGGAGGAAGAGCAGAAGGAGAAGGAGGCAACATGCAGGAGTAAGTTGGAGTGGACTGGGAGGGCAAAGACTAGAGAAGAAAAGAAAGAAAGAAAAAAGATTTATATCATCAACAAATTCAGAAATAAACACATTTGACAACTTACTATGCAAGGAAACATCCCACATAGGTTTAAAAGATTAGTTTGTGTTTTAATGATGTTTTAGATCTCTGTGCCATAGTCCAGTCAGAGCAGCATTTACATTTAATGGATGTGTTACTGTGACGTGATGAAATTATATTGCATTAGAGGTCATTGAGTATGATGTTGATATACTTTTGACTGAAGGGAATCGATTTATAGACTAAACGTGACCTGTTGAACTGTAAAATTGCTGTGTAGCCTACGTGATGGTTCATTTTTAAAAACTGCAGCTGGCGGTGTATATTCCAGCAGCAACACCAGAGGGCGCTATCAAGCTATTTTAAATGGATTTGTACGGCAGACAGACGGACGGACTCAAAGGTGATCAGAGTTAAAATAAACCCGTAAAATTTAGTCTATCGATCAATGTCGATCAAGTTAATGTATTATCAAGCCAATTAGCCAATGAAATTGCTGTATTTGAAACTATTTCTACAAATGATGTGTTTAGATATATAGGCAAACAAACCTCGTTTACTCATGAAGAATAGTTTAATGGCTATAGCCTATACTGCCATGCAAGTATGCAAACATTAGACGTTATCAAACGTTAAATTGTGGCCTCAGCATTTCCAAATTGTCCCACAAATAAACAAAAACAACACATTCAAAATTGCCGCCTGAACACAGAGTTTCGTTTAACAAACCTCATAGTTAATACAAAGTTTTACCTTCGAGTTGCGTAATAGGTGCGTGTAGCTACTAGAATTTTTGTGTGCATTATTTACCACTAAGCACTCTGTTTGCATGCTTTAAAGAAACAAAAAGGCAGATGCTGTTCTTATTCTTTTTAAGAGAGCATCATTTTTTAATTAGGACACTAAAAACGAACGTTGTCTCGATAGAATTAAAGTATTTATATTTTACATACAGCAAATGGACTCCAAAACTTTAGTGTTTTTTTCTTCAATAAATATGACTGTTTTAAGCATCCGCTAACTGCACAATTCTTTTTTAAAAAACACCCTGGCTAGTTAATGCAGTGGACGATTCGACAAATTCACACTCCGGTCGTTTGTTGAGAGTCTTTAGCTATTCGAAACCTGTACACACATAAGTTGGTAGCGGTATACTAATCTTATTCAAATCATGTCTAACTTGAACACTGAAGATATTTCTGTTTAATTAAACAGCAAGGTCATTCCAAACCTGTATGACTTTTTGCTGGAACATGTAAAAAAGATATTTTGAAATAAAGTTAGGGTACTTAAATATAAATTTGATACGGATTTGGACATTTGCTGTTTACTGTCAAATCCTTGCCATGTGAAACATGAAAAATACAAAGTACGTGTAAAAAAATTTATAAATAAAAAAGAGATAACCAGTAGAAAGATCAGAGAACACTAATTTGAGGACTGCTGGATCTCAATCATTGGCTTTCCATTTCTTAAATGATCATCTATTATGTATAACACAAAAGTGTGTTTATGTTTCAAATTCTCCAAATATTAAAAAAACATCTCCAAGTTGATGCTCCAAATGATATTTTATATTTCACAGAAACAAAAAAAGATTTGCAATAACATGAGTGTGAGTAACTGATGACAAAATGTACATTTTTCGGATTATCCAGTGTGACATTTGTAACATGAAATGTTTGTATCGCAAGCCACAGGAGCCAAAAATTACTTTTAAAATACACATCACAAATATATGAATTATAGGTCAGAAATCTTGCTTATCATGGTAGTCTTTTATACAGCAGAGGAAGTCATGACTTACCTGCATACTGGAGAAGACAGACAGAGAGCTATAGCCTGAGAGAGACGAATCACTCCGACTGTGCATTGAGCCTTATATAAAAAACAAAATAGAAAAGAAAGTGTTCATTTATTTTTATTATATAATACTTTTCTAATCACTACTTTTGTTCTTAATGATACGGGCAATATTCTGTGTATAACAATCATGACAATAAAGACATTTGACATTAGAATACAGAGTAATAACAAACAGAATCAATTTATTATTTATGAAAATTTATGAAAAGTGGTGGATTATTCTATCAATTGTTCGGTAAAGCTGAATGCGGGTCAAAGACAAAAAGGTATTTTCAAGTCTCAAAACAAGAAAGGTGTAATATAGTTAATAAAAATGTCTATAAATTAGAGTGCGTCCTGTTTACATTTTATTTATTTACTTTATAAAATAATCACTTACCATGTTTATCATGATTTACAGAAAATGAATTCAGTGTGAAAATTTATGTACCAAGAAATCTTGTCAGGCATATACATATGTTTAATTATTTGATAAAATGAAAAGACTTTAAGAAATATTTTGCTGTCATTTTATATAAATTCAAATTTGCAATTTTGCTTTTTTTATATACATTTTATACATTTTACATGTCGAAAGACACTTTTTTTAAATTAAGTAGACCCTTTACTTGTGTATTTTTGGTCAATTTAATTTAAAACAGGACATCTTGTCTTTGGCCCACATGTTTTAATAGTGTGACGTAAGTCATTAAAAAAGCGTACCTGAGCTGTTGCTGTGATGGGAGTGATATACAGGGGAGTTAAAGGACGTGCTCAGGGGAGTATGTGTCTGAGAACAGGAACTGCTGCTCCCTGATCTCCTCTGGTTTCTCAGCTTTTCCTCCCTTCTCCACTTAGCTCTCCGATTGGAGAACCATACCTGTCAATCACCCAATATGGGTCAGTGCATAATTGACAGTGTCTTTATGTATTGTTTAAAGGCACTTCCACATTAACACAATGAAATCTTAAAGACGATCATTGAAATACTTTATAAAAACACTATTACCTGAATTCTAGCCTCTGGGAGATCGATCTTTGCGGCCAGTCTTTCTCTAGCAAAGACATCTGGGTAATGAGTCCTTTCAAACTCTGGAAAACAGACTTTATTTGTAAATCTATGTGAATTTTGAAAAAAAAAGTATATATGTAGCGTTTCCTGGTAGATGGAAGTCATATAGGTTTGAAACAGCATGAGAAGGAATAACACATAATGACACAACATTAGAATAAAGTAGAAAATATGAATGTGGAATAATATGAAAAAAAGATTAGGCACTGATGAAAAACTCCCTCTAGAACTGATATTATTTGGCATCACTAATAAGAACTATCAAAAGTAAGGACTAAACAAATCAATATAAGATGTATAATTTTGATGTGTGTTAACATTTATTGAAACAAACTGAAACTAAATATAGATTTTAGTTTTGTGCCGACCCCCGTTATTTATAATATTACTTTTATTTAAATGATATGACTTTAAAGTAATTAACTATTCTACAGATCAAAATAATATAATTATCCTCACAGTGGTTAGCTCTCCAAACACAAGTCCACTCACTGATATGCGTTTATCTAATGTTTTATGTATATCATTTTTAAAATAGTTATATGTAAATATAACCTTATAGGAATGTGATTATTTTGCACGGAAAAAACTTTAACCATGCCTAGTATGATATTAACACATCTTTACATAGTAATAATTCAGCATGCATTTCTTATTTTCTTAAATACTAAGTTTGTCTTATTTTTTCAATTTTCTTCTATTCAGTTTTCCACATGCTTGTGTTTCCAGCTTCTCCTTGCAAAATTACAAATCATATATTGATAAAAATAAATATTGGGTGCTAGTGAAATACATAGATTTTAGTTTTGCATCAGCCCTATTATTATCACATTTCTCCATTTTCAAAGTAATGGCCTGTTTAATAGATTAGTATATTTTTGTCAAAATTACATTACTGTCCTTTCTAAATTTAAAATATTAGTTCTTGCAACAATGAAAATTCTCTCATCATTTACTCGTCCTCATGTGGTTCCATTTTGAGTCGAATATGAGCAATGTCTGTTCCTAAATTGAAAGTCCATCACCTAAAACTCTGACGTTTCAAAAGGCTTCAAATTTCTACCAAAAGTAATAAACAGATTTAATTTAGCCTTTTATTCACATAAAATATGATGTGCCTTTATAGCATTAAAATTTTAATTACAGCGACTCAAGCATTCTTACTAAACATGCAAGAGCAAATGAAGTTAATTCTTGCATGTCAAGCAACACGTCTGAGTTTCAAGAACCAATGAGGACTGTTCTCATGGATCAGGAATCAGGAAGTAAGCTTGAGCTTCAGTTGATGTCCAGAGTTCAGATGTGAATAAAAAGCTCAAATTAAATGTGCCCATCATATAAAGCTGTCATGTCTTTTTTGAAGACTTGAACAAATCTGCTTGATTAATATGGGTTTATTTTTGATCTGTTTATGAACTTTCACACTCTCAGTGGAGGACAGAAACTTCAGATTTTATTTATAGTATTGGTACAACTTTACAATAGGATTACATAGGTTAATGTATTTACTAACACAAACAAACAATGAACAATACATTTATTTTAGTATTTTTCATCTTTGTCAACGTTAGATAATGAAAATAAAGTTGTTCATTATTAGTTCATGTTAATTCACGGTACAATAACTAATGTTAACAAGCATGACTTTAGATTTTAATAATGCATTAGTAAATGTTGAACTATGATTACTAAATGCTGTACATGTTTTGCTCGTTATTAGCTCATGTTAGTAAATAAATTTACTGAAATTAACTAATGAAACCCTATTGAAACGTGTGAACAAATAAATCCTCAAATGTGACCCAGGACCACAAAACCAGCCATAAGATAATTTTTTTTTGAGAATAAGATACATCTTATGATACAACATGTGAAAGTTATAAATTATAAATAACCCTTCCACTGATGTATGCTTTGTTTTGATATAATAATATTTGTCAGAGATTCAACTATTTGAAAATCTGGAATTTGAGGGTTAAAAAAAATAAATAAGAAAATCACATTTGAAGTTGTCTATTAAGTTCTTAGCAATGCACATTACTAATCAAAAATTGAGTTTTGGTATATTTACAGTAGGAAATTTGTCTTCATGGAACTAATATTCTAATGATTTTAATTTTTACTCAATATTGCCACAAATATACAATAATATGTGATCCGTGGTCACAAATAACACTGATATAATTTTGCCAAGTAATCTCATATGTGTGCCAGCACTTCGAGTCGCACCTTTCTCGAGGGCATCGATCTGCTCCTGGGTGAAGCTGGTGCGGTTCCTCTGCAGTTTCCTCTTGAGCTGCAGGTGTAGCTGCGACTCGTCCACCTCATCCCTCTCTCCCTGCACCACTCCTTCTCCTGCTCCGGCCATCTGCACGTTCAGATCCTCCACACAACCATCTGAGAGAACACCAAAAAAAAAAACATTAAACTTCAGAGAGTCTGGTAAGAAGTGCTGCATTTCAGTGCACAGCAGCATGTGTTATTATATAGACACAACTGTCTCTTTGCAATTCCAGTGCATCGCAGTGTCTTCTGTTTGACAGTTTGACCTTATTTGTGTACGTGTGAATGAGCAGCAACTGCATTATGGGCATGTGATTGTGTGTCTAATGTCTACTTGCTTTAGTTCCGCCTTCCTGTAATGAAACGGAGGATGTTAAGGCCAGAGAGCAGCGTGTTTGTATGTGGGTGTACATGTGTGGCTGATGGTGTAGCTGTTGGCACCCTCTGTTTGTGCTCAGTCAAGTAGAAGAATCGCTGGTTCACCCCAAAGCTGACTTCACAAACACTGGCACACACACACAGAGCGGAAATGCACATGTTGAGGTGCTGTACTGATAGATGCATGAGGTAACTGGCTAATGTTCTTGTACCTGTGCCATGTTGAGGGGTGATGGTGTCGGCCGGGTGGTACCAGTTGTTTGGGCCGGACCAGTTGGAGCTATTTTGTAGGTTCAGCATGGTCAAATTGTCATACATCAAATGTCACCTGTGAGAAAACCTTGGCCCTCTCCTTCTAGCATCCAGACCACTCCAATCCTGAATGAAGGACAAAAAGTGTGAAATCGTGTGTGTGCGGGAAAGAACATAGGAAAGATCGAGTGTAAGGAAACTACCACATTAAATTATTTGGGCCTATTATGTGTTAGTACTGAATTTTCATGGGTTTATTCATTTAAAACGTGAAAGATGAAAAACTGGAAAAAACAATATTCCAAAAGATCAAATACGAGAAATTCAGTATTAATATATAGCTTTCATTCATTGGACGCAAATTTAAAAAAATTAATTAAACTTTTTTTTTTCCTTAGCTGATTATGTTAATGCATTCTAACTGAGACTATAGAGACAGCTGCATTTGTCTCACATACATTTGAATGAAAATGACTTTTCTGTTGTGTATTAAAAATATATATTTAAAGCCATCAAGTCCTTTTAAAAGTTATAATAAATATTTAGGTTCAACATATAGAAAATACATCTTTTAAAATGTATTTTATATATACCTTCACTAAATGCATCTGGTAGGAAAATTGTATTTCTCATCCTGTTCCTCTTTCTGCTGATCTGTTATTTTCATTTATTATTACATATCTATTATCTTTTATTCATAAGGAAAGTGCTCTTTTCAGTATATGCTGTATCTTTTTTGTTCGTTGTTTGTCCTTGTTTTTTTTTGTTTTATATATATATATATTTCATGTCTTATTTTACTCTCACTTATTTACAAATGTTATTTTATTTTTAGGCAATTCTTTGACCTCCCCTTTGTCATTTTGTTCATGCAAAATTAGCAACTATCCAGATTTTGGAAACTATTAAAACTCACTTTATAATAATGACACCATTGTGCTTTAAGAAGTTAACTCTCTAATATTAAGTCAGCATTCAATATTTTATATCTATTTATCTTATGTTTTATGTATATGTAAAAACAAATAAAATAAAGGTTCAATCTAATAATTATGATTCTCAATAGTAACCAACTGGTCATGTAAATGAATTAAGTGATAAAAAAAACATTGAATTGTTAAACTGAACTGTAAAATGTCAACTATGTTACCTGTATGAAAAAAAACTACAAACAGGCATAAGCTTAAAATAAAATCATTTGTTTGTCCTGAGATGACACAATGCAGTTTATCTACATAATTATATGACTAGAATGTGTAAAATTCACTTGCAACATAATCATATTAAACTAGTATCACTAAGGCACTCTTTATCTATCAATCTATATATATATATATATATATATATACACATACACAAAGAGAGAGAGAGTTCATTACACACACACACAGACACAGCTAGTAATTAAGAAGTACAGAACATCTAGTCTGACATCGTCGTACACACACGCATGACTGGAGAGAGTAATACTGTCAACTAATGTTAACAACAGTACATACACACACACTACACAACACAGAGAGGCACTCACTCCTATAAAACAAAGAGATAATTATAGATACACCGCACGCAATGGCACACAATCCACATTACCCGATACAAACTATGGCAACACAACAAAATGCAGCACGAAAATGGAGGCGTGAAGCCACTAACTGAAGTTCAAGTGTATTTGTATCACAAAAATAGCCAGCACCTGCACATAATTTATAGAGCACCGTTCAGCTAAATAAAAAGAAAAGATATTACCGGTTGCACTGATAGTTCTGCATGTAAAAGTACTAGATTACACAGACAGGAGGCCATTGAAAAAAAATATGGCAAGGAGAAACTAAATACAGAAAAATTGATAAAACTCAGAAAAACACAAAGTAGGGTGCAAAAAATAGCATATATATCTGTTTGGTTGAATCAATAAATGCCACAATGCTTCCCTGTAACAAAAATTCCACATATATATGTATAAAACATACACACACACACACACACGCATGCACACAATCCATATACATGCTCCATTTTCATATGTATATAATACAGCAAAATATTCAATACATTTCAAATAGTATATATATAGTTTAATAAATAATATAATACTGCTGTCATGCATGTAGGCTAAATAAAAAGTACAAATATGTCAAACTAATAAATTAACTCTTATTTTTAGAACACAGAATGAAGATAAATAGTGAAACAATCCATACACAGATGCTTTACATGATGAGACGGATTTTACAATGAATTTCATAAGTGTAATATTAAACAAATATGGTGTACTAAATGATAAAAAACGGTGCCAAGTATATAGACTATTAAAAAGGTTTTTAAAAAGTTTTGCACAGATGAAATCAATTAAATTAAAAGAATCTAATGCAACTTTGTAAGCATCTCAAGAGAAGACAAATACAAGCACATGTAAATTATTTAAATTTAGACTTTGATGCTATTGCACAAAATACCATTGTGTACAAAAACGAAAATGTCAAAGGTCAAATCTGCCATAACCTTTCCGCATTTAACCAGTACTTTTCCTCAATCTTTTATAAGAGTGATCATGTCTGAATCGGCGGGAGACTCACCTGCTTAGATGAATGAATTGTAAAAGTGCTCCACACTTGCTCAGTGTCTCTATTACTTTCTGTTCATCCCTCTCTCCTTCTCTCTGCTCTCCTGCTTTGTTAATGTTAGACTGTGTTCGAGAGAGAGAGAGAGAGAGAGAGAGAGAGAGGGAGGAGAGGAAAGGGAGAGAAAGATGGAGAGAGTTAGACAGGGCGAAAGAGAGGAGGCGAGGGAGGGGTTGTGGGCTACACAGAAATGCATCTGCAGGCACTCTGGTCCTTGAAGCAATGAGGGAGAGAGAGAAAGAGAGAGAGAGGGATGACACACAGAGTCAGTGTCAGTGTCAGGTCTGGACTTAATGCCAGGAAAAGGGGTGATGAAGTGAGAGAGAGAGAGAGAGAGAGAGGAGAAAATAAAAAAATGACTGAAAAAGAGGAGACGTAAAGCTATTTCTAATATCTCACAAAGGCAATTCGCCATTTGGAGATAAGGACTTCCAAAAATGGCTAACGACCCAAGAGCTGTGAGGGAGCTTCAGTCCACACACCTGCTCTATGAAGGCCCGCAGTCACTGAGTTTCACCCTCCACACTGCTGACATCCACATCAGTAGCAGAAAACAATCACCAAAATTAACTATTTACCGTTTCAAGTTCAAAGGGATGTCAGTGTTTTAAGGAATCGATCAATTAATCAAAACCCAGTTGGTATTAAGCAGTTTATTTTTCATAAAGTAGCCAAATGCTTTTCTGAAATGGGTATTTTTTTGTTTTGAACCATGAAAATGTCTGGGCCCAGAAAAATAATAATATTTAATATAAAATAATATAATATTTAATATAAAACGTTTCCTCCGGGTGCTCCGGTTTCCCCCACAAGTCCAAAAACATGTGGTATAGGTGAATTGGGTTGGCTAAATTGTCCGTAGTGTATGTGTGTGAGTAAGTGTGTATGGATGTTTCCCAGTGATGGGTTGCAGCTGGAAGGGCATCCGCTGCGTAAAACATGTGCTGGATAAGTTGGTGGTTCATTCCGCTGTGGTGACCCCAGATTAATAAAGGGACTAAGCCGAAAAGAAAATGAATGAATGAATGAAAATAAAATTAACAGTAATAACTATCAACCAACTAAACGCTAAAAACCTTGCTCTCTGGTGAAATGAACTGCCATTAATATTGTAATATTTTAAATTATAGTAAAACATTTTTTTAGTTGATATATATATACATTCAAGCCCAAAATGATTCATACCGCTGGCAAATTCTGACTTATAGTTACTTTTATTCAACCAGCTATTTTTTTTTTTTTTTACCAGAAAGGATTTCTCCCAAAAGATAATAAGACGACATACAAGACCCATCATTGTGGAAAAAGACTCAAACTCAAAACTATTTATTATTATATATATATATATACTGTTTTGGGCGTCACGGTGGCGCAGTGGGTAGCACAATCGCCTCACAGCAAGAAGGTCGCTGGTTCGAGCCCCGGCTGGGTCAGTTGGCATTTCTGTGTGGAGTTTGCATGTTCTCCCCGTGTTCGCGTGGGTTTCCTCCGGGTGCTCCGGTTTCCCCCACAAGTCCAAAGACATGTGGTATAGGTGAATTGGGTAAGCTAAATTGTCCGTAGTGAATGCATGAGAATGTATGTGTGTTTCCCAGTGATGGGTTGCAGCTGGAAGGGCATCCGCTGCGTGAAACATGTGCTGGATAAGTTGGTGGATCATTCCACTGTGGTGACCCCAGATTAATAAAGGGACTAAGCCGAAAAGAAAATGAATGAATGAATAAATATACTGTTTTGATTATGAGTTATGACTTTTTTTTCAAATAAATTTATGCTTTTGATTTATTGAGGACACATTACACTGATCAAAAGAGACAGAAAAGACATTTATAATGTTAAAAACGTTTTTAATAAATGTTCTTTTGAACTTTCTATAACAAAGAATCCTAAAAAATGTATCACAGTTTCCACAAAAATATTAATTAATAATGTTTCTGATAACATTAAATATTTCTTAAGCACAAAATCCGAATTTTACTGTAATTTGCAGGATCTGTTGACGATTTAGTGTAGTAGGAATAAATTGTAATTTAAAATACTTAAATAACAATTTTAAACATTGTAATAATATTTATTGATCAAATAAATGCAGCCCTGGTTAGCATTAGAGATATCTTACTTTGGAAAGCAATAATCTCCACAAGGCTTTTTAAAATTGCCTTGATACTAGTTAGCTGTCCTCAAAAACAACATGAGGATTCAAAAGTAGCTAAATAAAAAAAGGACAAAGACAGACAATTTCATTAGAGAGACGTTTATATTCTTATAACCATATACACTGTCATTCTCTTGGGAGAAATTTCACACATTACTCTGTCCCTCATGTAGTTCTTTATATGCTGCATGCTTGCTCATACGATTACATGCAAACATGAGTAGACACTCAGACCTGCGTATGAGGGCCTCTATCCTACCATACACACACACAGACGCCAGGCTGTATACGGCATGTTTACCCTCCACTGCACTTTGTCACAATCCCAATGCTATATTTGCATATTTTATTGGATTAACTTTAAAAGCCAAAGAGCCTGTGACATGTTAGAGTACGAGAGAAAACAGAGAGGGACAGAGAGACTTGCTGCTCTTATAAAGGATAATCAGCCAACAGTATTTACAAGCATGACAATTTTGGTACTAGTTAATATGAATGGTACAACTTAGAAGTAAAGCTATATAAATACAAACCTTTGCTTACTTGAGGCAAGAAGAAGGAATGAAGTTTTTATTAAATTGATATCTTCTTTTAAATATTAATAACCACAGTTTTATTACCAATACCATGGTTAAATTATAGTCAGTGTATCAAAACCATGGTTAAATTTTGTTTGTGTGTGTACTTTATAACTAAGGGGTCACCAAATGGTGGCTTCAGCAAACTTTAGGGCCCCATTCAGCCAATTTAGTTATATTAACCAATACATTGACATTATATATTTTTTTGTTTATGAATTTTTATTACCACAGTAGTAACCAGAGATAAAATAGCAGCATACATATAAGGGTTTTTGAATATTGTCTTCGATTTTTTTTTAACATAATGAATCTTATGGAAGAAGGTATTTTGGTCATGAAATTGGTTTACTGAGAGAATCAGAGAGTACTCTACACAGTAATAATAATAATAATAATAAAAACAAATGCTGAAATTTCACGAACAATTACGATCAAACAGCAAGTAATACAATGAATTAAACATGACATTTTGAAGGAGAAATCAACTGTCTGTAATATTTTTTCTGTAAAACGTACAATAACTTTGTTTTATGTACAACTTTGAAAAAAATATTTAACACAAATCTTAAAAGTATTGAAAAAATGACAATTTCTTTGTTTCCTTTCTGACTTTCTTTTATGTACTGTAACACAAAGTTTAGCAGAATGTTCACATTCCTCTTCTATAAACGGTAAATGAGTTGTGACTGAAAGGGTTGTTCAGCTCCAAAGATGGCAAACAAAAGTGGTCTGTTAGTCTGATAAAAATTATTGTTTTACATTAGAAGACTTAAGAATAGTACGTTATTGTGACATATAAATTTTGCATAATTATCAGCATCTAGCCTTAGACCAAACCCTAAATACAAGCAGTTAATTCATTAATTTATTATTATTAGTCAGTATATGTTTTAAGAAAAATTTGTATTGCATATGTTCCTTTTTTATTAAGAAATAATATTAAAGGTCATTTACAAATGTTTAAAATGTTTACTCCCTGTGTAATTACACTGTAACAACATTACCCTAAAATAAAATGTAAACAGTACAATGTACTGCAAGGCCTTGTTTATACCTGCTGTTAAGATGCAAGGATTTTAATACAGTTGAAATGTATTGAGCTTGTCCAAATTTTCCCATTTTCCCAAGTAATCAAAAATATTTGACCAGATTGCTTTCAAATAGATGTTCATATGGACATATACGTTCAAAGACCAGGTATCTCTTTGCCTATGAGTTCATTCTTAAATATTACAGCACATGTTTTTAAAGTACTAACCAGACAAAATGTCATCTTTGCAAAACAAGTAAAAATCACAACGTTATTTGCCGGTCCTGATTTGAATACAAACCTCAATGCTCAGTGTAGTTTTTTTTAGCTTTCAGATATATAGAAGAGCTGTCACCTATAGACCATTTTGAGGGATGTAAACAAAAACAATGGTCCCAACGTGTTTCCTGTTTTACATTTTTAATTCCTATAGCTTCCGAGAATCCGAAAAGAGCTACTTATTGATAAATAATGTTATGACAGCTGTTTTAATATTACGTTATGTTTGAATTGTCTCTTGATACAGTTATGAAATAGTTTGATATCAAGCAGGAAATGTTCATGGGCCAATGACATGACCACATTGAAATGGTCTATAGACCCTCCCCTCAAAGATGTCAAGAAAGTGGTCAACACTGGACAAAAAAACTAAATGGTGTAAACAAAAATGTGTGCTCCTCATCCACTAATCCAATCAACCAAAACATCTTTAAACCACACTGTAAAAAAGTAAACAAACAAACAAACAAAAAAGCTGTCAGCTGTGGTTTGCAGAATTATACAGTAAAAGTTTGCCATAAAAGAAATTAAAAATAGATGGTAATTTAAATTTCCCATATATCATTAATTTATACTGTTACACACCAATGTTTTAAAGTACTAACATCTACACATCATACCTTATACAGACAAAAGCACAACCATAAACAGTGGTAATGAGAAAATCAAATGAAACAATGCTCATCACAAACAATCTTTCTCAAACACCATTAAAGCAATGTAATAAATAGTATTTAGCAAAATTAGATGTAACATAAAACTGTAACAGATATGAAAAAATAACCATAGTAGGCCTAATGTCAACAAAAAAAGCATAAAATGTGAAGCGTCGTGCAGGGAATTCTGGGAAAGTCACTTTACGGTTATTCACCACATATACTATAGAAACTGTTAACCAAAGTACAGATTTTTATTGTAGCATTTAAAAAATATATAGTGCAGGTGTAAACAGGCCTCACGACTCATGTGAAGTAATGGTGGGTTAAGGTAACTTTTCGCACCATTTGCTGTATGAGAAAGTGCTGCTTGAACATTCTGATAAACAACTCATACTGCCATCCCAGAAGAAACAACTTCACCCAGGTTTGGACTGACACGAGGATGAGTAAAGGATGACAAAATGTTCATTTCTGTGTGAAGTGACCCTTTAATGTGACAAACTGCATCAGGTTAACGGATGCCGTTGTGGCGCAGACAACAACACGATGAGTTTGGTGCAGTGCACGCATGATAGCGGACGAACTGAAACAGAAAGAGAAAAAGGGAAGACATAACGAGGCCATGGATGTATCCTTGTAGAAAAAAAACAAGGAAGGGGGACACGGAGGGCACGAGAAAGAGAGACAGAGAGACAGAGGAGGCGGAGGAGAAGGAGGGTGCCAGCTTTATTTATTTCCGGTTGACAAAACCCTCCGCTCTCTTCCTCTCTCATCTGCCTCCCCCTCACTACCCCACACTCCATACCTACATCTCCCTCTTTGTCACTCGTTCATAGTGTTCACGGGAAAAGACAATGACATGTAAAAACAGACTGAGGATGAAGTGCATTGCGAGGCGAAGAGCATCTCGGGTGCGGGTTACGTTTTGAAACCGTTCCAGAAGTGAAGCAAATGAGAACGGAGCCTAATAAAATGCTGTTAATATTTAGTGTCATGTGACGTTGCGAGTGCGTGTTTATTATGTGTGCTGGTGTGTGAGCGCTCGCTCCTTCAGGGCACATTTTTTCAGTGTCTTGTTAGTTCATCCCTGTCACCCTCTCTATCTCTATCTCTCTGCTGGGGGGGAGGGGGAAGAGAGGTCACCATAGCAACAATGCCGGGACAAATTAACATCAAGTCCTTAAAAAAAGGGAAAAAAAACACGAGGTACATGTATGAGAGTGCATGTATATGTGGTAAAGGAATAAGTGTTGTACTTGATATCCCGCCTGTGACAGCAAAATCCGGCGGAGGCATTGATGTTAATGCATCAATTACAAATAATTCATTAGACCCACAGTCTCTCCATCACTCTGTGCCATCCGTTTGGTTCCCGAGCACTTGTCTTCTTCCTTATTTTGTCGTCTCTGCCCTCCCATTTCCTTTACCATCTCCCTCTCTTTCTGTCTCTGTGTTGTTGTGTGCCCTCGGGCTACAGAGTGCCACGTCCTCCCTCTCCCCTCCTCTCTCTCTGGCCCTGTCACCTTCAATTGCTCCATGGTACTAGACACACAGCCACAGGCAAAGAGAGAGAAGAGAGGGGACACAGAGACAGAGAGAGAGAGAGAGAGAGAGAGAGAGAGAGAGAGAGAGACAGAGAGAGAGAGAGAGAGAGGGGTGAGGACTGAGGGACGATGCACTGTGTATGTCTGGAGAGAGACAAAGAGGTAAAGAAAGAGGGCAGGTGTGAAAAGTTGTGTGAAAAGATGTGAGGGAGGAAGAGGGATCCAGAAACAACAGAATAAGGAGGCGACAAAGTTGAAGGAGGTATAAGTGGACACATCTAAGTGGCACTGGTGCTAACATCCATAGATGATGCTAGTACCAGAGCCTAATCATCTCATAATATGGCATTTGGATGCAAAATAATAATAATAAAATAATAATAATAATAATAAATAAAAAGGAATTGTGCACAATTTGAGCACACCAATAACAATGATACAATGAAAACTAAAATATGATTAAATCTAATATTCAGATTTTTTTTGTTGCAATTTTAAATAACTGTCACATTTAGATACTTTAAAATGCTATCATGAAAAACATATCACTCCAGTTTTAGGCATCACCTGATCAATTCTACTAATATCTTTGTTGCCAAAATAAAAAAAAAGAATTTTGTTATGAAATAATGAACAGACCAAAAAAACAACAACATTTATTTAAAAATGAAATGTATTATAAGGATTTAAATATCTTTACTGTCACTTTTGATCAATTTAATGCAACTCATAAAAGCTATTAATAATAATCTTATTAGTTTTGAATAGTGGTTAATTTTCCCCCCATCTGTGTTTTTATTGAAATATTTTGATCATTCATTAATTTTCCTTCGACTTAGCCCCTTATTTATCAGGGGTAACCACAGCCGAATGAACCGCTAACTATTCCGGCATATGTTTTATGTAGCGGATGCCCTTTCAGCCTCAACCCAGTACTGGGAAACACCCATACACTTTTGCATTCACACACACTCATACACTATGAGTACTGGGAAACACCCATACACTCTTGCATTCACACACACACTCATACACTATGGCCAATTATATTTACCCAATTCATCTATAATGCATGTCTTTGGACTGTGGGGGAAACCGGAGCACCTGGAGAAAACCCACGTGAACACAGGGAGAACATGCAAACTCCACAAAGAAATGTCACCTGGTCACCAGCCGTGACTCGAAACAGCAACCTTCTTGCTGTGAGGAGACACTGTTAACCACTGAGCCACCATAAAACAATCATATTCTCAGATCAGTTTAATACATTTTACCATGTTCAACTGCATAGTTTCCGAAGATTTTCCCTAAAAAATCTTTTAGATTTAGATTTTAGATTTAGCCTATGTTACTTCATGTTCTGATGGCATGTCTCTTTGGAGAAAGGTGCCTAATAATTATAATGCACTTGATAACATATTAAATGCAGTGAAAGGTTTATAATAAACAGATATGATTAAAATTAAATAAAATGGATGTAAATAAAACTAACTTTGGTTTGTGTTCACATTTTAGCCAGTTGTATTTTGGGGCAGTATTTTATTGCATCTTTCTACGCATCGCCTTTTTGGTTATACTAATTGAGTAAAGAAAAAAATATTAAATCTAAAATAAAGTAGCTGTAATATTATGCAATGCTGATGTTAAATATCGTCTCAATATTGAAAATGTTTGCTATATTGGCTAAAACATCCTCAACTCTCTGACTGAGTAGCTTTTTATTTTTGAAAACATAAGAAAAAAAATATGTTTATGTTTGTAAGATGTAGGCCTACATTGAGGAAAAAACTTTTAAACGTGACCACGTCAGACCAGTCTTCTAGGAGATTCTGAGGAATGCTTTGACCCCATATAAAATGCCTGTGAAATAACGTTTGTAAATGCAGCAATAGCTTAACACATTTACTCGCAAAGGCCACTCAGCGCTTTTAGTATTCGTAGAAGCCTATTACTCTCTACATTACACGTAACCTAATTTAAAAGACCACTGACCATGAACTTGCTCTTAAAGTTAACGAAACAAGTAGCATGCTACATTAAGAATATTTATCATTATATGTTGTTATGTAACTTACTTTTAAATAACGCTTAATTCTGTACAATGTTTCATTTCTGCCTGAGAGGAGGCTGAGAGATGAGCTTTTTAAAAAGTTTTTCCGCAGTCTGCCAAGACGCGCCTGGCGCTCTGATGCGCGTTCTCGTGTCAACGTGGCGTTTCATAGCCAGTGGAATTTAGAATATTTCTTAGCCCCACCCAATCTCGCTTTGCGATTGGCCTTTTCTCGTGTCAATAAAGCGTTTCTGAGTGCACGTAACGTGGCTTCTCCGCCTTCTTTTACGTGCACTTTTAAAGAACAGTGCCAACGCGTACTCTTCAAGTTAAGATAAACGAGTGTACTCAAGCTGAAATCACTGCAGGCTTGGTAAGTTATCTCTACGTTTAAAGATTATGAATATTTGCAACATTTTCTTTTAACTGTCAATTGCTTTTTGTAGTTCATTAAACAGTCATTAATTCTGCAGAAAATCACTGCTGATAATTACTTCTGTTTGTCCAACATGTTTTTTTGTTGTTGTTGTTGCTTGTTTGCATTTATGAATATGTTTTAAAATAAAATAATTATGTTATGCTTATTCAGATAGTGTACATGAAAAGCCAATGCTCTGAAATTTAGTTTAAAATTGAATGAGACCATTGAATATAACATCAAACTTTCATTGCCAACTACAATGACTCTCTTTTAGTGTGCAACATATTTTTCAGGTCAGATGGCATTTTTAAAATGTTCTTTATCTCTTACACTCATTTATAGTGAGAATATGCAGCTGCTCTTTCTGGGGACTCTTGCCCTGTTTGCTGGGCTCTCGGTTGCGGTGCCAGCACAGGAGAAGCGTATACATCATAAGCTAGACCTCAGTGACCATGCTCACGATGATGCCCACGGTTTCCAGTTTGACCACGAGGCCTTCCTGGGGAAAGAGGAATCCAAGACCTTTGACCAGCTGAGCCCTGATGAGAGCAAAGACAGATTAGGGTAAACTAAATATCTGTTAGAATGATGCAGAAAATAGGAGAAAAACTAAATCATTCATGTATCTTACTTTGAATTTTTTTGTATGTTCCCCATGCAGAAAGATTGTGGATAAGATTGACACAGATAAAGATGGCTTCGTCAGTCATGCTGAGCTACACAACTGGATCAAACACAGGCAGAGGAGGTACATCGAGGAGAACGTGGACAAGCACTGGAATGAGTACGACCAGAACAAGGATGGGAAGATTGGTTGGATTGAGTACAAGAACACCACCTATGGATATTATATGGGTAATTTAGGCGTGACAGTCAGTTATGTGTTGTTTAATGAGAAACAGCTGTTCATGTGTGGTTGTAAAACACTGTAGAACCAAAGAATATTAATTGACTTACTATGTTATTTAATTGCAGACACAGAGTTTGATGATGTGGATGATAAAGCCACTTATAAATCCATGCTCAATAGAGACGAGAGGCGGTTTAAGTCTGCAGACAGGAATGGGGATGGTGTCGCCACCAGAGAAGAGTTCACTGCCTTCCTCCACCCAGAGGAGTTTGACTTCATGAGAGACATTGTGATTCAGGTGAGGTGAGAATAAAGGGAGAGATGGATGAATATAATGACAGAGAAATAAAAAAGGGACATATAGATATACATGAAGATACACTCATCCATTTTGAGACGTATCTGCTTTGCTTCTGCAACTCGTCTTTTACAATGAAAAGAAGACACTCAAAATACTCACTTATGTTTTTAATACACTATCTATTTGATATCCTTTTGCTGCTGTAGATTTAAATTGTTATATATACGATTAATATTTCTTAATATGGAAGATTCAAGATTTATATCATTTTATCTTATTGTCAAGTCATGATTGATGTTTTGGCTGTTGATCTTCTTTTCTGATTTACCGAGAGATATCGAAATTAACCACCGAATAAGACATTTGAATACTAATATATACAATACATAATATAAAACAGTTTTGCCATTGTTAATCTAAGTAGTCAAAAGGAGGGTTATGATAATATTTACCATCTGTCAGATAAGAGACTATTGGAGCATTGTGATAAATTATGTAAACTTGTATCCTTTATTGTTTCAGGAAACAATTGAAGACATTGACAAGAATGGGGATGGCAAGATTGATCTGCAAGAATACATTGGTATGTATCTACTCCTTTACCTGGAAAAAGAAGAAATCCTGATATATCTGATATTTTGTGGCCAAATGTTAAAAATAAATGCATGTGTTCCTTCTGACTGTAGGGGATATGTTTAATCCTGAAGATGGAGAGACTGAACCAGACTGGGTCACAACAGAAAAGAAACAATTTTCCGAGTTCAGAGACATGAACAAGGTATGCAGTAGTAAAGGAAATCTATTTAGGAATGTTTTACTGGCTCTTCTTTCATGGTTCATAGCTTGTTTGGTCCTGTTAGGATGGTTTCCTTGATGCCAATGAAGTATCTCACTGGATCCTTCCGACAGAAGTCGACCATGCTGATAATGAGGCCCGACATCTCATTCACGAAACCGATAAAGACAACGTAAGTCACATTCTCCAGGTCTACATGCGGGTGGTGGCATTAATTCACAATGACGCATGAATGCAAATATTAATCAAACAATCAATTTTGAATTAATTTTTACCTTTGTCTTTCTTTTAATTTACTACAAATGAAAATCACAATGGATGTAATTGACTAACCAGGATGACAAAATCACAAAGAAGGAGATTCTGGAAAACTGGAACATGTTTGTTGGGAGCCAAGCGACTAATTACGGAGAGGATCTCACCAAAAGACACGATGAGCTTTAATGCTGGCATATCTGGGTACAGGGGGGACAATATATTTTGGGTGTAGGTCAGAGGATAGAAAATTGAATAAGAAAATGACAGCCAATCTTCATTACCTGTTGGGTTGAAACATTTCCAGGGTCTTCAGTCAAGTGTTAGACTTCTGGGTCAATGAAGATCAAAATCTTACTAAGACAGATACAAGTTTTATTTATTGTCAAACACATTTCATTTCGATAAAAGGTGATTATACATGGGACAACCTTTTGAGCAGTGCTTCTGAGCAACATTGCAGACTACTTTCCTTTTGAAAATAGGGAGCAATTCTGTTGCCGTGTCTCACCTGGTTGCCCATTGATGGCATCGCTAATCATAGTTGCCAGCAACATTGCTTTAAAAGCTGTTCTATGTATCATCACATAAACACTCACATACCTTATGAAAAGACACTCCAGCTTGCTTATATTGCTTAAGCAAACAGACCTATGTCTTCCACTTCTCAGGAATTCAGCACTGAATACAGGTCCAGCTGCGTTTGTATTCAATTTATTAGGCCAATTTATTTTACAAAATAAAGATCACATTTCTGGTCTGTGATTTCACATTCAACATAAAAAGGCACAGATGAGGAGACATTAGCAAGCTCTAATAGTAAGGGAAAAGGGGGCAGGATTCAGCAGGTGGGAGGAGACAAAAGTGACTAACACTGTACTGGTGAAACATTTTTCTCTCTGTGAATTCACAATAAAGCCATGTTGGTTTTTTAATTATTGTTTTGAGTGGGGCTTAATGTTGGTATTCACACAAAGACATTACTCTGCATTGTGACGAGAGGAGAGACGGTTAATCCCAAAGGCTTATGAAATAATTCTTGTTCAGAACTGAATCATTTTTTTAGGCTACTGCAATTTCCAGATTTTTACTGTGTCCTTGCTGTCATTCTCAGGATGGTCGTCTCTCTATCAGTGAGATCATGGATAAACTGGATTTCATTAAAGTCAGCACTATTACTGACTATGGGACCCTGGTAGAAGTTCATGATGAACTTTAACCCTAGTATGACCACAGAAACGTGAATGTACCTTTAAACTATTAAAATAAGACAAGTGTCACTTTAAAAAGTGTGTAAAATGAATGATTTATTGGACAAAAAAAAAAATAAAATAAAAAAAATCAACTACATATTGTGTACATATGACATGATAACTTCTTGGGAAAAAAATATCGTTCAAAAATTACCCCTCGCCAAAGAAATAACAACAAATGACCAATAATTAAGTCCAGGAAGATTAATGATAATATTTACAGCATCACAGCATTGTCCAATCCTCACATTTATGCTTGCATAGCGGGTCTGGCCTCTTTAGCTTTGAGATCCACTCCTGAGCCTGCAAAGCCAGTCCCACCCTGCCAAAGAACAAACACAGTGCGTCACCCCACTTTCTGAGTTTACAATTGAAAATGACATATTATACATAGTTTGTCAAGATAAGTTCTGATTTAAAAATTATATAAATATATGTTAAAAACGTAGTGAAAAGTGTCCAACCTGTGGGACTATGACAGTTAAGGGGTTAAATCCTGACTTTGTGCATTTGTCAAACATTATTTCTCTAATACACACCCTCTGAATGGGTATGATGTCCTTCTCTTTCAGTTTGTCTCCAGTTACTGGGTCAATCATATCTTTCTTTATGAGCTTCTCCACACACTCCATAGTCACTACGACTCCACTTGAAAAAACACAAAAAGTGAAAGAAACAAAGTGAGAGGAAGGACTAAATGGGTAAAAACGTTATTGAGATGTACATGAATTATTGTTGCATAAACAGTGTAAACTTCAAACTCACGAGGGTCTGAGAACTGCACAGGGCACTGAGTTTCCAAGCGTGTCTTTGGTCACTGCACAAACATATCTGTCCTAAAGAACACAGAAAACATTTCATCTTCTGCATGGTCCAAAAACAAGGTGTAATAAAATTAAAATTGTTTTTATACACCACCTTTTAAAGCATTTTTGAAGTTAGTAATAAAAAAAAATTGAAACATTCAATGATAAATTAATCACATAATATTTCAATAGATTTTATTTATTATAGATACATTATACAAACTGATTAAAAGTGACAGAAAAGACATTTTTAATGTTCAAAAATATATTAACATTATCATCAACAAATATCTATCAATCTGAGTTTTCAACATCGATAAGTACAAAGGTTTGCTGAGCACCAAAGCAGCATATTAAGATTAAGAAGGATGCTAAAAATTCTGATTTGCAACCACAAGAATAAATGAAATTTTAAAATATATTACAATAGAAAACATTGATTTTAAAATGTAAATAAAGGCTAAAATATAGACAGAAAAGATGGGAAATTATTTCTTGGTTTACTTGGCGTGTGAGAAGGGCCACTCTGTCCAAACTGGGGTCCAGTGGAGTGAAACGGACTGTAATCAAATCACTCATCTTCAGAGGACGTCCTGACATGGGGCACGACACTGTCTTTGACTGAAGAAATATTAGAATAGTTAATAGTTTATTTATTTATTTATTTGTGTACATATTGGGAGATTTTATCTAGAAAACTTGATTCCCATATAATTTTTGCTCTATTTGCCAACGTTTTTGTTGGGGTATATATCCTGATTTGCCCATATAATCCTAGTACAGGCATGACACAGTAAGCTACAGAACACAGAGAGCAGAAACCGGGAGGTGAGTTTGACAAACAAACCAATCAAGGGCATCATGACCGATCAAAAGAACATTTGGCAGAAACATGCAGCCTGACTTCAATCTCTTGTGTAATAGGAATAATGTGAGACTACTGAAAATTAAGCACACATGGCTGGCAGAGAGGGGAAAAGTGGCAGATCTAGAGACCTACAGGTTTTTTAAGCAAGGTGGGCTTGGCCTCTGGTGTGAGGCTGGGAATCCAGAAACTGGGCAGAGCTGAAGAGGAACTGGACTCTCCTGATGAAGTGTCAGTACTGGAGGAGCTGGTTGAGCCATTCTGGTTTCCTTCATCTTTAGATTTACCTAAAGAAATGTAAGTACGCAAGTAAATAAATAAAAACAATCAGGGAGAAGTCTGTGCATGTCATGAAAAACCATTTTTTTAGATTAAGATTCATGTTTTGATTTGTCAGCTTTCTTACCTGAAGTAAAGGGGTTAATTGGTTTGGAGACGATGTTATTCTCTCTCTGTTTGAACTTCTCAGCTCTCTCTCGCTCCTCAGATTTTGACTCCAGCTGGCCTTCACTCTTCAGAGCCTGTTTCTGCTTCTCATATGCCTGCATTTAAAAACATATAAATGTGTCTGTTAACACAGTGTTTCCCAACCCTGTTCTTGGAGGCACATCAACAGTACATATTTTGGATGTCTCCCTTATCTGACCCATCAACTTCAGGTTTTGGAGTTTCTTCTAATGTTATGCTGAGTTGATTCAGGTGTGCTTGATTAGGAAGAGGTTGAAAATGTGTACTGTTGGTGTGCCTTCAGGAACAGGGTTGGGAAAAGCAGGGTTGAAAACTAACAAGGATTTGTGGAAAAAAAGGCCACCAAAATAAACGAAAATACTCAAGATCAGGGAGAAAAATGGGCCCTTTACAAGTGAGGTAAACAGATTACAACTGTGCTGGTGTTATCAGATGCAGAAATGCTTTGTTATCTCAGTGACTAAATACTACACTTCTCGTATAATAAAGCAAAGTATACATAAAGTGTAAGATATTCATTTCACAGCTTCAGTGATTACAAGGAGAGTTTTTATGAAAGAACATATATCACACAAGAATAAATGTTTTTCCCTAAAATTCATTCTTCTTAACATGTCAACAATGCGAAGTATTTGAGGACTCATCATTTTTTTTACTCAAACTTTGTTAGATCAACGCAGATCAGTTTCAGAATAATAAAACTAAAATTGCTGACTACTCGCTGTTCAGAATAGATTATTTCTTATATGAAAAAATAGCTCTGTTGTGCACGTTGATTAAAAACCTTTCATGCTTTTTACATTCATAAACAGATACAACAGAGCTTAACAGGTAACATTAGACAAAAATAGAAGCACATAAAATGTTTCAAAAGTGCTCAAACCTTCATTTTCTTGGCAATTTCTGTTTTCTGATGAAGGATGTATTGCAGAATGGCCTCTTTTTCATACAAGTATCCATCTTCACTGCAGTTAGAAAATATATAAACACAAACACACATCAATCAGAGTCTCACATTTTATGGACATCCAGCATATTCACTCCAAAACTCCAAGAAAATAATATTTCGGCATCAGAGTAAATGTGTACAAGTGGGTGTCGTCGTACGTTAGGACAGGATCTCTGCATGGCTGCAAGGACAGAGAGCAGCAGTCAAAATCTTTGATTGCATCCTTCCCCAAACGCACACTCTGTGTCCCATAACCCGAAGCCGCTGGAAAAATCACGAGAAATGTTATTGTCAACATGTTATTATCAGCAACTTCAGCCATATTATGTGACATATTATTAGATGCGCATGGTTGGGTACAGAAACAATACTTTACCAGTGTCTTTCCTCTTCTCGTGATAAGTGTAAACGGCTCCTGCGGTACAGTTCTTCCCGTGTCGAGTCATGCTTATTCTTTATAGAAGAAAATAAATTTTTTATGAAGTTGGTAAACAGTCGGCACACAGTTTGTTATACTGTTAATACCAAAACACGCTGGCCCACTGATGAAAATTTGCTTAGTGAGCCCGTTAGCAAGCAGGATAAAAGTTAGCGTTAGTTACAAGTAAATATATAATGAGCATCATAGACGTTAAACTACAAGCCAGAAAACACAAACATCAAACACAATTTGTTAAGTCGTATAACGTTAATAGTATCAGATTCAGAAATACAGAAATAAGCGCAGATGCTTCTGTTTACCTCCTATGATCGTAAACCGGAAACGATCCGTTGCTCCTTTTCCTGGTTCGTCATAATAATTTTCAGAATAAAAGTTGACATCTTGGACGTGCGCATTGACTTTAGTAAACAGTGAGCTGTTCAGTCAGTTTTCGACTGTATAACCCACAAATTGTGAGATACTTATTAACTTAATTGATTGATAAATTAATAATTTCTTAATGTAAATTAATTAATAAACACCACTCATAAACATGTTTTGAAAAGCATTGGTTATATAGCTCTAGTCGTCAGTCCATTACACGGTAGAAAGTATTTTTTACTATTACAATTCACACCAAGCACAAAAACTATAACGATAAATGTAAGAAAAACGTTTTAATATTTCTTTCTGAACAATGATGATGATGATGATAATAAACAATTATTATTAATTAAAATCACATTATTATTTACTTTTATTACTTCAACTACTAATTTTATTACTTCAACTACTACTATACTACTAGTTTTATAAAAAATATTTACATCCAATCAAAATCCACCCGGACTTAAAGGGCGGCAAAATTGTAATAGTTTAAAAACAAAACAGGTCCGACCGTTATCGTCATCGTAACTTTATAAGTCTTTGTAGATTTGACTTGTCTAGATTTGTGTTAATTGGTTTTAAAACGTTAATTAGTTTACATATTATTTCACATTCTCTCTTACCCAGCTCTTCTTCTATTATAATCTTTTATCTTAATGTTTCACGAAGATGTTTTTCTCCATGGCTGCGACAACATAAGGTACGCTACCAAAGACTAGGCTAAGCTTAAAGAGACTTTGACGTTACCCTTATTTTTGGAGCTGTTTTATAACCAAGAGAACCTAGAATTTATAGTACTAATAATATCATACCCAAATTAAATCATGAATGTACTAAGTTAATTAATTGCATTTTTCATGCATAATTATTGCAACTCATATTTGGAAATAAGAAAAGAGAAAAACACAAATCTAGCCCATAAAAGGACACATCTCAAAAGGTGTCTACTGTCTAATATTACAATGTTAAATCAAAGTATTCAAAAAAGTATTATTGGACATAGACATAAATAAAACGTCCCATCATTTTATTCCATAAGTAGTGCCAAAGCAACACAGATATGTTTGGAATTACATTTCATATCACAATCCATGATAATAACAAGACTGTTTAAAAGGGAAATTCAAGGTGTTATTAAGTTAAATACATTTGATTTAAGGCAATGTAATTGTTACGTGGATGTATATATTGCCCAGACTGTAGCGTGTGATGTGTTTACAATAAAAAGAGAAACAATAACTTAACGACAGTGAACATAACGCTACAATGTAAATAAAATCTGTGAAACGCAACGCCCAATTGCACGTTCCTCTTTTGGCCACGTGGTGGTGACAAGTGGGTTAGTTGTCGTCATCGTCGTCGTCGTCATCATCATCATCGTTGAAGACGTCTGCGACAGTCCTGAAAAAGAGAAAAGAAGAATCATTATGAGTAATATGTCAACAAGCAGTATTTTAGGTTTATTCTGAGGATAGCATTGCCTTACTTATAGATTGATCCAGACACTGAGTCCACAAAGCCACCTTTGAGGGGAAAAATTGTAAGGGAGATTACAATGTGATTACAATCTAAAAAACGAATACAGTGCAGGTGTTATGGTGGATTACTTACCTGGCTGGCAGACGGTCTCACAAACAGGGCAGATGTAGCACTTTCCACAGTCCTGAAGGGACAGAACACAGTTACTGTAAATGCCCTGATATTTCTCCCTGTTTCTCAAATTAAAGCTTTTGTGAGGCCTATGCGTGTCTATGTGTTTTTTGTGCCTGATTTGCATTTAAACACCTCTTATTATTGGCCTGGACTAATGCAAGTCATTAATGAGTGCTCAATCTGTCTGTTTACACAAACACAGCTGAAGGAGCAGTTAGCATCACTGAACAGTTACAGCATGCACAATTTATTAACACTCAAATTTCTCTATATTTCTGTTGTTTCTTTTCTAGGGAAACTGAACTAGTTGAACAGTTGAAGTTTAGTGAATAAGTAAAACATTTTTGTCAGAACAAACAGAAATACAGAATAAAGTAAAAAAAAAAAAAGTATATTCTGTTTAAAACGTGTTTAAATTAAGACATGTTCAATTGAGTTAAAATGAAGCAAAACAGTATGATTTTTTTACACTGTAAGTCCTTTTTGAACTGAGTGTGTGCATTGTTTTGTTTTGTTTTTCTCACATCACAGAATTCACAGTGTTCAGAGTCATCTCCCTTTTTACATGGGCACTCATCACAGCTGTCGCAATGCTGAGGAGCAAGAGAAATGATCCAATCAATGCCAAATTCGAAGTAACACTGGATAAGGTAAGAATTAATCATAATTAGTCTACTAGAACACATGGGATCCTACCTCACAGTGGGCACAGAATGAGCAAATGGATCCTTCATGATAATCATCATCGTCGTCATCGTCATCTGAAAGAAATGTCAGCTGTTGTTTGTTTATGAGTACTGATGTGTATGCGAAGAGTGTGGTGAGTAATTTGATGTAGTACAAAATGGATTAGTCTTACTCACATCAACAGCACTTTTTTTCTTTCTCTCTCACACACTCAGTCACATACAACTTACCACCTATTTGTGAATATGTACAATTTTTACACATCCACACACACACACACACAAACATGGATCACGAGAAATCATAGACAACATTATCCAAAGAGATCACATAAAATGAAAAAAGAAAAAGAACAACTATGGTACGAAACAAAATATACAATATGTTTCTTAAGGTATCACAATATGATAAAGTTAATTAAAACAATTCTTCTTAAAAACAGTGCAATGTATGTCCTACAATTATAGATTCTTTGTATTGTTAAATTACATTGTGCTATCCAAATAAATTATACTTGCCAAAATACAAATTAATTCTAGCTTAAAAACATTTTAAAACACACACACACACACACACACACACACATTCAATTAAATGTAAAATAAAAGAGGTAACAAAAATTACACCGTGCAACACAGGATCATTTGATTTATTCGTTTCAGAGTGGGGTTAAGAGATGTGGTGCTTTGTACAACACACCATTGTGCTGTTTATAATGATGACAGTAGATATTAAACTACACAGAGAATGAAAAAACAAACACCAGGAAAAGAAAAAATAAATAAATAAAAAACAGACAACAACAGAAAAAAGGATTCAGTCTAAACAGTCATATTTTGCATCTCTTGGTAGTTGCTGTATTGCCTGTTCCCTTGTGATACTTCCTATTTGTATCAACATGAATATGTAAATTATGAATGAACATTCTCTCTCTTTTGCTACCTCTCCACTGACATCTGTGCTGCTGCAGCCCTAGTTTGTCCTTGTATCTCATCATACATATTGTCCCTGACTGCTCACCGTATGGTTCCACTTGTCTGTTTTACTAATTTAATTTCAGTAAAAAAAAAAAA
>CAIGQV010016547.1:14037915-14144870 GCA_903798115.1 Danio jaintianensis | reverse complement strand
AGAACATTTAGAGCTACTATGAAATGTCCAATGATTGATGTCTGTGTAATCATGTTGACATATAACCTTTTCAAGCTTTAAAGGTTGAATCTACTAAAAGCTATAATAGTGACAGCTCTCTCAGGCAACATAGCAGATTAAATGAGTTGAAAAGCTAATTGATAAAATACCACATATATGTTCATGCAATTAAAGCTGCTTGCACACAAATTCTGTTCTGAAAACAGCAGCGCTTCCATGTTCACACAGAGCGAGTGGCTAAACTGAGATGAAGTGCTGATTTAGCTCTTCAGGTTTAAACAGAGATGTTTAGACGAGTCGAGTTCCCCCCCACTTTCGCTCCACAGTTACAGAAGATGACAACCTGATCCTCATCGGCCGCAGCTCTTGCCATGTAAGGCTTGAAGGAGACTAAGACCATGCCAACCTAGGAATCAAATGCTACTCAAAAGGGGACAGGGTCATTACAGATGGCCACTGGTGAAGACTGAGAATAGAAACCAAAAAGGACATGGTTAAAGCATATTTTGGATTAACTGATACATTTAAGCCATTTAAAAAAAAACATATAAATAAAGGCCTCTATTAATGATATAGTAATTATGACCTTGGTCATTTGACCCAGTGGGTCACTTCATTTGGTTTATGGGTTGACTCTGTCCAATAAAGTTTTTGAAATGTTTGCCATCTGGCTAAAGTGAAATAA
Organism: Danio jaintianensis; assembly: GCA_903798115.1. Lineage (NCBI taxonomy): Eukaryota > Metazoa > Chordata > Actinopteri > Cypriniformes > Danionidae > Danio > Danio jaintianensis. Next base: position 14,144,164 of record CAIGQV010016547.1, on the reverse strand, counting down.
TTTTTTCCAACAAGTAATTTTGAAAAAGCAATTCATGCATATTTTCTTTCTCATTTAGACCATCTCGTTTCCCTAACATGAGAATAACTCCTCTGCTATCGATTGTTTACAGTTGGTCCAAAATGCAGCAGCCAGGCTTTTGACAATAAATTGTAAATTTCACCACATCTCTACAATTGCCTGTAAATTAGAGAGTCGAATTTTAAATATTAATTTAGTTTGAATGCTTTTTTTACAGCATGCTCATTATCAATCAATTATTCAATAACTGATATAAGTTGTGGCAGTAAATTTGTGGAGGCATACAATGTATTGATTATTGCTATTTCCTTGTGAATACTTTTGTAGCATTTGCAAGACATAGATATTGGTAGAAAACTGGAAACGTAATGATTACAACAGGATTTGTCCAATAGAAAACCATATGAAATAAACATACAATGTTGCAAAGATAAACAAATGTTTTATGGGTTTGGAATGACATTTTTATTTTGTGGTAAACGAACCTCTTTATGCAAATGTTGGAATATTAAAATATTATATATGTGAAAAATGGTTACTGTACAAACAATCAAGTTGACTATAGTACAATGCCAATTCACAATTCTGCAGTTATTTTACCTGTTTGAATGGTACAGTATGTAACAGTATTTGCCAAAGAAATACAATACATTTTATACATCAGTCATTCATTGGCAATCAAAAAATATATAAAATTATAAAAACAAAACATTTATTTATAACTTACAATCAGTTTAAAATCTTATCTAACGTTGAATCAATATCGGCAAGATCTTCATCTGGAAAATGTGGGACGTTTTGAAGCAATACCTGAAACATCAGAATAAATATAATACACATATCAGTGAGGATGCACTGGTGCATTGAACAAGAAAAATTAAATGTTACAAAATATATACTTGTTTTTTCAATAAACGCATGCTGTTCTTTTGAACATTATATATATATATATATATATATATATATATATGTTAGTATCCTAAAAATAATTATAAGATTATTGGCATTGTGTCTCTATTAATAATGAAGTTCTGTAACTGTATATTTATATGTCACTGAGGATCATAAAAATGTTACAGCCAAACCAACACCATAAACACTGTTACTAAGAGGGAACCTGAGAAACATTTGACACGGCAAAGAGGGGGACAGTCAGTGGAGAGTCGACTACACCTTTGGACGGAAGAGGAGGTGGACGAGTCTGCTTCACAAGATCACTCTGGGACAGCGCCTCCACTATCCAGGAGAGAGCAGTAGAGCAATACTCCACCTGAGATACAGGCCAACAGAAAAATCAGTCAAACACCTGAGGTTCCATTTAAAGCACATGTTCATTAATAACATTGATCAGCTGACAGCTTGGCAGATACTCAGTGCAGATCTGCATTCTACAGGAGGGTTTAGATGAGGGGGGTTAGGGAGAATGACGGATGGTCCTCGGTCTGTGCTGAGCAAGCAAACGCAACAGCTGCAGCTAAAATAAGGCAAGGCCCAATGTCTCGCACCCACAGATGCATATGTGTGCTGTATGAGACACTGATGCGATTCAAAAACATGCGTTGGAGTGTTCGCTAGTTACAGGTACACAGGTGTGCTTAACCACCACTTACCTCGGACTCCAGCTTTCTCAACCTGCGATCGTGATCACGAATCTCCACCATCTGCTTCAAGACGCTGTCCACCCTACGCACACATTTGGACACAAATACACACATGGTGTCATTTAAGACGCTGGTGCCTGATTCAGCAGGAGCTGACAGTCTCCAAGTCCCCCTTCTTGACACTCACAGAAACACGAAACAAGAGCTGCTACTGTGAGGTTACTAAATGCCTCCGGGTGTGTATTACATACAGATCTATTTGACATGTTCCCCACTCACTCATCTTTTCTAAAACTCACATTTGATGTCAGATAGTTTGGCAGTTGTTGGTTATGAGAGTACATAGAACATTAATAGTAGACACTGACTTTGTGGAGGTGCGTTTGAGTCGCTCCGTGTCGCTCTCTCTTTGCTTCTTGCCTTCCGTGGAAAGCAGGTTCTCCTTCAGTGACAATTCCCACGTGTTTAACAAGCTGGTCTCTTTGCTTGTCAGGTCCAACACTAAAGAAAGATATGCACTTCATTGTTAACGGTCCCATGAAATTAAAATGTTTTTTAGATGTTAGTATCAGTATTGTTTGTTTTTAACATATCTATAAGCTAGTGCACCAAAACAGTGACAAAATTCGTGTTTAGAAGATATAAAACTTATTTATAAAAATAAAAGTTTGTCACTTCGCCTAAATGGATCAACGGTTTTATTTACATCACCTCATACTTCAGTTTCTCATAAAATCATGGCCAATCAAATGCTCTCTAGTATCTGACATGGCATGCCCCCTTCAAGACTTTTCTCATTTGATGTGCTTGAGCTCAACCACTCTCACTGGCATAACGGTGATAAAACAAAACACTATTGGCGGGTTTTTAAAAAGGGGAGGAGCTACACTATGTCCCATCCTCTCTTCATGTTTTGGTTAAGATTACGTCAAACATCCATTAAAAAAATGCACATTTCAAAGTACTTCACGAGACCTTTAAAGAAATACTTAAGGGTCCTGAAGCCTGCATGAACACGGTTGGAGATCCCTACACTAGAGGCGGAGGTTTTTAGCATCCTTGTTATCATGTCCACTTTCCATGCCAGTGGCGCTGGTTTAAATCCACTTGAAGCAGTGCAATTAGAACCGGAGGGGGTTCATTCGTGCAATGACCTGGATGGGAGTGAGTAGTAGGGTAGTGTAACAGAGGCCAGCGAGAGGAGATGTGAAAGAAAATCTCACTCCCTGGCCTCAAGTGGCTCACCAGTTACTGATGTTATAGTCTATGGTCTTTAGCAGCCTTGCTAGAATGACCACTTCCTCTAGAGGAAACAGTGGATCGAGTCGTGCTTGTGTAGATGTTACATTGGTGCAGTGACCCAGTGTAACAAAGGTCAAGTAAACCTCACTCTTCTGGCCTTAGGTGCACTAATAAAAGTTTGAAAGGTTTTGAAAAACATGAGGGTGAGTAAATTATGATGGGATTTTCATAGTTTCATTTAACTATCCATTTAAAAAAAATGCAAATGAATCTCCTATATAGGAGTATAATATAGGTATCATGTGCTATGTATCTAAAATCTAAACTGAGAACTTACTGAAGTGTTGGCTCTTAACGGAAGGCAATCTCTGAATGACCCTCTTGATGAAGATATGCAGGTGGGAGATGATGATGAAGGGCGGGGCGAGGCAGGGACGTGAGTGGTACTCCGCAATCAGGTTGTAGCGCTGGAACTTCCAGTAGACATCGCTGCGCTCCTGGACTTTATTGAATGTGTAACTGTAGACAAATAACATGAACACAAAACCAACGAGATTTAGTAGAAGAGTTTGTGCAATATTGTGAAATACACATGGTTGCAGCAATGAAGCCTCCTTGGCTGTGAGTGTTTTCATTGCACAGCTATGAAAATAGCCTCAAGTACTCTATTGCTATGGATACACCAGTATACAACTGTCTGATACTAAAGCTGATTATTATTTTCATAGCCTGGGGTAAGGGAAACAATCATTGATAGTTCAGCATTTATTTATATTTTATTCCAGCAATTATGTTTTGTAATTTAAAAATACCTTTACTGTAATGTTTGATACATTTAATGTCATTGCTATATAAAAGTACTGATTTTCATCTTGAAAAAGTCTAAATGACCCTTAATTTTTAAACAATAGTTACTGTATAGATAAATTTTTATTTAATTTTAGCAAATAATAGATGCTTATCACACTCTATGAGTAATTACTACACAGATGCAAAAATAAAATGTTTGTTAACTAAGCAAGTTTGCTTTCTGAGTCAAAACTATTCATTTCATTATTTACAAGTAATACATATTCCAGCTGCTAGTGCTCTCAGAATTGAGAACTAACTTTGCGGAAGTCTAAAAATGTAACATTTTGCAGGATTATCCAGAGGTGTGCCATGCAACAAGTGCCACTATAAGCTGCCAGCTCAGAGAAACAGCTAATTTGTTTTGAAGTCCATGTAAAATAATTGAAAGACATCTGATGCTAGATCAGAGTATTTTTTAAGGTGCATTATTTTTTTACCTGAACATTGCTATGAGCAAGTTTACCAACAGAATATTGGTGACCAACAAGTAGACTGACAGTAGAATAAGGACAAGCCAATTAGCATCAGAGTCTGGGCAGGGCTCCGCCCCCTCATGGATGAGAGTGACATTATCTGTACACCGTTTGTCGTGTCGCTTATCAGCTAGAGAGAAGTGAACAAAATGTAATTAAACATGAATTAATTGAGCAGAAATTACAAAACAGTACAAAAAGTTTCACAACCTTCCATGTTTTTATTATATTTTTGATCAAATAAATAAAGCCTTGGTAGAGGTGACTTCTTTCAAAAAGAATTTGACTGACCCGACAACAAAATATGCTAAAATTATATATTTTTGAATATATACACTTGAAAAGTTAATTTTAGGACTTACTTCTTATTACAGTAGCAAATCTTAACTTTATTTAAACAAAAGAATTAATACTCCTATCTAGTCAGGAAATCTTAAACCACACCATTAAGTTTGACAATCAACTGTCAGGTCTGTTACAGAGAAACCAACTTTGAGCTGTTTTTGTAAACACTTAAAATGGAGAAACAATTGTTTGCCTTTAATGTCAGTTCAGCAGATATTGAATTATTAATTATTTTTGTAAAAAAGGTAAAGCCTATTTTATTTGTCAAGATTTTTTTGTTTGATGCTCGACAGTTCTTCTCCCCTTGAAACAAAATGGAACTTTGCCCACCTCTGTAAGATTTTTGGATATATTAGGTCATGACATTTGTGCCATAGAAGCATTAGTCACTTGCAGAATGACCATTACTCCAAATGACCGGCTTATTGTTCTCTGTAAAACTGGTTGAAAGTGGTCAACTAACTGCAAAATCAGGTCACAGGAGTCATCAATTATGTACAATCTTTTTTTTTATCAGAGTGCAACTTATCATTTGGGTCCTGCAAAATCTCTCCACCATCAAACATTACTTCTCTTCATCTTGTATAATAAATATATGTAACGGCATTCTTGAAAAAGCTATTTGCTTTTGCAGTTTGAAACAGTGGGCCAGTCCTAATGCCAAGTGTGTTTTTGGAAGTTTTGTTGAGTTAGGATTATTCTATAATACTCTTTTCGTTTCTGTCATTAAGATAAGATAATGCTCAGGAAATGCTGTTCTGTAGTGTTTGTCCTAACTGGAGTTGCAATAATTACCTAACAGATAAGATATGTAATATGCCCCCTGAACTCATAAAAATGAAGAACTTCTTCGAAGAACTCAAGACATACACTTACACACACATACCATCAATTTCATCCAGTGGTATCTGTCCATATATGTGCATATATGGCCTGTAGAACACACGCCGAACTACCCAACCAGGGCGAGAGTCATAGGAGTACAGCAGAGCCTGATTGGCCACTCCATATGCCATCAGCCACACCCCCAGGAAGAACAGGAAGAAGAACACATCTTTCACCTGTGGAGTGCATGAAGCTTATTCAAAAGGCCAATATAGACTTTTTAGAGCACACTTGAAATGAAAGACTACTCCTCACCATTTTGCCAACTATAATGATTTTTGGACCAAGTTGTTTGTGAACTGCAAATATATGAATAAGTCTGAGTGTGAAGACTGTATAGTCAACACACATTACTGCACGACCGAAATTATATGTCCATGGAAACATCCTGTAACAAAAACACACATGCACTAACCAATACAATCACACACACACAAACACGTACAGGACAAATTTCCCTAAATTAACCTGCAGAGAAGCCCAAGCACGAAGAGTCCGAGGGCTGTGATGTCACACTTATTCCAGATGTCCTGAATGTACACCTTCATCCTTTGAATAACAGTGGTAGATCCTACAAAAAAAGACTGAAACAGAGAGATCCAAATTCAGCAACTGAACAAGTATAGAAAATATGCGTAAACGGAACTGTGATTGTTCATACCTGTCGAATTTCCTCACAGACCAGAGTAAAAACCCAGAAATACAACACAAGCTCTAAAGGAGCAGGACCATCGGGAGGCGGAGGCTTGAAGTCAATCAACAGGACGTAAGCAAACAGAAAGAGGAAGAGGAAGTACATCAACACATTGCCTAGAAATGAAGTGACCGGTGCAAACCAGAACTGCCGCCAGCGATGGAATATAAAAGGCCGTTTTTTAGCGATGGCTTTTGATGCTGAAATATTAAAAATAAAGATGTAAACTATTGACAACAAATCAAAGTATAACAGGATTTGTGATCATTTCATTTAAATGCACCTTTGGGTTTTTCTCTTAAAGCATTGCATTCCTCCACATCTTCATCCCTGTGAATAACAATCTTTATTTTATAACATCTCTAATTTAGTGAAACTGTTTATGCTGCTGAGAAATCCTGCATTACATGTTTGTCATGTCAGCCAACGTCTCGGCTCCGTCAGTGCTGTCAAATTCTTTACCCTGACCAAAGTCCTCTGCTTCTTCATCTTTCTCCTCCACCCTAAGAGATTGAAGGAAATTAAACTCTGAAGAGTGCACCATAAAAATACATTCATGTCATAACCTGAGGCAAAAATATTAAGTACTGACTTGAAATTGATGAGTTTGGTGTAGATGAATGGAGGCAGGAAAAATGAGAAGACCAGTTTCCACACCTCTGTGTTGCTGTCCATGTCCCCCCACCAAATCTCTGACAATAAAGTCTAGCCAAAGACGAAATGAAGAACCATGACACTATAGTAACAGCTATGTAAAAACTAACAGTCCAATAGGTATGCATGAAGCAGAAGCACTGATCACCTGAACTCCATCATGGCTGAAGAAGAGGCGTGCGTCCGCCGCTGTGGCCATCTGTAGACAGGTGGCGCCACCCCATACAGGAGACTGCCTAATGAGAAGCTTGAAAGAGCGTTTCTCATTGCTCTGGTAACACTCACTGAACACATCTATTAAGTCATGTAAGTAAGAAAATACTTAAGTAATGTGACGATCCACTCAAATACTGACAAGCACATATCAGGCACAAATAATCAGAGTTTACACCAGTTTGTGACATGTAGTACGTATAATAAAAAAAACAACTGATACTATTTGGAGGTTTTCATGTTTTCAGATTTAGTACTGTATCAAAATTCATGTCAAAATTATTCTGCAGTGTGTCAGGTGATACGGCAGTCAGATGGTATTATTATGGTATTATGATTTTATACAAGGATGTGAAATCTTTTTACAATTTGGAATCTCATGAATAAAGTTTTTACGACATGGAGTGAATTCACCGACACAATGCAATGAATAAGTTTAGGGTCTGTACATTTTTTTTACAGTCTATGAGTAAAACAGTAATTTTGTGAAATAAAAGTACATTCTAAAATACCTGTTTGATCGGTTTTGATGTATTTTAAAATCAGAAATTCTAAAATCCTCATTTTGTGCTCAAGAAACATTTGCTGTAATTAATGTTGAAAACAGTTATGCTGTTCAATATTTTTGTTGAAACTGTAATATATATTTTAGTAATCTTTGATTAATTGAAAAAAAAACTGAATGTAATTAAAAGATAATAGCAAATGTGTTTTGTCCAAAAGGCACTTAGGAAGTCACTAATGAACAAATGTTTTACACTGATCATGTAACATTTTGTTGATGGTTCACTGATGCTATTTGGATCTTCTCAAATCATGCTGGAGAACAAAAATGTCAGGTTTTAAACAATTTTGACTGATTACATGATAATAATAATATAGCAACATCTTTCTAAATACAGCCCCATCTGTAATCTCTAAAACTTGATTCACACTCACCATGTGCCAGATTCTCAAAGGTTTGAGCAAGTTCCTTCATGGAGAGCTTAGTCTCAGTCTCTGTCTCCAGTTTGGACAGCTCTCTTAAAATCTTACACCCAGCAAGAGCACTTAGTACAGACTCCCCAGTCTACGATTAAAAGAAATATATTAAAATCACAAGAGCAACCATACACTATTCACTTTATACTGTTACGCTAGACTACAATTAAAACATTATAACAGGATTTCCAATCTTAGCCAAATGTCAAATTTCCTGACTTTCACTGACTAAAAAGCTGAATTTCCATGACTTATAATGAAGAGAAAAACAGTTGTGTTGAGCACTGAGCAGACACACAAAAAAAGAAATAAAAAAACTGAACTTTACTGAACTTGAGTAAGGAATTGACAGTTGACAAACGGGAAAAGCATAAAATGGTACTGAAAAATACTGCAAAACTCAAAAACTCAAAAATAAAATAAATATATATATATATATATATATATATTTATTCATTCATTCATTTTCTTTTCGGCTTAGTCCCTTTATTAATCTGGGGTCGCCACAGCGGGATGAACCGCCAACTTATCCAGCATATGTTTTACGCAGCGGATGCCCTTCCAGCTGCAACCCATCACTGGGATAACCACCCATACACACTCATTCACACACATACACTACGGACAAATTAGCTTACCTTACCTATACCACATGTCTTTGGACTTGTGGGGGAAACCGGAGCACCCGGAGGAAACCCACGCGAACACGGGAAGAACATGCAAACTCCACACAGAAATGCCAACTGACCCAGCCGAGGCTCGAACCAGCGACCTTCTTGCTGTGAGGCGACAGCACTACCCACTGCGCCACCGTGTCGCCCATATATATATATATATATATATATATATATATATAAAATGTCTGGAATATACTTTTTAAAATTCAGCTATATTTCAGAAATTCTATGAGCCATGGGGACCATGGTTATTCTTTGGCTTTAGTGTGATGCAGAATCCACACCACTAGGTGTCATTATAGAGTCATGAATTGCAGGAACATTCATGTAAAATATATGCCACAATTTCAAAAAAATTTGAAAAAATATGTATAGACCATGATACGGGTTTCAACCATAATGATAAAAAGCTACCATTTTCCAGAAGTATAGGGACATTTCTCTGCGATTCTGCAGAACAGCCCAAATGAACAGAGATATCCAGGGGGATGTACAACGCTGCTGCCGATACGTGCTCTCCTTCAGCAGCAACTTATTCACATGCTGAAAGAACAAAGAATGTTCACAATGTTGCTATCAATAATCAATATCAATTAAAATGATATCCTAATACCTCAGAAAAAACCTGGTTGGTACCTTCATTGCTTTCCGTGAGTTAACTCTCTGATCTAAACCAAGAGTCCTGTAGTAAAATGGCTGGCAGACATCTTCCATGATTTCTGATAACACCCGTGAAACCTAGAAGATAGAAAAATTAATGCACAGGTTTGAGCAACAGTCTGAGATTACAACAAAAACATTGGATAAAACATCTAACTGATGAATGGGTAAAACCTAGTTTTAAAAGATAGTGGCAAAGGTTTAATGTTATGATTAAACTTAAGTTCAGTTAATTTCTCATTAAATAATTTTTGTTACAATTATTTTGGTATTTAAGCTGTTATTACAATGACATATTATTACATTTGGTGGTCATCTCATGTGGCGCTCACGCCAAAACTGTTTAAAATTATTTATATTAAATATAAATTTATATAATATTAAAATTATTTTAAAATTATATTAAAAACTTTTTACAATATTATAATTTTCTTACTGTATTAGTAATGAAAGAAAAGCAGCTTTGGAAAGCATCATATTAGAAACCCCAAACATGTGAATAGAAGTTGAATATGTAATTGTTTTCTTTCTCAAATTTTATATCATAACTTTTCTTTGTGGCGGTTCATTCCGCTGTGGCAACCCCTGAATAATAAAGGGACTAAGCCGAAAAGAAAATGAATGAATTAACTTTTCTTTGTTTAAAAAGCAAAAACAAAGAAAAACAAAAAATGCGCTCAGGTTAGCATCTGTGCTTTTACCTCATACAGAGTGAGGTCTTGAGCAGCAGATGGTATGGTAAGGTTGGTGGCTTGGCTCTTGAAAGAGGAATTGTCATCAGCTTGAGGAGATAATCGAGCCTGAGAGGCCGCTAAGCCCACTCGCTCCTGCAGCCGCCTCTGGAGGAATGAGGACACCAGATCACAGTCCAACAGAGAGCTGTAAAGACTTTCCAAACGATGGTACGTCAGATAGGCCAAAATGTTTAAGCCACTTTCCACAAAAAGACGCACAAAATCTGGCTTGTTGTTCACCAGAGCATCAGTCATCGATTCCTCCAGGTCCTCATACTGAGAGAAGGATTAATTAATAGAAGCTGTTAAAAATCCTTTTACATCTGGATTTGGTTTCATTAATTCTGCTATTAATCGTACCTTCCAGTGGATGTCACCGTTGAAGAGTTCAGTCTTGGCGATATCCACTCTGTTCCAGGCCACCGCCAGCTTCAGCTCTTCTGTGTACTCACTTGCATCATTAGAATTATGTTTAGCAGCTGAACACACAAACACATACACACATTAACCCACATGAACATTCTGGAAATGTCTTGAATTCTCAAAGCAGCTGATTTAATCTCACCTCTTACAAGAGCTTTCAGGATGATTGTGTCAAAGTCATCCGATCCTTCCTCGTCTCCATGAAATATAGTGATCAGATCTCTGTTATGATAGATGCTGAGTGCCTGGGTGAGAAAGATGAAAGTAACTAGAAGTACGCAGCATGCACTCTCTGCGCAGTGTCTCTTGATGTACGCTCACCTGATCCACAAGCTTGTCCAGTTCAGTCTCAGAAGGGAAGTGTTTCTTAATTCTGTCTTTCACTCGGTCCCTAAGCTCAATGCTGGTGCTTTTGCTGCTTTTCTCAGAGTCGGTTGGCAAAGTGGGACTCACGGGTGGACTCAGAGGAGCGATGAGGTCTTTCAGTATTCCTGCAATCAGGTCTGCTGCCGACCCCGACCCTGCCAGCACCAGCCATGGAGTGCTGTTTTTCAGAGATAAATCCACTCTCTGCAAAGAGAAAGAGAGTATTCATTTTAAATATGTTTGAAACTGATTTTAGACATGTTCACACCAAGAAAAATAATCAGAGCTGGGTAAACTACTGATTATAAATTGCACGGTTCTAAATTTCTGATTCTGTAATGTAACTATTGGATTACTCTTAGATTAGTTTTTACCCAACTTGTTTATATTGTACACTTTAAATCTTTAAGAGAGACTTAAAGTTCATATTACATTTGAAGGAGATTGAATGACCAATAAAAATGAGTACTTGCTTAATGCATAACATGAACAAACATTAAAAGTCTTCTAGGATTGAAATATTTTTGTCCAGACCTTTACAGTTCATAATTAATGAAGGGCAGTGAATATGATGAATAGGTAAATATGTAGCGGGTGTGTTTGACAACTTGCATAATTATTCATCTGTTGTATAGTTTAAAATATGTGCTTTTGTCTCCAAATTCAGAAGAATGGATTGCAAATTAATTTACATGATGTTTACATAACAATTCTATTTTGTAAGCAGTCATAGCTAAATTATATGTGGATTGATTTTGAGAGTATAGGGACTAAAAACGTAATAACATTTTTAAAATAACTTATTGATTTTATTTAAGGTTTACAATGCAAATCCCATTGGAACCACTTGGTAAGCAAAGTTTATAGAATAGTTCTTTCGTATAATGTAATAATCTACTCAAAGACTGAAACAATATTATACTATTTACAAATTGTGCTGTGAACATATTATTCAATAAGATTAACAAATATTTCAATAACTGAAGAAAATATAAAAAACTTAATAAATAAGTATAATTACACACATTTTTATAAGTCAATAAATATAATGAATGACAGACTCAAGCCTGATGGCCAAGACTTGGGTAAAAATAGGTGAAAATAAAATACTTTATTTTAAGGTAATAAAACAAAATTATTATTCTAAAATTAACATTAAAATCAATTACAAAATTAAAACAGTGTAATGACCTCAAGCATTGTAGCATCTCCTGCGATCAGCACACACAAAACAGGAATCTCAATACTTCCACTTCCTGGAAATGACAGGAGAAAGACAGATTTGTTAATGCAAAAAAGCTAATAAAATTGTTTTTGTTTTGTTTGCATTGCCTGTCTACTCCACTAGAGAGCAGTGTAGCCCTCATATAACAAGCACAATTAAATTATTCAGAAAAAAAGCATTTAGTTCTGTTCTGAAAACTGCAGATTTCCATATAACAGCACACAACTGTTTAGTTTCCTCTTCCTTCCTCTCTCTTTTTGTTTACTTCTCTGTTATTTATTTTATTTAATAAAAGGAAGTGCTTAGTTCCTGAGGGACATGCCTGTGTTTCCCGTCACAGTCCCTGATGAAGGTAATTTTCTGGTGCTCTGTGGTCAAGAAGAGTTCAAACATGTTTTGTAATTGCTTTTCAGCTGAATTGTCTTCTCTCTCTCTCACCCCAGATGCCGGTGCGCTGATGGGAGATGAAGTCCTCCAAGTTGGCTCTGAATGATGTCTCACTACCTCTGTGACCCACACTTCCATCATCCACTAAGAGGAAGGCCTGGTGGTTGTTGTCCAGACAGCTGGATTCATTGGGCATGTTGTGCACATAGTACCGTGCCGGGAAACTACCCTTGTAAAGAGTAACCAAAGGTAGGTTTTCACAGTAGCCAATACGAAGTCTTACAACATTACAAAACACCATTCAGATCTTTTTGACTTGAAACATCCTGCTGTTATATATAGTATTGGACTGTAGAAAATGTATGTGAACAATGAGCCATGCTTAAATTTTACATTTGAGCCAAACTTTAATTTAATCATTTAATGTATTGTCGAACCAAGTGGCCTCTGCAAATAATGCTATATATAAATTCGATTTTCTTAAATATTTTTGCAATTAAATTACTGTTGTTTATTAAACTATCAGTAAATCTTTTGCTCATTTCAAACTGATATCAGATAACCACTTACCTGAGTAATCACAGGATTACAACAAGACTTATTTATATTGTTTTTATCACTGATACAATAGTGATGATTTGAGCACAAGTAACCAACATGCAAAACCATAAATCAAAATATATATTTAAAATAGTAATACTAATTTAATTGAATTATAAGTGGATAAGTAGATAAATCTATAAAAATACCAATCAAAACCAATCATGGTTTTATTTTTATTAATCAAATGAACTAAGGACATTGTGATAGTACTATCTTTCCTATAGTGACATTATCTATGAAACAGCTTCTAAACAAGAAAGAAATGTAGGATTTGATTTTGTCATTAGGAAATTTATTGGATTGTTGCTTCATAATTGATTTCTATCTGTGGGTCTCCTATGACTGACAGGTTGTCCCAGCCTTGCACCATTTTGCTCCATTTTATATATATATTCTTTTACTCACAACATACCTATTAATGGCAACTCCATTTACCTAATAATAAATTTGAGTCATTTTTCCTGAGGTGATTATATAAATAGAACTACACAAATATTGATTTTAAGCATGACATTCATATGAATAGAATTGACACTGTAGTACCTGTGGGTTTACGAGTTGCTGACGTTGGTAAATTAACCCCCATGGCGCAACACCAACAGCAATAACTTTAGCCTGAGAAAGAGATGAAGCCATTGCACAATGATGCCTGACGGCCTCACCTACACAACGGCCAACACCCTCCCTCAGACCTGACGTCATGATCCAAGCCCCTGGAAAAAAGAAAGAAGTTAAAAAACTAACAAAAAAGTTACAAAAATACTTAGCCATATTGCACAGAAATACACCAAGGGTCACAAAACACTATCAATGACAAACAAAGAATTCAAATAATGCAAGAACAAACATTCTTGGTTCAAGCCAAGCCTAACATTTACATGTTAAACCTTATCTGGCAAGCAACGCCACAAACAAGAGGAATGCTACTGTTGAGTAATCCCTGCTAACCTGTCAATTACTGACCTTAAAGGGATAGTTTAAAATTTCCAAAACGGAAAATTCTGTCATCATTTACTCACACTTCACTTGTTTCAAACTCGTTTGACTTCTTTCTTATTGTATACACACAAAAAATATTTAACTATTGATATCCATATTTGTTTTTCCGACTATGGATGGTTACCGGATTTCAACTTTCTTCAACATATTTTCTTTTGTATTCAACAGAATAAAGAAACTCATAAAGGTTTGAACCACTTAAGGGTGAGTGAATAATTTAATGAAACCTATTTATCATCAGAATGTTTTAAGAATACACAGGCTGAATATTCACAAAATACACACTTTGACTACAGATGTCTCAACCAAACCAAAATCATACGTCCACTACAGTTTTAGTAGATTTTTTTTTTTTATAACTGCTGTAATTTTGCTGGTATTTCACATATTATCACCTGCAAATGTCACACCAACAAATACTTATGTCAAATTTATAAAGCGCCTGCATAGAAAACACTATGCATAGAAGCACTTCATACCTGTCTCAAGAGTTTTAGTTAGTATTGTAATAAATATTATAATGTTCCTAGAAAACACTTAATTGACAAATTTGCAAACTGAAAAGTAGTTAGTTTAAGTAGGCTGCTAACATGGATAATATCAAAAGAACTAATAAAAAGTTAATAATCATAATTATTCTGCCATTTGAAATGTGCTTGATAACTACCATATTTTCTCAAAAATAAGCATTTTGATTATGAACTGCACCATGTTAAACAGCATTCAAAATAGCAAAAGCCCAATGACTTATATTCCAGACATTATGGTACAATATGCATTATTAATTACCGTAACATGCTGCAACTTACATTGCAGTGATTAATGAAATTAAAACAAGGTGAGCCAATATTTGAGTATTTGTAAGTAATTTGTAAAGAACATTTCCCACACACCACCAGTTTCAGTTTAAATAAATTAAGTTAGACTTGTTTGTAATAAAACATTTAAGCGATTCGAGAAAAACAAAAATACATTTATAATCAATGTAATTTTATAGTATTATTTAGTGTTACCAGCAGCCTATTTCACATTATTTCTGAATGAAAATATAAAATGTGACTCATACACCAATTCAAATTATGTTTTGTTTTTACTCAAAACTGTGACATTTTGACCTATTGGCTAATAGACAGGTGTGACTTGTTTTCAAGAAAATGGTAATTATTACATGAAATGTAAAGCTAGTAAAACAAAGAGAAAACTATAGCTATTGTTAACACAATATTAAACCGGGTCAAAGAGTGGAAGGAGAAGCAAAGGTTAACAGTCCACACGTGATTCACTAGAGAAGTGGGTATAAAGGTTTCAAGCACTAAATATTACAGGCTCATAACTGAACTAAAGCTACACAAACATAGGAGTGGTTACCTGTGCTCTGAGCAGCCCGGACAAGACCCTGTCTGATCACTTCTCGAACCCAGGGCTTGGCCATCTCCTTCTCTTCTCCACCCACCACAGACACCACCAGATTGGGCACCGGCAAACCCCACTGACACGTCATCAGCGAGTACACATTATCTGGAGGAGTGTCGCATGACAGACGCAAAAACTTGGGGATACAAGATAAATGACATGCACTGTGAGAAAAACATCTCTGTCGGATCAAAATGCCACACACTATCAATACCTGCTAAATATAAAAATTGTATTGTCACAAGCAACATTTCATTGCACTGACCTTCAATGACAGTACATTTAGACCAATCACCAGCTCACTCAGTCACTCACTCAATTTCTTTCGGCTTACTCCCAGATTTATCTGGGGTTGCCACAGCGGAATGAACCACCAGTTACTCTCACATATGTTTTTAGCAGATGCCCTTTCAGCTGCAACCCAGCACTGAGAATACACTAATACACTCGTAAACCCCCAGTGCTGGGAAACACACACACTAATACACTGCGGGCAATTTTAGTTTTTACAATTCACCTATACCTCATAGTCTTTGGACTGTGTGGGAAACTGGAGCACCCGGAGGAAACCCACGTGAACACAAGGAGAACAAGAATAACCAGATCATTCATCATAAATAACAAGTAATCAAACACCCAATAGAAAAGACTTTTCAACAATACAAATAAATCATGTCCCATTATTCACACACAGGAAATCTTGTTTGTAAGAGTACTCTATTGGACAATTCCCATCTCTGTAAGGTTACAACATCCACTCTTAATTAAACACTTGATTGGTCAACATGCAGTGATGGTGACATTTCTTGGTTTTGAGTGTATTTTAAATATGTTTTGTCTTCAATAATATACATGTGCCTGATGATAGTAATATACGAAACCCAAACATAGTGTGTTTCTAAAACAAAACACATCTCTTAATCTTCTGAGAGATATCATTAGGTACAAAGGCACCCAGACAAACATGACATTCCTTACAAGCAAAAACACGCACAATGTTGTTGTCACTGTGACTCCACAAATTCTGAATGTACAGTAGGATATGATTTTTGTCACAAGAGAAAGACTGGACAATGGATCCCAAAGCAAAAAAACAAAAACAAAAATAATGTTACTAAATCTTAAAATGCTGCCATGATCCAACGAGTTTTTCTTTTGTTTGTCTAAAGTTAACAGGTTGAACTGTTTATGAGAAATGTATATGGATCCAGGCTCTGTGGCATGCGTTTGGGTTCATGGGAAGTTTATAATTACTGTTGGATTACATGGTTTTAGGGGCGTCACAGTATTTTTACCATTTATTATTGTTGTTCTCCTCCATGAACTGCCACCTTATCGTGGTGGAGGGGTTTGAGTGCCTGAGTGATCCTAGGAGCTATGTTGTCGGGGGCTAATGCCCCTGGTAGGGTCTCCCAAGGCAAAAAGGTCTTAGGTGACAGGTCAGACTAAGTGCGATTCAAAAACCCCTTATGAGTAAGTATGGCGCAGCCGGGGCCCCACCCTGGAGCCAGGCCTGGGGTTGGGGCTCGTATGTGAGCGCCTGGTGGCCGGGTTTTCCCACGGAACCCGGCCGGGCTTAGCCCGAAGGAGCGATGTGGGACTATCCTCCTGCAGGGGGAGCCGTAAGGGGCCGGTGCATTGTGGAGCGGGTGGTGGTCGAAGGTTAGGACCACGACAACCCGATCATCAGGCACAGAAACTGACTCTTGGGACATGGAATGTCACCTCACTGGAAGGGAAGGAGCCCGAGCTTGTGCGGGAGGTGGAACGGTGCCGACTAGAGATAGTTGGGCTCACCTCCATGCACAGCTGGGGCTCTGGAACTCCAGTTCTGGGGCTGGACTTTCTTCTACTCTGGAGTTGCTCACAGTGAGAGGTGGCGGGCTCCCCAACTTAGCCACCATGAGTTGGAGTTTTCCCCGGTGAACGAGAGGGTCGCCTCCCTGCGCCTTCAGGTCAGGGATAGGTCTCTCATTGTGGATGGTGCCTGCGGGCCAAACACCAGTGCAGAGTACCCGGCCTTCTTGGAGTCCTTGGGAGGGGCGCTGGAAGGTGCTCAGACTGAGGACTCTGTTGTTCTACTGGGGGACTTCAATGCCCACTTGGGTAATGACAGTGATACCTGGAGAGGCGTGATTGGGAGGAACGGCCTTCCTGATCTGAATCCGAGTGGTGTTTTGTTATTGGACTTCTGTGCTAATCACAGTTTGTCCAAAACGAACACCATGTTCGAGCATAAGGGTGTTCATCAGTGCACATGGCACCAGGACACCCTAGGGCGGAGGTCAATGATCGACTTTGTGGTTGTATCATTTGATCTCCGACCGTATGTCTTGGACCCTCGGGTAAAGAGAGGGGCAGAGCTGTCAACTGATCACCACCTGGCAGGGGGGAAAGCTGGACAGACCTGGCAGACCCAAGCGTATTGTGAGGGTCCTCTGGGAACGTCTGGCTGAACCTCAAGTCAGAGGGATTTTCAACTCTCACCTCCGGAAGAGCTTTGACCAGATCCCTAGGGAGGCTGGAGACATTGAGACCGAGTGGTCTATGTTCTCCGACACCAATGTTAACGCAGCCGCAAAGAGCTGTGGCCGTAAGGTCTGTGGTGCCTGTCGGGGCGGCAATCCACAAACCCGGTGGTGGACACTGGAAGTAAGGGATGCCGTCAAGCTGAAGAAGGAGTCCTACAGGGCTTGGTTGGCTTGCAGAGCTCCCGAGGCAGCTGATGGGTACCGACAGGCCAAGCGTGCTGCAGCCATGGTCCTCCACTGGAAAAAGGTGGTTTGCCAACTCCAGGTTGGAGGAAAGTCCTTACCCCAGGTGGAGAAGTTCAAGTATCTTGGGGTTTTGTTCACGAGTGAGGGAAGGATGGAACGTGAGATTGACAGGCGGATTGGTGCAGCGGCAGCAGTAATGCAGTCGATGTACCGGTCCGTTGTGGTAAAGAAGGAGCTGAGCCGAAAGGCAAAGCTCTCGATTTACCGGTCAATCTACGTTCCTACTCTCACCTATGGTCATGAGCTTTGGGTCATGACCGAAAGGACAAGATCTCGGATACAAGCAGCCGAAATGAGTTTCCTTCGCAGGGTGGCAGGGCGCACCCTTATAGATAGGGTGAGGAGCTCTGTCACCTGGGAGGAGCTCGGAGTAGAGCTGCTGCTCCTCCACATCGAGAGAAGTCAGCTGAGGTGGCTCAGGCATCTGTTTCGGATGCCTCCTGGACGCCTACCTAGGGAGGTGTTCCAGGCATGTCTCACTGGGAGGAGGCCTCAGGGAAGACCCAGGACACGCTGGAGGGACTATGTCCCCCCGGAGGTGCTGGAGGAAGTGTCTGGGGAGAGGGAAGTCTGGGGTTCTCTCCTAAGACTGCTGTCCCCGCGACCCGGCCCCGGAAAAGCGGTTGAAAATGAATGAATAAATGAATATTATTGTTGTTTTTTAATTGAGCAGCAGTCTGACATATATTTACAATTAGCCATGCTGATCTAAAGAAAACTGCTTGGCTTAAAGCCTTTTCACTGTGTTCCAAATTTGCCTCTGAAGGGTACATCAGAGCGAGAGCAGTCATTCCCACCAAGCTGAAGGGGTGAAAACAGGTGCTCAAAAAGGGCCCAAAACAGGCTACTTCAGAGGGTCCTTCAAAGTGAAAGATTTTAAAGGGTACAAGTGATAGACACCTTTCACTTCAATGACTTTTTTGTGCATCTGACACAAGCTGATGCAGAGAAAATCTGTTTCACAAAACAATCTTTTTGGCTCTCACCCTACACCTTAAAAGCAATTAGGGCATAGAGAGTCTTCAGAATAAAACACTGCCTCTTTGCCTGTGGAATTTCACTGAAATTGTGCTAATGTGGCAGCATATTTAGCCAATGACATCTAAATCTAATTTTCATGAATATAGTCTCAATTACCCATTAATCATAGTTGCATCTACAAATGGAGGGAACATTCTGGGTTTAAAAATTGTGATTATGTATAATTATGTGATTATGTAAGTTCAGCAGAGATACGCACTGGACAGTGTCTCCGTCCGGCTCCAGCAAACTCCAGCTGTCCAAAGGCATCAGTGGGATAATCAGAGGTGTGCAGTGCACTGTCCCATTGGCATACTACATGATCATCTGCTGTAATGGATCCATGAAGGTCCCGTGCACCACCACACTGACACAAAGCTCCATTACTGCCAGAGAGAGAAAGGGAGATAGAGAGAAAACTGTGAGTTCTGAATTCTCATATACTTACTATTCAGGGCATGAATTCAGAGGGAAAAAAGAAACCAATCTCATTTATATATGTGTATCACTGAGACTGTAAAATGTGACCTGTTACATTTAATTGATTACATAAAAATTGTAATAACCTAAATGAAACTCAAGAATGTGACATAATGTACACATCATCAAATGAATAAATAAATTACATTAAAACCTGCCTAAATCCCATTATGAATCAAGCCCATTACAATAGCTTGTAATAAAGGGGAGAAAAGGACAGGGATTATAATGAGTTGACAAATGGTTAGGAGTTCACCTGTATTCAAGACAAAATGACATGTTTGTTGACCCACCCTACATTGCCAAATCTGCGATTTAACAGCTGAGATCATATTACAAGAGGCTGAATGACTGTTTTAAATGACAGAAAGGACTGAATAGTTTTCTGCATAGTCTAGAAAATCTAAATGGAAAAAGACTGCTGTACCTGCATGAATCCTCCACAAAGGTGGTGCACACTCTCTTTTTAATCATCTTTGGGATCCAACTCTACAATACAGACATTACACAGTAAAGTATGAGTCAGAGACATTTTGGCATGCAGGTCCGGTTTCTTTTCTTTCAAAGTCAGCAGCCGAGGAGAGCAAACTATTTGATTGAATAGCAAAAGAGCTTACAAGGAAATGTTATGTGAAATGTAATCCGAATCACAAAAACACACATTTTATTTGTCATTTTTGCCTATTTTTAGCTGTCTCAAAAATAAGTTTGCTTTAAACATGGAACAACAAAACCTTATACTACTGAACTACTGCAATTATAAAAGGATAATAAAAAATTAAGACATTTGTCTGCATGAAAGCACAAAATGTTCGAGTAAATTGTTGTATTTGGAAACATTGATGAAAACATGTAAATAACTATCATTATAAAATTATAATAATTATATGTCATAATTATATGGTATTATAAAAAATGGATGCTAACCTGAGATAAAACATGAAACACACAAGAGATCATTTATGAACACTGTACACAAATAGAAAGACTTATTTTCAGATTTTTACCACAACTACAAACACATTTCATATTTATTCGACATATAAGCTATAATAGACCTTAAAATTGCTGATAATTCAGCATAAGCAGCACTGCAGTTTAAAACAATTTTACGTCGGTGGCTAATTTGTATAAATTAAAATCTTAATTTATACAATTATTGATTTATACAATGAATGATTCAAATATCATTCAAACATTTTGGTACAAAATGCTAAAGCCCTGGTTATGACGGTTATGTTTGCAATGATAGATAAATACTTATGTGTTCATGTTTTGTTTCATTTAAAAAAAGAGTTCATGCAATATAATATAATTTTCTAAGGAATTATTAATTGATACAATTGGCTGTGATACAGTTTAACCATGTTTGTTATGTTTATACATAAAAACTACTTAAATCAAATAATTAAATCATAAACTTAATTAATAAGTTCATAACTAAAGAAATATAACAACACAGTGCAGCCCCCAAATACAAACGAATTGTTATTTTTAATCTTTTTAATTCGCAGCTATTCTTCAAACCACAAGGTGTTGCTAATTTTTCAGCAAGTGAATATCATCTAAAATCGAGTCCATTTTATCCATACCTATTTATATACTTTAATAAGGATGGCATTGTGTTATATTTTACATAATATATTTATTACAATGGAAGACATTTTGCCAAAAGGGGAAAAAAACTGGTGTTATTCAAACTAAAACTAGATTATAAAAAAATAAGCATTTTACTCTTCTGTTCTGATGCCCCTTGTCATACTTGCTTAGCTTGTCCATTTGTTTCGGGCAACCTTCAGCTGCATAATTACTGCTACAGTTATATACATATTTTAAAATATAATACAACCAAGAAAGCAAATATATATAATTACTTTTGATCATTTAATTTGATGCATTCACCAATCTGTTGTCTGCTATTTCGGTCACTTGTCTCATGGCGTGTTTTACCTAACTACACATATTGCACAGTCATGAAAAGCAACTCTTTTCAAACTTTTCCTGACTTTTAATAGTGCGCAAGCTAATAAAAATGAAATACCTTAAAATATACACTTGACAAGCATTGAACATCTTACTTCATTCACTGAGAGAGATTTAGTGGACTATTCACACATACCAGAATTTACAAGAATAATGTATCAAACACACCTGATTCTTTTTGGCTTTTCTCTCTCCCCCTCCACAGCCTTCATTCTCTTTCTCGACTCTCTTCATTTTTAACATCTTGCCGACTTCTAGTTGGGATGATTATTGTTATTCATGAGAGCTCCATCAGGAGTCCGGTTCCAGTTATGCTCAACCGTGCCGTGAACCGGATTCCCACTTTTTTTTACAGTCGTAAATGTGTAAGCTCCACCCACACCCACATTGCGCTCCCCTGGACGCATTCCAGCACGTCTTTATGATGGTCGGATTCTGTTCTATTGAGTTACTAAACAGTTATTATTATCGGCGCCGAGGGAAGGGAAAACAAATATACGCTCTTGATAAGAGTAGTGAAAGAAAAAAAGATAACACGTTCCACATTGTTTTAAAACGCATATCATTCGCAGGCCAACTGTGATTTGTAACCAACGATTATGTTATCGATTGCTGGTTAATGGCTGACAGATAAACGGCTATTTGTGATCAATATGTGATCATATATTCTGCTTAATACACCATATTATTTGGAAGTGATGCAGTTATGCTGGTTTGACAATTTCAGCTTCAGGAAGTCAATAATCAAACATCCTATTTTATTAATTTTTTTCTTAATAATTGTAGGAAAATTACGAAGGACTGGGTGAAAATTAAAATCTTTAAAAGTTGTTTTTATACAATAAAAACACATGTATAATGGAATTTTTTCCAAGATTAAAGCTAAAATTTTGTTTCAAAGCAGTCCCACAATCAGTGGAACACATGATCAATTTTTAATACTCAAATTCAATACTAATGTAAATGTTTATATTTTACAAGAAGCTTCAAATGTTGCTTTCATATCATTCATTTCATATCATTTCATTATATTCAGGTCGTATTAAACAAATAAATGTAGAGTTTCAAATGTTTCATTACAATTGAACTGATGAGGTCACTGTTCCAGGTCTTAGTCTATTTAGTTGACAAGCTCAAAAATAAGTGTTGTACTGCTGTACAAGTCTGTGTAAAACTGGCACCAGGTCAGGTCATCTTAAAATGTTCACATTCTTGTCACTGTTTAGGCAAACCATCAACTAACATTAGATGGGAAAAGAGTGAATTAGTTGTCTGGTATAATAGAACTGCAATTTTAATATTAGACAATCTGATAATATTAACAATACTAGATATAATTTTGCCATGGTAATGTCTAAAAGAGTTATTGATCAAAATATAGGAGGATTGAAACTTAATAAAAGTTTTGTTTGTTTATCATATATAGAAATATTCATATTTAAATAAATAGTACACACTAAAGTACAGATCCTTGTAAAAAAAAAAAAACTGATGAAACGTGTGCTTGAATTTCATTACAATCAACTTCAAGATTTATATGCAGTTAAAAATATACTTAATGTAGAAAATGAAAAACAGCACACACATTGTCCTGTAAAAAAGGGCACTACAAATAGGTACAGAAAGTAAAGCATTATCTAAACGTACAGACCACCTAAAGCAGGGGGATCAATAAAAAAATCTTCATTATAGTTTTAAGTGAACATTGACAATTGTGGTATAACAGTTCTGTACTTTTTTTGTCCTCTTTAGCAAATTTCAAAGAAGCTTTTACCCTCCAACTTCACAAATTACAAACAACTGACTTTCATTGTCAGACTAAACCACAAGGAACTAAACTTAAAATCTGCTAGTAATCTGTTTATAATGAATGACTGAAATGATTAAATACTTATACTACACAATGGTAAAGTTTATACTCAAATTAATAAATAGGGAAAGCTTTTTGATCGCACCTTAAAAACAACACGCTTGTTTATCTAAAATGGCTGGAAATGGACAAGCTCCACTTAATGTCAAAGTTCAGCTTGGAGAGTTTAAAAATTGTCGGTTTCATTAAGAAAACAACCAGACATCTTCTTTGGAAGTTAGGGCACAAATTTATCTCTCATGACCTTTAAAATCACTACAGTTTTCTTCAGTACAAATAAAATCCAAAACACATGCATTTATCAACCATTCATATACACACTGTAGTACCTCTTCCAATGACTGTCTTCTGCCAACTCAATTATATTATATGAAACTCTGATTGGAGAAAACAAGTTCTGTAACTAGATGATGAATTTTTGTTAGAGTAATTTTAAATTTCAGTATAATTAAACAAAAAATAAAACAGCTCCAGCGTTGTCAAACATCAATCAGTTCCATCTACATACACATTCATGGTCTTATGAGAGATGGAACTGATGGTACATAACCTCCATTCCAGAGCTATCGCAAAACTTGAAAAGGTGTCACGTGTCTGAGCAGCACGGCTTTACAAACAAATGCTCGTTGACACGATAAGAAAATCAGGTTGTTTTTGCTGCCCAACAATAAAAAACGTAGGGGTAACGTTAACATTCAGTTTTCAATTCTTTCATTCACTTTTTCATACTCAAAACCCCAATAGTAATAACTAAGCTGACTACTTATAATGTGCACCATTCTGAGAAAGGGAGAGAAAGTATGACCATCCATGTAGTGTACTTAAAGTATGTACAGGTTGAATATCATAAGAAATAAAGTGTCATCTTTATCTCTCCCTATTTTGACAATTTTCAGTATATTTACTGAAGAGCCATACCACAATTCTATATTCATAGTTATTTATAGCAAGACAAGAAAGAGAGACGAGAAGGAGGGTGGAGTACTCAAGTTTACATGATGTCAACACATAGGGGGAACAGAGCAATATAACAAACGACTGTCACTCAATAGCCACGGTGGGCCCAAACACGTGCAGGGGAGGAGATTTAGCAAACTTGTTTGACCAGATGGAACAAAATAACCTTTTAATAATAGTCTTTGTCCAATCATGTTGAGGAATGCATGGAGGCAGACTCTCTGTCCTCTTTCTCCTCTTCGTCCATCTTGCGGCCGTGCTTTCTGAAATATTTGTACCTCTGGACGTAAAGCTTGACCAAGTTACTTACTTTAACTGGATTGATTTCGCCTGTTCGGCTGTGACAAATCTGTGTGGAAAAAAACAGACTGTGCTATACTCTTTCTGGATGTTATATTATTGGCACTGTATTGAACAGTGGAAAACAGGACTGTCTTGAAATGACATTTACCTTGTGCACAGCTTTCCTTAAAATATCCTTGTAGTCGTCTTTGTTGATGTCCTTGCGCTGGTAATATGGCTTGATTGCCAATTTGACCTCCTCTACTGCCCTCTCCTGGGTGTGCAGCTTTTTCAGATACTATAAAAAAGAAATAAATTTAGAATGAAATTGGGGCTTATTGTTGACCAAGCTTGAGATTTGTGGATTAATGCCACAGTGTAACCATAACAGAGAGAAAGTTGATCTTTTGCACATGTTTTAAAGCTTGTTACTGTGTAAACATTCCAATAGAGTTTAAAGCATTCAGAGGCAAGAAACAATAACTTTTGCAGCTTTAACAGAGACTAAAGGCACTGGATTCCTGCTGTACTTTTATTTTTATACTTCAATTTGCCAGCACGAAATATCAATCTTTGAAATATAAAATAGTTAACTGAGGTACTCCTCAGGGTTGCATATTTGTTTGCTTAAATTATATAGAAACTATATTTTTAAGCCTATTTGTCTAAACATATAGAACAGAAGCAGTGATGATACCTTATCGGGGTCTTTGCTTTCATTGTCCCAGCCTGTTTCACTGCCCCCTGTTGGTCCTGTTAATCCTGCTGGCAATGGAGACGGTGGAGTCTGAGCGCAGCCTCCACCCATGGAGAGTCCAGGGTGCAAGTGTGAGGGAGGGGTTTTGGTGCAGCCAACCAAAGGAACAGAGCTGTGGAGAATAAACTGTGCAGGAGTGGGTCCTGAGGGTGGAGCATGTGACGGAGGTGGAGGAACTTGTGATGAAACAGATGAAGACGATGGAGGAGGGTGAGGCTGTGACTGGTTCTGATTGGCCTGAGAGAGAATCTGTAAAATGAAAAAAGCTAATCTTATTTCATAGCCCAATTGTAACTGAAAATAGAATTAAGTTATTTTTGCATAGTTTATAAATATATATCAATAAACATGCATATAGATATAATATCAGATTTTACCTGACTTGTAGCCTGTATGAATTCCTGTGCTTTGGCTCTACTGGCTATATTGGCCTCCTCCATTTTGAAGAGGAGAGCGGTCACTGAAAAGGGATTTAACAGCACATTAAAACCTCCAATTGCACCAAAAATTTAAAATGTATTTCAGTATGGAACTTTTTTTGATCCCACATTAAACACTTACATGCTAAAACACCTCCAGCAGTGCAGTCCACTCCGGTTTGTAGACTCCAGGGTAATGGGGGGGCTGATGGTGGTGGGGGTGGAGGTGGTGGTGGCTTGTTTACTGAAGATGAAGAAACTGAAGAAGAGGATGAGGAAGAAGGATCATTTGCTAGAGTAGCACTGGAATGGGAGATAACTGACAACGAAGCAGCTGAAGTGGAGCATGGTGGCGACGCTTTCTGATCATCTGGTGGGAGAGGCTTAGAAATGGTAGTGGACTGAGATATTGTATCACCCCTCATCTGTGATGTCAGCAGACTAGGAGGGCTGGCAGGGGACTTTGATGGTGTGAGAGATGAGGCTTTGGACTGAACAGGACCATCCTCTAAAAGAAATGAAGGCTCTGGTGTCTTGCAGCTACTATCAACAGTTTGAGAGTCTGGGGATGACTCTCTTGTATCTCGAGATGGAGGCAATGACAGTGGGGATGTGTGCGGTGGTGAGGAGGATGGAGGAAGGATACTAGCTGATGAAGAAGTGGAGGACGATGAAGAGGATGAGGGAGTGGGTCCAGGAGGAGCTGAAGGAGGACTGGATGGCTTGGATCCAACCCCAACCAACGGCTGCATTTCTGTTGATACTCCGCCCCAACCACCACCAACTGTGCTACAACTACTATTAGCACCTTTAGAATCACTTCCATCCACAGTTAGCCCTTTTTCTCTGGGCTTCTTTCCAGGCCTCCTTCTACGTTTTGCTGCCAGTGAGGAAGTAGGGGAAGAGGCAGATGAGGATGTGGATGTAGCAGAGCTTGGCTTGGCTTTCTTAGGCTTCAGTCCACTCTGGTTTGTTGATGACGGAGGCCCGAGTATATTGCGTTGCTTCCCAGTTTTGCTTGGGTCTTTGCCTCTCCCAGGAAGACCCAATGTCTCCGAGCAGGGCTTAAGAAACGGTGACCGGCTCTCATTATCCCGGCGGAACACCACAGCTATAGATCCACCAACCACTGAGGGCCCTGAAGCTCCACTTACAACACCACCTGGTCCAAGAAGATCAAGGCCCAATTTCCCAGAGTTCCCAGTGGTGCTGCTAACACCCTCACGTACTAGGACAGACACTTTGGACTGGAGCTTACCCTTTCTGCTGCCCCCACTGAGCTTCTTGGACCTGCCAGAACGCCCGGCATCCTTTTTTCCTACTTTTTCCTTACCGGTTTTCCTTTCCCGCTTGGTAGTAGATGAGGAAGCTGTGGGCTGAAGGGAAGTGGTGTTGCCTGAGGATGCAGAAAGAGGTGGTGAGACAGATGACAGAAGGTTTTTACTTTTGGGTTTTGGTCTATGAGAAGAAGAGGAAGATGTGGATTCAGACTGACCAACTGTCTTGCCAGATCTGGATTTCTTCTTCAGATGATGCCGGCTGGTTTTGGGTGCTCCGGATTGAATTTTAGGACTGGGTATAGGGGGCTCAGGAGGAGGGGGAAGTAGTGGCGAGTCTTCTAGAGAAGGGTAGTCTGAATCTAGTGCTTCCCCATCCAAAGAGAGCATGTCTACCTCAGGATGGTCAGAAAGACGGTCTGATTCATACCCATAACGAGGAGGTGAGAGGGAGGTGGGTCGGGACCTGCTCCTGCTTCCCTCATCCTTTCTTTCCTCATCCTCTGATCGTCTCCTGCATTTCTTCTTCCTCTTACGATGTTTGTCTGAACTCTGGGATCGGGTTTGGGAGCGCCGTTGGCTACGTGGTGGTGAACTTGGGACTGTGGTGGTGGTTGTAGTGGTAGTAACAGTGATTGTACGTTTAATTGCAAAAAGATCAGAGCCATTGAGATCCTGAATTGAAGGGGGTACAACAGGTCTGCTATCTCTTCTCCTGTCCCTGTCTCGATCTCGGTCTCTTACCATTTCTTTTTCTCTGTCTCTCCTGTCTCTGCTTCTTCTTGTACCAACTCTCTCTCTGCTGCTGGACCTCCTAGTATCATCATCTCTATCTCTCCTTCGTTCATCTCTTCTTCTGGATTCTCTGTCTTTCTCTCTATCCCTGTCATCTCGCCACCGGTCCCTATCCCTGTCTCTTTCATGGTTCCTTTCTCGCTCTCTCTCCCTCTCTTTATCTCTGTCTTTATCTTTGTGCCTGTCTTCCGAGTGGACTGACCAAGATCTGCGGCTATGTGTGTTGTGTCGGGACGCATTCTGTGAGTGGGAGGAATGTTCTGGAGTGCTTCTGCGTCTCTTTTTCCTCCTGCGACTGTCACTTCGACTACTTCTTTCCCTATCCTTGTCTTTGATCTCTTTTTCACTCCTATTTTCATGGTCACCCCCTTTACTTTCCCTTTTCCCTTCACCTGATTCCTTCTCCTCTTTTTTCTTTTTCCTTTTTTCCTTGTCTCCTCTTCCCTCCTTCCGCTTACGTCTATCCCTGTCCTTTGAACTTTTGGATGATTTGCGACTTCTTCCTTTATCAGTGGATAGAGGTGGTGAACTGGGGAAAGATGAAGGCAAAGGCAAAACAGGTGCAGGTGGAGGTGATAAAGATGCAGAAGAAGGGCACGATCTGAATCTCTCTTTGCGCCTACTTGTCAGTTTTCTTCTCAGGTCTCCGACACCCACAGAAGCCACTGGTTCCCTCTCCCATTCTTCATCAGCACGGACAGACACAAACCCATCACCCTCCAAGACCCGCAAAATCCTCTCTGGCTTAGGGACACCACCTTGGAGGTAAGAGGGACTACTTGAGGATGGAAGCAACACTTCTCTCCTTCTTTCAATCACTCGTTCTCGTACTCTTTCACTGGCCCCCACTATCTCTCCTTCTTCTATTTCAGAGTGCTCAGAATCTGTTCCTTGTTGTATTTTATTTTTTCCCTGTTCCCTCATTCTGTCTTTAAAGGAACGCTTGCTGCTGAGTTCTAAAGATATATTATTGAACACTAAAGATGGCGCATCAGTTTCTGTTGAATCTGGAGGACCTACCTCACTGCCAGCAGGTCCCCCGATTTCCAATTCTTTTTCAGCTTTAACATTCCCTTCACTATTAATGCTGCTTCCTCCTTCATTCTCCTCATCGAAACATCTTTTCTCTTCCTCCATTTCAGACGCAGGAGAACCTGTTGGTTCAAATGGATCATACTTATCAACCTCTTCCTCCTCGTCCTCAGTGGATGGCCGGTCTCTCTCCCCCTCACCGTCAGTTGGGTGAAAGGGGTCGTATATATCATTTTCTAAACTCTCCCTCTGTTCATCATTGCCTGGATGTGTAAATGATGATGATGCATGGAGTGAAGAATTAGAAGAAGGTGGCGGCACAGGCACTGATGATGGCACCAGAGAAGATGAAGTGGATGACACAAAGTCTCCATTTCCTTTGCTGACCCTGCTGTCACCTGCATGGCCTCTGTCTTCATCTCGGTAGTTTGTACCCATTCCACCAGGAGATGATGATGAGGGGGACGATGAGGGTGAAGAGGGAGCAGATGAAGGAGATGATGGTGAGTTGGATGGTGATGAGGGAAGAGGGCTTTTGGCCATTTCTATAATCCTCTCAGAGTTTTTGAAAGAACAAGGCAGTTGCATCTGTTTCGAGGCTTGAATTACACTAGTGCACAATCCAGGAAAATAGTCTGAAGTCAAAAAATGGTCTATAGATACTCTCTTTTTCCTTAGAGATGGTGGAAAGAGAAGATGTTCTTTCAAGAAAGAGCCTAAAAAAACAGAAAAAAATACATTAACAAAACAGTTTGTTCACATGGTATTACTTACAAGGTCATTGATAGACTTGCACCAACCTGGCTTCTGGTAACGAAGGTTTGGGGTAACAGATGTCAACAATGCAAGAGAGGCACCATCATCTACTTTCACTTCCGCTGTTAGCTCAACATCAAAATCGCTGAAGGTGATAAAACACATACATACAGACACGTTTCCTTCATGGATTTCTTTAAATTACATTAATACAAAACATGCTATAAAATGGCTAGGCCAGTAGTTCTGAATTTAACTTGCACTGCAGACACTTTCACTGTTCCTACAACAAAACTGAAAACGAACAAGTCAAGTTAAAAAAAATGTATAGTTTTATAAAATTTTAAAGGTTTAGTAAAATTTATTGGGACACTTGAGGCATTAACCTCTGAACATAAAATCTGCATTTACTAAACTACTAAATGTTACATGTGTTCAGTTATAAAAAGGTCCATTAAAAGACAGTTTTGAAATTGGATTGCAAACTGTTCTGCTTCATCTAGTCTCAAACTTTGTCCAAACAGACTGAAATGACAACATTGCACTGGCCAAACGAAACTAGTGACAGTCACATCAACTGACCAGAAGTTTATTATTTTTAAAAATTCAAGATAAATTGTTATGAAAAGTTCTAACATTACAAATAAATTTCCAGAATTCTGCTGTGTGAACAGCACATTTTATATTTACTGGTAAATATTTGTTCTGGAAATTTACTGGTATTACTGTGTGAAAGAAGACAAAGCAATTTTTATAGCAATGTAAAAGCATATCCCTTATATATCTGCATTTAAAATATGACCACTTAAATAGCAAATTAGGTACAGTATGGATAGGACTTTATGACCTCAATTATAATATAATAATTCTTACCAGTCCAGAAACTGAGGATGTGAGCTTAGCTGAGGCACAAGAAACACAGGCTCAGAAGAAGCAACAGCTGCAGCCCCCTACATGAGCGTAACACAAATTAAACAGTTCAAGGACCAACCTATGTCACCTGATTCACACTGGGTAAATTTTAGACAGACAATCAATACAACATCTACTTAATACAGCAACTTATGGTTATGCAAATGGTCAAAATGATTTTACTTTACCAGTTCACTAGGCTCATCCTCTGAGGTCTCTCTGTTTCCTTGGAAACATCTTAAGCCAAGTGTCCTTTTGTCTGTTTTAGACTCCACTTCCTCCTCTTCATTAGGAGATTGTTCAGTCTGTGACTACAAGACAGAAAAGCGCATTTAGAAATTAGTGTTATGGTAAATAATCCTTAAACGCCACACACACTTAATAAGCATTGTCACCAAAAAAATAAATAGATTAAAAAATCCTTAAACATGGCACACACTAGATAAGAACCATAAACTAGAATGTCACCAAACAAATTAATAGCTGACCCTTTAAAAAAAAAAAAAAAAAAAAGACTTGTACCACTGTTTGAAGACTTATTTCTGAATCTAGAAATAAGTTGTGAGAGTTTAAGTTCTCACTGATCTCATCAGCTTTATCATTACATATATAGCACATATTAAGCTTGTGATTCTTCTTCAGTGTGGGTCACCTTTCTGGAGAACATCAAGTCTGTGGGAATCTTACACCATTTACTTTTAAAGACAAATGGTGATAAATGGAGATTGACCTGTTCCTGTGTAATTCTTAATTTTGCAGTTTCTTTAGAACTGTATCCTTCTTTTGTGCATTATTGACTTTTCAACGCGAAATAACTCTAAATTTGGAAGCTCCTTCACAATTATTTGCACATGAATATAAGATGTTTCACACTTCCAGCCCTGCCTTAAAAATTAAACATTACTTTTTAATGTTTACATACAAAATGAATCGTCATTAAGACTGATGTGGTTTGGAATTGGTCAATTGTGCATGGAAAAAACATGACCAGAACATCCACTAGCATAAAATTATTCGCACACTCTGAATATTTATTTACAGTACGCATCCAACCTGCATAAACTAGTAGTTTTATCTCGCTTCATAAGACACTCACCTCTCCTGGCACAACATCTGCTTCATCCTTTTCAGCCTGTCCATCTGTTCCCATCTACACATAGCAGACAACACCATAACAAAGATCTCAACCATCCGCTCTGAGTTATCATAAAACTGCACATACCACTAAACTTAAACCCCAGGAATGTATTAAAACTACTTATGCATTAAATCTCGGTCTTTAACTTGAATACCTCTCTGAGAAGCTTGATCACTCGAGTAACTGAACATAAAGCTTGTGGTGACATTCAACGCTATGCCTTCAGTTCTTGACCCTCTGACAGCACTAATCGCGATCACTGGATTAAATTGATTTAAGATGACGTTACAGACGATGCTTGTTATCTATCTATCGCGTCTGTTGTACTGCAGCATTTTGCCCATGCGCATTTATCTTTAATTAACATTAAAAGCCAATGCCATACGTCTCACTTTAAATGAATTTAGCATTACAAACACACTTTCTTATCAGTGTTGAATTTTAGGAAAACACTGCGCACTAGCTGAAATAATTTACTGGCTAGAATTTGTCGTCCACAGAGGTTAGCTGGCTAGCTAAGTTGGACAAGCTACAAGAGCCACTTACCTTCACGACGCAGAGGTGAATCGGCTAGTGAATTCCAAAGCTGAGAACCTGCTAAATCCCTCCACGGTGTTTTTGTCAACTTTAAAACAGCATTCAGAGGTACTAAACATTTTTTTAGGAACACAATAAGAGGCCCATCCCATCCGATTCCGCCATTTTGCTTTCCCTTCTGAAACTGCCGGCACGGGCTTATGGGAAATGTTGTTTTTCATCAAAGGCCGCTTCTGTGGCGACGACGTAAATCGGAAATCAAAAGAAATGTGTGTGATGAAAGAGAAAGACTGTAGAAAACAGAAAATCTCGACAATATCTGAGAACAGTCTTGCTGGTCTCATATTGTGATTGTTTAAATCTGACCAAGCAGCCCAAATCCCTTAACTTAAAATTAGTCTTTAAATGGTTGGAAGATTTTAGATTCTTAGTTAAATTAACCTAAATAATGAAATCACATTTTTTTACCATCAAAATATGTTACTGCTAATTTACAAGAATCATGAGTTAAAATTAAATTAGTAAATAAGTAAATATTAAAAATAGTAAATAGGCCTTTGCTTTTTATGCTTAGCAAGTGTTTCTATTCAAACCAAAATTAGCCTATGTTGCAGTCATACATTTTTATCAGTTCATGCATTCTCAAAGTCAAACTCATGACCTTTTAATGTTGCTTTTACTGTTTGAGCTACATGAATGCAATAATAACGAAGTAATTATCAGTCTGACTTATTTCTTACAAAGATTGACCATGTATTTATTATAATTTATTAAAAGTGTAGTAGGCCTAGCCCCTGTCTATGTTCATAAGGGCAGGATTGTACCATTTGAGCCAATAACAGCAAACAGAAAAAAAAATTGGAGACATGTCCATTGTGTAACATTTCAAGTAAACCCTAATTTACTCCTGGTCTCATCCGAACAGGCCCAAACCTGCGGCACTTAAAAGGTTCTAGTCATTACTCAGGTGAAGTGCATACAGCAGCATTGATTTCTATGTATTACAGTAATTCTCCAGGTCATAATAGTCGCAGTAGAAATGACTGCACTGCTTGTTCTCTTCTGAACATCGCCTCTCTCTTCACTCTGCTGCAGGAAGGGGGCGCTGTTTCTAATCATGATGCCTGAAAGACAGTGTTGTTACCAAAAGGCTCCAAAACAGGTATAGCGTGCATACATAACGCTATAACGCACACAATCTTCCAAAGAATGTTGACTACTCTGCCATACTCATGTGAGTGAGATCAGAGACATTGTGACATTGATTGCATTAGATTCTTTTGGATTTGGAAAAAAAAAAAAAAAAAAAAAAAAATATATATATATATATATATACCTAATCATTACGTAGGCTATTTTATATACAGGGAGATTGAAGACAAGAGGTTGGCTTATGTAAACATGCAAAGAAATGCAAGTATAAAAAAATAGTGTCTACTTTATTTAAATAACTTGTTTTGTCATTCAGCATAATACAAATATTTATGCAAAAATAAAGCATTACATTGCATAAACAATGAGCATTATAAATGTTATTATATTTAAATTATTTACAAAAATTAATCAATACTGTATATTTTGAGGTTGAATTTGGATCAAAAAGTCTGAAAAATGTCATATAAAAATGATTCTTGCTTTAAAATAATCATTTTAATGTCTTTTAAAAGATAATAAATAAAATATAAATTCATTCATTCATTCATTTTCCTTCAGCTTGGTCCCTTATTTATCAGGGGTTGCCACAGCGGAATGAACCGCCAAATATTTCGGCATGTTTTTTGTAGCAGATGCCCATCCAGCCACAAGCCAGTAGCTACCAGGAAATAAAATATAAATTATTATTAGTTATTTTTACTTATATGACGTCACAGTGGCGCAGTGGGTAGCACGATCGCCTCACAGCAAGAAGTTTACTGATTCGAGCCTCGGCTGGGTCAGTTGGCATTTCTGTGGCGTTTGCATGTTCTCCCCATGTTCGCCTTGATTTCCTCCGGGTGCTCCGGTTTCCCCCACAGTCCAAAGACATGCGCTATAGGTGAATTGGGTAAGCTAAATTGGCCATAGTGTATGTGTGTGAAAGAATGAGAGTGTATGGTGTTTCCCAGTGATGGGTTGCAGCTGGAAGGGCATCCGCTGCGTAAAACATATGCTGGATAAGTTGGTGATTCATTCCGCTGTGGCGAACCCAGA
The DNA here is from genome assembly GCA_903798115.1 of Danio jaintianensis. Lineage (NCBI taxonomy): Eukaryota > Metazoa > Chordata > Actinopteri > Cypriniformes > Danionidae > Danio > Danio jaintianensis. Next base: position 14,109,534 of record CAIGQV010016547.1, on the reverse strand, counting down.
TTAATAAAGGGACTAAGCCGAAAAGAAAGTGAATTATTACTTATTAATTTGATCAGATTTTATGGTTGAAAACCCGTTGTCATTTTTAAACCCTTTTGCTGAAATAATCTCTTTCCCTTGCTGTATATCTGATACTGTAAAGTTGACCAAATGTATTTATCAAACAAAAAGGTCTGCGCGTGGGAACTTACGGAGCTTATGCTCTCGGACATGCCTCCCCAGGGCTGGTAGAAGAGACCCTTTTCCCCGCAGACGAGCAGCAGCGCCGCCATCAGCAGAGAGCACAGCGTACTCGAGCCCTGCATTATTCTCCCTAAGAGGAAACTTCACAGACCATTATGCGACAAACAGCAACTCTTTCTCTTTTGATTATGTCCTGTCAAGAGTGAATGCGAATTCAGAGCACCCCATACAGTAATTCTCTCTCTCCCTTCTTGCCCTGTCTCTCTCTTAATGCACCCTGCTTTTTTATGAGGGTCCATCAGTGAGCTGAACAACTAGCCTCAATTATTCACCTTCAATCAGTACAAATAATTACCCCTATCAGCTCACCTCAGTCATCCCAGCCTTTTTTCCTTTCTGACCCCCACTTTGTTTAATTACCTCTATTAAGCTTTATATAAACCTGTGCTACTTTCATCTCTCCTTTGCTCTCTCTCTCTCTCTCTCTCTCTCTTTCCAACCCCTCTGTCTTTTTCTCACTGTTGTCTGAATGCCAGCATAGCAGCTTTTTCTCCCTGGCTCCTATTGTCTGGCCCTATTGGCTTTCTTGCTAATTAGCGCTCCTGTTCTGAGGATAACTCTTGCAGTAAATTGTATTGTTTTAGCATTATTAATAGAAAAAGAAAATATATTCCGCTCTTAAAATTAAAGGTGCTATGAGGAACCAAATAATGCTTTAAAAAAATGAATCTTTTGTGGCTCTTTTTGGAGCCATCAATGGCAATGAAAAACTTTTATTTTTAAGTGTGTACCAAACAAAAATGGAGGCATAGATTTGGCAGTGTTGTGAATGAGTGAGAGAGGATGGGTGGGATTAGTTTAGGAAAACTCCAAGCTAAATCTGAGGCCTGTCAGATTACAAAGAGGAACCCATGAAGACTGACACAGCCTTACCTCAGTAAAAACCTATTGTCTGCAGGGAAACCCAAAGGAAAACCTTTATTTAAAAAAACTGTGCTTTTAAAACCACAGAGGGTAAGTGCAGTGATATGAACGTATCCAACTATTGTATGTTTTTTTTTTTTCTTTATTACAAATGTAAATTATCTTTATATATTTCATATTTTGGTTTGTTGTTATTAAGAATGACGGTGGATGTGGAGAAGATTATTCAGTTCATCAAACAAGGCGACCAAGACAATGTTCAAAGTCATCTGGATGATTACAACACTGAGGTAAAAGCCATTACAAAGTGCTGAAATTTCATTAAACATAATAAGATTAATTCTGTGGTTAATATGATCGCCGCTGTGCAAGGCAGAAAAAAAAAAACTGTTAGAATCTTCTACTACTTCTACAACACTCAGATATTTGCAGTTTCCATGACAACAGGTCTGGGGTAAACCTGAAGGGGGTTTCTCATTACTTGCCCTGTCATTTGACAGTTTTTGTGGTGCGGTCTTAAGTTGTATTCTGTCTAATCTTATAGAAGCACTCATATATTTCATCTTTTAATTTAGCTTTTGTCATTTACAGAACTCACAATGCTTTTTTTTTGATGTGGAAGAAAGGGAGAGAAAAAAGGTAAACTGTGAAATCTATTCTATGTTTGTTTATCCACCGTCCTCAATCTGAGGGCACACATGGTTTGGATTAACACAGCTAATAATGTAAATCTCACTCATCCACCTTCACTTATCCTTCACTTCATCCTCATCTCATTCTTTCAGTAGATACGTAATACAAGCATGATTTATATCCTGATATTTCTTTTCCTCATTGTTCTCCAATGCATGAACTGAGAACAGCAAAGAGAGCTGGAAGAGGTAAATCTTTCATATGACCTTCAGATTTTTTTTTTTTTTTTTTTCTTGTAGATAAATAAAGTATAGGGAGTGAGGGGAAAAATGAGTGAGGTGTGTAATCTGAAACTAATATATTCACTGTCTATTTCCCCCTGTGGCCCCTGTACATAGTAACTATGCCGAATGGACCTGTAAACTCATTTGAGCTTATTATTTTGTTGTTACTGAGTACCAATTATTGCGGCATCTGTCAAAAAGAGAATTTATTGGTACTCATACATTCACAAAAGCCATTTACCGCTGTTCGTCATGCCCGTGCTCACAAAATAAAGCTTTTATAATCTCTCCCCTGTGTTCATGGATTATACCCGAAGCTTTTATTAGTCTTCAGTGAACTTCAGTGAAGTTAAATATCGTAAGAAGCAAGTGAGTGTTTAAATCGGCATCTTAAGTTTGATGGGCAGTCATCGACTAGATTCTTTTCTCCTGTCACCACTCTCAATTGCTAAAGTCGGTTTAACCTGGCTGTCTATTGTCTCTTGTGAATGTTTGTTCTGCTCCACTCAGTTCCGCAGGAATAAAGTGAGAGAGTACGTTCCAGACTCTGACTCAGACTGTGACTCTGATAACAGTGAGGATCCAGAGCTTGTTTTGAGGAGAGTGAGTCAAACAAAACTTCTTTCACAGTATATGGCCAAAAAGATGCACACCTAGCAACCCACACACCACGTGTTACCACCACACCATATGTTATAGTTAATTCAATATAGTCTATCTATCTATCTGTCTGTCTGTCTGTCTGTCTGTCTGTCTGTCTATCTATCTATCTATCTGTCTGTCTGTCTGTCTGTCCACAAGCATAAAGGGTTTTGAAGTTCTTATTCAAAATTCATCTTAAAAACTGTTGCTTATCTAGTCCAAAATTAGTTAAATTTCAATTCCTGATGTTCAAATACCTTCCACCGCTGCCATCTCTTCCAGAGGCTCGCTGCGGCTCTGATCTGGTTTATTCGCATGCGCCTGCAGCCGGGTGTTTTGAGAGTGTGTCTGCGAACTCTGAGGATCATCTCACGGGACCGAAAAGCTCTGGCGCCCCTGATTACAGACTATGCCATCATAACTCTCGCTCGGCTCGGGGGCATCTCTGCCCTGCCAACCTGGCCGGAGGAAGAGGATGATCAGTGGGGCTCCTCACACAGCGACGTCACTCCTGAGAACGAGACCGACACACTTCCAGATAATAATGACACCAACCCCCAATGTCCAGCCTGTTTCAGTGAGACAGATGATTCATGTTGCTTCTCTACAGTCTGCGCTGCATCTTTGGTCAGCGAAGGAGGTCTGCAATTCAGCCCTATGAATAATACATCTAATCCCAGAGAAACACAAAACGACCACTGTGAAGAAAGTGTAAGGAAAGACGGAGTCTGTGGGTTGTTGACAAGAGGAAAGAGGGATACCAGAGGAGAGAGGGATGAGGAGGGTGAGGAAGGACATGATGATGGTGAGGTCTGGAGGAAAGAGGCGATGAAAACCCTGTGCAATGTCATCTACAACAGCCCGAAAGCACAAGAAAGAGCCAGCACACTGAGGTGAGACTTACAGTTACATTTGAAACATTTGTCAAATATGGTTTCATCGAGTAGTTCAGGATAGTTGTAAAAACTCACGTACTCTCTTGTGCTTTGTTTTTTTTTCTTTGCCAGGTTACTTCACGGCCTGTCAGTGAGAATTAAGGAAGGGATACATTCCCCATCACCTCCAAGCGGTCAATTTTATGAACTGCGGCTTCTTTTTTTGTTGACTGCTTTACGGCCTGAGCTTAGGATTGAGCTCTGCCAGGTAATTATTGACCATGCAAACATGTGCCCATAAAACAGAGGGACTTTACTGGGCCAGTGACTGACCCCTTGATGGACAGAAAGATGGAGCTGCGCCTCAAGTTTAATTTGGTTTAAAATTAAGATGCATTATACACTTGGACTGTAAAGCATATAAATAGGACCACATTACAGTTTTTTGGTCCATTTCTTTGGTACATTACACTTGGACTGTAAAGCATGTAAATAGGACCACATTACAGTTTTTTGGTCCATTTCTTTGGTACATTTCTTAGATCAGAATAGAAATTTGCAAAACAGTAAGTGCATTTCTCAAAACAACGCATAGAAATAGCAAAACACCATGGATTACACCATGGTCTCTTGCTCAAAATCCTTAGTTCATCTCTCAAAACTAAATTTCTGTGTCAATGAACATGCCAGTGTCATCAGAATGACAAGTCCTTGTGTCACTGTGTATGGATAAGACAGTCAAATTACTTAGTCATGTTGTCAGTATAACAGTGTGCTCTGGAGGGATGTTCAGATGTAAAATATGGCAAAAGAATTTTCAATGTTTCCACTTTGTTGACAGATCAATTTTTTGTGCATGGCACAAAGAAAAAACAAAAAAAGTAGAAATGTGAACATAGATCTGCTTTCAGATACACCTTCAATAGAGTAAGCCAAGATTTACCTGGGAGAAGGTGAAATGTATAGAAAAATTCAATATGACAAAATATTATGACAACTTGTTAAGCCATTTTGCTGAAAAGACTTATTCCATGAACAAACAATTAAATGTTGTGGAGGATGAAACTATTCAACCGAGACCAAAATAATATATTTTGATCAACATGACATAAGCAACTGATAATGTAGGAAACATCAGAGAATTGCACATAATCATTTGCATGGATGTACACAAGCATTTGCAACTTGTTCAAAGGAATGAGAATCTGTTTTTTGGATGTGCACAAGTGACACAGTGATCTGAACATTGAACAGGTAGTTTTGAGAATTTCAATTCTGATCTGAGAAATGTACGAAAGGGACTGAGAAAAACGGTAATGTATTTTAATCTTTTTAAAAGGTTAGTTCATGCAAAAATCACTTGAAAATCATCTTGAAAATGTGCAGAGGCCCTCTAGTGGACCCTGGGATTAAATACATTGCTCTAAGGGTCACAGACTATATAAAAGAAATGGCTACAAGTACTTCTGTTTCTTATTTGTGGGCAATTCAGAAGCTAAATCTGTGTTTTTCATGCTGTCAGGAGCGCGGCGTGTCCATGCTGACCGCAGCTCTGGAACAGTGTTTAGAAGTGATCTGGGGTGAAACACACGAGGTGCTGACTGACCTCACAGCTCCACCTTTGTGTAAGGAAGTGTCTCAGCGAGCCCTGGAGATTCTGAAGACCCTGTTCAACATCACCTACAGTGTGCACAGACAGGACGTAGACGAGGTGAATGCTGTTATTTCTTCCCCATGATAACCACAATTCCATCTTTTAACTCTATATTTAACTTAATTATATACACAATGGCCAGAAAAAAACAGGCAGGCCATTGTTAAAGATTATGGGTTAGTTTAGAATCTTCTATATGTATTAGTTTTATTATATTTTTAAACTGTTTCTAAAACTACATTTCTCATAATCCAATTTGAGGTCCAAAAAAATAACCTTTCAGCGAAGTGTTTTTAAAGATCTATTTTTTTATGTATTTAAAGAGCATTTTAATCATCTGAAGAACTCTTTTCTTTTACAAAAACATGCTATACACCTTTAAAAATTAAAGTACAAAAGATGAAGGGACTAAGCCAAAAAGAAAATGAATGAATGAGTACAAAAGATGAATGTTAAAGTTTCTTCATAGAAACATAAATGAAGAACCTGTATATTTAAGGGTGTATAGATTTCTTTAATTGTATTAAACAGGACATTTTGAGACAAACTAAACAAAAGCACAAAACATCACATCATTTTTTTTAAATCCATTGCTGATACTCACTAATGCTGAGTCTCTTACATAAAATAATTCTTGCAGGGTGATGTCAATAAAAACTGTTTTTATGAACTCAATTTAAATAAATAAATTATAATGAAGGAATGGATTAAAACATTTTGTTTCTAAAATCATACCTATAGGTTTTTTTGCATGTCATGTTTGTAGCTCTATGAAAGTGATGGTGATAGAGGAAATTAAAGCCAGTTATACAAAAAAAAGTAATTCACCCGTTTCTCTTAACAATTAAAAAAAACTAATATGCTTTTCATCTGTAAAGACTTTTTTTTTGTTGCAGTTTTTTTATCCTAATATATTAACATAATGGTATAATGTGAAGAAATATATTTTACCATCAACATTCTGGTTCTCTTTTTCCCGGCTCAGGAGGCTGCAGCTTTGTATCGTCGCCTAGCTGCAGTCCTGCGTCACTGCCTGCTCGTGCCCTGTGAGGGAGAGGACAGAAAAGAGGAGCTGCAAGGGTGAGAATGAGAATCAAGCCAGTGTGATGAAGTCTGGAGAGGTCGCTTGCTCTTGATCTTCAACTCTTCTGTGCTGAATGTCCACAGACACACAGTGAATGTGCTCTCAGCGCTCCCTCTGCAGTGCCTGGATGTTCTGCTTTCTGTTCGATTGTCTGAAGGTTCAGAGGAGTCTGGTGGAGTCAACATGGACTGTGTCCACACTTTGCTGCTCTTCATGGAGAAAAGACTGGACAGAGTGAGAATGAGCACGGCTCTTGTAATGCCAAGGTTAATGGCTTGATTTCGAAAAAATGCATAGACTGGAATTCAGTTTCCAAAACATGCTAAATAAGTTAAATGAAAAGAAAATGTACTTAATTTTTTAGAGGATTTTAAGGACAATATTTTGCTAAATGTTTTAGCTCAGTGTTAAAGGGATAATAAAAAAAAAACAAGGAAAACACTTCAAATTATACATAAAATGTAACAAGATTTAGCAGTGACTGAATCTGTATGTAATTACATTGTACTTATTTTTTTATTTAAGTACATATTCGTTATGTTCACCTAATATATTCATTTTTAAGTCAAACGTTTAAAAATATTTTTTTAAATAAATAAAATAAAAATATTTTAGATTGGGCTAAAATATTTTGCATGTGTACAATTCAGGGTCAGAACTCAACATGGGCTTCTGGCAAAAAATGCTACCAAAAGGAATAAAAGGTTACACAAATTCAATATAAGGAGGCAAAAAAAACAACATGTTTTGTCTGTATAGCGAGATGATCATGTGCCATTTCTCAGAGCACAAGACATTGGCCTTATTCTATTAGTCAATATTAATAATCGATATTACAATATCAAACATATTTTGGACATTGCAGCCCACCCTGTAATGATTTTCCTTAAATGTATTATTTACATACAATTTTAACCAGTTTGATGTTTTTGGAACAATCTATCGTATTCTGGTGGACTGAAGTAATTGTTCAAATATAAGTATTTGGCATAAAAGACAATGTGGACGTAATTAATGAGGAAATTAAAAAACTGCTTTTATGAAAGTAAAAAAAGCCCCATGGAAAACATTGGCCCATAATAAAAAGAATATAAACATTTCTGACCCTGGTACAACTTATTTCATGCTAAATGCTGTCTTTAAATGTGAATAAAACAGGGCCACAAGCTGAAGGAAAAGCTGACTCCAGCGTTGAACCTGTTGACGGAAAGCAGCAAAGCACACAGGGAAACTAGGCACTATCTCCGGCAGCAGGTACATCTCACATTTCAGTGTGTGTTAAATCTGTTCATGTAAAACTTAAAACTGCTGTTAGTTTACTCACCGAGGCCATCCAAGATGTAGTTGAATTTTATTCTTCAGTAGAACATTAAAGAAGACTTCAAATGGAAACTGAGGTCAAGGTGAATCATAAAATGCAAGCTAACGGCACTTTGAGAATTAAAAAAAACATATACTTGAGAAACAATATTAATACACATGGCTCTACATTTAAAGCTTTGGGGTTACCTATCAATTTAGTATTACTATTGAAGAACTTTTAAAACAATAAATAGCACAATAGCACATCAAATATGACACAGTAAATTCTTCTTATTATTCATGGTTGTGTACCAGGAGCCTGAACCTGTGCTATTTTTGAGCAGATCTTGCCTCCACTGAGAGACGTTGAGCTGAGGCCTGAGCAGGGGAACACACTGAGAAGCAGACTAGTGAGACTAATGACCCATGTCGACACTGATATCAAACACTGTGCAGCTGAGCTTCTCTTTGTGCTATGCAAAGAAAATGGTATGTAAATGCATCTGTTGAACCATGACATATGTCTTGCTGAATGATTCAAATTTTCAAGTAACATGGTATGAACGTGTTATAATGCGGTGCTGCATATATGATGTATTTCTGTAGTCAGATATCACTGCTCTGGTTTTTCTCTCTCAAAAAAACCCTTGCTTTATTCTGTGACATACATCAGTAACACCACCTCCTGATTAAACATCATAGCAGACAGAAAAAAAAAAACATTTACTTTATGGTATATTTGTTTTTATGTCTGATGACAACTATTGTGGTCCAATTTTTTTAGCAATCTATATTTTTAAAGATTACAAATCACAAAGGAGGATTACTGATTTTTTCCATGTAATGAAATAATTTGTGAAATAGCCTAAACTTGTGTTTTACCACAGATCTAATGTCACACAATTAACCAAGGGTTAATTAAAGAAATGAGTTGACTTCAGGAATATGAAGCCAGAAGTGCTAACTTATTCCCACATTGTGAGCTACAAAAATACATCCTTCCTTAAAGCACTGTATTCATAGTGTGGCCATTTGTATAGTTTTAAGTTGTCAGTCCAAACAACATTATCATTTTGTTAACAAATGATTCAGTGTTTTGAACAAATCACGTGAATTCAATGACCCTGACATAAAGACAGTCAGTTGCTTCATTCCTGAATAAATTTTTGCATTGGCTAATTGAAGAGCTTGATAAATGGCTCACTCAATGTATTATATATAATTATATAGGCACTTGAAACTGCTATGTTAATGCATTTGTTGCATCTATGAGCTATACAGTTTTTATCATTGCTCTACTCTATTCTGCAAAATGTCCTTCTGTTTTGGTCTTACAGAAATGACCTTTATGTGAAAAATACCTTTCTGTGACATCTAAAATATTGCTGCCTGTGTGAAATTCTTGATCTCCTCCTCTCCCAGTGAGCAGGTTTGTAAAGTACACTGGTTACGGTAATGCAGCGGGGCTGTTGGCAGCACGGGGTCTTCTGAACGGCCGTGGCCCCTCTCCTCAACCACAGTACTCCAGTGACTCTGACTCAGACACGGAGGAGTACAGACAGGCCAGGGACAGGATTAACCCTGTGACAGGACGGGTGGAGGAGGAACAGCCTGATCCAATGGAAGGAATGACTGAAGAAGAGAAAGAGGCAGAGGCGCTCAGACTCATAAATATGTTCAACAGGCTTTCACGGTATGTGTGTGTGAGAGATAGATTCCTCCACGAATGCACTGACAGTGGTGGACAAATACACTTGAGTAAAAGTGTAACTAGCTTAATAAAATATTACTCCAATAGCAGAATAAAGTTCCTCTTCAATTTGACTTCAGACAAAATGCAATAGTTCCTGATTTTTTATTCCTTCATTCATTTTCCTTCGGCTTAGTCCCTTATTTATCAGGGGTTGCCACAGCAGAATGAATCGCCAACTATTCCAGCATTTGTTTTACGCAGCCCTTCCAGCCACAACCCAGTACTGGGAAACACCCATACATGTGTTTGGATTGTGGGGGAAACTGGAGCATGCAGAGGAAACCCACGCCAACATGGGGAGAACATGCAAACTCCACACAGAAATGCCAACCGAACCAGTGACCTTCTTGCTGTGAGGCGACAGTGCTAACCACTGAGCCCCCTGATTTTTTAAATTTAGTTAAATATTAAATGTAAAAAAAAAAGTACTTTCAATTAACTTTTATTTAGCAAAAAAAGCCCAGATAAATTTTAATACAATTTTGTTAATTAAAACACGCTTTTATTACACAAATATAGACACGTCTACTTTCAATTATTTCGTAGAAGTGCTCAACAGTTGAAGCAGGTTTACGTTACAAAACACCTGACAGTCATGACCTAAATATGGTTATTATTTACAATAATAAATCGTAAAATGCGGTTGGAATATAAGTTACTTAGACTCTGGAAGAAAACAAAATCCCCACTTTTACTCATTATAAATCAGTTTGTAAATTCATTGAGTCGTTTATTGCGGATGCTGTGACCACATCATTTGAATCGCGATTTGGCTAGTGGAGCACAAACGCAAATTAATATATTCCGTTAACAAATTATTTGTTCAGTGCGATTTGTGAACCGATTTAACAGATGAAAAGATTCAGCTCATTCATAAACCAGACAAAGCATCGTGTCTCTACAGAGGTGTCGATTTCTCCTGTTAAAAAACTTTTTTACTTCACCAAAATGTATGAAATATAAGGAAGTTAATAACACAGTACTTTGTTTTGGAATGTATTGAAGTATAAGTTTCCAAAAAATAAGATATTCTTATACAGATACTTTAAAAATGTGCTTAAGAACTCTAGTACAATAAAAACCTTTACTTTCAACCACTGTTTTGTGTACTATTTAGTTCTCTTCTGATAAATATGTTTAAAAATGTACTGTTTTTGCTCACCACATCCGCTCAGGGGCAAGATCATTCAGCCGATGGGAGTGACCACTGACGGCAAACTAGCGCCGCTGTGTGGCCAGACGAGACACAGCGCTGTGCAGGAGGAGGAGGAAGATGAGCAAGATGATGATGATAGTGAGACAGAGCAGTAAGGAAGGAGTGGATGTCAAGATGATGATTAATAAGAGGCAAGATATTTTATACTCATAACAAATATAGTGATAAAACAGTTTCAATGATAGTGGAACAAACTATTTATATCTTAAGAAAACGTTCAGTATTTGTAACAATGAGATGTGAAGAAAGAAGCAAATGAAGCGCTCTACGATGTGATTAAAATGGGGATAAAAGTAATTTACATTATAACGCACAAAATAGTAGAGAATGTCATTTATTTGTAACAACTCATAAGCTAGAAGCTAGTCTATATTAGGAAGCTACTAAAAAGCAAAGGAGAAAGAAAGAGACAAAGCGAGAAATGGGCATCACACCAAAGACAGACAAACACTCCTGGAAAATGCTGCTGCTGTTGCCATGGTAATGTTACCATGGTAACAACAGGAAATGCAGTTCTACGGCTTTTCTTTTTTTTGGCGCTCCAGCAGGAGTGGAATGTTTACCTTGAAGAACTGCTGAGGCTGGTCTGACACTCTGAATGCTGGCACCCTACACCGAGAAGAGTGTATTATTCAACTCCTCAGAGAAATGCTTTCATTTACAGAGTGATTAGTCAGCACTGGGAACTTTGGACATGATTACAGTGTTTAGAGCAGGTTGCTTGGATGTACTGCTTGATTTCTAGTGTATTTTCCCCATTCATACTCATTAAAAATGCAAAATAGCAGCTTGTACGTTAAGAACAAATAAACAATGAAGAAAAATCCAAGGCAGTCTCTTGTGAAAAGGCATGATTTTCATAAAGTCATTTTCTTTTCTTTTATTTGCGTTTGTCAAATACAGGAGGATTCATGTACAGATGAGGGACGGGTAGAGAGAGACTGAAGCAACTGTACAATATTTACAGAAGAGAGAAATAAGCAAACCTCCAAAATAATAATAATAATTATCATCGTAAACAACCAACAGATTAAAAAAAACAAACAGTAAACACAGACATTTTGCACACTTTAAAATCGATTACATCCCTCTGCACAGTCATGTTTTCTTTGAGAAAACGAACAAATACACCTCTTTTTCCGCATTTTCTTTTAAAGAACAAACAGAAAGAACACGTTTTCATTTTAAATACAGTTTTTTTCTTTTGCTCTATTTTCTTTTTTTTTTGTTGTTGTTGTTGTTGACAAAAAAGGAACTACACACTGCTTTGATCCCGCGTCTTCTGTCCACATCCTGTCCGCCTTGTCCTTCAGTTTAGGGGACAGGACGCTTGGGGGTCTATGGGTGGCTCATTTCATGTACACCCTCATAAAACATGAGCATTATTATTCAAAATAATAACAGCAAACTGTCCCAGCTCTGGGAGGTAACCATGTATAAATGTCCATGTATAAATAATACAAATCATAATTGTTCATAATACATATTTATATATAAGAGTGTGCGTGGAACATAGCATTCAAAGCTCACCTCTGCCAAACCACTGCTGACCAGTGAGGTTTTCAACCCTGTTCCCTTTGGCACTATCGTTATTTGTCTCTGTGCAGACAACTGTCTTTACACATTTGCTTTTTTGTTGTTGTTGTTTTCATACCGTCTCCCTGTAGCTCCCGTCGCAGGGAGCTGACACATAATGAAAGAGAGAGAAATGAAGGCTTTACAGAATCATTTTATGTCAAAATGCAACAGCTTAAACCGCCACTGGCTCTTTCACATTCTGCAAAGGAAAATCTCATTTTCCTGCAACCTGGAGGTGCAGCGGCTTCGTCTGAGAGGAAGGAGTTTCTCCTCTCTCCAAACAGGACGTGTTTGGAACGTGGACAACTGAATCTTAAGCCTTGGTGCTGAGCGTCAGCAGTTCAATAAAGGAATTGAACAGAGTCTCCAGCCAGCCCTGGTTGGCCATGCACTGCTGAACCACCTCTTCCTGACCTGGATCTTCCTCTGCTGCCTGTTCAACGCTGTCCGTCTGAGGAGAGAGAGAGCGAGTGAGAGGACAGGGTTTTTAATCAGGGACACGGTGACGCATTTCTCAAGAAAAGCTCTGCATACCTCCTTTTTACAGTGCAGAAAGGTGTGATATTTGTAGTGATGAAGCGAGTGATAGAGACTGTATATTCGACATGTCTCTGTCGACAGCTTCAGGTCCTGACAAGAACATAATAGAGATTGGGTTACGTGCAAAGAAAGAAAGCTCTGAGACCTCAAGATAGACATGCATATGAAGTGCAATGACCCCAAAAAGATTTTGGACACTAAAGGATTTGCTTTGCTGTTCCAAACGTGCCTGACTTATTCACTTATCTGTGAAAAACAAAAGATGATGTTAAGGTCAAATTGGAACCAGATACGTAGGAAGTGCCTTTAGGTATTTTTGTAAAATACTCTTAAACTCTTGTAAAAGTTATATTAGTGTCAAAAAAAGTTCAAATGTATATGTAAAAACATATGCAGGCCTATTGACAATCCACTGCAGCACAACAATCTTTTCACTAAAAAAATGTTTTATAATATATTCTATAAAAGATTTATGTTAATATTTACTTAAATACTGATGTTTTGTTAGAAATAAGGGCGACGCGGTGGCGCAGTGGGTAGCACGTTCGCCTCACAGCAAGAAGGTCGCTGGTTCGAGCCTCGGCTGGATCAGTTGGTATTTCTGTGTGGAGTTTGCATGTTCTCCCCGTGTTCGCGTGGGTTTCCTCCGGGTGCTCCGGTTTCCCCCACAAGTCCAAAGACATGCGGTATAGGTGAATTGGGTAGGCTAAATTGTCCGTAGTGTATGTGTGTGAATGAGTGTGTATGAATGTTTCCCAGTGATGGGTTGCAGCTGGAAGGGCATCCGCTGTGTAAAACATATGCTGGATAAGTTGGCGGTTCATCCCGCTGTGGCGACCCCAGATTAATAAAGGGACTAAGCCGAAAAGAAAATGAATGAATGAATGTTAGAAATAAATATTTAGGCTTCATAAATTTGGACAGTGTTTGAGCAATCAAGAGTTATAAAGACAAAACAATTAAATTACATCACATTTATTCCAGGGAAATTTTCATACTATAAACTGTTCAAACTGTAATATATTCAAATGCACTTTTTTCTTAAAACACACACACACATACGCACACACATTCAAAACAAATTCTCAAATTCAAACAAATAAAAACGTTTGCATGCAAAAAAAAGCCCTGCTAAAAATAATGTCATGGCTTATGGGTTTATCCCAAGCTCGTTATGAAGAAGTGACTAATGAAATACAATATGGTTTTATGTGAAAAAAAACAAAAATTATGTTTTAGAAATAATTATTCATCAGGTCCAAATACACCCATATGTGATAACTTGATGATGGCAAAACCATTCCTTAAAACAATTCACAGAAGAAATAAAGCTAAATAAGTCCGGGAGTAAAATAAGTCAAATTGATGAATGAATGTGACCACATTATACAACAAAACATCACAGCAAATAGCAGATGCAAACAAATTATGCCTTTTTTAGCCTTTTTGCAATGACATTTAATCAGATGGTCCCCAGGTGATTTTAGTGGAGGTTTGAATTCCCTCAAGTTCACACAGGCGATATGGCAGATACCACAATACATTTATGATTTGATTAGATTCAGCAGCCTGCGATCGTTATGTCAATACTGCGATATTATGTGCCTATTTTACACAGCCAGTAACATTTTTAACTCAAAACTGCAACCAAAATATACTATGAATATTTAATTGAAATCTCTACGAGTCTGATGACAGCAATGAGAGTCAAGAAAATTTTTAGTCTTATGTGCTCAAAAAGCTGTACAGTTTCAGTTGTTTCAGTTTCAGATTTGAATTCACAATAAATCAGTCCATAGTGATGTATCCATACACCCCTATAAATGCAACATTTAAGCGTAGCTGAAGCATCCAAATACTTATTGGGGTCACTTGGGTTTGCTTGCTAAACAGCTAAACTAAATATGCTAGCATGCTACTTTACTTACTAAATATAATTATGTAAACAATCTACTGCAGAACTTGCCTGCTGTTTGGGAAGGCTCCTTTTGACTCTGTTGAGGGTTTTCCGGTTATAACTTTCACCACCCAGATGCACTTTAACCGCTCCAGAGTCCAGGGGGTCTGCGGTCATCTGAGGGAACATGTGCAGTGCCTCCTATTTAGGAAAGAACGTGAGAGTCAGAAACTGACTTGCATTACTCAGAAAACACAGATCAGGAGGTCTTGAGTAGCATTTAAGTATTCCTGAAAGCCATTGTTGTCACCTGATGCTGGACACTCATGTTGACCCTCCTCAACAGCCTTCGTTTCTGCTCGTTGAGGATGCTGTCAATCTTCCGCATGGGTGGGAGATAAAGCTCATCTGTGGACAAAAGGGGAGGAGTCAAGACAATCTAAGAATAAGCTGAGAATTTTGAGAAACAACATTATTATAAAATCACATTTATATAAACACATTCTTGATTTAAAAAAAAAAAAATTCTGCTTAATATTTTTATGCAAATGCATTTCTTTGAAATCAAAACCTCTTGTAACAAATGTCTTTACTGTAACTTTTGATTACTTATTACTGTATTTATTTACTTCTAGCAAATTAAAAGTGCAAACTGACATGATGTTATTTTTAACAAAACGAAGCTCCTTTTTAGCAGTTTGAAAGAACTACCATCAACAAGTAGAAACGTAACCACTGAAAAGTTTTTGTAGTAAAACCTGAAGCATCATTTTAATTCAAAGCCACATTGATGCCATTGTTTTCATGTTTAAAGGATTGATTAGTTCACCCACAAAATGACAATTCTGTAATTAATTACTCATTAACTTCAGTGGTTCAACTGTAAGCATACAAAGCTCCAAGAACACTTTGTATGCAAAAAACAACAACCCTGTAAATATGATTTGCCTATATCTTCTCTTCCGCATCAAGCTAGGGTATGCATTTGCTAGGGGTAGTTTGATGTATTTGCATTTAAGAAGTCAGCAGCGCAACACATGAGCATCACATTCCCCATAGTTTATGTGCACCCTGACCTGATATGAAAGATACATTTCAAACAACTAGTTTTTTTGCAATGACCAATCAAATGCATTCTAGAATTTGAAGCGCTACACTACTACTACACTACACCAGCTACACTACAGATGATAGAACAGCAGCTGATATCAGTAACTAGTTCACACATTAAAACAGTATTTACAATATTACATAGTATTACTGTAGTTTTCACAGTCTGCTTCAGTCCAGAGACATGACAGAACTGAGCAAATCACATGTGATCACAAATCATATCTCACTTATGCGAATCCTACACAGAATGCAGTGCTTTAAATCATAATGTAGGAGAAACATCACAAATCATAAGAAATCCTCTGCATCATTACAGTGTTACTGAAAATGTTCTTTTAAAAACATTTTCTTTGAATGACTTTTCTAGTAGTAACACTCTCACTCACTTTCCTTGGGCTTATTCCCTTCTTTATCAGGGGTCGCCATAGCAGAATGAACAGCCAATTAGCAACAGTTCCATGTTCAATCTTAAGGAGTCCAATTAGACACAGTTTTATTAAAATGCTATAGAAACTGTCACAAGGCTGTGACAAACAAATCATAATTGGTTATATTTAAAACAAGAAGGAGCCACTCCACGTCCCATCCTAACAAACTCTTCCATTGTAAATTATGTCAACACGTCAAACAAAGATACTAGTTTCAATGAGCTTTAGTGGGATTTTAAAGCAATATACTTTGATATTGCTAAATTCGTTATTTCAAATATAGAGCTCTCTGGAGAAAGTGAAACCGCTCGCACTTTTAGACGGCCTTGTAAAACAAAAACAGGACACAGCAGATTTTGTTCCTCTTGGCTTTGTGGCTGTACATCAAGACAACGACAAGGTTTGTTTGAGCTCGGGTCAAAAGGCTCGTTATTATATGCATATAGTATTACGATGTAATGTCTCGGCTCTGTATTTAAAAGTGGCGGTTTCTTTGTTTTCATTCTCCCGTTTGTGTATGCACGAGTGACACTTCTCTGTAAACCGATGGCGTTCAGCTGCGCGTCTAGCTCCGCCTTTTGGTACCCTTTTGCTGTGCTAGGTACCCTTTGCAAAGGGTACCCAAAAGTGGTACGGTACGGTTCGCTTTTAGGTACTTTTTGACAGTGGAAACGGCCATAAAAGCGTACCGAACCAAACCGTACCATAACACTCCGTGGAAACGGGCCATATATGGTTCTTCACTCGATTAAGAGTTAAGAGGGAAACACCATGAATATACTTATTCATTTGTGTCTTAATTTTATTTAAAAACATATAAATTTTAATTGGTAGTATATAATTATAAAATAGGAAACTGATGTTTTAAATAGTTTAGGGTGACATGGTGGCTCAGTGGTTAGCACTGTCACCTCACAGCAAGAAGGTCGCTGGTCCGAGTCCCGACTGTGTCAGTTGGCATTTCTGTGTGGAGTTTGCATGTTCTCACCGTGTTTACATGGGTTTTCTCCGGTTTCCCCCACAAGTCCAAAGACATGTGCTATAGGTAAATTGGGTAAGCTAAATTGTCCGTAGTGTATGTGTGTGAATGAGAGTGTATGGGTGTTGTTGTCCCAGTGATGGGTTGCAGCTGGAAGGGCATCTGTTGCATAAAACATATGCTGGATAAGTTGGCGGTTCATTCCGCTATGGCGGCCCCTGATTAATAAAGGGACTAAGTCGAAAAGAAAATGAATTAATGAATGAAATTGGCCATAGTGTATGTGAGTGAATGAGTGTGTATAGATGTTTCCCAGTACTGGGTTGCAGCTGGAAGGGCATCCGCTGTGTAAAACATATGCTGGATAAGTTGGTGGTTCATTCCGCTGTGACAACCCCTAATGAATAAAGGGACTAAGCCGAAGGAAAATGAATGAATGAATAAATAGTTTTAGGTTATTTTTGCACATTACATCAATTACCACTGGTTTAATATTTTACATTTTTCAGTTAAATTTGTCTTTAGGTCTGGAGAGATGACATCATCTGCTTACCCACATAAATGAGCTATGTGTACATATAAACACTTATGTTATAAAACTTAACGAAACAGCCTTCATCTTTTCTCTTTTCTCAGCATCTTTTCCTTGTCAATATTCTTCCAGTCTCACCTCATTGTGCTCTCTCTCAAACTCCCTTGCTTTATTAAACTTCTCTTTTATTGCTCTGTCTCTTTCTCTCCCTTAATCACCTCCACCGCTCCTCCACACATGCACTTTATATATATATCAAATGATGAGGCTCACCATTAGTGTCCTCCAGAGCCTGGATCATATCAGGGTCCAGAGCCGTGCTGACCAGCATCTCCACATAACTGCGAAACATCTCTCTCATGGCCCGACTGTTCATCCCACTGCGTGTTGATACTGAGGATTCACCACATGCAAAACACATGACAACAAACCCATAAGAAATTAATTCATATTCCAAATGAAAATTGAAGATATTTTAAATGAAATTGCAGAGATTTCTGTCCCTCCCCTGGAAACAAGTTTTGGTGACCACCGATTTGTTAATTTTCCTCTACACATAACAGGAAATGTGACATGAACTAATTCAGTGGCCATCATGGCACATATTGTGCTGATTACAGACTGTGTCAGTATCATTTTCCTGTTACAAAATTTTAACAATATTTGGTAACATTTTAGGGATTGATTAACATTTTTGAGTGCCAGATCAAGCCTTACATAAAAGAACTGCACTGGAATTATTTTAAAATACTTAGACAAGTCATATTGAGCTTTTATTGTCATTTTACTACATGTGTGGACATAAAGTGGAACAAAATAGTGTCTCTCGCATGAATAAACATAATCATAAATGTGAACACAATGCTGGATGTAGTAGCAATTTTAAACCTATACATAACTAACATACCGGAGCAGTAATATAACTATATTAACTATACATATGCTACACATACTTAAACTATACACAATACCTAAGACAGACTATACAAGTAATTGTACAAGGTATTATTTATTTTAAAATGGAATTATATAGGAAATATAATACTTTATCACTTTGAAATAGTGCACAGTATAAATGACTACGCCCGCTTTGGAAATGTATATTTTTATCCATTTCTCAGTGAATATAGTCAATATTTTTTTGGTGCATTTAAACAAAACAGTTTTATTTAACATTTATATTCATTAAAATAAGAGTGTGGTCATCTAACATAATTAGGAATAGAAATATAATACATTTTCAAATGAGGTGTTTTCTACAAAATTTTACGTTTTTTAACAATATTTTTATGGTTCTTGATTTTTCCTATTTATTCACATTTTATTAAAAAAATTATATTCAAATTATAAGCATATTCATTGGGGTGTACAAAATACTTTCACTGTGATCTTAAGTTATTTAGTTAGATTCGCTCTAGTTTTGGCTTTGGTATTGACTAATCTAATAAACACAAATATGTTATTGTAAAGCATCCAATAGAAAATATAAATTCATAAAAAGTCATTTTAGTCACAACTTAGTCTTTATTATTTTATCTAAATGCTGTTCTTTTAAACTTTACAATGATCAAAAAAAGAAATTCAGAAATTAACATCACCTAAAATTAATAATATTTGTCATTACACTGACTATAGTTATTAAAATAACTATTGTTAACAAATGGAGCTGTACAGTACAAGGTTAATGAACAAAAGGCCTATAAGCGGACTCATAATTTTCAATGTTGTAGGCCAGATTAACAAGTGAAAATGTTCATGTTTGAAAATAAGTCAAATGGTTGAAAATAAAGTCAGTCGTTATGGACAACCACTGTATATACAACAATCTGAAAAGTCTTAAAAGGAACTCTAAAATGAAATAATGAAATCCTTATTCGCAGTATTTTGAAGTGCCCTTGATATCAGTATTGTGCATGTGAATATCAGTATTGTGCATACAGTGAATGACTGAATATTCCATACACACCTTCATCATCACTGGGTGGCTCAGGTGAGGAGTCTGAATCGGAGGAAGAGGGCATTTCTTTCAGCCACTTCTTCCTCTTTTTAGGTGGAGGTTCTGCCTTTACTTTGACAGGCCTGCTTCTCGTCCTGTCAACACGCTTCTCTCCAACTCTCTTCTCCTCTTTGACCCTCCCGCGCTCCACCAACGCCGGTCTCCTGTCCAGCTTCTCTTGGGTCTGTCGCTGTTGGAGCTTCTTTTCCTTCTCTCGCTCTTTCTCCTTCTCTCTTTGTCTTTCCCTTTCTCTCTCCTTCTCCTTTTGTTTTTCCTTTTCCCTTTCTCTCTCTCGTTGTTTTTCCCTTTCCTTCTCCCTTTCCCTTTCTTTTTGTTTCTCCCTCTCTTTTTGCTTTTCTAGTTCTCGCTCCCTCTCTTTCTCCTTCTCCTTTTCTCTACGAGATTTCTCGATCTGCTCCCTCTCTCGTTCCCTTTCCTTTTCTCTCTCCTTTTCCTTTTCTCTTTGCTCCCGTTGTCTTTCTCTCTCCTTCTCTCGATCCTCTCTCTCCATGCGAGGTGGAGTCAGGCTCCTCACAGGTTGTTGTTTAGGGAGAGACTGGCGCCTGATGAGAAGAAAAGACATTTATCTTATCCAGGTTTCAATGACAATGAACTAATGCACTTGACAGTTCACAAGAAATCTGAACTCTGAAATTATTAACTCACCCTCGCATAGCTTTAAATATTGAATTCTGTGCGATGTAAAGATTTTTCTCAGCCTTTTGCATATGGTGACAGGGTCATTTTTAGTGATGAATATCAGTCACGCTATGCAGAAGGTGTGCTGTCACTGACATCAAATGTCATTAGTCTCATGTGTCTCAAAATCAAATGTCATAACGTCAAGTCTGAGGAACATAAACCATCTGAGAGCTGCTGCAGTGGAAGATCATTAGTAGATAGATACTTATATTCCTGTCAGACAAATATGGCACGTGAGGCCCTGTTTACACCTTGTATTAAGATACATATTGTTTATGCAAATTTAACAGGGTATGAAAGATTTTGAGCTTGTCCACTTTTAGGAGCAATCAAAAACATTCAGGCGGCCAATTCCATTTGAACATCCAGAATTGACCACCTCCTTACTGTCTACTGACCTAATTCTTCAAAATTATAGGGTGTGCCGTTGAAGCACACTAGACTAGATACTTTTTTTTTTCATCTGAAATTGTAAGTTTGGTTAAAAAGGAAGAAATGCAATGTTCTGTAACCAGTGCTGATTCTCATGAAAACCCACAATGTTCTACATTTTGCAGCATTCAATTATTTTCCTTTATCTCCTTTCATGTTCATATGCAAATTGCAGAGGCTTATTTCACAATATTAGAATAAAAGATCAAAAAAAGGCGTATATACAGACCTGCCCATAGACCCTAAGAACTCAGAAAAGTGGAGAAAAAATGGATTAAAACATCAGGTATAAACAGGAATGTGTTTTCCCTCGTCTGTTTTCTACAGACTAAAACGTACCTTAATATCAGGTGAGAACAGAGCCCGAAACATGTGGAGTACATTTATTCTGTGAAAAAAATCTGTGCTCCACAGAAAAAGCAACAGTATGAGGGTTTTGAACAGCATGAGGGTGAGTAAATGATCACAGATTTCTATGATTGACAGTAACTATTGCATTAACTGCTACATATCACAGGACCACAGTAGCTCCAGAAGGTCATTTAGGGTGAAATTACCTCAGTGTGAGACTGGGCCGATGCCAAGGTTTCCGCGAGCACACTCGAACGTAATCCTTTTTGTTCACATTCTCCAGGAATTTGACATATAAACGCTGATAGCGCATCTTTGCATCTCCAAAGTAGCCCAAATACTGCCAAAGAGTGACAGAGAGGACAGATAGTGTGAGCTCACAGTGGTGGTGGAGTACTAAATTTTAAGGCAAGCAGGCATGACACTATCACGGCAGACACTCACATTACTGGTAGCACAAAACTGCCGCTGTCCATCTTTGATTTCAGGAGCAAACTTCTGCAGCAGAGCTTTCTGGACCCTCCAGATTGGAGGAGGCTCTCGCCCGGTCTGCAGCGCCAGCTGAGAAAAGCAGAGACAATTAAGAATTTGATAAAGAAGTTTTAACGTTATACAGTGGAGATTAAAATAAGATAACCAACAATTTTTAACATTTCAAGGTGATGTAGTTCTATTTGTAGTTATCCTAACAGGAGTAAAAAAGTTACATATATTCTGAAGCAGACTTACAAAAGTCTTAATGGGCAATCAGTTCAACATTACAGCTGGAATTGTTCCCCAGTTCAGAAAGACAAGGCAAACATTTTATGAGAAGCATGATGTGTAAACAGATGTAAACAAATTGTCATGTTTATACTATCTACATATCCAGAGTGCGAATTAAAGGGGGGTTTGGGGGGATCTGACCCCGCTAATTAACACTTGATCCCCCCGAAGGACATCAAAACAAGATGTATGGGGAGTGCTGAGGTTTAAATAGTTTGCTCTGATCTGTAGCTTAAATTATATTAATAATTAATAAAAATTAAAATATGAATATACATTTGACCACCCCTATAATAGTTCATACCATTGTGAATGCATAATCGCCCCAATTAATTTATGCGAGAAGTCATTCAACAGACTAAAACTGCAGCTCAAGAGCACAAATAGATATTGTAAAATAGGTGTTTAATCTACGCTTAAAAGTTACATTTGATGCATAGTTTATATAGTTTGACTTATAGTAACTTCTAAAATAGCTAATCAGAGGATACTGTAGGTCAGAATACATTAAAAATCTCTCAAAACACTGAAAACGTAAATCCCTTTTATTATTAAATTGGATGGAATTCAAATAAATGCATACATTTCATTCACTGAAGCATGTATATTACACAAACTAACATTACTGAATAAGTTGACCCTCCCAATTGTAAATGTATAATTCGCACCCTGTACATATCTGCTTGTGTCCCGCTTATAACCAGGGCGGTCATAAAAAGCATTTCATTACATGCCGTACTGTGTATGATTGTGCATGTGACAAATAAAATTTGAATCAATTGTCAAAATAAAGTTAGAACTTATGCATTACAGCTTTTGACCACACAATGGAAATGCATGGGGCCAGATTTGTTTTCCAACTTTGCTCTTTTATGTTCCAGAGAAGAAAATAATTCATATAGGAGCCATACAATGGTAAGGCATAATTTTTCATTTTTCAATCCCTTTAAGCATCTAAATATTAATTCTATACATAAAATAACACAATAAAAACAAAAGCAGAGGATTTTCTTCTACCTTGAGTGCACCAATATCTTCTGTGCGCACCACAAATTCATCCCTCTCTCTGAAGATCCCCTCCCCCCCACTCTCGCTGTCATCATCCTCACTCTCTCCAGCAATGGCCGCGTTGGACTGTTTCTTAGCCAGGTGCAGTGACGTGATCTGAGGCGTCGGGGCATCTTCGGGGGTGGGGGGTGATGCTGGGGAGGGCTGGGGCAGCTCTTCGGGAGGAGGTGGAGAGGGGGATGGTGGTGGTGTGGCAGAGGGGGGCAGCGTGGGTGGAGGCGGGGAGGGAGAAGGGAGAGCAGGTGGAGAAGGGCTGGGAGGGAGGGAATTGTGCAGCGGCGGTTGTTGCGGCTGTTGCTGTATATTCTCCTCCTCTTCTTGAGACGGGAGAGGGGAGGGGAGAGAGAGAGGTGGAGGAGGAAGAGGAGATGGCGAGGAAGAGGTTGGGGGAGAGGGGGAAAGAGATGGAGGAGAAGGGGGTGCAGGAGGCGACTCCGACGGAGACCCTAAAACATGGTGTGCAGTTGAGAAAAGATTGAGGTATTAATATTCCATATGATTTTAATACCTGACTGTGGATGTGTTAAAATACTCACTCTCATCAGCCTTGAGAGCATCCAGCATTTCATACGCAGGTTCTTCCTCCTCTTCCTGCTTGCTCTCTTCTATCCTTATCGGATCTGCTCCCTCCTTCTCACTTCTGTCTTCTTCCAGCTCATCTCCTTCCTCCTCACACTCGGTCTGTGTGTCGCCTTTCTGCTGTATTTCATCATTTGTCACCTGTACAGCTTCTTCCTGTTCCTCGTCCTCACCTGGAATATGTGCCTCCTCCTCCTGGGGATTGGGCCTTGAGTGTGTTTCTAGCTGCTGTGACGTGTGTATGTCAGGCTCTGGTTCAGCATGAACATGCAGGACAGACTCTGGTTCTGAGGGTGGTGGGGGGGTGTTTAGAGAGACCGTTTGTGGAGTGGGCGGTGATGGTGTAGGAGGAGGAGGAATGGCAGCGAGGCTGTGAGGTGTGTCATAGAGGGCAGAAATGGCTGATGAGATGCTCTTCTGCAGGTCCTGGTTTTTACTGACAGAGTCCTCCTCGTCTGAGGAGAATGATGGCAGGGTCTCTAGGTTCCTCTTGAGCTCCTCGTCAAGTCTTTTGCAGGGTGATGGACAGTTACTGAGACCCAGGCTTCCATCACCTTCATTCTCTCCAAAGTGGGGAGGCGGAGGAAGAGGTGGTTGTGGGGATAATGGGCGAATGCCTCCCTTTACTGAAGAGGAATCTGTGGAAGTGCACCCATCCACGGGTGGAGCTTCAGTGCCTGGCTTCTTTCCCGTTTTCAAGAAATCCAGAAAGGAGGTTATGAAACCCGATTTCAGCTCTGAAGATTTTTCCTCCGTCTGAGAAAAGAAAAAGGGCAGAGGATAGCAGAATGGAAGAAAAATTGGACAAATAGGCAAAGATAGAAAACAGGGGCAGAAAAAAGAATAAAAAAGCCAGAAAAACTGCTTAAAAATGAATGTTCTTTTTGATTAAACATCTTTATATAATCAAATCACTGTAGTCCTACTCTCTTATATTAGGTGTGTCTGGAGAGAGGTAAAACACCTTACTGAACAGCAGGGTGGTTGATGATGGTTACTATGAATCAGTAACCTTAGCAACAGCCACCCTAGCAACAGCACTCTCCCTTTCTTTTATTGCATTTTTTAAGAACTCAGAACCGGGGTGGTCTGCCAATCATCTTAGTCTAGGGACATTGCTCCCTCTAGTGGCAAGAAGCATACATTGAGAACAGCGCTTTTTCCAGTCAAATAAACTAGCAAATAAAACAACTCCTATTTCATTTTATGTGTAATTACTAATGTATCCTAATGATCAAAATATGAGTGATTTATTGTTTTCTATTAGAATTACAGAACTAAATCAGATCTTGAATTAGAATGAATGCAAGTCTTACTGAGCTGGAGAGCTTCTGCATGGTAGCCCAGGCCTCTGGGGTCATTTGGTCATCCATGTCTTTCTCCCAGGACATCTGCAGATAAATAAAAAAAACAAAAACATTGTGCACACATGTAAAGAAAACGCATATATCTACACATTCTGTAACACCAGACCAGCTCTTCCACCCTTTTATCCAGAGGTTACCTGTTGCTGAGGCAACAGAGGACATTTCATAAGTGCATTTTAAACATATGGAGGACATTGTTTGATTAAGGCTGTAAAATGCCTCATGCTTAGGAACATGCTTTTCATAAGGTTTTACTTCTGTAATTTATAACTTTTTTTTTGCAATTGCATAAATCATAATTTATTTCATGTTCCATGTCACAAATTGCCTCAACTGGTAAATAACACTGTCTAACAGTATTATTCAAGGCTAACTAAAATGACTAGAAATGTGCTTGATAAAGCAATATTGGATGTCCCTTAAATGTTTAGTCCATTGTTTAAAAATGTTTAAATCTATCACAGCTGCCAACGCTTTGACCTGGCAAGTCCAAAAATTATTTAATCTTCTCCAAACACACCTCTTTCACTAAACTTTGCTCTAAATTTGTAGATTATTTGAGGGGATCAAAAAAAACTCAATATGAACTAATACGTGGGTTTGTCATGTTTTTGGTTCCTAAAGTTGTAAAAACAAGTTCATCACAATTTATTGATTGTGGTCTGTCTTTATGCCAAGGTTTTAAAGACCAATTTCTATGATAAAACACATCTTTCTTGAGATTATGAAAGGATACAGCTATTGCAACAAATAATGTCCTAATATACCAAACCACTGAATTGCCACTTGTTCTACATTTTACATAAAACATCTGTAGTTATTTAAAAATGTTCTGCTAGATTTCCACATTCACTAAACATTTTTGCAAACTGAGACTCACCTCTTGGGCTTTCTGCTTCATCTTTTCCTGACCACAGCCTATATCATTCCTGTTCATGTCAATTCTGTTTAGCTCCACACTGTTAGTGGGCCCTGGGCTCAGACCAAGAGATGGTGCAGATCCTACCGAACCATCAGACAAAACTGGATCTGTACTAGACATGGAGTCTGTCCTCAAAAGGGAATCAGATGTGGGCATGGAAGGAATAGGGAGCTTTATCTGGGAGGAAAACAATTAAGCATTTATACATAAGCCAATTCTTAAATTAATAAACATTATTTTTGTTATGGTTTCATTGATCATTAACAAATGCCTAATTTACTACTGGTACAAACTGTAACATTTAACTTACTTTGATTGGCTTGATGGGTTCCTGGTATTGTTGCTGAGGCTGATGCTGTGCATGCTGTTGGTGGTGCTGCTGTTGATGATGAAGTTGTTGTTGTACATGTAGGTGCTGCTGTTGGTGCATATGTTGTGGTTGGTGCTGCTGTTGTTGTTGTTGTAGATGGTGGTGCATGTGCTGTTGTAACTGTGGTTGATGATGAAGTTGAGGTGCTTGTTGATGGTAGGTCTGCCCTTTGTTCATGTCTCTGTGCATTTCCAGCATTTGATCATCTTTTCTTCCACGCCCTCTTCCTCGACCACGGCCCCTTCTACTTTCTCCCCCAGGCCCCAACATGTTTCTGCAATATGGTGGCTCAGGAAGAGGCCTAATGCGTGGCCTACCCCTGGGTCTTGGTGGACCCTCACGTTTAGGTTTGGTGGGTTTCCTCCCTCTTTTCTTTGGACCATCTTGTGGGAGCAGCTGTGGAGGAGGTCCAAGGGATTGGTATCCTGAGGGGTGGCAGAAATCTAAATCACTGATCAAAGGACTTAAACTCCCAACTCCTGAACCACTTCCAGACTTTCTGCAACTAGAAACAAGATCAGGAAGCAGATCTGGGAGACGTCTGCTGTTTAAGCGAATGTCAGCTGGAACATCTGCTTTGTCCTCATCATCTTCAAACTCATATTCTTGGGCATAGTTCTTTTTAGCCTGTGATTGGGTATTAGGGTCTTTTCGCTGTTTTAGGAGATGAAATGAGCTTGTTTTTAAAAGTTTTTTAGGTCTAGAGGAGCAAAAGATTGGTGAGGAGAGCCCCCCTGTCACAGGACCACTACCTACACCCACAGAGCCCATCATTTTGTTTCCAGTTCCATCCACAACATGTCCAGTGCTGCCCATCCCAAGGCCTGGGCCCTGAGACTGGATTAAACCCAACTGTTCTGTGTTTACAGTAGATGGGAGTTCATGGGATTTCAAGGGGTCCAGATCTAAGTGCATAGTATCATTGCCAGATTCAGACAAACTGTGGCAATACTGCCCATATCCTTGATCACCATGGTGACCCATCATGTCATATGCACCTCCGCCACCTGTAGTTTTAACAACATCCATTCCATCTTGTACTGATCCACGTGCCTCTGAAACACCATCCTGTCCCCCTTGTCCTGCACTTCCATCTCCCCCAGCACAACTTGCCTTGTAATCTTCAGAGCAGAACATATCTTCCATCCCTGGAAAAAAGGATCGATCTTCATCTTGGAGAAGAGAATCTGGAAAACAGATAGATGTCAATGGCACGAACCGTTGCTGCTCTTGGGTCTGACTCTGGTTCTGAGATGTTTTCCCCACAGGACTACTGGTGTCATATTGATGTTCTTTAAGCTGATCCAGCTGTGGCTGTGAGAGCTGTGGTTCTTGTTCCCTGGTTTGTGATTGGGGCTGTGGAGGTCCAGAAGATGGTTGCATGTGGTGAGGGTGCTGGTGAGGGTGTTGATGGTGAGAATGTGTCTGTGGCTGATGATGGGCATGAGGAGGTGGATGGTGTGAGGTCATGTGATGCAAATGAGAAGGGGCTGACATGTTCACATCAGGCTCAGACAAGAAATCATTCAAAAGTTCTGCTGCTGGTTGTTGAGTATGGTGGGACTGGTGATGTGAGGACATCCGATGTTGTTGTTGTTGTTGCCTGTGATGATCAGCAGTGTTCACGTCACCTGTACCAACTCTATCAGAAGGCCCTGTCCCTTCCCGACTATTTGTCCTGGATAGAGATCTCTCTAGCATGTCTAGTGGTGAAACAGAATTTTGACTCGACTGGCTTTGGTTTCGCTGAGCCTCTCGTCCATAATGAACCTCCATAGTTTGGGACTGTAGCTGGAGTTGAAGTTGAGAAGCCTGTGGCTGAGTGTCTACTCCTCCAGGGCCACTAGTACCTAATCCCCCTGCTTGTCCAATTATGGCCTGCTGACTCATTGGGTGTTGCTGTGTAGAAGCCTGTTGGTTGTCCATCTTGTTTCGAGTAGTATGCGAAAGGACAGATTGGAGAAGGTGAGCTTGGGAGGTTTGCTGAGATGGGTCAGGTGGAGAATCCATTAGTCCAAGTGTGGACTGGGTCTGTCGCTGCTGCAAGTCTGGAGTCTTTCGCAGGTATGGTAATTCTGAAGGATCCTGAGCTTTCTTAAGATCCATATGTGAGTGGGACATTGAATGTGGGTGAGGGTGCTGGGAATGCTGAGGGTGCTGGGAGTGTGATGGGTGTGTAGGGTGATGTTGATGTGTTTGATGAGGGTAATGGTCTCCTCTGCCATAGTGGACCACAGAACCGAGAGAGTCATGTTGACCATGAGAATGAGTGTGTGACAAAGAATCAACTGCACCTCGACCTCCATTTGCACCAGCTCCGGACAGAACTCTATCAGCTTTAGTTTGCTGCTGCTTTTTCAGAGACATCTCTAACTGGTTCTCTAAACCTGTGCCTTGACCACAAGAGCCAGAAGTAACTGTAGATGCACTGTTGGTCGTATTATTGGTCCGAATGACACTCTGTAAATGATAACGTTCTTCAGATGCCTTATTTAGTTCATAAGCAGAGAGTGACTTTCCTCCATCTCTACCCTGGGAAATGGACTGGGGCTGCGGTTGTTGTGAAGCTACTTGCTGAGCTTGTTGAGAATGATGTTGGGAGGAACTGGGTGCTGGACTCTGTGAGTGCAATAATTGCTGAATCAAAAAATCTTCCTCATCTTCCTCATCCTCCTCTTGAGATCTTTCTACCCCTAGCATATCTGAATCAGACTTTGATTTTGGTGGTGTTGTGTGATAAGACTGTGTTTGCTGGGGAGGCACCCTTGAGTCTGAGTAACCTTGTGGAGAAGACAGGAATGCTGGGGAGAGGACTGACGATAGGTACTTGCTGCCCCCATTCCCCCCAGGTGATTGTGCAGGTCGAGTTGGGGCAGGGGAGTGCAGACTTGGGCGAATTATTCCAGAATTACTTGAGGGTGAAGGGCTGGAATCTGGGAGGTGGTATGATCCTGCACCACTTGGTACACTAGTACTACCACCAACTGACCCACCCCCCACACTTCCTGAACTCCCTGCTCCTGATCCAGTGGTACTACTTGTTGTACCAGTACCACCTCCAGACACCATCAGGGCAGGTGAATGTCCTGTACCACCATAGCCCATTGAAGGACTTCCTGCTCCTCCGAGAGATGGTGGTAAAGAACCATATCCCGAATCAGAGCCATAGACCACCTCTGCTGAAAACGAACGCCCTGTTGTTCCAAGACTTCCATAAGCTTTTCCAGATCCTGCAAGGCTGGAACCAAGATCCTGGGCCTGTGGGGAACTGAATCCTCCATATGGCTGGGGCAGGTGAGAGGGGGGTGGCTGACTTGGTGAATATGACTGTTGTTGTGGTGGGGTCTGACCAGGAAGGCCAGGGGTTGGTTTGACAGGAGCAACAGGAGAGCCATATGTGGACAGGCAAGGTTTTGGTGGCTGCTGCTGTGTAGCTGAGGATGACACTGAGGGGGGTGGTGGAGGTGGGGGTTGTGGTGCTGACTGAGGTGGTGGTTGCTGCCTTGAGGGTGCAGAGGAGGTACTGGATGAGGCATTAGGATTAGAGGCAGAGGATGAAGAAGAAGATGAGGTGGAAGAAGCAGAAGGAGGGGTGTGGGGTGTTCGAGATGAAGAAGAGCCAGAAGAAGAGTAGCCGCTACTTGAGCTGGAACTCTTCCCTGTTTTCCCAATACCACCACCTGAACCAGCTGAGGAGGATACTGAGGAAGTGGTATATGGGGGCTGGATAATTGGACGGTAAATTTGCTCTGATCGGGGTGAGGGTTTGGGGTCAGATGATGGACTCTGCTCTCCCAGTGGACTACAGTTTATGGCAGAGCCATGACGATGATGGGGTATCTGCTGGTATCCTGATGCACCACAACTAAGATAGTGTTGCAGAGGATGAGGTGTGGAAGAGGAAAGTTGAGACTGTCCAGGAGAAGGTCTCTGGTAGTGCTTGATCACGCTATCTTGTCTGGGGATTGCTCTTTCCTGGGACTGTGGAGGTTGAGGGGGTGCAGAAGAAAATACAGAGGAATTGTAGAGTTGAGATGACTGGTCCTGCAGCTGTGAGGACAGCAAATTAAACTGGGGGGGTAAATGGCGGGATGATGAGGATGCAGATGCTTGGGGTGGAGGAGCACTAGTAGGTTCTTGTGGCCCTCTATATGAACCATTCCCACTCTGTGAAGACAGAAGACGGTCAAAGCCAAGACTTGATTGGGAGGGTGTTTTAATGTGCAGCAAAGGATCATGGGGTGACAGGAGACCATTGGAAGTAGGACTGAAGGTAGGCGTGTCCTGCAGAGATAATGATGGGGTCACTCCAGGGAAGGAGCGCCCTGAGAAGGATGCAGGGTGCTGATATGCCGACAGAGCAGAGGAAGAGGGAAATGAGCCAGAGCCAGGTAGTGCACCAGAAATGAATAGCTCTGCAGGGGCTGGGGTATGCATTGCTACAGCAACAGAGAGAAAGAAAAAGAAAAAGAAAATGATTCAGCAGTTAATGAGATGATTCTTTATTTCAAGATATAGTTCACTGTTTTCAATTAGATAACACTATATTCAATAACTCAGAATACTAACCAGTTTGCCAAGAGGGTGTCCGAAATTGGGAGAGAAGGGAAGAGGCAGAAGGTGGTGGCTGAGCCCCTCGGGATTCCAAAGCAGAGATCAAGTTCATAACTGAAGCGTCTGGTCCTGAGGGACTGGCATGATGTAGTCCAGTATCAAACAGACCTGAGAGCCCTGTAAAAGATGATTATCAAAACAAAGTCTAACACCTGCTAAAAAAAATGTCTTCTTAAAACATAAAAAATAAAACTAAATTGAAATTCATCATTGCACTCGAAAGGCTGTATCTAACAGAATGAGTACCAAATTGCTACAAAAAACTACAACTAGGGTTTCAGTATACAACAGGGTTTCAGTATTACCTATACATTTTTCTAGAGCTTACCTAAGCTCCTTCCTGCACCCCATGCCCCGCCCTGTCCAGAAGATCCTGGATGATGATTTGTTGCATATCCTTGCAGGGGGTGTGGTGTAGCATAAGGTTGACGATGAAGGAGTTCTGAGTCTGGATGGGAGGATCTGGAGCTCCCATAAACCAAACTGTAACACAAAAGAAAAAAAAAATGTAATTAAAGGAATGGGTAATGAACACATTTAAATGAAATAATTTATAATGTTCATTACAGCACAATATTGCTAATTCTATTAGGCATACACTTTTATTATTTAGTTCAATATCTTCAGTATTAAATAGACATAATAAAAATACAAATAAATTAAGAAAGTACCGAGAAAGAATTGCACATAGGTATTTTGATCAAAATATTTGATACATTTAAATATAAAGGGTTAAATGGAAAAATTATATTAATTATATAATTGAACAATGACTACTTCATTTTCTAATTATACAAAATTACATAATGAAAGTATGGCTTTTTTATACAGTCTTGCTAAAAGATCAACCACTGAGTTTTCTTTCATAAGCATGTCATTTGAAAAACTAACAAAACAACAACTCACTCTACTGTTAAAACTCTGCCCTGTGACATTGGGATGGATTTTGTTGTTCCCCTTCTCATCTGACAGTGAAAAAGTCTGTTGGGCTCTCGAATTATACTAAATCCCTGTATAGAGTATCAGTTGACCTAGCCTGGCATTATCCCTCTCACACCACAGCCACACACAAAGATTAGCCCTTTAATCAGCCTACTCACTTCCAGATCCTCCCTCTCCCTAAAATCTTGCAGGATCTGATTTTGCCCGACCATCTACAACAATCATCACACCCTCTAATACATTATCAGGATCCTCAAAATCACCAACTCCCTCTATAAATTAGCTAAATATGCTGACTCATCAATATGCAACTCGTGAGCGATCATTTACAAATTAATTTTTTGTATTTTGTCTCCAATTTACCACTGCCCTGACTGGCGATGTGCAATGATACAGAGCGTAGCTTAGCATTCTGATTGGCCACTCTGCCTGTTGCCAGCCAATCAACTGTCTTTTGCAGTCTTTGCAGACTGTCTCTGTTGTTCCCTTTCATAGAGAGTGGCCAGTTCAGTTGACAATGGCGGTTAGGATGTTGCTGAGGTAAGACACAGAGCGCTCATTGATAAAAGCTCTCCACCGACTGAATTGCCTTGGGAACCCCCTCCCCTCCATCTTCAACAGGCTCTTAGTGTGAGTACAGCTCAGTTAGTCTAGATCCCTCTCACTCCGAGACCAGAGTGGGAAGCCACAGACACCACATACTGAGTGAGCGCGTGGTGAGGGGGTGGGTGTCATTCAACACAAGCGCTGGAGTGGACCAGAAAATCTATTTTAAATCCTATTAAAGAAAGACCTTATTCAAACCTGCATCTTGTAGTGCAGTATTCAAGAATTGCCCAAACAAATCTCTACAATCTATATGCACAGCCCCTCATTAAATAATTTACAATTCAGTCCAGACAGGATGCAAGAATATTGTCATTCTCCGTTAAATAGACTCCTGGGCTCAATAAAGTCACTGCAATACATGTCTCCCAAAAGCCCTTAATAAATCTGACAAAGACAACTGATGTCCATCCTGAGGGGGTTCCATCTGGGAGCATGTCCATCTCTTTTAAAAACACCCTCATCTTGGAGGCACAAGGCTCGTGTAATTAACTGGATAAAGGCTCTAATGAACTGGGCTAAACATTTAAATGCATGAGTGAGAGCAGACATCCCTGCTGCCAACTGCTCCACTGATTGCACCTCTGGCATAATACGTAATGTACAGTGTCATGACAAAAGTCCCCTTATGATGTTTTGATACATTGCAGATTCTGTTTGATACCGATTCTTCTGTGAAATGGTTTTAAATTACGCAGTGCAAGGCAAGCTCATAGTTAAGCTGAGTCACTGCTTAAAAAAAAAAAAGTCATAGTATCATGCAAGAGTGACATGTAGCATTAAAAAGAATTTGGGAAAAAAAAGTTAGAGATAGAATCTTGTCTTGAATTGGATGTGAATATTATTAATTAAACAAAAAAGTACATATGATAAGCCCTGACAGGCAGATGTTTCTCCTGCTACGGAACGTATTATCTTAAATAAATAATATATCATAGCATCAGTACTGTCACTTCAAACGCAAGAATCTATGTACGTAATATAATAATTTTGTACAACCAAAGGAAGCAGTTTCACTTCTAGGTAAAATGAGGTTTGATAAGAATTAAGCAATATTTGGCTCTTAATCCCAACATGGCAGCTCAAACAAGAAGGAACAGATGACAAACTTCAGAATAATTACGTAAATTGAAGCATGAGGAAACTTCTTCAATCAAAATCACCATGAAAATCTTCAATAAAAAAACACAATTACATCCTGTATTGTGACATGTGCACTGGATTAAGGGTTATACTTCTCTTCTCCAGCAACCTGTCATTCACAACAATTAACTAACAACAATGATCCAACAACAACAATCTTTCATATTGCATTTCACTTAAATAAATCTCAACAGGGAAGACAAGAATTTAAATCTGATGCTAACTTTAATGACAGTTTCCACTTCCAATGCTGTGCCAAATGTACAGCAATGGTAAAAATTAAGCATCTCCAGATTTATGACTGAAAATCATGTGTTTGAGTAAAATGTAATTTTTGCTTTAGTCTGTAAACTACTGACATTTCTTCCATATTATTTATTGAATTATTTTTGCATAAAATAACAAATAAGGTGACATCTTTATATTCCTTTTTAGACAACACAATACCAATGTTTTAACTTCAGAAGAGTTCCAAAACCAGTACTTTGTAGAATAAACCTGATTCTCAATTACAATCTTAAAACATGTTTTGAAAACATCTAAATGACAATATTTTAAATTGAAAAGAAATGGTATCTGGCATTTACAAAATAAGCAAATATTACATTTCTACTCAAAGACATACCTAATAAATCCAAAGAAAGGGTCTCTTATTTTCCCCCATATGTTTGGTTTAACAGAATAATAGCTAATTATGCAAAAATCTAAAATAAAAATTGTATGCATTTGGACCAGATGCACAATTTTAAAAAAATAATCATTTTTTTATTGGCTTGTGCCAATGTTTTTTTAAATGTTCTTCACATGGTTCTTTTGTGAACTGCCCAGAAAGGTTATTCTATGTAAACACATGAACCAACAAACAAATAAATAAAAATAATAAAAACCCGTTGAAGCTTATATCCAGTCATTTCTTCCTCAACCTCTGCTCTCCTTTCTCACTTTGTTACATCATGATACATCATGTTACATCTTAAACCTTCAGTCAGTTAATTCATCCTGTTAAACTTCGCACCTCCTGTCTGTGTTCTTTAGCTAATTAGACATAATTTGACAATGGATAAAAAAACAACAGGTAAAAAGCGTAAATGTGAAAAATAAATAAACAACAATAAAAATAAAAGGAAGGGTTAAACTGGAAAACATAATTGAAACCACTGTACAAGTCTGCCCCTAATTATATAGGCAATAATTCAACACAGTCCCCCCAACAGGTGCAAAATGTTTACAGCCTGATGGGCAACTCAGTCATGGCCATTAATCTCCATTAGAAGCGTGCAGAGGTGTGTAGCGGATGTACGCTGCCCTAAGAAGGACAGAGGACCTGATGAACCTTCCCATTATGGACTCATAGTATGCCTTTCTCAGCTTCATAACCAAGACACAATGTGCAGATCGTGCACAAGCCCTGCCAGGCAGCAGTGCCATTATTTTATGTTTATTCTCATTCAATATTAACACATGCAACAACGTTTTCCATTTATATGAATCAATATTGTAAAATGTGGTGTCCGACACAGACCCAGTGTCATTTTGTTTCATTTTATGCTAATTGAACACTTCTTGGTGTTTCATCATTATGTAATGGCTATGCTTCCAATGACCCAAAGTGGCAGTTTCACCATCTAATATTCATTCAAAAGCAGAAGCGATTTTGGGAAAACCAGAAGAGAGAAGATTCAATACAAAAGCATTTCATTTCATTTCATTTTATCCGGCGGATGCTTTCAGCCTCTGCAGCAGCACTGAAGCTTGTCCATCATCATAAGCCTGAACTCCTCATTAAGATTCTGGATTCTATCAATCTGCCTGTGAGTCTACAGAGATGCTCTTGAGTCAGAAACACAATATTAAAGAAGACGGCAGAAAATTCCTCATTCGGCTTGCTAAGACTAAGAGTCATTCAGAGATATTGATGCAGCTTTGCATAACCAAATACTGGTGGAATGTAACCTGTTACAAAAACTTCAACCACAAGACAGCATTCATAATCTTTATTTCTTAAAAGTCATGAATTCTTCATACATACACAAACAAGGGGTTTCTGGCTGCCCTATTGTTGGCCTGGCATGCACGCTAAGAAAAAAAGGGATCCACTTGAAATGTTTTAAATGCAAAAATGATACAAGAGTTCTCGACACTTTATGACATGACAGATTTTGATTGCACCTGTGTAAAGAACCTATAATAAGTGTCTAATATAGTTAGATAGATAGATAAGGAACTCCAATGGTAGGTACCATTAGCACAGATTCCACTGTGAATACACCAAAATTATTATAGATAATTTCTAATTTCTTAATATTTTACTAAGCTTGCCCATATAACAATAGATGAAAGTATGCTGTAGGTGTGCAGCCAATGTACCACTGACTCCCTGCAAGCACCGCGAGACACTAACGCCACCAAGAATGATTGCATGCGCGCTCTGGAAGCTGCTAAGATTGATTTGGTTGTCACGGCGACTGATAACGTACATAGCCGGACGCCTTTGAACTGTAAGTAGGCCGCGAAAATAGGGGAACACGGTTGAACGTACACCGAGAGCACGATCTGTGACACTCCCGTTTTCAGGTAGAAGTATTTTACCACTAATTTGGGATGATAATGCAGCATTTTCTTAAAGTGTCATGGCTGTTTTTTTTTATTTGATAACCAGATGTGAAACTAAACATATTAATAATTAGTCAAAAAAAATCCATTGTTTCTTCTAATACGCTTTTCTATGTGTTACATTTTTAAACATATTACATTATTAGTCGGTCACATTTTCTATTTGAAAGCTCTTATATGAATACGTTTGCACTGCGTCTTACGTTTATGTTTACAGTGTGCACGTCTCGGTCACGCTGTAATTTCAGTCAGGAACACTACACACAATTTTGGTACGCCGCCAAACGACGGTATCCTCAAAAACAGTGGTGACCTTTTTTCCTGTAAGATTACAACAATAGGAATGAGGTTATGCAAAGTTTTCTTATTTACTGTGCAGTGTCTGACACTACAACTACAAGCCGTAGTTGTTCATTTGGTATTTAATATACAGCCAGTGTTATGACATGTGTAACTGAATAATGCTTGTGGACTCTAAGTAACTTCACCTCTGCATTGTAACATTTAACATTAAGATAAATTATTTAAAAAGATATATTATTTAGATTCAGACAAAACACAATACTTGCTATTTTTACTGACAAATACGCGTTAGCCGCGGAGAAAAGCTGCATATATTGTAGCTAGCGACCATTTCATCCCCAAATATATGGGACTGCTCGTAATTGGTCGCCTCCGAAATAACGCTTTGTCAACGTGCATTTTGTGCCACGCATTACTCGCCACACCGAATTAACGTATATAAGCACGGCGTGTAATGTCCGGTTTGATGCGCCTCCAAGGCAGAAGGCTTGATTTTTCATTTTTGATAATACGCTAGCAAGCTAGCTAGCAACATCATCCCATCCCCCCTCTTTTCGCCCCTCTCCCCCTTTTCTGTCTCAGTCTACCTTCCGTATCACGCATTAACTCTCAATCGCATTCCTTGCATTTTCAAGACACCCCCTCCTCCCTCAGAAATGACAATACCGATGGCTGTACGTGGAGCCAGCGACAATATAGCGCATGCAAGTGAATGAACACAGCACTGGGAGCGAGAGTGGGAGAACATGCATTGCACAGCGTCCGTCCGTCCGTCGGCATGGGCATTGTTACAGCCAGCTAAGCGCATTTATGCAACCAGCGCATGGAAGTGGACTTGTACGGGCGCCCTTACCTTGCCTTCGCCGATCTCTCGTAACTCCATCCCGTTCCAGCGCCCAGATCACCGAATCCTGTGCCAGGATAATTTCTATCCATTAAAAGAAGAGACAAGGGATGAAGATGGAGAGATAGACAGGGGAAAGGGGAGGGAGGTATTTCCTAAAATTCTAACACACTATCTCTCCCGTGTCCTTTCCTCTGCGCTCAATGTCTGTTTATCTCTCCCGTTTCACAAGCAAGTCCTCAAGAATAGGACCAGCACAGAGGGGGAGAGGAATGGAGGGAGGAGAAGGAGGAGGGGGAGATGGAGGATACAGAGGGGAGGCGGGGAGGGAGGGGGGTGAAGTATTACACCAACCACCGCCACCACAAAAAATCCGGTTTCTTCCTTCCCTCCCCTCTGTTGCCCTCTGATATATCTCGATGCCTATTGTCCTTCGCGGCAGAAACAGCGGCGCGGGAGAATGCTCTGCATGTCGAATCCCGATGCCATTGCTCGTTACACCCACGAGACGTACGACACGTGCTGACTGTACCCTATTTCCTCTTAGTTCTTCGCCTACTGCATTGCCACACAAAAGGTGAGATACTAGGGCTCTATAAATAGCAGTCTAGCGCGTTTATATTAAGCTGTTGCGCCCCAAATATTTACATAATGGACGAACACCTCTTCGTCAGAAATAAAGTGGCTTGTCGTTGCCAGGTTCATTTTAATCCAATGGAATTAAAATAAATGTGCATTATTGCTATTCAAAAGCTCAAATAAACGCTACAGCGTATGGGTTTGAAGTAGTTATTTTCAGGTATTCCTCCAAAAAGACGCCATTTTCATGAGTTAACTAACAGACGCGCGCGCGCGCACACACACACACCCCATTCGCCGACTTGTCACACACTCTCACACACACATACGCAGGCTGTCTGGAAGTCTCGTGCGCACTGCCGCCTTGTTACAGCACAGAGGCACTACTGAGTGAGTGAGGATTGGACGCTCTCTAGTGCGCTCTGTGATACTGGGAAAGATAGAGCCGATGATGAGTGACAACAGCGGCTAATGGCAAACACTCTGGAATCGATTCAAGGGGTCACGCGCGTGCCTTTACACTGTCCAACGATCAGTCAGATCCAATCAAGTTTATTTAGTCATTTTATTAATAATGAACATTCAATTTAAAATGTCTAAACTCTTTAAAAATGAAGCAATGATTTATGAAAACATGGCATTTCACAATAAAACCTTTGGTAGCAAAACATTGGTAAAGAATAAAAAGGCAAGCTGTTAAACAGACAGCCTAAGTGTAATAAGTTAGCCAAACAGTGACTGAAACTACATTTATTTGTCTGTGGCGCACAACCACTAACTTGAAGACTCTGAATGTAGCTGTGCACTCCTGTGCACCAGTGAAATAAAATCCATCTTGTAAAATTCTTTTTTTTTAAATTCTCATTTCTTGGTCATTCCTCATTTTAAGATTATGGTGGCGCAGATGGAGTCGTCCTGTAAAGAGCAAAGAGAGGTATTTTAAAACATATTCTCATTTTGCAGCAGATATACACTGCATATAAACAAGCAGCTTTTACCCAGAGTATGGCGGTGGAGGTGCGTCATGCTGACCACTGTGGGTCAGAGCCTCATTGTATGAGGGGAGACCTGCAGCCGCAATACCAGACAGGGGCACAGATTCAGACACTGGCTGCCCATCCGCTCCCATTTGCACAGGAACACTGGAGATGCAGCATCCATTAGAGTGATATTGCCACATAAAAGGCATTTCGCATGCAGTGGTAATGATAGCATGCACTTACCTGCCCCCTCTTGCATTTTTGCCTCTGTTCTTGTAGCAATAAATGCCCAGCACAGTGGCTATAATCACTACCAATACAGCAGCCACGATGCCAGCTGACAGACCAGCCACATCAATTTCAGGCACCTTCTCTGTGGAAATCAATCAATTGGTTTGGCATTCGCAACAAATGCCCATTTTATTGCTTTAGTATTTCATTTAAATAAAACATTACATTTGTGTGTCACTATAAGACTATTGTAGCAAAATTATGTACAGTCGTAGCTAAAAGTTTTGAGAATTACATAAATATTGGAAATTGTAAAAGTTGCTGCTTAACCTTTTATAATAGCAATTTGCATATACTCCAGAATGTTATGAAGAGTGATCAGATGAATTGCATAGTCCTTCTTTGCCATGAAAATTAACTTAATCCTGAAAAAAACTTTCCACTGCATTTCATTGCTGTCATTAAAGGACCTGCTGAGATCATTTCAGTAATCGTCTTGTTAACTCAGGTGAGAATGTTGACGAGCACAAGGCTGGAGATCATTATGTCAGGCTGAT
This sequence comes from Danio jaintianensis, assembly GCA_903798115.1. Classification (NCBI taxonomy): domain Eukaryota; kingdom Metazoa; phylum Chordata; class Actinopteri; order Cypriniformes; family Danionidae; genus Danio; species Danio jaintianensis. The sequence goes on along the minus strand of CAIGQV010016547.1, from coordinate 14,069,953 downwards.
TGGGTTAGAATGGCAGACTTGACATGTTAAATGGAGGGTGATGCTTGAAATCATTGTTCTTCCATAGTTAACCATGGTGACCTGCAAAGAAATGCGTGCAGCCATCATTGCGTTGCATAAAAATGGCTTCACAGGCAAGGATATTGTGGCTACTAAGATTGCACCTAAATCAACAATTTATAGAATCATCAAGAACTTCAAGGAAAAAGGTTCAATTCTTGTTAAGAAGGCTTCAGGGCGTCCAAGAAAGTCCAGCAAGCGCCAGGATCGTCTCCTAAAGAGGATTCAGCTGCGGGATCGGAGTGCCATCAGTGCAGAGCTTGCTTAGAAATGGCAGCAGGCAGGTGTGAGCGCATCTGCACGCACAGTGAGGCGAAGACTTTTGGAAGATGGCCTGGTGTCAAGAAGGGCAGCAAAGAAGCCACTTCTCTCCAAAAAAAACATCAGGGACAGATTGATCTTCTGCAAATAGTATGGCGAATGGACTGCTGAGGACTGGGGCAAAGTCATATTCTCCGATGAAGCCCCTTTCCGATTGTTTGTGGCATCTGGAAAAAGGCTTGTCCGGAGAAGAAAAGGTGAGCGCTACCATCAGTCCTGTGTCATGCCAACAGTAAAGCATACTGAGACCATTCATGTGTGGGGTTGCTTCTCATCCAAGAGAGTGGGCTCACTCACAATTTTGCCCAAAAACACAGCCATGAATAAAGAAAATACCAAAACACCCTCCAACAGCAACTTCTTCCAACAATCCAACAACAGTTTGGTGAAGAACAATGCATTTTCCAGCACGATGGAGAACCTTGGCATAAGGCAAAAGTGATATCTAAGTGGCTCGGGCACCAAAACGTTGAAATTTTGGGTCCATGGCCTGGAAACTCCCCAGAACTTAATCCCATTGAGAACTTGTGGTCAATCCTCAAGAGGCGGGTGGACAAACAAAAACCCACTAATTCTGACAAACTCCAAGAAGTGATTATGAAAGAATGGGTTGCTATCAGTCAGGATTTGGCCCAGAAGTTGATTGAGAGCATGCCAAGTTGAATTGCAGAGGTCCTGAAAAAGAAGGGTCAACCCTGCAAATACTGACTCTTTGCATAAATGTCATGTAATTGTTGATAAAAGCCTTTGAAACGTATGAAGTGCTCGTAATTATATTTCAGTACATCACAGAAACAACTGAAACAAAGATCTAAAAGCAGTTTAGCAGCAAACTGTGTGAAAACTAATATTTGTGTCATTCTCTAAACTTTTGGCCACGACTGTACATCAAAACACATTAAAATTTTATTTTAAATATCAAAAAAGCTATATGTTGAATCTTCAGCTAAATCAAATATGCACTTTTTAAGAAAAATAAAATCACTTACTATGACTGCTGACATAGTCTTTCCAAAAAACTGCCTGTTGGAAGACAAAATATATACAATCAAACATGTTCTGCAGATTCTTCAGTTTTCCAGCATCTTTGGCATACTTGAACCATTTCCAGTAGTGACTGTATTATTTTGACATCCATCCGAGGGACTCAAATAAGACTATTGAGAAACATTCAAATGTTCAGTGATGCTCCAGGAGGACACAAAGGAAACATAACCAGGATGAACATATCCATTTTTTCGTATTTTATTGAAACTTTCTTTTTTTCCATCTAGTACTGCCCTTCAGAAGAGTTTCCCAGATTAAGTACTTTAAATAAAAAAAAATATCATCCACTGTGTAAAATCTGTGTAATATTCCCATTTTTACATATTCTGCAAGGGGATCCCAGACTTTCACATAACACTGTCATGATATTATTTTGGTTATCACATGTTTCTTTGGTTTTCACATTTCTTTCTTACCGTCTTTATGTCATCTTCAAACACTTCTCTGGCCTCTTCATACGAGCAGATTTCCTCAATGCATTCTCTCTCTAGATTGCCAGGCACCACTGCCTCGAAATCCCAACTGTTATACAACAGTTTACGGGACAGAAACGAACCTGCTGACTTCTCTTCTAGGAAAACTGAGATACACAAGCAAATATTAATCATAATGAGAATCAGCTACATGCCATAATCATTTAATGCACCATCATGCATTTAATAATGTATTTTCACAGACAGCAAGAACAGTACAGTATGTAGTAAAGGTAAATAAATGGCATTTAACCACAAAGAAATGAAGAAAAAAATTATTGGTTAATTATTTTGCATTGAGGGCATGAAATAATGTTTTTAATGCACCTAAACTACTAATCAGGTTTATGCAAAGGTAGTCTATTTCATCATATAAGTCCAAAAAGAGGAACAATAACAAAGAATACCTAATGGATTAGCAAATATAATTTTTTTAAAAAGTGTTTCAGTTTTTATCATTACCATCATTTCCATTGAAGATCACTCTGCCCCAAACAAGATGCAGCAGGGATAGTAAGCTCAAGCATATTACTGAAAACCCCAGCATTATACCTGTTCAAAAGAATATTATAACAGTCAGTGTTTTGTGCATATTATTTAAATAACGTTTCTTAAAAATTCCAATTAAAAACAGCAATTTAATGCATTTGCTTTCCCTTTTCATAAAAGTGACAATTGCTTAGAGAATGTAGCCTATTTGTTTGCATAGGGTCTTTATGTTTTACTCAAACACAGAACTATATTGACATTTAAAGGATTCTGGCTTGCATAAAATCCTAATTAAAAGTGGGCAAAGAATGTTATCAAACTAAAAGAAAAAAACAAACAAAAACATGTTCCATCAACATATTACAATCTCATACCTATTAAATACAGTAAAACATTTTACAAACTGTCAAGTGGACACTCACACACAAATAAATAAATGAAAAAATTATGTTAAACTGAAAAGGCTTTTACAATATCGTCCTCTATCGGTCACTGCACTTATTATTAGGAATTATCAAATTGTATGCATGTAAAAGTTACAAGTCTTAATATTCATAAAATATCACAAGTGATTCATTCACCGCTTCAGCTAAGATCGACAAAACAGCAGCAGCGCGAGAGAAAGACAAAGTGTTTTTTTGTTTTTCATTTAACAAATATACATAAAGAGTGCGTGTCTGCAGATTGTTTCGGACAACAAGCTGTACCACAAACACGACAGAACGTAGAAAAGAAAGTAAAACTACTGCCTTTGCGTCTAAAGACAAACGACACAGGTAAACGCCCGCTTACCTTTTATTATACTCTCTAGTGCTCCGTAGCCTACAACAAGTAAACTTTAAGGGCTAAAACGCTTTCCTATTTCTCCAGAGATGTCCCGTCTTGGTGCAGTAAATTGTTATACCTAGATCATTAGTACAAAGAATTCACATATTCGAGGGTTTTGATTAAAACTTCGTTCACATTCACCTGTTTCATTTACAGCGAAACTCATCACGTACGCGACATTCCAGTTTGACAACATACCTCACAGCCGCGGGCGTTTAGAGGTGTGGCGACACGCAGCTCACCTATAACGCCTCCAAAAACAAACGTGCTTTAATTGTCCCAGTGCCAAATGTCTTAAGTATTTGTATTTTTTTTTAATTATGTTATATGTATTTGGCCTTTTATTGTAATTTAAAACAAAATGAAATTCACGGCCAGCTTGAACGGCTTCCGGTTCCTTCAGTTCATTGAGTCTCGTTTGGATAAACCGTCGTTTTCAAAGGTTATGAATGGGCCTCTTTTTTTTCTTCCACGCAGGAGATTACCTGAGATGAGCTTTTGATGAAGTCGAGTCCTGTACAGGTGATGCTGGTCAAATACTATCGCTTCAAAACGAGAGGAACCCGTCAACACTGCTTTTACGTTTCAGTGTTGTCTTCTCGCGGTGGTTGATTACCATGAGGGTATCACCGCCCCATATGAAGAGTTATTAAATAATTGTATAGTAATATCAAAAAAATGATCCAAGTCCTGTTTTATTTCCAATGTATGAATTACTGCTATCAGTGAAGTGATATAGAGGAAATAATTTAATCTTGTATCTATTGGCATTCTAAATTGAAAGAACAAACAAACTGATGTTACTTCTAAATGTCAATGATTTTGGCTATTGTTAATGTTTCGTGTTGTACATTGTTATATGTGGACAACTTTCCTGCAAAGAACAATAAAGTATAACTCTATTCCAATAAATAAGTCAAGCACAACTTCTTACACAAAAGATGGTTTAAAGACATTTTAATCGTGTACAAAAGAATATTGTTAGGTATAGATACAAAATGGTGTCTGACATCCCTCCAGATTCCAGAGCCAAAGAAAATAGCTTAAATTTAAAAACAATTGAAATGATCAGACTTAAGAAATGAAGTTTTATTGAAATGTTTTGAATGAAAACCACTGACACAATATTGGATGATTTTAACAGCAAAATTAAATAGTGCTTTGTTCTTATTTGCAGCTGACAAACCTGATCTATGACAGAATTTGTCCCAGTTTGTAAAAAAAAAAAAAAAATCCATGTCCCTTGATTATAGGCCATAATGTGTGTGTAGCAACTCCCTCGAGAGTCAGGTATACCACAAGAACTGCTATAGTGTGACTAAGGAAAAACACCTAATCGTGTTTTTCCTCACCCTAAACTATGGCGGTCTACCATATACAGACAGAGTGTGGCTTATTCCCTCACAACACTGATTGTTAATATCATGCTTTTTAGTAAATTCATTTGGCAATTCCTTTGTATATTTTTTCCATCCCTGTCTACATACGAAGGTGCAAAAATAACAAGTAAAGCACGTTATATACAATAACATGTGAACCCGGAGACAAACTGTCTTATTCTGCATACACACAGAAATAGAAGTACCTTCAAATTGAAATAAAAACAAGAAACAGGCTAAAATAATTTCACAATAAAACCCATACAAATTGTTCATTTTAGTGTTAAACTACCTTAGAAAACTACTAAGACAAAGCTGGTGTGCAAACATATACAGTATAGTCTTTGGTTTTTATGAATACAAGCATTGCAGATTCTGGACCCACTGTTTTAACACTACTGCTTCTCCTCTAAAAAAATACTTAATTATTAAAACCACCTCTTGTCTTAGTCAACCCACATTGCTTTATCATGAAGTGATTAATGAAAACAAGCTGGCTGAATATATTTCTAGCTTCTGATGGGCAACAAGCTGTAGAGTCAACTAGATCAGCCGTTTCAGTGCAGTTTCACCGACTAAATTAACCCCCAGAGAGAGGACATACTGATCAGGGCAAATAAAATACTTTCTGGCGTGTCTTTGAGAGTCAATAACCCAATGTGTATGACATTGAGTTGACACCAGAAGATTTGTGTGCACAGCCTATGGCTGCTTATGTGGTTGTTGAAAAATGTATTGTCACTATTGGTCACCACCTCTGTAGTGAATGATTTAAAAACAAGATCTCTGTTGTGGCACACAATCAGAACCTGAACTCATACCATGATGGAAATAACAAAATACTGTGCTGAACTCTAAGATCAAGAGCATGATTCTATAGGCACTAAAATAAAAACAAAATAAGAACTAAGGTCCCCATTTCCCACAGATTTGCTCTCATTTGATATAGCCTAGTTTCTCCTTGGTAACCCATTCATACACACATACTGTAAAAGCCACTAACACTGATGCGTACAGTGCGTGCACACATATACACACACACACAGGCACAGACATACAGACACACACACATAAGGCACCAGGCGTGAGAGTGAGGGCTTCAGTCTCCAAGGCAACGGTGCGGAGGGCCAGTCAGAGTAGGGTGCAGGGACAGCCACCACTCTTCTGCTTCCCTGTATGATTAGCGGGAAGCGGTGGACTCTCTGTCTCCTGAAACTTCCTGCAGAGAAATGGTAATGCAACTTCATCACAATGCACTACACTCTCAACCTCATAAGTGCACTTCTCCATTTCAGATACCTTATTGCTCGCACGACCTCCATGAAGGCTTCATCCACATTGTAACGGTTCTTGGCTGATGATTCCATATAGTGGATCCTGTTTTCTCGGGCGAATGACATGGCTTCCTCTTTTGAGATCTATAGATAACAAAAAATATAAAACCATAAGAACTGATAGCCATAAGAACTTTTTTGGATTTTGCAGTAAAAAAAATATCTCATCGCAACATTACCACTCTCTGCTGGTCAAGATCTGATTTGTTGCCAACAAGAACCATGGGAAAGTCATCACGATCCTTAACCCGTAATATCTGAGTGTGAAATTTCTGAATTTCGTTATAACTGAAACAGAATTAACAAAAACTCATTAGCACAATAGCCTTATGAGCTACATGGACACAAAAAATATTCAGAAGAACACAGAGTTCATGGATAATCAGTATTGTTTGAATATTATCTGGAACCTGTACATAAAAAAAAAAACTGTTAATCATAACAATTCTATTAAATATCTTCCTGAAGCAAAATAAGAAGTAGCAGCATACCTATAAAAAAACTAATGTAAACAAAATGTCAAATTAAAAGACTTTGAAATAAAATGTCACTAAATAGCAGAAGCATTACAAAACACCAAATTCAGCTAATAACAGAAAACCTTTAGTATACATTTTGATGCTCATTTACACATCAACAGTATTTTGGGAGCCTGTACAAAAGCAGGTTTTAAAGTTTATGGAGACAAAGTGCATATATATCATTTAGTCATTAATATATCATTAATATTACTTTAGATATCTTGATTAACTTTAAACCTAATGTTGAATTTGAATGCCAAAAAAATTAAAACAATAAAACAAAACTACACATTATTTACAAATAAATACGTAAAATGGTAAACTATATTTACCGATTGCACCCCAAATGGAACATATATAAAGTGATTTTAAAAAAAAATGCATTTATGCAATTTATATTAGCCACAAAACAACCTTCAGCTGTCGAGGTTCCTAATAACATAAACACTCATAACCTGCACTCTCATCACACACACATTTTGTGGTTTACTTTTTAAAACACAAACAGCCACATACACTCTCTGTTCCTGTCACACAGAAAACTACCTATTCCCCTTTGTCTCACAATCACACACACACACACTCAGGAAAACACCTACCTGCCACTGTCATTAAGAGCAAACACCAGTAAGAAACCCTCTCCAGAGCGCATGTACTGCTCTCTCATTGCTCCAAACTCCTCTTGTCCTGCTGTGTCGAGGACTAATGGACAGGCGAAATGACAAAAACAAAACAGACCTCAGATAAATACATGTTGTACACAAGATGAGATGATCCACACAAACAAATCATATTTTTGGCACACAAAATGCGATGGTGATTGACTAAAAGCTTGCTTTAAGCACAGCTGGCATGGTGTTGTACTGACAGCAAGTCAAAACAAAACCTGGGCAGGAACCCGTAGTCAGCAATGAATCATAGTGATGCAACTCTGACCAAAATCTCCCGACTGAGGGAGCCTGTGGAGCTTTTTAACACTCATTCCCTCCTACAAAGAACACATTAACACCAACATACTGTCTAATCGTGTCTCCTTCCCGTCCACGGTGCAGATTTTAGTGTAAGAGTCTTCAATGGTTGGGTCGTAGTCAGACACAAAGTACGACTGTGAAAGAAAACAAAGAAAACATCAGTTGTTCACCAATTCCTCAACGAGGGTTTAACATGAAGGAACATGCAGAGAAAAGCACACTGCACTGTGAACTTCACACAACTCTTACAACACACGCACTGTAATAATTATTACTTCGTATTTGCCCAATATTACGCCATAAACACATCACTGTTTCATACAAAAGTGCTCAAAACGCATTACCTGGATGAACTGAATGGTGAGGGCGCTTTTCCCCACACCTCCACCGCCCACGACCACCAACTTATATCTTTCTTCCGTTGACATGGTCTTACTAGTCCTGTAAATATGTAACATTTGGTTAGAAACGATACTAATCGTGTATTCTTACTCGACTGAAATAGTTTTAATGGAGTAAATGTATCCTATCTAGCATTAAGGTTTAATACCGCTCAAGGCCTGGCATCGTTTATAAAGCACTGCATTAGGTTATGTTATAGATTTAAGCGAGTACGTGTTATAATACTATCTCCAGGTTTCAATCTATACAGAACAAGAGTATTTGCAAAACGAGATCTCTGAAGAGGAAATAAAACATACCGTGCTGGTCTGAGCAGTGATCACCGATAACTCTTCCGCAGCCGCCTTGAGTAAATTAGCCTTCTAGTAGCGCCTCGAAAGTCAGACAACTTAACTTAGTCCACTGCCAACCCGCGAGACAACTTTAACAGATTGTATCCGCAAGATTTAACCTACAAATTCTCCCTTCGCTCGGGCGATAAAACCATCTTGCTTGGGGAGATGAAACGCAAATTCCAGGCACTAAGGAACGTCCGCCCTCTGGATTTTTCTTAGTGATTTCTGGAGTCCCTCTTGCTTCCGATAGCTTTTTTTCATGACCAGGGGCAACTTTTTTTCGGCTCGAGTGTATCTCATACGTACGCCTGAAATAGGCGTGGCTTTGTAGTTGTTTTTCTCATCGAACGAATCGTTCTGTAACCGGTGAGCCACGGCGAGCTGCAATTGGCTGACGCGAAGAACGATTCTGCTGTTACTACGCCTGTATTTCCGCAATGGAAGGCAGGCAATATGATAAATGTGTATTTCGAGCATCGTCTTTCCCATATTTGGCCAAGGGTCTGGCGCGTATGCGTTACAGTAGTAAATGTTTATTTAGTGCGTTAATTCAGCATTCATTATGTTTCATGCAGCTCAAGCGATATCAGTAATTTCACAGTTATTAAAAACGGAGAAAATGGAACATGTTGAAAAGGTTTGATGTTATTATGAAATCCGACCTACTTTACGTTTGTTAAAGTGTAATTCATATGTAAAGTAAATTCATATTTCCTATGACATATACATTAAGTCTATGCACTTAAAGTTGTTTTTCCTGCATCTGTGATAAATTGGCGACAATAATAAGGAACTAACGCTTGGATGATCAGGCTGCGTTTTTACAGAATTAAACAAAAACATCCCCAGATGTGACTAACAGTGTGAGGTAAGCTTTTGGAGGCCCACAGTCTGTCACTGTACGCCTTTACTCACATAATTTATTCTGAAACGGTAGGCTACTCCTAATTGGGACTAAACAAATACAGGAAGGGGGCTATATTTTAGTAGCCTATAGCAAAGACATAAAGCTATTGAAGAAGTAAATTAATATTTAAGAATATTTACTATTAAGTGTTACCTTTCCACCACAGAATGGCATAGGTTACGCTTAGGACTGAAAAACGTTTGGTGATCAGATTGGTAGTTTAATTTCATTAAGACATGAATGTACTAAATTTGTTTTGACTTCATGTTTTTTTAACTCTCAATGTGCCACTTGCATTTTATGAACATTTAATAACGTCCACAAAACCTAAAATCTTCTTAAATTTTCTTATCAAAAACAAAAGTTCCCTACATCTTGGATGACCTGAGGGTGAGAAAATTTAAATAATATATTTTTGTGTGAACTATCCCATTAATCACAGGCCTGATTTCCACAGTGTTGGGTAAAAATGTTATATATTACTATATATAACATAACATACTTTCAATATGTTATGTTATTATCAACATATTACATTCTTTAAAAAGTAACCAAGTAACACATTTAGTTATTAAAGTGATTTAAGATTGTAATAATATATTACTTTAACATGACACTGGATTCAGAGGTAGTGGGTGCCATGGAGTGTAGGATGATTATATATTTTATTGCTAAATCTGTACATTATACATTTAGCCACCAAATAGTACAATGTTGCTAAAATGAAAGAGACAGAAAGGCAGAATAAAATAATTGTCTTTAATGAACACTGTTTTCAATACAAGCTATAGTGTTAAAATTCCACCTGCAAAATACCCCTTTATAAATAACAATTATCAGTGTATCCCAATAAATAAAGTCACAGGCAAGCTGTGCGTTATAACAGAAAATAATTGCATTTGACGTTCAGCCTTTTATACACGTCCAGTCTATTAGATGACATGAGTTTGCCAAATAGCCTTGAGGAACATGCAACTTCATCAAATAGATAAGTGAATTCACACACTCGTACATATGCATCTTCATTTAAGTTCCTTCAGCTCATTAGGGAGCTACTGAATAATTACAGTTCTGAAGAGTCCTCGTTTACACCTGTATCTATAAATAGCACAGTCTGTACAACCAGTCCCTCTTCAACATCTGTACGGCAGAGCAGCCTGTCCCACTTTAATACGAGGGCCAAGTAGGACCCCAAGCAGCATGCGTTCTCCCCAGTCTAGTATTTTGTTAACCGTTAGACTGACTGGAGAGATGGGACTGTGGTCAACATCCATACCCTCCACTGCTTCAACACCACCAGTAACCTCCTTCTCCAAAGCCTCCTGCGAGGAAGTAAGGACTCCACATGATCCCTGAGTCTGTCTGTGCGATTGTGTGCCTGAATGGTTCACTGGGTTTGTTTTTTGTGGCTGCTGTTTATTGCGGTTTGATTTACTCTTCCTTCTTTGAGATCTTGAACAGCTGTGTCTTGCCGAAGTCTCCTTGTTGATAAACCTGCTCGCCTCTTTTGGTTCTGTTCTGGTTTCTGAAGCTAAGACTCTGCTCCGGTCATCTAACGTCCTCGTCTGGTCACCCGCGGGACTGTTTTGCTTTAATTCACAACTGTTTACTGATGACCCCTTCTGGTGAGTCTGAGGAACTGCACTCGCTGGCGTCAGGGAAAGGGTAAGGCCTTTGCGTTTCTCTGCAAGAGATGGAATCTGAAGGTAAGTAGGCTTAGCTAGGTTGGACTTTGGTGCATCTTGCTGTGTCTGAGATGTGACGTCGACCGGTCTTTGTACCTCTACAGGATTTGTGCAGAGAGTGAGTGCGCTGAGCTTGTCTGAAAGAGATAAGGTAAACTCGGGCTTCAACAGCTCGTAGCCTTGGCCTCGGCTCTGAATATTTTCCTGCTGGCTGTTTTTGTTTTCACAGTGCATGGTTGCTTTGGAATCTTCAGTACGTCCATTAATAATACTGTTGTTGTCCATGTTGTTCTGAAGGTTCAAGTTAGTTAACAGTGGCACTGTGGAACTGCTGTTGTTTTTTTCATTGGTGGGCTGTGGGCAGTTATCCAGAGCTTTGACTGACTGCTGAGCGTGAAGGTTTGAGTTATTATTCTTCAAAGAAAGAGTTCCCTGAAAGAGCTGCAGCTGCCCCAGAAAATTAAAGTTGGGTGAAATTGTAGGTCTGCGCTCTTTCACAAACCTGAAGGAATGATCAGATATTGATATTATGAATCATTCTTGTTTTCATCACCAGATTCACTCTTTTCTGGTGCAAAGGCTGGAAATAACAGAAGATGCATAAAAAACAGCTTATGCACATTACCTGTATGCATGATCCAGATCCATTTTTAGGCTGTACATGACGTAGGCCACAGCAAGCGCAGGAGAGCGAGAGATTCCTGCGGCACAGTGAACCAGGACTGAGCAGCCAGCTGACATGGCCCCATCTAAAACAGATCATTTGATTATGTTAATGAAATATTATGCAAACAGGGAGACCTATTAAAAAAAAATTAATACAATTTTACCATGGAACTCAGCCAGCATTTGAAAAAAAACCTCATGTAATTCAAAATAAAATCAGGCCAAAGCAATGTTTGTTTTCAGGAGGTCCAAAACAAAAGTTCCAGCTACTATCGGATTCTTTCTGAATTGCTTATTTCTCAACATTAATTTAACTCATATTTTTGGTATTGACAGGAACAAAAACATGTTTACGTATTAATACAAACTCAGCCAATAGCTTTGTGATGTTTACATTTTTTGCAAGAAAAAAATAATCAAGTACTTGATACATAAATATGATTTTTTTCACCTCCAATTTACATAAAACTAAAATATATTTCAATAGTCATACGTTTGTTAAGCAATGCCAAATGTATTAATGATGTAATGCATTTGGGATGCAAATCTAGGCTGATGTAAGCAGTGGGGTTCAGGTCCCTCACCAATGAAGTGCAGCGCCTGAGGGATCCAAGGGAGCAAGTCGTCCCGCAGGGAGTCGTCGATCGGGATACGGAGGTACTGGGACTGGGGCAGAAAGGAAGGTTGTGGGCAACATCGGCTCACACTCAGCACGTATGAAATGCCTCGGTCGGACAAACCATCCTGTGGTGCGAAAAGCGGATTATAGGTGAGAAAGTAAGTTTAATGTTGTGCACAGAAAACACTCATGAGAACAAACTAAGTGTATTGCATGACAGTAATACTTATAAATAATTTGAGAATTGTAAATATACCTGCGTTACGTCAGTCTCTGCACCAAGGTAGAGATGCGGCAGAATACAAGACAACGGTGGCCGCTCAGACTGACCGTCCCTGTAGTACACCATCTCCTGATTTTATCTAAAATAAGAGAAAATTTAGCGTGAAGCAATATAGAAATACAAAATACACCGACAATTACTGAGTGGGTCTATGACGCAGTAAACAGACAGACATAATCCCCCAAAACAGGCCTGAAATTAAAGTTTTAATAAATAGATTTTTACCATTATAATCCAACAAGTTATGTTTATTTATAATAAACTTAGAAAGCTGGTACTCACCAGTTCAGTTATAAATCAGCAGAATGCGCAGGAAATGCAAAAATGTTGCAGAAGTCCAGCGAAGCGGCTACGGTTCTGTTTGCAGCACAAACTGAAGGAAGCAAGTATCGTGTTTAGTGCATTTATGAATCTGCTTGAAGATAAAGAGCTGCTCGATCTGTCTTCTCAGCAGCTGTGTTCTCGTGCTCCTCTCCGTTCTGTCTGCGCCTCTAACGTTATTTGTTGTTGTATGTATCTATACCTGCGCGAGGGAGGAAAAAGATGAGGTCATCCCCGTTTCCAGAAGCTAAGAATAGTGCAATTCAGTGTGATGTCATTTTCAGCCAATCGGAGCGCAGGCTTGCTCTTTGACGCGCGCGCGGGCACGCTCTGTTTGTTCGCCATCATCAATTTACCCTGAAGACCTCGGCATTTTTATTGTGATGAATCGCGTTTTACTCCCTGTAGCCTTTCAGACTGAAACAAGCTGCTTTTATTTGCAAATCCAACAATTGCGACTCTCCAATCATTCTAGATGTTTTTTGTAAACTCGTCTGCAACGTCCCACATGATGGAGCAGTGTTGCTGTTGTAAACAAAATGTATTATTCAGAACGCTTAGTTCAGTGCTCCAGATTTACCTATTGATATCATATTTATAATAAAACAGCCTTACGCAGTGCACTGTACCCAAAACAATTACGTTGTATTTATGTTTCAATGATGTCATTTGTTTTGATCAGTCTGGAGCACTAAATTAATTTTATTTCTGAAGCTGCAAAACCCAGCAGAAATACAGTATTGATAATGTGCATTTGTATGCTAATGCATTTCTCTGTAAATAGTCTCTCAAAAATGTAATTCTAATACTTCTAGAATAAGACACATTTGTCTTAATCTTGCATTAATTTAGCAGGTTTCCTCCACAGTACATTTTCTTTTACACTTAATATGCAAACATAATGGCGTCACGGTGGCGCAGTGAGTAGCACGATCACCTCACAGCAAGAAGGTCACTGGTTCGAGCCCCGGCTGGGTCAGTTGGCATTTCTGTGTGGAGTTTGCATGTTCTCCCCATGTTCGCGTGGGTTTCCCCCACAGCCCAAAGACATGCGCTATAGGTGAATTGGGTAGGGTAAATTGTCCATAGTGTATAAGTGTGAATGGGAGTGTTTCCCAGTGTTGGGTTGCAGCAGGAAGGGCATCCACTGCTAAAAAATATGCTGGATAAGTTGGTGGTTCATTCCGCTGTGAGGACACCAGATTAATAAAGAGACTAAGCCGAAAAGAGAATGAATGAATGCAAGCATAATCACCTAATAATAAACTTTTTAATGATTTTTCAGTATAAATCCTGTCTGGTGATTTGTTTTTTCCCTGAGTGTTTTTTAAAGGAATATTTATAACGTTTAAAAACTTTTAATTCTGCCCTCTTACAGTCGTAAGGTTCCCTAAATAAATCAATACATAAAACAAAACCACAACACCAGTCAGTATGTTCACTAAATTAAAATGTTGCTAATACACATTTCTTTCTCAACAACTTAAATACTGTCACCCATTACATTTTAATCCTTTACATAAAATATCATCGACCATTAAATCGGCATAACTTTGTTCCTTAAGATAATACTGCAAAAATGTGACTGTATAACTTCTTAGTATCTTATTACTTGCTTTTCTAGTGCGAATATCTCAAGCTTCGTCCGTCACAACATATTTATTTGAGAAGCAAAATTAAATACTAATTTTTAAAAAATGTATCAAATTAAACAATTTAAGACAAATAAATATGTGCTAGTAGGGTCTATTTCAAAACTAAATGACAATCTATGCATGCACACTCAGATAATCTGTAGTTTATCCATCCTGTCTTAAGTATGTTTAGGCATTTATAACAAAAAAACAGAAGAAAATAAATTATTTCATGCCATGAATTTTGTGAACCAAATACTGTGCTATGATTCAAGATCTTAAATTGTGGAAGGGTTATTTTTTTATTCTAAAGCTTACAATGCTGCTTCTTTCTACTCACCATTAGAGTACTGTCAGCTGCATAAACATGGAGAAGCATGGACATCTATTTTGTGCATGTACTTTAAAACAGGTCTGTCAGCTCACCTGATCTCAGTACTCATCCTATCCTACGCAAACACACACACACACACACACACACACACACACAAAGAAAACACCTGGTTCGAGTATATGGCATAATTTTACTTTCACATTATTCAGTACAGAGTAAATTTAATCTAACACAGGTATCTGACAGGTTGAACAGCGATACACCGGGGCTGCATTAGCTAGCGGATACTGCATAGACACGCGCACACACACACACACACACACACACACCATGACTGTGACTCTATTCAACTACAATGACGATGTCCCCAGTACTGCATCTCAGCGTCAAGGAAAGCGAGACCCCCAGCTCAACTAATAATGACAATGTTGCAGAAATTCCTTTTTTTTTTTTTTCCACATGGATCAGACAGATTAACGCCAAACACTTGCTGACCAAAATCGTAATGATCCCTGTATGTGATTGACAGTTGGCAGCTGCTTTGGTCCAGTGCTCCCCCTTAAGCCCGTCCTCCCAGCCTAAGAATGTGTGCATGTGACGACTTTTCACAAAACTAAGTGCTTTCCCAGGTTTTATCACTGCAAAAGAAAAGTATGGGTCTCCAGCTGTGGCCAGTCGCCACTCAAAAAGTTAATAGAGCGTGTGTGAGGATTTAGTAATGAGGTAACCACTATCTACTATTCATTTCAGTCAATAACTGTGCTGGAAGAGCGACAGATGTTGTCGACTTCCTCCAGGTGTATTTTTTTTAACAATTTTACAAAAACAAAAAAGAAACAACATTTACATGAAGGTCCACAGCAGTTGCACTCTTCATGTGCAGAAACTCACACACCGCCGGATCCATCCTTGCCTCTGCTTCACTTCCCCTTTCTGATTCTCTTTCCTCCCCGCTCCTTTAACACTGTACGACTAACCTGAAACGTTATGCCCATTCACTCATAGTACAGAATGGAATGTCCAAAACAAGAGCAAAAACATTAGACCATTTAAGAAGGCATACAAACACACTGACAATATACCACTATCAAAAACAAGAAAGAGACATACAAATGCAACCATGAAGGGTAATCATTTACATGGTTTATATATATTTATATATAGAGATTCTTTTTTTTTCTTTCAATAAACATTGTCAGATATGGGGGTCAGGACAAGTACTGAATACATAGGACAAGAACAGGAAAAAGGGGGTTGGGACTATAAAAGCCTTTCCTCTCAAAGCCTTTTAAAGTGCACTGGCCATTTCTACATCATACGGTGCGCTAAATTGGAAATGCATGTGGAATTTTTATTTTTTTATGTACACCAATGGCTCCGATATCAGTAAAGCGAGAGATAAAGCAATGAGGGGTTAGTGATTCTGGCCTCTTTTAGAGAAGTGCCATTGCGTTAGTGTATTGAGATTGTGTTTTTTCTTGTCCTGCCAAATGCTCTTACAGGGAATGTTCCAAAGAAACAGCGAATGTGCAGTTTTTGCGCAGATTTGCGGATAAAACAGGAGAGAGGGAAGACTTGCGCCACTTCCATCTTTTTGCTGGACTTTTCTCCCTCGCCCCTCAACCCACAATACACACACACACACACACACACCAGCTGTCAACACAAGCACAGGAGTTAATCGTTGAACAGGTAGGACGGAGAACGGAACAATCACCATGACTCTTTCACACATGTACGGAAAAAAAACAAAACACATGCACACATTGTCTTTCGTTCCATCGCTCACACACACAGGTAAACACCGATAAAAACAAGGGCAGCGCTGATGATAATAACAGTAATAATGATCATTATCAGAAGGACAGTAATATGGCTGCCAGAGGCTGACAGCTACTTTTTCCCTTATGCATGAATGCTTTTGTAGAATCTTTAATTTTGGGGTCTCTCAGGTGGAACGCTGGTCTGGTCTGGGTGTCGGTTCTAGTCTCGGCTCGCTTTCTAGAACTGTTCCGCCAGCAGCTCACAAAGACGCTTGGAGACTGTGTCCTTACTGCTGCGTAGAGTCAACCGGTACATCTGGGACAGAGAAAAATGCAGAACACACACACACAAAAAAACACAAAATCAATCGCGCAGACAGACACTCAACTCTGCTGTCCAAATGAGTGTCTGATTCTTATAGACTAAATGTAAACTTGCACAATGGACAAAGGAAACTCGACAAATACAAAGAGAAGGACGCTGCTGTCACGCCAAATGAACTGGGGTTTTACTATTAGACATGGAGTGAATCACAAGAGAGGGAGGAAGGGAGGATGTTTTGGGATGTGACGGGTGGCAGGATGAATATGTTACCTGCTCCCCAGACTTGAGTTGCATCAGCAGGCACAGAGACACACAGACAACAGTAAGATGCAATAAAACTGACTTGGAGAGAAACCAGTGCTCCATAGCAGCAGGGAGGGACTGAGAGACTGCTGTGTTCTTTTCCCTTTCCTTTTGTATGTGTAATATGGATGCACATTTGCATAAAACCAATGTATTTTCATACCTGAGCTTGTGCGTTGGGCTCGAGTCTTAGCAGGGAACCCACTTGCTGGGCCTTGGTTTGGATCACTCCTGCACACACAAAGTTCTCTGGGTTCGGATCCACGTTCTCCAAGAGAGCCATGCCCAATCCCAGTAACTACAAAATATTATGGAGAAGAGCAGAGTGTGTTTACACCATTCTTAAAATTATTCCATTTTAATTTAAATACTACATAGAGGTGTCACAATATAAAAATTACTCACAATAACCAAGGTCAAAATGTGATATATTAAATGTGTAATAATACTGTAAAGTGGCAGTACTGCAATGCTGATCAGCACCAGTGATAAGTTAAAGTTATTATTTATACATGTGCACAATAATCTCAAAGCTAAAATTAATGGTGATAAATGTTTAACAAACTGTAATTATGCATGATCTGGAGGGGTTGGCAGAGATTATTAGCCCAGATCACGCTGACAAAATGCTTTCTAAATTTTGCTTGATCAAAAGTCTCTTTTACTCTTGTCTTGTAGGGAGTGTCTACAAGAAACTGGACACATCACTAAACCTGCAATATAATTGTTTCTTGTAAAGTCAAGACACAATTTTGCATACTACTTATTGAAATGCCTACTTTTCACTTGCTGTTAGCAAAAGACAGCAGCCAGTGTAGAGTAGACAGGCTAGTATGTCTTCACAGTTAATATGAGCTTATGTAAACCCACCTTAGCTTTGATCACCTCAGTGTCCATGGCATGGCTGGCCTTGAAGATCTTCTGTGCTTCTTGCTGAGGCCTGAGATGATGGAATTAATCATGTTCCTCATTCCAGAAACTGTGATGTATACAGTAATTTGTCTCGTGTACACACAAACACTTACTGGCTAAGCTGTTTCCAACGCTGAAAGAAGTCATGCGATGCCATCTCTGTGGGCTGGAAGAACTTGTTTATGGTAACGGGCAGCTTGAGTGAGAGGTTCTGGAGAGCTCCGCCATACCTGAGACAGCACAACAGCAGCATTAATCTCAGAGTGAATGCTTCCTCACAGTCATAAACCATTTAAATGTGTGTATCTGTTACCTGAACTTGATGTTAAGGAGCGGTGCATCACAGAAGTCACCCAGACACTCAATGTTGATGACCTGTTGCACCTGAGCACCCCCTTCTATGAGTGGTTCCACTGGTTTAGCCTGAACATTGAGCTGTGGGCTCAGTCAAGGAGCAAAACAACAACCAAGCATACACTGATAATGACAGATGAGGAAAAACAGCACGTTTTAGATCACAGTAGGCACTTAACCCTGGGCTATCGTCATTCTAAACCCTGCTTATATCCCAGAGTTCAGAAATGTTTCACGCTTGTAATGTAGAAGCAGGATTAGTACAGGTTTTTTTTTTATACAGGGGTATGAAACACTGCTTTTGATGTGTCAACTCTGTACTGCAATGGCAAAAATGTGCAGTGTGAAATGATGCATTGTTTAGATGTTACAGCTCGATGCTTAATAAATCTTAGAACTCTTCTATAAAAATACGACTCGCATAACAAATTGAATACTCTAAATAGAACATATGGATGCTTATACGTTGACAACTCTATGAAACAACCGGATCATTTTGAAGTCTTGAAAAGCTGTTCACTTTTATGTAAACCAGTAAAATGTGTTATTTTAATAAACTCATTAGTTATCAATGTATTTGTGTGCTTGTAAATATTAGGGGTGGAACAGTTCACAAAATGTATAGTTCAGTTTGATACGATAGTGGTGTCATAGTTCAATACAATGAAAAATATATATTTAATAGATTTTTAGAATAACAAAAAAAAACAAAAAAAAAAGCATAAAGCATTTTTTTTTTGTCTTTAAACAACGGCAAGAGCTGTAGTTGACCCATCTTCTGGAGTGTCCTCTTGGCAGCATATAAAGAGCTCCTTTAAAAAATATATACATATATAAATTTTAGTAGTAGTTACTACAGCACAGTTCTGCTTGATGTGTCAATGTCACCTGCAGTGGAAAATGTATAGGGACAGAGGTTCCAGGCCCAGCCAGGAATTACGGACATATGGCCATGTTGCCATCAAATAAAACAACTTGCTGTGCCTCTAAGTTCTATTGATTGGTCCACAGCTTTGGAACTGATATTGATGAGCCACACTGCATGTAAAAGTTCTTTTAAGAAATTCTTTTTTTTTTTCCTCATGTGCGAGTCACAGCAAATAATGCAAGTGTGTGTGTGAACATAGAAAAGCTATGGCAAAGTAGTGCATTGGAATAAAAAAATAAAATAAAATAAAAAACAAGCAAATCATTAATGCATTAATGTTACTAGCCTTATTGTGTATGGAGTGGTGTGTTTTTTGGGGGCTGGGAGGGGCAGACCGCACATTGACTATTACAGGACTGCCTTGTATAGCACAGTGGCATTGAGAACATTTTATTTCACACACTTTAGTCCCCTTCATTTTCCAAAGATTTATTTTCCAAATTACTGTGCCGAAATGTTCGGATTGTAATACATACTGAACAGTATCATTACACCTCTAGTAAATATACTTAGTGACATTAACGCCAAAATATACAATGTAAATGTTAACCCAAGGTTTATGATTGCGCAGTGTGAAACCTTAGCTTAAAATGACTTAAAATGACCAGAATAAATTGTAACCCCAGGTAAATTATGAGCAGTAAAACAGTAAAAGCAAAACAGAATTCTGTTAACCAGGGCTTAGAATGACTTAGGGTTGAGCCCTCTTGTTTATATGCCTGAATGAACAGGTGTTAGCATGTACAGGTGTAAAGGATATGAGACTGCAGTTCTCCTGGGCAGCTGACTGTGGTTGTGAAAGTTACAAACTGCACCGATGTTTTATTGCCATAGAATAGATACATCCGTCCTGTGTGGAGAGGCATCAAACATACGACTTGAACTTTAAGTCAAACATTAACAGTGTAACATCATTTTGAACTTAATGATATGACGTATAAATCAAACACAATACGATAGTGAGCAATAAAATAAGCAAGAACTGCAAACGCATGTACACTGACACCAGGATCTCTTGAAAACGCAAGTTAAAACACAATAAAGTTAATGACATAGTCTAGAAGTCAGATGACTTGCACCTCCAGATGATGCAATTAGCGTTTTGCAGATGCTGTGACTCACCCAGGTTCTGGCGATATTCAGATTTTATGCCGATCTGTAGCAGCTGATTCTCAAACAGAACTCCATTGTTCTTGCACACAAATCTGAGGGCAAGAGATAAGAGTGTGTGTCTGAGGCAGACAGGGAGAGCTGCAGCAGTAATGCTACAGATTTTGGTAATGATGCGTTCATGTGTTGGCAGAACCATCAAAACCAGAGCTGCCCACTGAGAAAGTTTATCAAACTCACCCCCAATATTGGGGAGAGGGATTTATATTGGCATTTTGTTACTATTAGTAAAATGGGTAATCAATAGTGTTAGTAAAAGATGTAGTTAGTTTTTCCATGCTAAGGGAAATGTATTTGTATTCTCCACAAACAGGCAAGTAAAGCCATGTACATCATTAACACTGGAAGAATGATTTCCCCTAAGGGAACATGAGCATCCAAGCAGCACGTGAATGCAGATTAAGACAGAGAGGATGTGGGTGTTGAAAAGGGGACAAGAGAGACCAGAGACAATGATCTGAAGCCAAAGCACAAAAAAATTCCTCTAACAATACATCTCATAAATGGGTATTTAATCTGTAAACTGGTGGTTAATGCACATGCTTTGACATATAGCCATGAAGCTTATATGGGTCCATTTCAACATTTATCATGCGTTCCTGCTAAATTTGACTGTGCCTATAAATGATATGAACAGTTCATATATATATATATATATATATAACACAAAGTTAAGTCTAAAAAAAAAAAAGTGTCTACAATGTGCCAGCAGATTGGTTTAATGGACTAGAGAATTTGAGAGTGTGCCTACTTACTGTAAATTTGATTTTGATCTAAATTTATACTTTGATCATTACACAAAAAACAGTCTGTGGAAGCAAATAAGCTTTTTTTATGTTGCAACATCCAGAATAAGCAGAAGTGAGCAACATTTTGATGCAGCAGATGGGTCCTCCCTCTTCATTGTAGTCCAAGTGTGAGTTTGGAATTAGGCATGGTTCTATGCAAATCAAAACCTTGTGCTCCAGATGTCAAAAACCCACCCAACACCAACTGTAAAGGTAATACTGTGGTAAATGATGATCAGGTTCTTGTGCACACCAATTGTTTTGGTTCATAAAACCTCAATGTTTTGCCTGTATATGTTTTCCCCTCTCAAAGTGCCAGTATCCACTGACTTGCATTTTATGAAATCACCAATGAGCTCGGTTTCAGCTAAACATCTACTGAAAAGTTCTACTGAAGAAACCAAAAAAAACACCTACACATTGAATAGCCTGAGGGTGAATAAATTAACAGCAATTTTTCATTTTTCCTTTAATATTAATGTAAAAATAAGTTTGTTTTAAATAATAGCAATTTCTTTTGAAGTAGAAATCTTCAGTAGAATAATAAATGTCTTTACTGTCAAGTTTTTGGCTGAACTTGTAGAGAAGAGAAGGGGGCATAATATGAGAAAGCCTTCAGATGATGGGTGTGAAGTAGACGAGTGAGCTCTTACTTGTTGAGCAGTTCGTTTGACTCAGGCAGAGGAGGAGCAGCATCTTCAGAGACCGCAGAGGGAGGAGCAGAGCTGAGAGACCGAAAGCAAAGGATGCAGAGAGACAGAGCGGCCCCAGAAGATGAAGACATGGGTGAGAAGTGTTACGTGTTAAAAAGCACAGATGGTTAAACAGATCAAGGAGGTTAGAAAGTGGTGAGACATAAATAGAGGAAAAGAGCAGAGTGAAGCCAAAGTAGGAAGGCAAAAAAGAGGGGATAAAAAGAGAAGGCAGAAGTTAGTACAGGCATTACATCAGCAGCCAATAAAATGTTAGCAATTCAAAATCACCACCACACAGCACACAAATAGAAAATACACCACAGATACAAACAGAACAAAAACAAAATTTACACAACATAATGTGACTATTGACTGTCAATAACATATTGCCACTGTAGTCTACCACTGGCCCCTTACTCAGAGTCACCAGGACCCTCGGCCAATAGGGAGTCAGAGTTTTCAGTAGGAGGTTCCAGATCTCTGTCATCGTCCAATGAAAAGCAAGGACGTCAGACGTGCACACACATTCACACAAACATGTGCACGCACACACACACACCAAAATGAGGGAGATGGAAATGGGAGGAAAGAGAAAGAGAAAAAAAGAAGCAAGAAAAGAGAAAGACAGTCACATATGCAGCAAGATAAAGGACACAAGATTACAGAACAGACAAAGAGGAAGACAAGAACGACAAGAAATAGAAAGTGCAACGACAGAAGAGCAGAAAGCCTGACAGACACGTGTGTGTGTGTGTGTATATATATATATATATATATATATATAGCTCTGAACAGGTTAAAATATTAGTATACTTTACAGTTTAGTTAAAAAAATTATGCACTGCAGACTCAAAACAGGATGCTAATGAGCCAGATGCTTATTTACCTCAGGAAGCCATCATCATTGACACCAGCCTCCGAGAAAACATCAACCAATAAGCTTCCTGCACTGGGAGGGGCGGCACTGACTGGGGGACCCGAGCGAAGCCCCAGCAAATCAGCAGACGGGGACGGAGTGGACTGAAAGAGAGTGTTTATGACATTGAAGTTGGTTTTAATAAGGAGAAGCTGAAGAGCTAAAGGTCTCATTAGAAAGCATCTGAATCAGGATGTGTGCAGTGGGTGGTTGTTTTCTCAGGGATTGTTCTGTATTTGCTGACTCACTTCCCTGTACAATGCAAACATGTGCAGCAGCCGAAGTTTGCCGCATATTCATTTTAGCATTAGCCCACAAGCAGCCCACAGTATGTGCACTGACCATCTGATGCATATTGGCAACAAAAATGGCAAGAGCTGCTTGAAATTGGCAGATCCAATCTGATGCGCCAGTCTGAGAGGAAATAACTTCATGTTCACAAGGTACGAGGTTGATAAAAGGAGAACTTGAGGGAAAAACTTAGTGGCAAAAATATTTAGTTTTAGGGCTCAGGTTTTTTAGAAAGAGACCTGCATGCAGTGCTTCTTTTAAAAACAGTGTCTTGGGCTACAACAAATGATTAGTTTGATAATTTATTACTTAAATGACTACTAGGACAATTCTTCGTACAGGCATCAACTAGAATTTGACTGAATTATTATTAGCTGTATTACAGCACTGAAATACAGCGCCCCTCAGGTCAAAACATGTTATTGCAGACCCCTAAAATAGGTCATAGGAATGACTATTTAACAAGAAACATATTGGTCAACATTGTACCTACTGTTATAATGTACTGTACTGACTTTACTTACTCATTTACATAATTAAAACTAACTGACAATTTGTAATTTTCCTCTTAAGTAGGTTTTTTTTTTGTTAAACACAAAATAAGATATTTTGAAGAATGTTGCAAACCAGTAGCCATTGACTTTCATAGCAATTCCTTTCCTACTAGGGAAGTCAATGGCTACTGGTTTCCAATATTCTTTAAAATATCTTATTTTGTGCTCAACAGAATGAAAAACGCAAAGGTTTAGAATCACTTGAGGATGATTAAATTGTCATTTTTAGGTGAATGGCCCATATACATATACATATACATACATATATATATCTTATATAATATTTTTGTAAAAACCATGATAATAAAGAACAGCACTTATTTGAAATAGATTTTAAGAATAAAACATCACTTTTAACAAGCTTAATGTTGAACGAATAATTAAAAATGGCAAAAAAAAAAAAAGCTGTCCCCAAATTTTCCCCAAACTGTATTAAATAGTTTTGAATTAAGAGAGTTTGTGTCTCACAGCATTAGATGCAGCAATGGTGGAGTTATCTCCTCCTCTCTCTCCTCCTCCCCCATTGAGTTCTCCTCCCTCTCTCTTTCCCTCCTCTAATTCGTTCACAGACACAGCTCCTGGTCCTTTCTTCTTTTTTAGCTTGGCCAGGATGGACGACTCTCTCTCTGGGAATGGAGGCATCTCCTCAAGCACTGTGGCCTGCAGTCACACACAGTGATATAGTGGATTATGCAAAGTAACAGTAAGACAAAAATCAACAAAACATGTGCAAAAGCGTGAGATCTCACCAGGACATCGGTGCTGGCGATGGAGGACAGTTTGAGATACTCGACTGCTCTCTGCTGCAGCTCGACATCACTGTTTCTGATCTGGCTGTCAGAGCGCAGCACTTCCTGAATGGTGCTCTTTGTCTCCGGGAACAGATTAATGAACTTAATATAGGCTGACAGCAGCAGGGCACGCGTGGGGACTGAGCACAGGTGAAACTTGGAGTGGAGCAGGTTAAACTGAACCAGAGGGCTGGAGAAATGGAAGAAAAAAAGATGGGATGAAGGGAACCAAAGTGCAAGGATGATTAGATTCAAATTATAAAAAAAGAGATGAAAAAACAAGATAAAAATCATCAATACATACAAATAATTTAAACAGATCTAAAACACCAAAGTTTGATGTCAGAAGACACAGTTTTACTGAACTGGAAGAATTCTCTCCGAACATTTTACACGTTTGATATCTTACATTTTGTGAAATTAGCCTGTGTCTTTATTACAATTGGCCTTTTTCTTTATTAAAACATTAACATTTTCCATCTTGAAGGAGACTCTATGGTTTTACTTTTAATCAACTTTTATTATTATTATATTGTTCTTGGTTAACATGCTATATCTGGGTTAAAATTAGACAAAAAAGAAAAAGTGATCATGCAATATTTTATTATAATTTCAATTATTAAAAGCCTCTTGCTGATGAATGGATAAAACCCAGCGCTACCCATTAAAACATAGAATTTTTTTATAAATAAGATGTTGAGTAATTTACAAAGTAAACATTTGACAAGTGAACATTTTACTCAAATAACACCTATAAATGGCAAACCCAGAGAACTGATAATACCTTTGAAATGGTATCTTAATTTTTCCCAGAGCTACATCTTTATTGGTAATGTCCTTATTTTGAAATCGTTCAATTATAAATAAAAAAGAAAACACTGCTTTGATTGGTTACCTGGAACGAGGATCGCCAGCAATAAGGTTTCCAAACTCTCCCAAGATGTAACCACCAACTTTCACCATATTCTCATGACAAGCTGGAGCCTGCAAAGCCTGTAGAAATGAAAGAAAGAGCATTATCCACAAAGCACTGATTGAAATGTCTTAATAATAATGGTGGAAGTCAATTTTCTGGATCTGTGCACAAGAAGTGAACATCTGGTGTCATTTACCTCAAAGACCGTCTTAGCTGCATATCCCTGCACATCGTCACGATTGATGACGATCTGGATGACCCGGTACCACACTTCCTCACTGACATAATCGCCAGCGATGCGGATTAGGTTCAGGATGGTGTCCACATACCAGGAGTAATCTACTGCATATTTCTCTGCCAGGATGGCCACCTTCAGTACCTACAGACACAGCGGTTACACATTAAAATGTAGACCTGCTATGACCAAGGATACATGGTGGAGATAATAAAATGGACACACACCATTTCCTCTCTAATGGAGTAGTCGGCTGTCTCTAGGTAACTCAGCATCTCGGCCACAATCTGCTTGGCATTGCTACGGTCACACATGGCATAAAGGAGGTCAGCAGCTCTCTGACGGACACTGACATCCCTCTCAGTCTGTCAGCAGAACAAGTAGAACTTAATTGTTATAAAACAAAAAAGTGACCATAAATGATAAAGTAATTAATTTGCTATTTGAATTAATATTTTTTAGCAGTCAAAAAAAGAGAGAGAGAAACGTTGATTCTTAGGAATGCCTTTACCTTCAGGGCATTAATGACTGTCTCTATGTGAGTTTTAACTGCCTCATGGGAAAATTCTGAGCTGGCAAGGGTGCACATGCTTTCCAGAGCCAAGTAGCGCAGGTTGGTCTCTCTGTGCTGTAAGAACTGCCCCAGCTGGTTACATGCCCGGACAAGAAGATTCGGTTCGCTGTGGAGAAACATGGCCACTTTGAAAACTAAAGCCTCAAAACACCACAACAGATCATTTTAAACAATGGGTTTAACTCCTGATACACTTTCCATGTAGAAGTCATAACAAATCTATCAGTGTGCAATTATCTGTTCCTAGCTTTTAGTTTTTCATGTGATATTTCTAAAACCAAAATGATATGTTTCTACATGTACACTAGGGTACAATGACTGTGTCACAAATGTGTTCAGCAGCACAATTTTTCCCACGAGATGCACAGTGTATGCACAGCTAACATAAATGTGATTTGATTAGGCATGGGATGATAACGGGTTCAAGGTTTAACATGGTTTGGAACAATATATATATGTGTTTTCAGTTTGGTCAGAATCTTATACCGGCCCATGCCTAGCTTTGATATCTAAATATAAATTTATTCTGTCCACAAGGTGACAAGTCGTAAAATGAGGAGACAACAAATGAGTAGATTATATTTGTTTAAAATTTGTTACAAAGACATCTTCACTCAGAAAAACGCACATAGAAGACATGTGCTTGCACAGACTATCAAATGGCATATGCCTTGAAAGGCTGCAAGTTCATTAATGTAAAAAGAAAAGATAAGCAAAGTAGATTTAAGTTTTAGAGGAAAAAGGGAGAGATGAAGAAAACAGACACCTGTCATAGTGGATGATGAGAGAAATGGCTTCAAACAGGATGGCATTCTTGGCATTAGAGTGCTGAACCTTCTTGGATTTTGGTGGCTCTTGGGCTTTGTTAAGGATGGTCTCCAGACACTCAACCAGCCGTCCCTTCACAGCACCGTCTTCAGGCGGTGGGTAACACTGCAGCAGTCGCAGCAGCTTGCAGGACAGCCACGGGGCAGGAACAAAGTAGTACGTGTAGTCCTGCAGGTCAGTGGAGGCTGAGGACACAATCTGAGAAAGGAAAAACATTTGAATGAATCAAACAAATGATCAATCTGAGGATACTAACAACTGAAACATTCAAAAATGGTTTTTCTTCTGACTTAAAAACTAAGAAAAAAAACAAAATATACTGGGAACTGCCATTTGTTGCACATCTAGGGAGAAAAAACAACAACCTTGCAAGCAGAACCAAGGAATAGACAGGTATAGAAACGATAGAATAGAATAGAACAGGATTAGAAACAAGGTAGTGAGAGCCAGAAGTACAGGGTTTTACAAGATTGTATGGTTTAACAAAATAGTACCTGTATAGCTGACAAAACATTTTTTTCTGAAAGACTCTAAGACAGAAAACTATATTTTACAAGTTATGATCTAGAATCTTAAGCTGTAGTGCATTTTTAATTAGCACTGGTGTTTTTTATGTCAATTTCAGACCACACTGATAGACACTGCCAAATGCCGACACAGTGCTCAGACAGAGACACGTTGACAGGTGTAACACACTTCTTCAGCAACCTCCCCAAAAGGTTTAGTCTGTCAGTGTAGTGTGTTTGCATACCCTGTTCAGATAACTCTGGTTCAGATTCATATAAACACACATCACACACTCACCCTGCTGAGCCGAGACACGGCAAGTGACACACAGGTCTTGAACTCATCCGGGTTCTTCTGGCTGAGACAGGTGATCAGAGAGATGGCAGCGGTGACTACACCCTAAAAGAGAAGTATATCAGAAACCTAAGAACACAAAATATAACCACACAAAAATGTGCATATTTTTGACAAGTATGTGTAAATATGATTAGGTTGTGATTTCCTGTGTGCCAGACTCACCATGTGCTGGTCATTGAGCAGGTGCACCACTCTAGAGGTCCATTCACCCATGAGCACCAGGTCCGGGGAGGTCTTATACAAGCGGAGCAGACAGAGAGCGGCTGACTGCTTCACACTGTCCATTGTGTCCCTGTCATTAGAATAGGAACTATATTAGCCATCTACTGCAATATTCATCCATTCAAATTAACCTATACATACATGAATGTTTTGCCAATATTCAGCTTTTTAGTAAATCAATGATCTTTACTTAATATTCTAATGATTTTTGACAACAAAAACAAATAACAGAATAAATAAAACTGTAGCTACTGCACACTGCATATTTGATTTCCTGTTAAACCTTCTAAGGATTCACTTACCCGGTACATTAATCATCTGGCTAACAAAAATGATCTTGTCTATATACTCAAACTACCATTTCCAGCATCTTCAAAATCAATATTTTGATCACCCTGATAAGCGCTTATTCGCCAGAGACCCTACAGTGACAATGACACTTAAATTTGATTGTGCACAGTAATCACTCTGCAGTTAAAACTATTCAAGTCATTTCAAGTTGTTCTGATGATATTTCTTTGTTTTATGATTGTGGCATTTACGAGCATCTTCATCATTGTGTATCAGATTGTGGATTCATCACATCATCGTGTATCAGACATTGGTACCTTGAGGAATTAAACTTATTTGAATTATTGGTGAGCAGGACAAATATACTTGCACTACCCTTTGTTTTACAAAATAATAATTTGATCAGTCAGACATACAGTGCATTAATATTTTTACTTCATTATATATATTCTTATTAATATATTGAGGAACACTAAGAAGGTTTATTTGCTTAAAATCAATATGTAGAATTAATAAATTTGAACTGTCTAATGTACTATAAAAGGAAATCTACAGATGAAATTGGATAAAGTCTAATAAATGAAACTATTTTTATTTTATTTTGGATGCTTACTAAAGACCCAAACTTACAGAACAAAAATGATCCATGCTTGGAAATGGATAAAGGTTAAAAACAATTCTAAAAAAAAAAAACAAGTCTCTTCCATTGCACAAAATAAGGGCATAAATTCACACTTCCTGTTTTATCAAACCTCTTTTTCACCTCACACAATCTAGTTCCTTCTTTGTGAAGTCCTTCAGTCTAAATTCCTCAACCCATACAGACTCAAGTCAGTGCTCACCCAGCCACAAGGATGCGTGGGATCTCTCCAGCGAAGGCCTCGGCCATCTCTCTGCTGCCCACATTGGCGATACAGTGCAGAGCCAGACACATGAAGGTGGGGTTACGGCTGGACAGGTCATTCTTGATGGCATTGTTAATCAGCCTGATCAGTTCGCTGTTACTGTTCACCAGCACAGAGATAAACAGATATCCCTGGAGAAGCCAGAAAAAAAGAAAGTTATACTCTGTTTTGCACACACTCTGACTCAAGGCAAATGAGTGTCGGGTAAAGCTAAAATGAGGACAGCGTCACTGAAGAACTGTCATCTTCAAACGGGCTCAGAGTGGCAGTGCTGCAAGCTCAGTGGATAAGCACTAAACCACGAGAGAGAGATTTTCCCCCTCGCTGAGCTAATGCGTCTCCCTCACAGCTGCAAGGGCTGAAGCTTGCTTAAATTGCCTCTTTTCCACTCTTGCTGCATGGTGATGTTGTACGTGCCTTTACATTCTGGAGGTTTGGAGGAAATGTGTCTTGCAAGATAAGGATCAACTGATCTGAATTCTGCTACAATAAGCTAGCAAAAAAAAATCAATCATTTGCTCCGTTTGGTGTATCTGAGCACCATTATTAGAGTTTGTGAATATATAAATCATTAAATCTGTTTCAGTAAGTCTTGAGGGTGAGTAAATTAAAAAAGGAAACTTTTATTTTTCAGAGAACTAACTGTTCAGAATAATTGTTGTTTATTTATGGGTTTTTGCTTGTTTGTTAATTTTTTTTAAATCCAATTAAAAAGATTCAAAATCTTTTCAAAAGCAGCAAAATTCAGTTTTCATGATGTACTGGTTAAATTGAATACCATCTATTAAAGTAAAAGAGGAATTCACCAGCTAACGGAAATGTTGAAAAAGTTGAAGGTTGTGACTCATTGTTTAGGTTAACACACTAAAACACACCTCACAGCAGGCCACTGGCTGACCTTAATCAGTTTTCAAAACCATTATAAATGTGCATTTAAGTATTATTTTAGTCTAAAAGCTACAGTGAACCTGATGGAGTTGTATATAAGGCTACTGAAATTTTCTACTCGTTTCTTTGAAGAAACTTGCTATAGTTTTGGGCTGGGCTCATGGGAAATGAGGATTGAATGTATTTTCCCCGTATGGGAGGAGCAGGTCAAAACAAGATGACATCACCACATTCTTCGGGATTATACAAAAAGATCTTGCTGTGAAAAGGACTTTTACAAAAGGATAACAACATACATGACCTCAAATTTGTTTCCAGTATACAGCAATGTATAAAAATGCAGTAGGAAAAAATATATATGAATTGCTCTGCAAGCCCACCACAATTAATTCACACTATGTAAATTTCCCTCATTTTGCCATCAGAACATTATCCAAAAACAAATGCTATGACCATGTGGTGTTCAGTAACAACATGGGTGATGAGCTAGTTTGCATTGTAAATGGTACTTCAATGTCTTTCCTTTTCAAGGGGAGAGATAAGCTGACTCAGAACGGCCCTCAGTTTGTTGTCCTTTTTGTACTGAAACATGCTTAGATTGCCCAGATTCTGCCCCGCTTCTGTCAGTGTTCCCCCTGTGGAGAGCTGTGTGGCTGATGGGAATGTGGCTGCTACAGTGGGTGTTTGACCAGCAGGAGATAATTAGACCTCATGGTATGTCTACATGGCATGGAGTGCCACTAAGCCTCTCTGACAAGCTAAAAACACATCTGTTGCTGACTCTCACTAGCTGAAGCCACACTCATCAGAGATGTCTAGCTGTTTACAGATATAACTTTCTCAACAGTAAACTGTATCCTTGGTTAATATTTCCATACATTTGCATCATTACTCTTCAAGTACAACACTTGAGCTGGTGGGATTTTTTAAATGTTTATGAAAGAGGACTCACCAAAGCATTTTGAAAAAAATAAACCAGAAATAGTGAATTGTTTTCACTATTTGAAAAAACAGTTTTCTATTTCAATATATGCAATTTATTCCTCAAATTATCAGCAAGAATTACTCCAGTCTGCAGTACCACATGCTCCTTCTGAAACTACTCTAATATGCTGTTTTGGATTACTGTTGAATCAATATTGAAACAGAACTGCTTAGTATTTGTGGACAATGTGCTATTTTAAGGACTCTTTGATGAAACTAAAGAAAATACTAAATTATAAAATGAAACTGATGAAATTATAAATGTCTTTATGACAACACATTTGACCAATTAAAATGTATCCTGCTGAATACAGGGTTTTTTTTTTAAATGCATGGTTCAAAAATATGGGATCAGTGCAATTCAATAGTAGTCATACATTGGAGGCCATTCACTTAGCACACTGGATCTGTTTGTACTGACACTGTAGTCAATCTCCTGCATATCAGTTGCTCATGTAATGACTTGCATGTCTCTCTCTTTGTATACATAAGAAAGAGAATGTGTTAAAAAGAGAACAGTGAAAATATTTAGATTTTGTTAAGGTCAGAGTATGACTTTTCATGGTGCTAAACTCAGGAATGTCATAAAGCATAACCACTAAGAGGCATTAATATACATGTTACCACATATGCTGGCTATGGCTAATACCCAATTCAACATTTGTAAAAGCATATGAATGCCAGTACAAGCAAATTACTTAGGACACTGTATTGTGTACTTATTATATCCAAACCATAACAAAAAGATGGAATTTACTAATAAAGATAGTTACTGTATAACATATTTTGCATAATTTCCTTACGGCTTTGGCCACTTCACATATGAACCCTGCACTTACTCTGCTTGTGAGTGACAGAAAAAAGTGTGCAATAACATACTACAAACACACACGCACACAAAATTACACAGTGTTGCAATCCCAACAAATACA
>CAIGQV010016547.1:13980443-14027915 GCA_903798115.1 Danio jaintianensis | reverse complement strand
TATATATATATATATATATATATATATATATATATATATGGTATAACCTATGTTGCTACCAGAAATTGAACAATGTTATATAATGTAAAGTTTGATTTATAGGATTAGTTCATCTAAGAAAAAAATGTAATGCCTAAGATCATATTATCAAGAATGTTGTTTAGACAACATTATTTTGCCTTTAAGATAAAAAAATGTAAAAAATTAACAAACAAACCACCTTTTTTTCATAGAAGATGTGACGAGGACAATAGTCTTAATCTTTTGCACAAATTCTAGATAATGCACAGACATCCATATTCTCCAGTTGTAGTTTTGTAAATAATCATTATTCCCCTCTATTTTATTGAAGCCTTCTTTTTTATTAATTCACTTACTTTGTTTTGTGTACATAATTATAAGCATATAGTTTGTATTGTGAATACAACAAATAACTAAAGGTAAAGTACTTTATTTAAAGGTTTTCCATTAGCCTGACATGACCAAACAATAAAATCGACCTAAAAACAATGAAACCATAAATCAGAAATAATGTGGAAATACAAAACTTGTGCAATTTTTTTTAATTGTTCAACAAATAGATTCATTTGGTACATAACATTTACAATAATAATCATTAGATTATTTACAATTGTACCAATAAAGAAAAAAAAAAAAACGAGCAAAAAAACCAACCGAAATAAAAATAAAGAAATGTCAATAGGTTATCTGATCTGAAGATAGATATAATAGATAATAAAGAAATTGAGAGTGAAGATGGCAAAATAAAAAAAGATAACAGCGATTTAGAATTTTTATAGATTATACATATTAAAGGTTGTGCAAATGAGTGCATTTTTGTTAAGTGAATCTGGAATCGTAAGTCCATTTTTTATATCTTGCATAAATGCTACAAAAATGGGTTTTGCAATTGGAAAATTTACATTTATGAATATGAAATCTAAATAAAAATAGAATAAGGTTTATTATAAAGCAGAAATAGGAATTTGTGTGAAAAAAAAAATCCCAAAACAATAAAATTTGGATTCACAGAAAAATTCTGTAAAATAATATTTGAGATAAAATAAATAAATAATAATCGTGTTACAGTTTGGACCAATGACAGTCAAAAGAGCGGAAAAAAATGCAAGTGGTACTCACTGCAGAGCCACTTGGGCAGAGCTGAGCTCCAGCAAGGGGGAGCTTGAGCTCTAGCTCCTCCTTGCTGCACTTCTTCTACTAGTGATGTCACTGGGGGTTGGGGTTAGGGGTGGGGTGAGGGAACGCATTAAAACAGCTTATAGGAGGAGGAGCTAGAGCTCAAGCTCCCCCTCATTGGAGCCCAAGTGGCTCTGCAGCGAGCAGCATCTCAAAAAATGCATAGTAGAAAAACCTATGACGAAGAGCTGCAAGAAAGTGGGTGTGGCTATTAAACCACGTGATTGTCATCCAATCAAATCATACAGTCACAGCAAAGAGGCGGGACCAAAACAAGTGTGTTTTACATGAGCTTTGCTGCAGTCGCGGCTGTGTCCAGTTTATCGAAATGGCGGAGACGGCAGACAGAATGGAGGTAAGCTGAAGCTACTCAAGGCCGGTTTGCCAAAAACGCCTCTGATGCGAAATGGTTGTTAACGATATTAGAATCGACACGGCAGCTTTATTTACGTCACACGCTGGTTCCGAATCTTTAGTCTGAACAGATTTGTTTGCTGCGTATGTAGTTATCAGGTGGCTAGAAATGTGCGCACACGCATCTTGAGCATCCATTTTAGCCTGCCGCAGATAATTCATTCATTTCGCATCACGTGTATGCTATTGCTAATTTGCTAAATATGAGTTAGCTTCGACTTTGTAGTTGTTGAGTGTAACCACGGATGAAGTATGGGATTAAATGCATTAATATTTGTGTCATGTTAGCTAACGTTAGCTCGCTGTTCTGGTTCCACGTGAGCACGCTGGCGGAGGACTTCAATGGCTTATTGTTAGGTAGAGACCGCATGGGACTGAACACCGCAGCCTGATGTATAGGAGCTACACTTTTTGCTCGCTAATCACAATGAATGGGCCTTTAAATAAAACATACTATATGGTTACTATGATGTAGTAATTGCGTTTTGGCTACGTTTTCTTTCTAATCACTTTTTCTTCAAATGTATGTAATTCAAAAGTTGAAGAATTGAAGCTTAAAAAGGGAATCTTCATAAGGTTTGGCCCAAGGGGGGAAGATGATGAAATAATTGTTTGTTTTTGGCTTAACTGTTCATCCTAAAACGGATTATTCTAATTTGATGAATCACAGCCTCCTCACAATTTTTCTTTTAAAAGAAATGTAAGGTTATGTGGGTAAATACGTTTATAATAGTTTTAAGTAACCTTAGATATGTCTTAGGTATTGACCAATTTAATACATTTGTTTAAATGACACCAGGGTTTTCCTGCCTCAAAGTGTGGCGGAGGTGGTATCCCAATTGTAACATTTTGTTATTTGAAACAAACACATTTTGCATCAATCAAGTAATATTATCAAGTAAAACATGATCTTTAAAAAAAGGCTAACAATAAATCTTATTAAATAGATGACCAGTGACCCTGAGCATCACTTGGGGTCTGTTGCTAGCTGTGACTGCCTGCCTGATTTTTGTCAAAAGGTGGAGGTGGAACAAAATTTGGTGGTGGCCACTTTGTATCTACGCAACCACAACCCTGGACGCTTGGTTTTGGTTTAACCCTTAAAACATGTTTTGGGTTATCTCATGACTAGTACTTTTATTGCATGTTTGTTTTAATATAGAGAAGACGCAGCAAAAATTGGAGCAGAGCATATTAATACATTTCTATTTAAATTTTAAGGTGTCCCAGGGAGAAAGCTCAGCGAAACCTGCAGCAGAAGACATGACGTCCAAAGACTACTACTTTGATTCCTATGCACACTTTGGCATTCATGAGGTACTTTCTTAATGGTCCAGTCGCGTATCACGAATAGTGGTGCAATTTGTTTTATTTATGATTATTGTAATCTCATTAAATGTCCACAGGAGATGCTAAAGGATGAAGTTCGTACTTTGACATACAGAAACTCAATGTTTCACAACAAGCATCTCTTTAAAGATAAGGTTGTGTTGGATGTGGGAAGTGGAACCGGCATCCTCTGTATGTTTGCAGCCAAAGCTGGAGCCAAAAAAGTTATTGGGGTGAGTTTAAGATGTCCTTAATGTCCTCTAATTTTTTGTTATGTTAAGCCATTTA
The DNA here is from genome assembly GCA_903798115.1 of Danio jaintianensis. Classification (NCBI taxonomy): domain Eukaryota; kingdom Metazoa; phylum Chordata; class Actinopteri; order Cypriniformes; family Danionidae; genus Danio; species Danio jaintianensis. The sequence goes on along the minus strand of CAIGQV010016547.1, from coordinate 14,024,687 downwards.
TTTGAATGGTACTATTTGATCATTCTGTGTTTTGTCAGATTTGTCATTTATTCGTTGGTCATTTGTTCCTTAGATTGAGTGCAGCAGTATATCAGACTATGCTGTGAAGATTGTGAAGGCCAACAAGCTGGATCATAGTAAGGCCTTCTCAGAGCTTTTGGCCTCCTCATTGTTACCTCATTTGCTCAGCAAGTTTCAAGGGATAGTTCACCCAAAAATGAATATTTATTCCCTTTCAAGTGGTTCAAGTTTCTTTTTTCCTGTTGAACACAAAAAAAGATATTTTGAAGAAAGCTGGAAACTGGTATCCATTGTGTGACAGGTTTGCATCTTCAAAATAATCATCTTTTGTGTTCAACAGAAGAAAGTCACAGGTTTTGGGTGATTGAGGGGAGATTAAATAATGAGCAGTTTCATTTTTGGGTGAACTGTCTCTCAACCTTTGACCTGTACTTAATTGTATTTTCTTATGTGCCTCAAATTTTTAACCTTTTATTTATTTTTTTCCTGTCCAGTTGTCACTATAATTAAGGGTAAAGTGGAGGAGGTTGAGCTTCCTGTGGAAAATGTAGACATAATCATCTCTGAGTGGATGGGCTACTGTCTCTTCTATGAATCCATGCTTAACACTGTCATTTATGCCAGGGACAAATGGCTGGTGGGTGTATGCTAATGTCCTTTACCATGTTGAAACTGTTTAGTATAAATAATTAATTTAATCAGTGTTCACGCTTTCTGTTGTTGATTTTCAGAAACCTGATGGCCTGATTTTCCCTGACAGAGCCACACTCTATGTCACTGCTATAGAGGACCGGCAGTACAAGGATTACAAAATTCACTGTACGCATCAATCTCTTAATGCACATTTGAGGCCTCTTCAGCTTTCTTTAAACCGATGACACATTTAATTTTCATATTTGCATTTTTTAGGGTGGGAGAACGTGTATGGCTTTGACATGTCCTGTATTAAGGAAGTGGCAATTACAGAGCCGCTAGTGGATGTTGTTGACCCCAAACAGCTTGTTAGCACAGCTTGCCTAATTAAGGTTTGTTTGCAACTTCCTTTTTTTTTTTTTTTTTTTTTTCTCCCCAATTTTCACATAATCCCTGCTTTTCTCATTTATTTATTTATTAACCCATTTTCTTGATTCCTTAGGAGGTGGACATCTACACCGTGAAGATTGAGGACTTGTCCTTCACGTCACCTTTCTGCCTGCAGGTGAAAAGAAACGACTACATTCATGCTCTGGTAACCTACTTCAACATAGAGTTCACTCGCTGCCACAAGAGGACAGGCTTCTCTACCAGTAAGTGCTGTGTGTGGTGTTCCCCTCACACTTTATCACTTTGTATTCACCATGAGTTTATTGAAGGATGGTCAAACCCAGTTTACAAAGTGAGTTTTTCTTGCAGGCCCAGAGTCTCCTTACACTCACTGGAAGCAGACTGTTTTCTACCTTGATGACTATCTGACGGTAAAGACCGGAGAGGAGATCTTTGGCACTATCAGCATGAAGCCCAACGTCAAGAATAATGTGAGCCCCATATGCACATCTAACTTTTAGCACCTTTAGTGAAAGTGTAGGCAGGGTAATCTATATTTTACAATTTATATGGGTTGATTTCTCTATTAAATATTGAAATTTTCCTTTTTCCCCAGTTTCTAATTTGTGAAGTCTAAAAGTGGCATTTATTTGAAATTATGTTGTGAAATTACAACTTTAAAATCAATTCTAAAAGTTTATTAACACTCTTTAATATTAATATCTCCTTGTGGCCAAATGTTACTTGCCGAAAATTATGTTTAGAGATGCACTGATCGACTGGCCAATGACTGGAAATAGCAGAGGTTTTTTTTTTTTTGCTGTATCATGCATACTTTGTCTGCCTGCACTCCAGGTTCAATGCAGGGACTAGGAGATTTAACATGCCATAAAATTTGGTCTAATATTGTGCTTCAAAGACCAAAACTACTTTACTGATCTATATGAATATGCGATGACCATGAATATAGCAAATGACCATGGAATAAGCGGGATAATCAACTGTTTTTTGTGGAGGTGCAGTGCATTGGGTGGTTCTTTGCCTCCATGTCATGCATTTAAACAGCAACCTGATTATCCCTTACATATTGCACAGCCCTAGCGCTTTTTTATAATTCCTCCCCCCCAAAATAAGTTTTGTTTCTTAAGTAAAATTTTCTGCTATACATAATAGTTGTAATTGCTTTCAGAGAGAGAGAGAGAAAAAACATCATTCATGTTTAAGTTATTAGCATTTGCTTTAAGATTCAAAATGATCAGAAGATGCATGTCTATAAAATAACAGTACAAAAATACATGTATTAAAACATTTCATAAGCATATTATAATCTGTAGACTTTTGTGAAATAAGAAACTTTTGTTTATTTTTTAAAATTAATATTTAGTGTTACGTTTTATGAAAAATGCAATGAGTATATAGTTTGTATATGCTTTTTATATATATATATATATATATATATATATATATATATATATATATATAATCAATTTATTGTTATATAATAATTTAGAAAATAATCTGCAAAAAGCGATATTAGCAAGTCACACTAACTAAAAAAATATGAATAGTCCAAGAAAATTGCAATAGTGGCATCTGTAATTTTATTGTCTTCATTTCAAATGAAGCTTGTACCATAGGTTGTCAGTGTTGCTGCAGCTCTACTGATCTTCAATATTTTTCACACTCTAAGTAGTCTTCATATAATTATTACAATGTAAAGATGTTTATTTATTTATTTATTTTTTCCTCCTACAGAGAGACCTGGACTTTACTGTCGACATCGACTTCAAGGGTCAACTTTGTGAGGTGTCCAAGACATCAGAGTACAGAATGCGCTAGTTTCCATTAGCATCAGTGCACATGTGTGGAGCAAATCAAGAGTGCAGTGTATGCTTGTGTGTTAAACCATGACCCTTGTTCCATGACTGCACTTTTTTTAGAGATTTTGTTTTGCAGAATGTTGTCTGACATGGAGGATTTAGATTTTATTTTTTTTTTGTTAGTGGACTTGATTTTGTGTAAAATGTGCACAAGGGGACTAAACATGGCAGATTTTTACTGTGTTTTTTCCATCTTGTGTGTGAAAACATTTTGGCCCAGCCTTTTCCAAATTTTAGGTGCACCATCTGGGAAAGGATTCCTTGAGTTTATACACGCTTGCACACACTCGCAACTGCTCTTTTTTTGCCCTCTATCTGCATCTGAGACATGTCATGTATTATTATTATTTTTTTTCTTCCCCTGCCATGCCAGCATGTCTATGTTGGTGACAAAAAAAATACAAATCAGCCATATCTTTTGATATTCCATCTGGTAATGCCAGCATTTTCCATGTAGGTAAAACCTGTTGTCATGTTTGACTGGATGAAAACTCTTCCCTGTTTTCTTTTTTTTTTCTTTTCTTTTTTTTCTGTCTGTACTGGAAGGCAGTTGTTTTTGACCATCACTAGAGGGCGCCTCCATAACACGCCATTAGTCTGGAGTAACAGTTTTAATTAAATTCCCATTGTGCTCCTATGTCCATATTCTTTTTTTTACTTGTACTTGTTGCAATGACCCAGTTGGAGGATAATATTGTGTCATTTGAGCTGGTGCAGTAATCTCCTGTACAGCTCGTAGATGGTGTTAATGAGCACTCTTGTAGATCTTTTGATCTTTTTAAATATCATATAAGACGAATTTTCATCTGATGACTGACTGTTTAGTTTACGCTTATCTGATGCTCTTTTGCACTGTAAGCACTTAACTAAGTTTCTCAGACCCAGAACTACAATATAATTCCACTGAAGAAAACCTTCAGACTAAATTTTCCATTGAAATGCTTTTATTGAAAGGTGATGCATTTCCTGTGTTTGGGTAACTTCACATTTGTTGATCTTCTGTGTTGCTGTGTACTACAGTGTTTTTGTGGAGGGATGCAAGTTTACGTCTTATGTCTAGCACTGATGTGGATTGTTATCAGGCAGACATTTGTCTAGGAAGTGTATTTTCGTTTCTTTTTTTGAAATAAAAACATTAAACCTCATTGGTTGACTGCAGTGATTTAAAAATGCAAATCTTCTGTATAAGGTAAAAAAAAATTCGTTTTATATAGGAGTGTGTAACTGATTAAAGATATTCTAATCCTTAATGTTTGAAACACGGCATGCTTAATTAAAGGTGAAGTTGCAGTGGGTATAACACTAGCAAATTATGAAATGCCCACCCACTTTAACTTTGTTCTTTCAATGCACTTTGGAGATTTATTAGTTATGCTGTTCTTTTGTTTAGTGCAAACTGGTAAGCATATTACTTTATTGTACCAGCCTCTGTGCTTGTGATTTTTAGAGCTTTGAGGTTACATTCAAAAACTTTTTTGTTTTCGTAACTATGAAACAACATTGGACATTTTAGGCTTTTTTTATTTGTTTTGTGATGTAAAGTTGTGTCTCCTCAGCTGCACACAATTCTTACTTTTGAAATAAATAGTATTAATAATGCCAAGTTTATTTTGTTTGACATTTGAAAAAAAAAAAATGTTTGCATTGAAGTTAATCTACCTAAATGTAAGTTTTGAAATCTTTCTTCTTGGCTCTCTGTTCTTGCATCAATTCCATGAGCTAAAATTGTTTTTGATTACATTTCAACATGTATAATATAGTTTGAAATGTCCTGCTAGCTGTTGTAGCTTTAAATATATCTGAATTATGAATGTGGAGGACTGTATGTTGCTTAACATCACACAAACAAGTCTGAATAAAATGCAGTTTTAATGCAGCATATTTACAATGACATTTGTACAAATTTCACTTTTATAATGGTCAGCAGAGAACGTGTTTTTCTCACATAGGCCTATGAATTGTGCTTGATAGAACTCAACAGCTTTAACACATCTTTCAAAATTAAAGTTATACATCACAAGCGCACCTTCTTGGCCCACCAATTTAGAAACACTGCACTACACAAATAAACTGATATGTTTCAGCCCATACGGACAGACAGACCTATAGGCTACCTAATTCATGACCCCCAGTGTTTTATTAGCTGTTTTTCTCTCCCAATATGAATTCACTGAATTAGCAGCATACTTAAGATCTGAAGGAGTGGATTTCGCTTGGATGTCCGCTCCAGGATGGAGTAGCACGTATACTTTCTTATGACATTATTAATTATGTTCAATTTGTGTTTAAGGGCCTAGATTATGATGACCAGAGTACTCTTTAGAGTAAAACTGGAAACCTTTACATGCTTGATGCCTAATTAATTGTACGCACACATGGAAATTTTCTAAGTGTATCTTAACTAATCAGTTTAAAACACCTATATGCATGATGCCGTTAGTGTTGTATGTTAAAGTATAATTGTTGTTGATTTGAGATTGTAATCGAGCGGCCTACGAGCTCTGTGACTCAGTAAACTGTTTGAATTGAACTTGATTGAATCTCTGATGGGGTGACACAGGGACTCAGTGGTTAGCACTGTCACCTCATAGCAAGAAGGTCGCTGGTTTGAGTCTAGGCCAGTTGCCATTTCTGTGTGGAGTTTGCATGTTCATCACGTGGGTTTCCTCCAGGCTTATTATTTTAATCTGACACAATGGTCATTTTTGGGTTAAAACTGCCTGTTCCCAAACAGATCATTATCATGCTGATAAATAAAACTGTTGCGAATCAGGTGGCAACATCTCCAAGACACCTTGAAAAACCGACCAGTAAATCTCTGAAAAACTTATGCACCTATAGTTTTAAATACAAAAAAAAAACTTACACCAAATGTTGATTTAATGTAGTTAACAGAATTTAATTTATCATTAAAATCTATTCATGGCATTATTTTTGAAAGCATCTTCATTATACAGCATTATTACACATTTGATATGTGGCTTAATATTTATAACAGGTGTGGAGCACTGACTGCTGCCAGAGTGCTTGCAAAAATCTCTCTGAATTAATACAGTTAGCAAAACTTTTTTGAAAATGTAAACTGATATTTCCTACTCACACACTACACCAACTGTATTTATGCATGTATATAAATACATTTACAAAAAAGACTTAATATTGTAACAAATATTTTTTTAAACAATTTATTTGCTTATTTCAAGAAAAATAGTCCTTTATGAATTTAGATTTTTTTTTTTACAAACAATCTTCTAAACAATTCCTGTCAGTGCCTAGAATGCTTTAAAATACAACATCAAGTTACCAGAATGTACAGAAATAATTCTGTTTAAAGGCAAGATTAGTCATGCTTGCTTCATACTCTAGCCATAAAAAAAGAGATTTTCATTTGTCAAAGTAATCAGACATGGTGTAGAGAATAGATTAATTTGATTTTATCAGTTGATTTATGCTTCATTATTTGTGGAAAACAAAGCAAAGAATGTTTAGACATTTTTTGTCCAAACATGCTCCAGAATTCAAAAAGCATTCATTTTTTTAATCTGCTGTTTTCTGCTCTATCAGATTTTGTTTGTCCACCTGCTCAACCTTTTTTCCATTGTTCCTTAATATTTCCTGTTGCTTCTTGCATCAGGTTTTCAATAATGCTTATGTGTTTTGTAGCCTCCTGTTTTAATAATTCCTCAAATTGTCTCCCTATTTCTTGGAAATGTAGTTGCATGTCCTGATGTAGGTCCTGTCTTTCTCTCTCAATGCCATTTTTTCTACCATAATTTTTATCTCTTTAACGTCACTTTTTATTATTTTATTCTCATCCCCATAAAACATATTGTCATGTTCATCAGTCTTATTTCCAACTCATACTCTTACTTGACTTTCAGCCACATTTCTGTTTTTGTCCTGATCTGATTTATTTGTCTCGCTGTTACACTGACTTCTGTTTTCATCTGCTCATTCTTCACTTTTCATACATGGCTGTTGTGTAATATTTTTCCTCATTCTTCTCCACCATCATATTGATGTTCTTCAGAAAAGAAGAGACTTGATAGGGATTGCTTTTGTCTCTGTTGTTGTTGAAGACGTGATATCTTTCTCTACATATCTTAATGATTTTCTTCAAATCTGAGTGGACGTCCTCCAGGAAGTCTTCAATGGGTTTGTCCTCCAGATTGACACCCCTGGTGAACAGCACAATCATGTACTTGTTGACTGCATCTCCAAACATTCATTCATTCATTCATTTTCTTTTCGGGTTAGTCCCTTTATTAATCTGGGGTCGCCACAGTGGAATGAACCGCCAACTTATCCAGCATATGTTTTACGCAGCGGATGCCCTTTCAGCTGCAACCCATCACTGGCAAACATCCATACACACTCATTCACACACATATACTATACAAACAAATTAGCTTACCCAATTCTACCACATGTTTGACTTGTGGGGGAAACCGGAGGAAACCCACGCGAACACGGGGAGAACATGCAAACTCCACACAGAAATTTCAACTGACCCAGCCAGGGCTCGAACCAGCGACCTTCTTGCTGTGGGGCGATTGTCATCTCCAAACATCTTCAGGATATTCACGATTGTGTTAATCTCTTCATTGGTAAACCTGCCAATGGGCAGCACCAGGAGAAACGCATGTGGCCCAGGACTGGACAAGTCAATGCTTTGGATGATTTCCTGCCTGATGTCGGAAGAATCACTCCATCCATGAGTGTCCGTCACTTTGATTTTTAGCTTGTCTACAGTGGACATGCTCATTGAACAAGCTTTGGTGACTCTCTCTGAACTGGCCGCTGTGTGGAATGAGTTTTTACAAAGAAGAGTGTTTCCTAAAGCGTTCTTCCCTGCGCCTTGCTTACCCAGCAAAATCAGTTCATCCATTTCAGCCTTTCATTGACAAATAAAATATACAAATAGATGTGAAAGTCAAAGTTTGAACCAAACATTTTTGCAGGAACATATTAATGCATTTTTAAATGTAATAAAAAATAGATTGCTTCATTTGTGTTTTAAATTATATGATCCTACTTTTTGGATAACATTTCATTACATTGATTATTCAAAAATCTTAAATAATTTCAGTACCTTTTTCTGTGTCTTGTTGCTTTCTGTTTGTTACAGTGGAAGCATTCCTACATTTATACTCTTCCAAATAGCAGATGCTCCACCCATGTCTGTGTGTCACACATGCTCCACATGTCTGTATGTCACACACTTTGCTTTACAAAGAGCACCATCCACTGGAGCTCACTTGACTTGAGGGTTTTTGCTTTTTGCTTTTGCATTTCAACTGATGTATATTTTCAACATCCGATGTAATACAATTGTCTATATTTGCCCCAATTTTGGGCATTATAACAACAACAACAAAAAAAAAAAAACTATAAATAATAAACATTACATTTTTTAAAAATGTATATTTTCAGTATTTTTTATTTGAGATTTTAGTTTTACACACGTATGTACACATTGTTTATTTTTATTTATTAGATTTAGTTAAAGTTTAATTATTTTAGTTCTCAAAGTAAATTTAATCTAAAATAATTTACAATTAAAGATGGGTATTGGAAAGTCTTCACTGTGTTCTTTCACATGTGTAAATGTGTTGTTTGTGAGTTTTACTTCACGAGTTCATGAGTCAATCTGAACATGCATGATAGAAATTTATTGTCATTGGTGCAAACATTACATAAGAAGATGATGTTAAAATAAATGTGCTTAAGATAATTTTTCATAATAAATACATTTTAGTCACTTAATATACAAATGTCTTATCTAACTTTGGTCAGAACTTCAATATTCTCTGTGCATGTATTTATCATACAGTATCATTGCATGCAGATGTTTTAATGAGTCATTTTTTAAATTTTATTGTAATTTTATTTCATCGCTTTAAAATGTACTTTTATCTATGGGGACAGTGCAGTACAATCTATATTTATGTAAGTATATAAGAAGGTCAAGTATATAATAAAAGAAATATCTACATCTTCCAAACAAACAATAAAGAGAGTATATTTAGCTATGTGATTTAAATTAATCACTTTGAACCACTCTCTGCTCTGCCATTTTAAATTAACATTCACACAGAGAGAAGCAGAGAGCAGTGTTTTCACTCTAGCACATCTCAGGTCTCCTCTTGGCTGCCCGACAGCGGAGGACTTTGAGGAAACTGTCGATTTTGTGGGAGTCTCTGCGGAAGCAGGACAGCAGGAAGTGGAAATTGACAAGTCGAGACGTTTTATCCTGACCAAGGTTATTGCCGTTAAACGGGAGAGTGGACAGGTTGTCAGAAGATGAGCCCATCTGTAGAGAAGAAAATGCATTGGTCAGGACAAAATATAAATCAGCCTCAAATCCAAATGATCAAGAAATCATTCACATTTGGTCCAAATTGCATAATAAAATCTCAATTCTTCAAATATGCAGTCCGTCACCTTGTGTACGACGTGCTCCAGACCTGCTCCCAGACTGTTGATGTTGTCCTGCAGCTCTTTGGTCTTGCTGTTAATGGTGTTGCGTTCTGGATGTGCCAGACTGGACGCCTCAGAGGAGAGCAGGGCGAGCGGATCAGACCACGCCAACAGCAGAGACCGAGCCAAAGACAACAGCTCATCCTCCTGCACAAACCAAACTTCAGAATCTAGCCATACTTTTACCTGTCACTCCACACGAGACCACAAGAGGGAGATGTTTCCCTTAAAGGGTTCATTCAGTTTCACTCAATAAAATAGAGAATAGTCATTATGTACAGATCAGTGGCTCTATCTGACATTTTAGTCACACTGTAACACCTAACAGGGAAAATCACTAAATAAAAATTAGTTAGTTAAAAGTTACTTTGACTTAGTGAAAAGACTTATGGTAACTCATAAACTGATTATATTAAGCAGAACCGAATGAGTTACGAATGAATTTATTCTATTTTTTGTGTTAACTTGACTCTGATGCTTTAAGTTAATTTTATTTAGTTTTAGTCTATAGCAGACAACAAAATATTTAAATGAGATATCAGTTGTTAAGAACTATTAACTCTATGAAAAAGGTCATATATGTATATTCACATAATTTTATTCTGTGGCAAATTGTCTACATGAAGTTTTTAAACAAAGTTGTAGTAGATTTTGAAAAATCTAAATCAAACTCTCAAACTATATTTTGTAAGTTTCTGTATTTGTGAGCCAGTCAGCAGGCCTGCCTACTTCAAAAGAGCTGAAGAGGACCAATCAGAATCCTCTTAGAGGCCAAGATGAGGGATAAGTCTATGTTTAAATTATTGCCACATGCAGACAGAGAGTATAACAGTGTTGTTTTAAAAACATTACATTTGACATAAAAGATGCAGCACTTGTACACACATCTCCATGAGATGATCTACATGCAGAGCTCATAAACTTCTTAGCTTTTTGACTTGTCGATGTAATGGTTTAGAGGCATTTTATTAAGTTAGATTAAATCAGATTATTATTTTAATTATTTGGGAAACGGGTGGCGTGGTGGTGCAGTGGGTAGCGCTGTCGAGAAGGTCGCTGGTTCGAGCCTCGGCTGGGTCAGTTGGCATTTCTGTGTGCATGTTCTCCCCGTGTTGGCGTGGGTTTCCTACGGGTGCTCCGATTTCCCCCACAAGTCCAAAGACATGCGCTTTAGGTGAATTGGGTAAGCTAAATTGTCTGTAGTGTATGTGTGTGAATGAGAGTGTATGGGTGTTTCCCAGTGATGGGTTGCAGCTGGAAGGGCATCCTCTGCGTAAAAACATATGCTGGATAAGTTGGCGGTTCATTCCACTGTGGCGACCCCTGATGAATAAAGGGACTAAGCCGAAAAGAAAATGATTGAATGAATAAATTATTTGGGAAACCTGAGTTGTTGTAATAGAAACAATTTAAATATTTTTAATTACATATAGTTGGTTACATATTTTTAGTTACACATATTTGCAAGCTTTATAAAATATTTATGTTATAATTGTAATGTTTTACTATTTGTTTTGTATATTTTAGACGTTTGTGTATATATTACTTTTTTTTTAATATATAATGTAAAATACAGTATTTTTAAAGTATTTTTTTATTAGGCAAATAGTTTACATTTTTAAAAAAATTTTTTATTTAATAATAAAAAACAAACAAACAAAACTATAGAACAGCTAAAAAATATATGTAATAAAGTACACTCTTACCGGCACTTTCATGGCTTGGTCTTTGTCATTGGGAATTTGAAGAGATGACGTGTGGCACATTGATGGGCGCGGCATCATTCCCCTTCCAATAGGAGGGAAGTGAGAATCCTGTGGTCAAAAACAGTTAAACAAAGACCATCAAATCAATGAAATGAACAACTATTAGGATAAAACGGAAGAGACAAATTTTAAAAAATGACCCGATAGACAATATACAAATGGATTTACTGACCAGGTCATTGGTGAGGGAGGTGCTAAGATAGTGAAGTTTGTCTGAAAGTTGAGAAGCTCTATCCAGCAAATCATTCAGACCAACACCATTGATGGAGACAAAAGCACACATCAAAATAGCCACTGAAAAGCAAAAAAAAACAACTCTTTAAAAGTCAATAGAGATAAGAAACAAGCAAAAGCTGAAAAGAACAAACTTAGGACTAGAGGAAAGATAGCCATAAAGTGTAAAATAGGCAAAGTTTAGATTGAGGATGATAAGATACCTGCAAAGTATAGTCTAGACCCTTGAGCCATCATTAGAACAGGTTTCTTTATTTTCTTGCGTGGATCTGTGTGGTCCTCTTTCCTCTCTTGTGTTTTCCTCTCATTATATAGACCTACTTTCATTTGGATATGCAGAAAACCTTACTTTCCAGGTGTGTGGTGCTTAAACTAGTTCAGACCTGAAAATAATGAAAAACATTGTTTTGAGGATTTGGTCAGTCAATAGCTTTGCATTTGAGGAGATACAGGACCCTGAGTCAGATAAAGTGCCGAATAAATACATGTAAAAGAGTCTTTCTTTTAATTAGTGGAGGGTCATATTTGAATAAACACTCTTAATAATAAAGGTTCCAACATTTTTTTTGCAGCAATGCCATAGAAGAAGAAAAAGTTTGGTTTCCAAAGAAACATGTATTGATAAGTCTAAAGAACATTATTTCACACTCTAATGTTTTGATATATACAGTGCTCAGCATATATAAGTACACCCCTCACAAGTCTATCTTTTAAATTCCTATTTTTAGTAGGAAGCTATATAATATTACATTTGTGCATATTAGATTAGTCAGTACTGAACCCAGATCTGGAGCTTGTCTAACAAAATAACTTACGATAACGGTCCAAAAACTAGTACACCCAAATTTATATGTTATAGAAAAATATTAAATACAAATTTTAAAAAGAGGAAAAATCAGGAGAAGCAAAAAATGTAAAAAAATTTGTTGAAATTTTGTAGGCTGAAATATTAAATATTAAACTATTTTTTAAATAAATATATATGTTTAATAAATCTGTTTTGTTTAAATGCACCAAAATACATTGCCTATATTTACTGAGAAACGGATAAAAATATTCATTGTCAAAATGGGGTGAACTCGGTTATGCTGAGCACTGTATTAAGAACAATTTAAAATACCTGTTGTTATATTAAAAGTCTAAAACAAATCAGATGTGAAATGCTGATAATTCGGTTTTATTTTAGTTATTTAGTTTTTTATGTATTTTGTTTTGGTGTTTTATTGTATTTGTTTTTGGTGTTTTTTCCCCTATAACAAACATTTGTTGAATATATGGTTCCACTGATGTTAAAGTTTCTTTTACGAAACTCTCAATATCAGTAAAGACAATTGTAAAAGAAAAGATTGCACCAGCATTCTGATTCTATCTCTTGCAGAAACCATTTAAAGGTATAGTTCACAAAAAAAATGAAAATTTTGCCATCATTTACTCATCTTTCACTTGTCACAAACAAATTTGAGTTTCTCTATTCTGCTGAACACAAAAGAAGTTATTTTGAAATATGCCAAAATCCTGTAACCATTGACTTGCATAGTATTTGTTTTTCCTGTATGAAAGTCAATGGTTACAAGTTTCAATTTAATTAATTTTTTTATTTTTTTGTTCAACAGAATAAATAAACTCATAAAATTTTGAAACTAATTGAGGGTGAGTAAATTTTCATTTGTGGCTGAAATATCACTTTAAAAAAAGTCTATGAGAGACCCATCCTCAAGCAAATATTTAGTTGTCATGTCCTGCTGTGGACTAAGAACTTTTTTAATGTCCTTTGTCTTTGGTCTTTTGTATTTATGTCTGAGTGTGCTGGTTGAGTCTCATTCTTAAAGTTCCAGGTTTTCTTGCTGTTCTGACAAAACTCTCAGTGGGTGACTTTGCATTTTTACATGTCTGCGTGGGGAAATTCCTCTTTTACCCCCCTTGTTTTTGAGGTTTACGATTTGTTTAGACAATGCACACACAGAGATATTTTGTGTGGAATTTCTATAAACATAAAGATTTTTATATTGTATGAAATGTATATTCTATCCCGTAATGCCAACCCCCAAAATTACAAAATACTTTCTGCATTATGTTTTCATCATAAAAGACTGAAAAGATCAGGTTAGTCACTGCTGGACACTTGGTCACACACACACACACACACACGCACGCACGCACGCACGCACGCACGCACGCACACACGCATGCACACACACACACGCACCGCACACACACACACACACACACACACACACACACACAGAGAGAGAGAGAGAGAGAGAGAGAGAGAGAGAGAGAGAGACATGTGCTTTAAATTAACTGGAAAAATGTGATCAGTTGACTTTAAACCCATTAACTAAAATTATTAAGTAAATGTGCATAATTACAAAAATTGAGTTAAGTCAACTAAACTGTGCAGTAGGTACAGTTACAGTTGGTTACTCAACCTGTCAACCTGTCACTTCTGAGTAACTACGTTTTTTTCCCTCAGTTCTCCTCAAAAAGGATATAATAAAGGATATATTTCTTAGGTTAGGATAGTTATAATTATATTTTTATTGTTTTATTATTTTATAAAACATAATTTTACAATTAAAAAAAATATATTTTTAAGTATAGGCTAAGAGCAGTTTCAAAAGTGTATGCCAGTTTGAGGGTAATGAATAATTGTAAGACAACATTTCTTGCATAAAAAGTTACATAAGGCTTAAGAGGAAATTTTTGAATTTCATTGCACAAACTTTAAAAACTGCAATTAAGAGTAGGCCTAAATCTCCACTGATGTAAAGTATATGTTTGAAAGATAACAAATCCAATGGACATAATCTTATAATCTCATTAAAGCGATGAGTGTGTTGAATTCCCATGTGTCCGCTGTTTTTGGGCGGTTCTCCTCCCTCAAGGCTCCTGGAGAAGGGGGCGTGGATCCACTATTTGGTAACTACGCGTCCCAACAATATTCATTTTCCAGTTAACTCTTACCAGGTCCTTCCGGTGAGCAGACAAAGGTAAAGTGATTGGTTGACATATCATGCAAATGTAATTAAAAACACTTTAGCTTGTTGACTGCAGTGTCAATGCATGTGAATGAAATATTGTTCAAGGAACACCGTGTTCTGGAGGGAGGTAAAAGAATACTCCCGTCAGATGCGCGTGCTGCCTTCACTCATTTGTTCCTGCGGGTTTTTATCGTGACCTTGATTTAGTAAGACAGGTAGGCTTATCCAAGCTTAACTTTTTAACTGAGAGCTGAGGAAGTGATTTATTAAAGAGATCCGCAAAACTTTGCCTGAAACGCGCTTTTGCTGCAGTTAAACGGTTCCACATGCTCACAGATATACTGTGTTTGTAGGGAAGGTGACGCAAAGATAGAAAATATTTAGCGTTACATATTATTGAAAAAAACATGCTTGTCGATGATAATTCTGTTTATATAAAAAAGGCGTAATACAACCACAATTAGCTAAATAAATAAATAAATAAATAAATGCAAAATACATAAGAGACAAACTACAATACAATATATAGGCACTTGTCAGTGTCTTTGGGTGGTTATAGGGCAAATGTAATTTGTTGTAAGATTTTGTTATTGATTCAGTAGATTTTTTCATAGAATGCATACAAGAATAACACATGATTTTTTTGCTCAAAGGTGAAGACCCTACTCAATGTTTGTACTGCACAATTCCTCTCATAGTAAAACACATTTTACTGGACTGTCCTGCTTTTAAGGATTTCAGAAGGCTGTTTTATGAAATGAACTCTCTTAAGGAAATTTTTAGCAAAGTGACACCGGAAACAATTCAGAATTTTTTATCAAGTATTAGCTCTAAAAATCTTATTTAATTGATGTATTCATTTGTTGATTTTTAATTGTATATTTATTATTGAAATGTTCTTTCCGTGAAAATAGCCTTGGTTGCTGACATGGAATTAAATAAAAATACATTACATTACATTTTCATAGAATGCAATCGGCAATAAATTGATGTATTTAAGAACTGGTTAATAAAAAAACCACAAAGTGACAACTGTTGTGAATACCCGTGCACCATTTAAGGGCTGCAATTTGGACCTTTTTACAAGATTTAAAATAAGTCTTCTGTGTCTCCAGAATGTGGCTGTGAAGGTTCAGGTCAAAATACCTGTCAGATCATTTATTATACTCTGTTAAAAAGTTTTTGGGTCAGTGCTTCTGTGCCTTTAAATGAAAATGAGCTGGTTCTACCCCACCCACTTTTGAGATGTTTTGTTTCAGAGAAGGATAAATAGGGTTGGATATCAGGATAAACACAACAAAATGACAGTACAGACAGACAGACAGCAGCTCAGACATTATGAAACAGAGACCAACAGTCACATATACCACAGTAAGATAAATGAGCCACACACAAATCTTTACAACGATCACAGGGTTGTGCTGTTATTTTCTTTTTACTTATAGCAAATGTGATGGGATGTCTACCAAATGAATAACTATGTGAGAAGGGTCTGGCTGCAGACTGGGTGTAGATGCAAGCTGAGCTGCATGCAATGCTTTTCATGCACACACCTAACCACACCCCTAATCGTACCCCTCACAGTGACGTCACCAGCTCCATTGAGTGCATTGGGTCTGAGATTGCATGTCTGAGACTGTGTGTCTCAGCTTGCATATGCAATCAGATACTATATGCTGCTGTATAGAGATCCATTATAGCTAGGGCTATATAAGTTACTGTACTAAATAACCCTGATTTAACATCCACAAACCAGCTGTCTCCTGTTGTGTGATTGAAGCATCCTCATTTATAGTTGTGTACACTATGCGGCTTTGGTGATTCCAGCAGTTATGAATTACGTAGCTCAAAAAGTATAAAATGTTCAAAATGCTATAAAAAATACAAAGTGTAGTTCTTGAGTTTGATCACAGAGAGTTGGAATAGATATTTTAGTCTCAGGTTTCTTTGTAGATCCTGTTCTGTGGACATTTTATACCTGTTAATACTGAGACATGGTAATACGTGCATGTCAATAAATATTGGTGGGCAGGGAATCTGCACTGCTACATCATGGTGCAGTGGGCCACCAAATTGCAGGGGTTTAGATCCCATTTTAAAGTCAGGAATGTTTACTTGACTTGTGCTGTTTATATCAATCCAATGTTACTGTGGACACACACATTTCTGTCCAAACAGCTTCCAAAAGTTGATTTTGCATGACAGGTGCCCTTTAATGGTTCTGTCTATTTCAGCTTGTTGTAAAGCAGAACTGTTTAGCTGTTTAAAACATTCACATTTAAAAGGCATTCACTTTTTTGTTGTTGATCATTTTAATTTACACTCTTGACTGTATTTGTAAAACATGCAAAATAAATATGCTTATGATTTTTTACAAATATGATTTATTTAGCCTGAGCCTGACACAGGAGATGCTGTGAAGTGTAATGAAGATGTAATGAAAACATGTTACCATTAGGGGGTGTCCATGCACAGTTCATGATATAACGCAACAAATTGTGCAATTTTTCTGTCCAAATGCAAGTCAAGTTTCTCTGCATACTTTAAACTGTCTCAGCATACTTCATTACACACTGTGCCTTAAGTTGCAGAAAGAAGCACAATTATTTGCTTTTCGCATTTGAAGCTCCAAACTTTTCAAATGTTTTCTTTTGCTGGAAAATGTTGAACCCGATCACTTTTTGATCTTCTTCTCATGCACACATATGTGCCCTCTCACGTTCCCCTCTCCTCCCTCCCCGTGTACTATGTACACTCCCCCCTCCCTCTTGCAAGCTCTAACTCTCCATTCTCTGTGTTTCTCTTGCACATGCAACTACAGGAGCGCACAGAGCACAGGCACGCATACACACCAACGCCATAGACCATGTCGGACTCAGAGACTGCAGCTCCTGCCGAAACCCCTGTCCCAGCACCCTGTGTGGCCATCAAAGCAGATTTAGACAAATGGTAAGTGACTGGAGTAACAGTCATGTAGTGTCCATAGTACTGGTCCATTGCAACCCGGTATGGACCGCATGAATAAATGTTTTAAATTCTCATGCAATATTTGGATTTAATCCCACATAGCTTCCCTGTAGGGTTTAAATGGTTAGAATCATGCTGGGATTGATGATATTTGTAGAATTATGATGCACAGTGTAAATTCCGCATCATGATGGCGATCCAAAATGGAGGGAGGGAAGGAGTTTTCGACGAATGCGAAGCAGTGGGTTCGTGAAGGGGGTATTTGTAATAAGACAAAACATGATTAAGTTTTGTGAGTTTTTTAAATGGTTTGATTGGTGTCCGATTGATGAGAGATGACAGCAGTGGTGGGGCCGCTCATTAAGAGCATTCTGGGGGTTTTCTTCACTTCAGTTCTTCCTCACGGCTGATTGGTTGTTGGGAATGTGTCTACGTCATGCCTTTCCTCTCGCTCGTCCTGCCATCCCTGTTTCTCCTCTCAGCCTTTGCCATTTTTGTCCCTGCAGCCTCCCTGGCCTCGATTTGGCATGTTTATTTGTCGATCACTAAAATAAGATAAAAATTGCAGATGCTTGCATATGAACCTTTTCACCGTTATTCCTTGTCCTCCCACTAATAAGTTTTGTTGGTTTTATATTATGCAGATGATAGGATTTGGATGGGCAGTGATGAACGTTCATTCTATATGTCATTTCTTTTCTCTTGTTTAGGATTTTATTGTGTTCCCTCTCTCCTGACCATTGACACCAGCCATTGCTCAAGCTGTATTTTGACCCTAATCCCCACATGCACCTAAAAATGCAGATTGTCTGTTTTTGGTGTTTGTAGTGTTTACAGGCCTGGGCAGCATGAGAAAGCAGATAAGGTTGCACATACCCTGACCTTTGGTGTGCAAGGACCAGATAGCAAAAGGGTGTGGATTTAATAATTTGGTTGAATAATGTGTCAATTTTATCCAAAGCGCTGACCATCTCGATTATATTACAGGATATAAAACAAACAAAATCTACTAATTTGTCAAGGATTAAACATCTGTAATTTCCTCTTACATGAGCAGTCACCATTCAAACATGACAAAGCAAGGACCTGAAGGCCACATGACCAGACATGACAAAGATTGTTGGGAGAAAGGAGGATAAGCAGAGTTATTTAGATCATTAAAATGCTATTAGCAGGTCAGTTTGTTATTGACTTTCCTGTGATAATTATGATGAGCAACTTCAATGTGTTGCTGACTAGCTGAATGCTTGGAAGGCCAATATTTAAGTAACATACACCACATTAGTATTTATAGCACCCTCACACATGGTCCTGTGCATCTGTCAACCATTATACAGCGTGACATGTTCTGTTCTCTGGATCAGTTTACACCTGGTCTAAGCATGTCGCAGTGGCCATCTTGTCTCTTTTTTTATTTTTACTGCTCCACAAAGGGGATTCATCATGGGCTTTAAAACTAGAAGAGGATTACCATTACCGGTTTAACTCCAGAAGCCAGCAGTTATCCACTGGGAGGATGCATCTGGTCAAGTGTTATGGAAGATGTGACCTTTTTGCAGATTTCTGGTGGTGTAGATTTATGCACAGTGGTGACCTAATGACCTTGAGGTGTTCTCCATCTTTTACTGCCTTAAAGTCTATAACTAAACATTAGCTAGCTCACCTACAGCCATTTTGTCCTAGGGGTGTCCTCTTAAGAATGATGATGCAAAGCAAAAGGTAATCTTTTACACCTTAAGCAGAGTTTTTCATCTCATTTTTGTTAGCATGCCTGCTCTTGTAGTGGTTGGAATGTGTTGTTCTAGTTTTGCAAAAGCCACCCTCAGGGTAAACAGTGTTACTCAGTCTATCAATAACAAAAAGCAACTGGTTTATCAGCATGAGATGAGCTTTTGTTGTAAGAACTGCACATATAAATCTACCAATCAGTTCCATATGAATTCAGAATTTATTAGAATCTTTATTAGAGAAGTAAACCTGATCATTTGAAGAGTATTATTTGCAGTTTGTTGTGTTATAGATCATGCAATCCTGAGCCGTGCCCCTTTTCCTTTGCATTATACATGTGGAGGACAGGCCATCATGTGAATTATTCAGTCTTAATTTGGGAAGGTGATCAATCCAATGTCTATTTGTATGCTTTAGTTATCATTTTGAACCATGTTTTAAATTAATATTTAACTCTTAAATTATGTTTTGGTCTGTTTAATATATTTTTTTAAATTTTAAAAACAGCTAAAATAATAACAGAATCTGTAATTTCAACCTGTTTTTACATGCAAAATACAAATAAGATATTTTGAACCAGAAACCCTTTTGGTTAGCATTTAATTGTATCTTATCAGGACGAAAAATCTTCTCAAAGCATCTTTTGTTTCACAGAAGTAATCCATACAGTATGTAGTCTGCCGCCAGTTTTATAATACTTACTAAAGTGTTTCAGTATTTGTCCACCAAATTAAATTAACCAGTAAGCCAGTGGACCAGTGCAATTTACTGTGTTTGACATCATCATGCAAGTTCACACATCCCTTTAATACTGTTTTTAGTGATCACAGACTGGTGAAGTCAGGCACCATAAGTGCTGACATAAATAAGAGTCTTACAGACTATACATTTAGGATTTAGGACTAGCCACCACTTTCAAATTAGATTTTTTGTCAAAAGCTCTGGCTCCCTCCCAGCAAACATTGACATGAACATGATTTGGAAGCTGATATGTTAATGTCCATGTTTCATAGAATAAAATCTCAGATTTTTAGGACATTTTAAGAAGGCGTTAAGAAGACGTTATTGCCAGAACAGATGTTTTTTGGCCAGCAACTACAGTATGCCATCTCAGTCACCCTGCTGTGGGGACTCTGCAACTGGAATCTAACAATGTACACAGATTGCTAAGCTGTTTGTATACAATATTTAATATTTAATTCTTCTCTCTCAGCCTTAATATGTCCTTACATTCGTTACACATGTAAATCACTCACTGCTGACTGAGAAAAATAAACTAAATGTAGCAAGCAGTGCAGATGACCACAAATAATTACCAAAATGATCCCCATTCACACATTGATCTCTAAAAACTGCTAAAACATTGTATTATGCATGCCAGGCCAATAATAATAATAATAATAATAATAATAATAATAATAATAATTAAGGGCGTCACCGTGGCGCAGTGGGTAGCATGTTTGCCTCACAGCAAGAAGGTCGCTGGTTCGAGCCTCGGCTGGGTCAGTTGGCGTTTCTGTGTGGAGTTTGCATGTTCTCCCCGTGTTCGCGTGGGTTTCCTCCGGGTGCTCCGGTTTCCCCCACAAGTCCAAAAACATGTGGTACAGGTGAATTGGGTAAGCTAAATTGACCGTAATGTATGTGTGTAAATGAATGTGTATGGATGTTTCCCAGTGATGGGTTGCAGCTGGAAGGGCATCCGCTGTGTAAAAACATATGCTGGATAAGTTGGTGGTTCATTCCACTGTGGCGACCCCAGATTAATAAAGGGACTAAGCCGAAAAGAAAATGAATGAATGAATGAATAATAATTAATAATTCCTTACATTTATATGGCACTCTGTGTTCTAAAGTGCTTTACAGATGTTGGGGGGAATCTCCTCATACCCCACTAGTCTGCAGCATCCACATGGATGTCGCGACGGCAGCCATATTGTGCCAGAATGCACACCTCACACCAGCTTATTGGTGGAGAGGAGACAGAGTGATGGAGCCAATTATGATATGGGGATGGTTAGGAGGCCATGATGGACAGAGGCCAGTGGGCAAATTTGGCCAGGATACCAGGGTTACACCCCTACTTTTTTCAAAGTACATCCTGGGATTTTTTAAATAACCACAGAGAGTCAGAACCTTGGTTTAACTTTTCATCTGAAAGACAGTGCTCATTAGGACCCACACAGACTGCAGGTTGAGCACCCTCTGCTGGCCTCTTTAACACCTCTTCTGTCAGCAACCTAGTTTGTGGTCTTCATGTGGTCTCACAACCAGGTACTAACCAGGCGCAGCCCTGCTTAGCTGAAACCATGTGAGAGCAGCAGAGAGCTAGCTGCTGAGTAGTTGGCGAGGTCACTTACCTGCTCACATTAACACTGTGTTCCATTCAGAAGGGCTCATGCCTATTCCCTAACCCCTTCGAATGGTTTAGGGTGTGAACCCTTCTTATTGAAACACTGTTTGACACCAAACAACTTCCTCAAGGATAATTGGGGCCCAAACTGTCTATCGGTTGTACATTTTAAAAATTCTTTGTTCCAAAGGCCCCTTCGAAGTGGCCAGATTTGAGCACTTCAGTATAGAACATGGCCTCGATCAAGTACTTCCAGATGACTACAAGCTTGTGAAAATGAAGGACCATAATTAGTTAATTGCATTATTAGTTTTAAAAAAGCAGTGTCTGGTAAATGCATGCTTAAACCTTAAATGGTTTTCCAATTGGTTTTGTGATCTCTACATATTGCCTGTTAAGGATAAGGGCATAATCTGACCCTAATTGGCTTTTGTCCAATAGAATGCAGCTTTTGTCACACTGTTGATTAGTCTTGTGCTTCACAATGGTCCATTCTCTCCTTGCATGTCCTCACTCGAGTATTAAAATGGCTGCCTTTAAAGAGGAAATGCCCTTGGCTTATGCTATCCCCTCATACATCCCCACCCCTGCGTCACATGGCTCATTAGAACCAGTCTGCATAAGGCTCTTTATATTTAAATTGACCAGCTGTGTGTTACATCACCGCGAGAGAGAGAGAGAGAGAGAGCATGATTATGTCAGTGTGTGAGATGCAGCAGATGATCTATGGGGGAGGGAGACACTCAAATCGCTTTCTAACTGGAGGAGGGGCTTTTATTCATCGTAAGTCACGACATCGCCCTCTTTTAGCAGTATGCATGTCTCCTTTTTATTACCTGCTGGCTTTGTCATGTGATTCTAGAGCTCTATTTTTTTCTGGTTCAGATGATCTACCTCGCTCTCTTTTCATCTCTTTTGCCCCTTTGCGGCATCATTCCAACCCTCATTTTCACTCCATCACGCTAATGCAGTGTGTCAGTGTCTGCCGTTGTTTGGTGTGGAGAGGCTCAAACAATCTCACTCGCACAAATGCATACATACACTCTCATTCAGGTCCCAGTCTATCGTGAAGTCTGTGTTTTACATGACTTGGCAGAAACTAGAGAAACAACCAGAGTTATGAATTTTTTTTTAACACTTTGTGGTACAGAATCTCTCACACTTGTTTATGCAGTCTTGTAAGCTGCAGAGTGACATTGTATTTTTACGTTGTATATGATACACTGATGTTGAATTATTTTAGTATGTGTGTTAATGTAATGACTGTGTTTTTTGTGTGCTACAGTGTAAAGGAGAAAGGCGAGGATGGTTGTAAGGAGCTAATGGAGGCATTTGCTGCCTGTGTGAAGAGCAATGCTGAGGCATCATGAGGAACTCAACATGCAGGAAAAGTAATGCACATTTTCTTGCTTCATTCATCTTTACTTTTTTAGACATAATTATTTTTTGTCAGTTATATCATGTTCTTTTTTTAACTTCCTTTATCTGACTACTTAGTTTTACATATTAGTTTTTTATTCATTCATTCATTCATTCATTCATTTTCTTTTCGGCTTAGTCCCTTTATTAATCTGGGGTCGCCACAGCGGAATGAACCGCCAACTTATCCAGCATATGTTTTACGCAGCGGATGCCCTTCCAGCCACAACCCATCACTGGGATTAGTTTTTTATTATTGATGCAAATTATTTTCGAGAGCAGACAAATTTTATTTTTTGCTAAGACTAGAGCAACATAAATAATTATGTAATAACATGATTTGCTAACTTGACAAAAATGCTCTGTTGTTAACTTAAAAAAAAAATCTTTACTTAAATCTTTACTTATCTTTACTTCTTTTTTCCCTCAAAAAGAACATTTCCAAACCATTTACACACAAGTGGTTCTCGTTTACACTTAAGTGGTTCTTTATTTAACAAAATGCTTTCTTCTGTTGATCACAAAACAAGATATTCTATATAAACTGAAGAATGTTGTAAAAACCGCAGCCATGGTAGGAACAAAACATAATATGGAAGTCAATGGCTTTTCCCCGACATTCTTCAGTATATCATCCTTTATGTTCAACAGAAGAAATAAACTCAGGTTTGGATCAATTCAATTCAATTCAATTCATCTTTATTTCTATAGCGCTTTTACAATGTAGATTGTGTCAAAGCAGCTTCACATAGAAGATTATAGTGAATTGGAATGGTGTCCGTTCAGTTTTTAGAGTTTAAGTTCAGTTCAGTTCAGTGTGGTTTAATTTTCACTGCTGAGAGTCCAAACACTGAAGAGAAAATCCATCGATCAAGTAGTAGATGACTAAATTATGACATTTTTTTTATTTTGGTGTAAACTGTCCCTTAAAGAATCAATTACTAGTCCAGGCAACAAATGTTTTTGTTTCTGTAATGAGTGAACCCACATTAACTGAATTGTTATTTCAACTTACTAAGATGAGTTGTTTTAAATGTGTGTAAACTGCCTTAAATCCACATTTTGTCTAGTGTTAAAGATTGAGAATATATTATTTTGTAATATTTAATACATTTCTACTGTAAACATATAAAATATGACACAGGTATATTGTTAATTTCTAAAAAGAAAACACTCATTGAATTGTTAAATTTTGTAGCTGTCATAATAAAAATAAATAACATTCTCTTTATTTGTGTTTGTTTTCAGGGGTTAACTGCACTGAGTCCTCCACCTTCCCAGCATTCCCTGCAACTCATGGCACTGGACTAAATGATGGGGTTTGGGTTTTGGCAGCAGAGACCATTCTTGTGTCTCTTCCCTTCTCTACCCCTCCTGTGAAGCTTAAATGGATTCCTCCAACCACAAACCTTCCCTCCCCTTTTTGTGGCTGATTGTATTGACCTGATTTGTAGACCTTTCGGAGCTCATGAATTTATGTAAATGATGTGTCTCAGATGCTTACAAAATGGAATAAAGGTTTTAAAATGGTTCAATGCGTATAACAATATTTTTCACACCGTTTCAGTTTTTGAGGCAAAAATGGTTTGTATTTATTCACTAAGCATATCTTGTTTTGCCAAAAGTGACTTCCAACGAGTCCCTATGGTTTTATTTAGTCCAAAACTTTAGGTGGCTTCAGTAAAGTGGATTGCTTGGCAAGGATTATGTAGGCATTTGTAATGGGTTTAGGTGAACTAAAGAAGCAGATTAAGATTTCCGATGTCACTAATACTCTCAACTCCTCACTTTGACTCATTAAGATGCACACAAATACACCCACTCAAATCCCCAAAAGCACTTATCTCACCAGTCAATCAATCAATCAGATCTTAGGCCCTTTCATGCACTGATCTAGGAAAGAAGCAAGCTAAAAGTGTGAAGACTTGTACTATAACCAAGACAAAGAAATCCCCAGGGTTTGTATTACACTCACACATGCAGTACTAAGGCTTGTTTAGAGTCATTTAAATGGTGCAAAACAACAACTACAAAAAGCAAGCTAATCAATGCAAAAGCCTTGTCTAAGCCTTGTTATTAATTACTTAAATGTTTACAAAAAGTCTTTTCCTTAAAGTCTAATAAAGCATTGCATTTAGTGTTTAGGCCGCTTCTGGTTTAAAAAAGGAATCCCTGGGCCTGGGGTGTGTCGGTGTGAAACATGGCGGTAAACAGGTTTGTCATGAATAAATAGTGACCTTTCAATTTGCTTTATGCAAAATAGGCTAAATGTTTTCGTTCATTGACACATGCATAGCCTAAATGACTGATAAATTGAAATAATATAAAGTAAATGTGAAATCTAAAATATAGGAAAAGTTATATAAAACATCGACTTGATTGCCCTTTGCAGAAATCTCCTACATCCGTTTAAAAGATTTGCAGCCTCGCCTCTGGGCACTTAAGGAGAGGAGAGGGTATCTATACAGATGTTTTCGTTTGTTATTATAAGCTTGCTCTGATTGCTTCCAGACAGGAGGAATATTTGTCAAAATAAAGCTAAAGGCGCTTATGAAGGTCATCGAATGTGTTTACCTTTGAAAAGCATCGCGTGAGAAGCAAAATGAAAGTGCTGAGTAGAATTTTTAGGTGAATCCTTGTGAAATCAATCTGCTGATCTCTAACAGATAACACAGGATATTACAACATCTGGGTCTAGCCAGAAAATGCAAGATCTTTCAAATGTGCATACTTTAACTTACAAAAACTCATGCAAATTTACATAATTTTAAATGCAGTTCATTGTGTAAAATTCACTTTAGAAATACACTTTGAGCTCAAAAAAGCTAGACCAGTGACCCCTGCTGTCTGCACCAAATCTGCTTGGTAGACTAAACAGGCAGAATCTGGCACTAGACGATACAAAACACATTTCGCAATGATAAATGTTTCTAGGTAAGGTTACAAAATACAAATCCCAAAGTATATGTGCATTAGATTGCTGGGATGTTTCAATAACCTCTTCCCTGCTGAACATTGTGTCTTTGTCTCTACTTCCATCTTGTGTTCACACATTGAACTGCAGGGATGGTGCTTTCATTTTTGAAAAAAAAAAAGTTTCTCTTTCCATTAGTACCTGTTATAGCTGTGTAAGCTCCCCTAGCTGTGAGATAAGGGAAAAAATAAACAAATAGACAAATAAAAAAACTAAGTAAATTATAGTTAAATATGGTAGATATGGCTATGGTAACCACAAATTCACCATGGTTTTGCTAAACTGGTATTCATAGTAAAACTGTATAAAAGGTACAAATTATACAAATAACAAAAAAGTATCCCAAGTAAAACATAGATACCTTTACAGTAAGAAAACCATGGTTGATTTCCATAAGGGCTTGTCATTAGTCGCAGTGTTTCAAGAATATTACGTTTTTCGGCTTTAAAAATTAATGTTTAATTCAATGTTATTTCTTGCATTTTCTGTTCAATTATTTGTGAGAAAGACTTGCAATATATTGAAAATGTTATACATACATATCATACCGTTAGACATACAGCCAGCGACAGCATCTTCCATAAAAACAGAATAGTTGTTAAGAGGACAATTCAACCCCAAAAAAGAAAATATTTGCATTGTTTGCTTGCCAAAGAGCTGTTGTAGGCTATTCATTTCTTTTTCTTCATTTTTTTCTTTTTCTAATATTGTGGACGTCGCCGTGGACAAGAAACTGTTTGCTTCAAACATTTCTTTTCTTTTCTTTTTTCTTTTTTGTGTTCCAACAAGTTAAGGTTGGGTACGGGATGAGCATATTTTCATTTTTTGGATGCGTCTCTTTAGGCTAACTAAAATGCTAAAATAAATACATAATAATGAGAAATAATAAAAATCAAGAATAAGCAGAACCATTAGGCTAGAAAGATGAAATATAGTAATATAGAAAGATTAAATTAAATAGAATAAATCAAGTTTAATAAACAGAAAGACAGGAACTAAATAGGCAGATGGGACAGCCAGTCCACAAATGTAATGAGAACAAATGATGTGGAAACATATCTATAAAAATGTGTCAGATGCGTCCATTGGCAGTAGTTGCAGTGATGTGAGGGACGTGCTCTCGGGCGGAAATGGGGTGGGGGTCTGTGACGAGCATGTTCGATGGGAATCGCGTAAGGGAGGGGACGCAAGCAGCGCAGAACCCGGATGCTGATGCTGCTCGTGTCGGATGGGGAGAAGGAATACAGGGAGAGTGAGAGCTAGAAAACAGAGAAAGGCCCCACTGACAGAGGGACTGCTACCCCTGCGGTCACAAGGCACCCGAAGCGCACGGATTATCACCAGGCGGTTTCAAGCGACCGTAACGCGGCGCGCAGAGAATGAGTGGCCGCGCGGTAGCCGAGGTGACGGGAGGAGAGCGAGAGGAGATGCTGTGATGTGCACATAGCGAGCTGGAGAGGGAGGGGGAGAGGAGAGGAGGCTCCTACGCTAGTTTAAGATGCTTGTTTTTTGACCAGGAATGTGTTCCGTAACGAATAAAGCACGGGATTTCTGCGCCGACACTATAGCTGACAATAGCGCAATGCACACTTGGCACGCGCGCGGCGGATTCACTGGCGGATTCATGTGACGGAAAACACTGAGGCTTTCTTTCGCGAAGGGTGGCTGTTTTCTCCCTTACAATTCTCCCATATTTCCGGATGTGAGGCCTGGAAGATACCGTAGCTTATATGACGGGCACGGGATGCTCCTCTTTCACGTCCTCAGATTGATTCAGATCAGACAAAACATTTTGAAGAGTGAAGGAGACACCGAAGCGCAGTCAGAATAATACGCGCAAGGTGTAACAGACCGGATGTGCGGCTCTTTCGCAGGATAGATGTGGCCAAGTTTTTAATAAATAGGTCACTTCCAGTTTGCCTCCATGAATATATTCATAAAGATAACATTACCGGTGAGAATGAACTGATGATTCGAGCAGGCTTTCTAATATCTCTGCTATCTTTATCAGTCTTTAGTCTCCATGCTCATTTCACTGTCGCTCACAGCTATTATCTGATATCTATAGTATCGGCCCATATGCTGACAGATTTGGTCGTGTCCCCTCAACAGACCCCACAGGCCGCGCAGTTCGCAATAACAGCTATAGGTAGACGTATAGCTCAACCGGACACAACCGCTTTTTATATCTGATTTATTTTTCTGAGGGAAAAATGCATTAGCGGGAACTTTAAGGAGACGGCAGATGTTTGGGAGTAGGCCACGGCACTGACATCACGCCTCAGCATCCCTGTGTCATCATCGCTCACCGTCTGTGATGTCTGTACGGCGGAGCTATTACGTGAGCAGGACAGACACCAGTGGATACATTGTGAAAATACACTGATTTACACCCTTTATATTGTGACACAAAACCGCGGTCGAACGCAATGTCCAGTAAGGAGGTGTCGGGGAGTCAGGCAGCTCAGTATGTCGGGCCCTACCGACTGGAAAAGACGCTGGGGAAGGGCCAGACAGGTAAGAGCATTTCCTCTGCGGGATATTAGCACTCAGTTAATGCATTGGAATAAATTCTGCTCTACTTCGCGCGTCTTATTAAAGAATTAATCTATTAAAAGCTTGATTCGGCAATAAGCAAAGCGGTTAATGTGTGTGCAGGGGTATTTCAGCTGATGAAATTAAATGAGGCACGGAGGCAAGTGACAGCATAAGGGCAGTGTTTGAGGGAGGATGATTATTTCATATTTCTGGCGTTTTCTTTTAGTCATATGTAGCAGTGATTCATTTGTACAGCTTCAAAGCTTAAATGTGATTGCAAGCTGTTGTGTTTTTACATCTTAAGACTCAACTGTATCTATTTCTGTTGGTAGTACTTAGTAAATACACGCTAACTTGTAATTATTTATTATTAGATGCTATTTATCCCAGGCCTACACTATAAGTTAAATTATTAACTTTTGTTACTAAAACTTTCTTTAGATATTTCATTGTTATTTGTATCAAATTGCAATTTTTGCCAATAAAATCTATGGGAATCTGCAGATTGAATAACTGTATATCACTGAATAAAATGTATCTCCATGTGCTAGAAACTGTTCATAAGGTTCTAGTAGTTCTAGTGCTCATTTGTGTGAGACTAGGTTTATATGTATCCAATTTTTGCAATGTTTCCTTTTACACCAGCTACAATTAGTTATTTTACATTGTTATAGGTAATGACTAGTAAGCTGCTAGTTCAATTAAATGAGGAACAAATGAGAACATTTCAATTAAATGAGGAAAACCCTGAATACACAACATATTGTTTTCAACATATGAATATTATTAACCTTCATATGAATTTTTTTTTATTATTTAAAAAAAATCCCAAGTGATGTTTAACACAACAATGACATTATCACAGCATTTTATATTATTTATTTTTGTATTGTTATAATAAATTCTCCCCGTGTTCGCGTGGGTTTCCTCCGGGTGCTCCGGTTTCCCCCACAAGTCCAAAAACATGTGGTACAGGTGAATTGGGTAGGCTAAAATTGTCCGTAGTGTATGTGTGTGAATGAGTGTGTATGGATGTTTCCCAGTGATGGGTTGCAGCTGGAAGGGCATCCGCTGCGTAAAACATATGCTGGATAAGTAGGCGGTTCATTCCGCTGTGGCGACCCCAGATTAATAAAGGGACTAAGCCGAAAAGAAAATGAATGAATGAATGAATGTTATAATAAAAAAATACACTGTAAAAAGTTGACTCAACTCAAAATGGTAAGGCAACTTGCTGCACATCTTTTTTGAGTTGACTCAACTTTCAACCCAAGTACTGCACTTGACTCGATTTAAGTTGAGTAAACTCAAAAATGTCCTGAAGCTGGTTGCCTTAACATTTTAAGTTGAGTCAACTTTTTTTTTTTACAGTGTAGTTTTTAGTTAAAAATATTTTTTAGGGTCAATATCATTAGCCCTATTAAGATTTGTTTTCAATTGGCTGCAAAACAAATCACTGTTCTCCAATGACTTGCCTAATTAATCATATTTAAGCTGTATATTAGTATCTTGCAAAATAAGTAGCACTTAGGAAATATTAGAAAAATAAATAAAATTTCACAGGAGAGCAAATAATTTTGCCTTCAACTGTATTATATACTAAATCTAGTCAGTATTGCCAATAATACATAGACCTGAGTACTAGTTATAGTTTTAGGGAATAACCATGACTGGTCTGAATTAAAATGCCTCAGAGATCCTGTTTGCAATACATAGTAAATTAAATGTGAATGTGCACAAGATTGATATAGATCTACATTAAGAGGTTGATTATTTTTGGCAAGTAAATGAGGGTGCCCATTAACGATTTATGTTATTGTCTACAACAATATGCACTGGTGTTTTTTCTGATATTTTTTTTAAAGTGTGCATGCGTCAATATTATTTTTCACTTCATGTACAAGTTTGTAAATGTACATTGATTACATACTGATGTGCAGTCTGAAGTCATTGCAGATGTATATTTTAAGTTTTCACAAGACCCTCTCAAATGACTTCGTTAAGCATCTAATAAAAGGTGACCATCTGTGTTCCTCTTGCAGGTCTGGTGAAGTTAGGAGTTCACTGTATCACAACACAGAAGGTGGCCATAAAGATAGTTAACAGAGAAAAGCTATCAGAGTCTGTTCTTATGAAAGTAAGTTGACACACAACTAAAACATCTGAAAGTTGTAGTTTTTCTCAGTCCTCCTGCGCTTACGCAGCACTTTCTTATTTACAGAAGATTCTGAAAAAAACACAGCCCTGCAAAACTCCAACTGCTTTATTAACCACAGTTTATTCTGCATCTGTCCTAGTGTTCTGCACTAAAGGCTCCCCTTGCTAAGGCATTTTTGTCCATGTCTGCTGTTGATTGTCAGACTCTTGTTAATACATAGACTGTATTATTTCACTTCTAATTGAGAG
Organism: Danio jaintianensis; assembly: GCA_903798115.1. Classification (NCBI taxonomy): domain Eukaryota; kingdom Metazoa; phylum Chordata; class Actinopteri; order Cypriniformes; family Danionidae; genus Danio; species Danio jaintianensis. The sequence continues at coordinate 13,993,920 of CAIGQV010016547.1, read as the reverse complement.
TAATCGTCTTTCCTTGGTCTTTTCCTACATCAAATCGTGCCTTTTCTATATTCAACTCTCATTCGATGTTCCCCACTCTCCCTGTTTCTGCAGGTGGAGAGAGAGATAGCTATTCTTAAACTAATAGAGCACCCTCATGTCCTAAAACTGTATGATGTGTACGAGAATAACAAATATCTGTAAGTACTGCTCTGTTTCTCCACACATCTGAAGCATGCCTGGCCTTGTCTTGTCTTGTCCTCTCTTGTCTCTTGTCTAGACTTACACCCTGCTTCATTCTCTGGAGATGTGCTTGTGTATAATATTTCATATGCTTCTATCTGCATGCATGTGTTTTACAATCGTCTCCTTTTCTCAGGTATTTAGTGCTGGAACATGTGTCTGGTGGGGAGTTATTCGACTACCTGGTTAAGAAAGGCAGATTGACCCCTAAAGAGGCACGAAAGTTCTTCAGACAAATCATATCTGCCTTGGACTTCTGTCACAGTCACTCTATATGGTAAAGACTTCTTTATTTATTGTGCTCCATTAACAAATTCGTCATAGGCATATTTTTCCTAATATATATTTTGTTGCAAGCATTAAAATTTAAAGAAGATGTGGATACATGTTGAGAAAAAATATGAAGCCATGTGATAAAAGCAGAGTTGACTTGCTTTATTATGTGTAGAATACACTGCCGTATAGTGGCAAGAAGACTTTTCTTCTTTAAAAAGCGAATACTTTTGTTTAGCATGCATTACTGTGAACAAAAGGGATAGTGTAGATATTTATAATGTTCTAAAAGATTTCTGTTTCAAATAAATACTGTTCATTTGAGCTTTATGTTCATCAAAAATCCTGAAAAAATGTATCACAGTTTTCACAAAAATATTAAGCAGCACATATGTATTCAACAAAATGTTTTCTTGAGCACTAAATCAGCTCTATATTAATTTCTGAAGGATCATGTGACAATAAAGACTGGATTAATTGTTACATTTTATAAATTAATAGATAAAAAATATAAATTTAAATGTATTATTACAACATTTTATTCATTCATTCATTTTCTTTTCGGCTTAGTCCCTTTATTAATCAGGGGTCATTGAAAATTGACATTTTTAACCCTTTATCATAAAAGGAACCACATATGGTAACTTCCTTGACACTGATTACAATATCATTTTTAAGAATTATTTTTTAAAACCATAAATGTAATTACCCCCAGTAACACTCCAGGTTTTTTTTTTCGATGAGGATGCCCTAATGAATGCCCTATAAATAGTTAAAAGTATGTGAAAAAATTGCTTAACCCCAAACCTTTGAACAGTATGATAGTTTATTATTTATTTGTTTATTTATTTCACATTGCACAATTTCTGATTTATGCTTGTACTTTGTTTCGATCGTGTAACATGAGAAATTGTCAAAAAGATACTACAATGCAATAATTACTTCCTTTCTCTACCAGTCACAGAGATCTTAAACCTGAAAACCTTCTTCTGGATGAGAAGAATAATATCAGGATCGCTGACTTTGGCATGGCCTCCCTACAGGTTGGGGACAGTCTGCTGGAGACCAGTTGCGGGTCGGTAGTTTATGTGTTTGTGCTTTTAATACCGTGTTAATGAGAATAAAGTACATGTATTAATGCTCTGTGTTATGAATCTACAGATCACCCCATTATGCATGTCCTGAGGTCATCAGGGTAAGGACAAAACTCTCATAACATAAGCACTTTATGCTTTTGATAAAGATTCAGATCTTATAAAGTAGTCTGTGGTTGTATGTGCTTAGTGTTTTTTTTTTTTTATCACAGGGAGAGAAATATGATGGACGTCGAGCAGATGTTTGGAGCTGTGGGGTTATTCTCTTTGCTCTGTTAGTGGTAAGAAGTGTGGTGCATTTTATATCTATCAGGGCTGGGCGATATGGCCCAAAAAATGATCACAATACATTTTTTGCATCAGTCGATATCAATAAATACATTGGTGGGAAGAGTACTGAAAGATCAAACTCAAGAAACAGTACTATTACTTGCAGGAAAATGTTGTGCATGTAGAGTCAAAGTATCTGACCTATGTAAATACTACTCAAAGGATGACATGTACCTTACATCAGTGCCACTTTCTTTAAAGGGCACAAACTAAGCTAGTGCAGCACTACTAGACTACATGCAATTTGTGCATGTATTTGAAAACGTAACGTTCTGTAGTGCATTTAATTGTTGTTTAAGGTAATTTGGTCATTTCAGTCATCATACAGTTAGCCTCTTTCGGGCATTGCATCTAACGGTTTTGCGTCTTCTTGGACACTTTTAATTCTTCCACATGATTACTGCATTTATAAAAATGTTTGTGTCTTGAGGTTGGTCTATCTGATGCTATTTGACTGGATGGGAATGACGAGACTGATTATTCTACTTAACCACCGTAAAGAAAACAAGAAAAGATAAAACAAAAAATGAAGAACAAAAAAGAAAAGAATAAACACTTAGAATAGTGAATTCAGGTTGAAGGAAAAGAGTGCACCTTAAAATGTACTTAAAAGTAATATATCTTTTTAAAAATACTTTGTAATTACAGTAATTTGAGTATTTGTAATTTGTTACTTTGTTACAACTGGAGAACTGTATTTAAAAAATCTGATTTTAATTTAGTTAAAACAAAACATTGTCATCCATAATATCATAAATATCATAAATTTAGACCATCATAAACTATACATATAATCACACATATATCAACTCATTACCATATTGAAATGTACCTATGGATTCAATGACAACAGTATAAAAAACACAAGCCTGAATACATCAAGTATAAATGGAAATACACAGATGCTGTAGCTTAATAACAACAATTACATTAATTATATTCCATTACTCATTTAATACAGTACTACATTAATTCAAGAATAAAATTCAAATCTTCCAATACTGCCACAAATAAAAAAATTATCATATTTCAGTTACTAGTATTACAGTGAATCCATGGTAGATGTATGGAATAATCTTGTTTATCCTGTTTGTCAGTTTCTGTTTGTCAGTTTTGTTGAGAACATAAGTGCTATTTCATCTGGCTTTGCAAAAAATCAAAATCACATTTGTGTTCTTTGTTTAATACAAGTGGTTCTTTTTGGAAGTAGTCACATGATTTTTGTGAGAACTTTCTGCATGTAAACAAATCTAAACTTGCACATCACCGCTGCTTAGTATGTGAGGTGTTTAGTTATGTTCTGCTTAAAGGATAAACTATATACTGAACATATTATCATTTTATAAAAAAAAAAAAAGGATCTCTTCCTAATATCATTAGCATTTTGTCTCCTAGCCTAGCATTTTAATATCTTCCTTACATGTCCATAGCAACTTATTTAAAACCTAAGTGGCTGTGGAAATGAGAGTTTTATGTCACAAAATGGTCATTGATTGTAGAGATATCACAGGCTGGATGCTCTCGTCTGCTCTCAGAAAGGTGTGAATTGTATCATCTCACTTCACAGGGAGCGTTGCCCTTTGACCATGATAACCTGCGTCAGCTGCTGGAGAAAGTGAAGAGTGGAGTATTTCACATGCCTCACTTCATTCCTCCAGACTGCCAGGCTCTGCTTCGTGGCATGATAGAGGTCAACGCTGAGAAACGACTCACGGTATGCAACATGGCCACAAAAAATGAAACAAAAAAAAAATCACCTGTTATGTTTAAATGCGTTGAATATTATATATTTACACTGCTGTTCAGAAGTTTGGGGTTAGTAAGAGGCTGTTATAAGCAATAAATGAAATATTATCACAGTTTAAAATGATAAATCTAATATAAAGTTATTTATATAAATGATTAGCCCTTCTGTAAAATTTTAATTCCTTTTCAAGTATTTCCCAAGTGTTCCCAAGTTCAACACATTTATATACATAATATTTTACTAGTTATTTTGCAAGATACTAGTTTTCAGCTTAAAGTGCCGTTTAAAGCCTGAACTAGGTTAAATAGGTTAACAGCAATGGTTTGTTTTGTAACTAATCGAAAAAAAAAAAAATCTTTAAAGGGCTAATAATATTAACCCTATAATTATATTTAAAAAATGTAAAACTGCTTTTATTCAACTAAAAGAAATGAGACTTTCTTCATAAGTAAAATATAACAGGAAATACTGTGAAAATGTCCTTTCTCTGTTAAACATCACTTGAAAATGAATAAAAATTAATAAATGCAATAGTTTTGCCATCAACTGTATATTAAAATCCCTGTTCCTGACTGTGATGTCAAAGCTGAATTTTTAATGTCTGATTTGCAGCTGAAGAAACATTAATTTTTCTTTAATTACATATAATTATTAATGTTCAAAATGGTTGAGTTGCTTAATGTTTTTGTGAAACCATGCTGATATTGTTTAGATAAAGAGTTCAAAAGGACAACATGTTTTGAAACATAATCTGTTATGATTCTGTTATGAAACATAAACTGTTATAACATTTTATATGTCTTTACAATCCCTTTTGATCAATTTAATCCATTCTTTTTGCATAAAATAATTCATTTCATAATGCAGTGCAAGGTTCATGTGCCTTTTTTTTATTTGCCAGTTGGAAGAAATACAAAAGCACCCCTGGTATCAGTAAGTAAAACTATTCATAATTGAAAAATTCTGTCATTATTTATTCAATCTTTCCCTTTTCAAAACTTTATGCTGTTTTGTTTCCCATGTCTGTGTTTTTTCAGAGGGGGCAGGAATGAGCCGTGTCCAGAGCAGCCGCCGCCGAGGCGTGTGTGTGTGAAGAGGATTCTATCTCTTACAGATCTGGACCCCGATGTCCTAGAGAGCATGCATTCCCTGGGCTGCTTCAGAGACCGAGTCAAGCTGACCAGAGACCTGCAATGTGAAGAGTGAGTCTGAGACATTTCAGACACAACATCAAGCAAACAGGATCACGTTAACCTTAAAGTCATAGTTCACCTAATATTTGTTTTGTTTCATTTACTAGTGGCGTTTTTTTAGCAATTCATCAGTACAAAAAAAATTTCATACTCTTTTTATAGTCCTGTTGTGAATATTTAGATATAAATTGTCTTTATGTGCAGTACAGAGTGTTTTTAAAGCTGTGTGTGCATTTAAGATCTGCTTCATCGCTGACACGGTAGAATACGTTTCCAAGTTTGTTTCCTAAAATGGATTGTAGGCAAATATCCACTTCATCACACACTCTTTTTATTTTCTGTTTCAAAAAACATCCCATTAGTTTGATGAGAGAGAGACAGCACAAAATAATTGTGTGCCAGCCTGAACTGTTTGAATGAAACAAACTGTATTGAATCGTGCATTTGTGTTTTTAACTGCTGAGAGATACAGCAAGCTTGCTGAAATATGAATTATTCTCAGGTCTTAATATATAATAATCTATGTTGTCAGAAAATGATTTATCACTAATAATTTACTGCAGTATTTGTGACCCAGTAAAAATGTTCTTGTTATTTACTCAATCCACTCCTGTGGGATTTATTATTGTCAGTGAAATTCTAAATGCTTTAAAGAATGATTTTGATGATACAGTGAAACTCACTTATGCCTACTGGTATCTGTTTTTAGAGAAAACCAGGAGAAGCTGATCTACTACCTTCTGTTGGACAGAAAGGAGCGCTACCCTAGTTATGAAGATGAGCATCTTCCTCCCAGAAATGACGTTGGTGAGTGAGTTTTGTGGTTTAGGGCTGCGTGTTGCCCGTCATGTTCAAAGCTATTCATTGAATGCCAAGAGGATAGCTAGTAACCTAGAAAGCCTGCTGGTGCTTTAGGTCTGAAACTAAGCCAGTTTCATTAAAGGGCTCTAAGGAAAACGTCAGTGATTTGTAAATGTAACATATTGAGGGCTCGTTCCCCAAAATAAACAGATCAAGACCAGACGGGGACTAAAAACAGACTTCAAGGTGGAGGATCATCAGTATTATGAGCTTGAGAGTGGAGCCGGAGCATGTGCTTGTTAGGACAGTGTAGTGAGGGAGAGAACAGGTGCTGCCGGTTTTGGATAAGAGCAGGATCTTTTTTAATGTATATAGGGCATATGAGTCAAAAGCTGTCAATCTGGTAATGATGCTCACATGATTTTCCCCAATACTTGCATTACATTTCTTTTTTATAATGCTTATTATGTGAAAGGAAAGTCTCTCACCAACAGGGCTGCAAAATAATTTTGAAGTACATTATAAATGATAGGGCGACGCGGTGGCGCAGTGGGTAGCACGTTCGCCTCACAGCAAGAAGGTCGCTGGTTCGAGCCTCGGCTGGGTCAGTTGGCATTTCTGTGTGGAGTTTGCATGTTCAAGGGCATCCGCTGCGTAAAACATATGCTGGATAAGTTGGCGGTTCATCCCGCTGTGGCGACCCCAGATTAATAAAGGGACTAAGCCGAAAAGAAAATGAATGAATGAATTATAAATGATACATTGTTTACACTCATGTTGACTCAAGCAGGTTTTTCCACCAGAATAAAACTTTGGGAATAAAAACAGAAAAAAAAGAAGTAAAAGCATTAGGAGGGAAATGCCTTATTACAATTTACTATTACATTATACAATTACAATTTAATAATAGGGCCTCACGGTGGCACAGTGGGTAGCACAATCGCCTCACAAAAGAAGGTCGCTGTTCGAGCCTCGGCTGGGTCAGTTGGCATTTCTGTGTGGAGTTTGCATGTTCTCCCCTTGTTGGCGTGGGTTTCCTCCGGGTGCTCTGGTTTCACCCACAAGTCCAAAAACATGCGGTATAGGTGAATTGGGTAAGCTAAATTGTCTGTAGTGTATGTGTGTGAATGAGTGTGTGTGGATGTTTTCCAGTGATGGGTTGGGGCTGGAAGGGCATCCGCTGCGTAAAACATATGCTGGATAAGTTGGCGGTTCATTCCGCTGTGGCGACCCCAGATTAATAAAGGGACTAAGCCGAAAAGAAAATGAATGAATGAATTTAATAATAGTATTAATAAGAACTACGCATACATTAATAGTGAACACTGAAAGAAGTCTAGTTTGGTCATTTTGATATATGACCCTGAACAACAATATATTGTATGGGTCAAAATTATCGCCAAAAATCATTAGAGTATTATGTAAAGATCATGTTAAATAAAGACATGTTGTAAATTTCCTATTGTAAATATATCAAAACATAACGTTTGTTTTGTAATATGCTTTTCTAAGAATTTTGAAGGGGATTTTCTCAATATTTAGATTTTTGCACCCTCACATTTCAGATTTTCAAATAGTTGTATCTCGTCCAAATGTTATCCTATTCTACAAACCAAATACCAATGGAAAGCTTATTAATCAGTTTTTAGAAGATATATAAATCCCAGTTTTTGAAAAATCAACACTTGGTCCATGGTCACGTATATGTGTGCCAAACATGAATTTAAAAAGTCATTGCTTGTTATTTTGTTGTTTTTTAGTCACATTTACATCTGGTATTAAGATGTGGTTAACACTTTAGAATAAGATTCATTCATTCATTTATTTTCCTTTGGCTTAGTCCCTATTCATCAGGGGTTGCCACAGCGGAATGAACCGCCAACTTATCCAGCATATGTTTTACACAGCGGATGCCCTTCCAGCTGCAACCCAGTACTGGGAAACATCCATATACACTCATTCACACACATACACTACGGCCAATTTAGTTTATTGAATTAACCTATAGCGCATGTCTTTGGACTGTGGGGGAAACCGGAGCACCCGGAGGAAACCCACGCGAACACGGGGAGAACATGGAAACTGACCCAGCCGGGGCTCGAACCAGCGACCTTCTTGCTGTGAGGCAACAGTGCTAACCACTGAGCCACTGTGTTGCCCTAGAATAAGATTGTATTAGTTAGTAACATGAAGAAAAAAATGAACAATACATGCATTACAGTATTCATTTCTGCTTCCTAATGTTAGTTAATGAAAATACAGTTGTTTATTGTTAGCTCATGTTAACTCACAGTCCATTAACTAATGTCAACAAGTATGAATTTGTATTTTAATAATGCATTAGTAAATGTTGAACTATGTTTAATAAATGCTGTACAAGTATTGTTCATACTTAGTTCATGTTAGCAATTACATTAACTAATGAAACCTTATTGTAAAGTGTGACCAAGATGTGTTATGGTGTTGTCGGATCACAAATAGACTCGGGAGACAAATGACCATTGTCACTCTTTTTGTCCACTTTGTACTCCTTTCTGTTGAGGGTCTAGGTCTTTGCATGTTTATGTCTATGGATGTTGCCATTTGTCAAGTCATCTTTTTTTCTATAGTGCTTTTACACTGTAGATTGTGTCAAAGCCACTTTACATAGATGCACAGAATAAAATATAAATAAAAAGCCATAACCATATTTCAGATTATGGAACATATTCAGCAGATCAGTGGTAGAACATTGGTGTAGTTAGATAAGAACTGATTCAGTTCAGTTTAATGCATCTTAATAAGGGCTGCATGATACTGGAAAAAACTGACATTGCAATATTTAGTTTTTCTGCAGTGTATATTGCAATATGAATGTAATTTCACAAGATGACTCTATTTGGAAAATATTTATTATTTTACATCTATTGGGATCATTTTGTAGGGGAGTGCATCTGCATAAAATGTACAAAATTATACAAAAAAATTGCCAAAATAATTGTTGCACAGATGAAAACAATAGATCGAAGAATAAAATGAAAAAACAAACAACGCTTTATAGTTTTTTGTGGAGTCTAACAGTACCGAGGAACAGAAATTCAATAATCATATGTAAAATAACCTCATAGTCTTCATTGCATAAACTATAATTTCTTATGCCCAAATTTGCTTTAAATCTTAGTCACAGGCCTTAGTTAAGCTTTGCAATGACTCCAAAAATCACGTCTTCTGAACTGTGGTTCTTGATTAATTATAATCCCAAATGATAGATTCTGTGATGTGACTATTGCAGATTCGGACATTGAGATATTGATACTGAAACGATATATATTGTGCAGCTCTAATCTTAATACCAGGTGTAAACAGGACACGGATTGCAGTTTGCAAATCTAACAGGATCCAGATGTATCTTATTTATTAAACCAACTTGTGCAGCCCTGATACCTTACTGTCCATCATTTCACTGTCATGCCATGTTTTGTCTGTCATATAGCAAATGGTTGTTTGCAGGTAATGTTTATCCTGTTTGCTTAGAAGCTCTTCGTCTCTCATCAACACATTGAAAAGAACTTTTATTTCAGCTTCTATGCTAATTTCCCTCTAAACACTGTAATACAGATAATTCCTCCTGCATTGCAGCTGTGTATTTTATATATTGTAATATATAAAAATACCAAACCTTAGATTCCAGCTTTGATATAGTAAGGTTTGTGTGTGATTTGACATCATGAAGTGTAGATGTCTGTGTTACAGTGGGTGTTTGTGTGTTGTTGTGATTGTGTGATCAGATCCTCCCCGTAAGCGGGTGGACTCGCCCATGTTGACTCGTCATGGGCGCTGTCGGCCGGAGAGAAAGAGTCTGGAGGTACTGAGTGTGACAGAGCAGGGCTCTCCAACACCCCCACGCAGAGCACTGGATACCTCTGCACACAGCCAGAGGTACACGCAAACTCTTCATGATTACTCTTATCCTTCATATGAAAGACAAGCTTGATGTACCACATGTGTCCTATGTTCATGAGCCTTCCAAAAAATGTGCAGGTAAATCCTTAAAGACTAGTTCACACAGAGGATGATAAACGAAATGTCAGATATACAGTTGAGGCCAAAGTTATGAAATTGTGAAATTGTTATTTATTTATTTCCGAATATTTCCTAAGTGATGTTTACCAGAGAAATAAATTTTTTAAGTATTTCCTATATTTTTTTGTCTTGAGAAAGTTTAGTTTGGCTGGAATGAAAGCAGTTTTTAATTTTTTTTTTAAAATAATTAGTAATAATATTTTATATTATAAGCCCTATTAAAAAAAGCTTTTTTCAGATTAGTTACAGAACAAACCACTGTTATCCAATAACTTGCCTACTTAACCTAATTAACCTAGTTAAGCCTTTAAAATTCACTTTAATCTGAGTACTAATATCTTGCTAAATAACTAGTAAAATATTATGTACTGTCATAATGGCAAAGATAATAGAAATTAGTTATTAGAAATTAGTTATTAAAACTATTATGTTGAAAAAAAAAAGTTCTCTCCATTAAACAGCACTTGTGAAATGTTTGAAAAAGAATTAAAGATTTTACAGGACAGCTAATAATTTTGACTTCAGCTGTACATAGTTCTACATAAAGTTGAGCTTTGCACAGTTTGCAGCTGTAATGTTAATGACACAGAAACAATAATACAATTTAATTGGGGACACTTTCAAAGGACACTTTATTTGAGCTGATAAATTAACATAAATTAACATAAAAACATTAACAGCCAATCAGAAACCATCCTTCTTTTAAAGAGCCCAAGCATTTATAATGGCAGAAGACAAAACTGCAGCATGTGCATAAAATAAACAGAACATTATTGTGTGCAGTTTGAATGCTCATATAGTTATCAATAAACTATTTTTATAGTAAACCTTCCTTGGTGTGAACAGGCCTTCAGGTGCAGATTTTTTAGCAGATGATATTTTAGTGTAAATTTGTGCATTGATTCTACTGTAAATTTTTGCTTACTTATTCAATTAGCAAGAACAATCCAATATAAATTTGCTGAAATAGCAAAAGTATGTATTTAATTCTACTTTCATTATATATTCAAATTGAACAATCCTCATTCTGTGTATATTAGACTCATAACATATAGTACTTTATTCTTAAACACTATTCACCTGCTACGTCTTTGACCTTGTAAATTGTAAACAATTAGTTAAGAGCGCTTGTGCACTATGTTCCAGTTAGTGGCAGAGTTCATGGCAACATTAATGGGCATTTTTTATGGTACATGTTAGTTGACAAGTTCTTCTTGGTCTTTTATCGATCTTTTATCTTTCTTATATCTTATATGTGTTTATTTTTGTTGGTTGTGAGTAAATTAACTTCTAAATGATAGTCAGTGAAGCATGGCTGCCAACTTCCTGTCTCCGGCAGCATCTCATGTGCCTTTCAAGTCAGAAATATCATAATTTTGAGTTCTGAGCACATGAATGAGCAAGCAAAGTTCTCTTTACAAGTGAGAAACTGAGAATACAGAAGAAACTGATCTGTAATATTAATGATATAGAAAAATATGTTTTTTAAAAACATTTTTTAACTTAGATTTTTGGTCTCTTAGAGTATTTGTGTTTATTGTTTACAGTATAATTATTTGTATTGGTTGATGTTGCTTTTATTAGGCGGCATGTCTGGCAACCTGTGGTCAATGCATAGCATGTAAAGTGCCTTTAATTCATTAAAGATTGATCAAATTAATGAAAAAGAATTTCTGCTGGACAAATATTCATCATACAAATCAATATAGTGCTAACAGTGGATGCAGTTCATTCTTAAAGAGTAAATCTGTTATTGAACACTGTGAATCAAAGGATTACCTTTTTTCAGTCAACTATACAGTCGTGGCCAAAAGTTTTGAGAATTACATAAATATTGGAAATTGGAAAATCGTCTTGTTAACTCAGGTGAGAATGTTGACGAGCACAAGGCTGGAGATCATTATGTCAGGCTGATTGGGTTAGAATGGCAGACTTGACATGTTAAAAGGAGGGTGATGCTTGAAATCATTGTTCTTCCATTGTTAACCATGGTGACCTGCAAAGAAACGCGGGCAGCCATCATTGCGTTGCATAAAAATGGCTTCACAGGCAAGGATATTGTGGCTACTAAGATTGCACCTAAATCAATAATTTATAGGATCATCAAGAACTTCAAGGAAAAAGGTTCAATTCTTGTTAAGAAGGCTTCAGGGCGTCCAAGAAAGTCCAGCAAGCGCCAGGATAGTCTCCTAAAGAGGATTCAACTGCGGGATCGGAGTGCCACCAGTGCAGAGCTTGCTCAGGAATGGCAGCAGGGAGGTGTGAGCGCATCTGCACACACAGTGAGGCAAAGACTTTTGGAAGATGGGCTGGTGTCAAGAAGGGCAGCAAAGAAGCCACTTCTCTCCAAAAAAAACATCAGGAACAGATTGATCATCTGCAAAAAGTATGGCGAATGGACTGCTGAGGACTGGGGCAAAGTCATATTCTCAGATGAAGCCCCTTTCCGATTGTTTGGGGCATCTGGAAAAAGGCTTGTCTGGAGAAGAAAAGGTGAGCACTGCCATCAGTCCTGTGTCATGCCAACAGTAAAGCATCCTGAGACCATTCATGTGTGGGGTTGCTTCTCATCCAAGGGAGTTCACAAGGGCTCACTCACAATTTTGCCCAAAAACACAGCCATGAATAAAGAATGGTACCAAAACACCCTCCAACAGCAACTTCTTCCAACAATCCAACAACAGTTTGATGAAGAACAATGCATTTTCCAGCACGATGGAGCACCGTGGCATAAGGCAAAAGTGATATCTAAGTGGCTCGGGCACCAAAACGTTGAAATTTTGGGTCCATGGCCTGGAAACTCCCCAGATCTTAATCCGATTGAGAACTTGTGGTCAATCCTCAAGAGGCGGGTGGACAAACAAAAACCCACTAATTCTGACAAACTCCAAGAAGTGATTATGAAAGAATGGGTTGCTATTAGTCAGGATTTGGCCCAGAAGTTGATTGAGAGCATGCCCAGTCGAATTGCAGAGGTCCTGAAAAAGAAGGGCCAACACTGCAAATACTGACTCTTTGCATAAATGTCATGTAATTGTCGATAAAAGCCTTTGAAACGTATGAAGTGCTTGTAATTATATTTCAGTACATCACAGAAACAACTGAAACAAAGATCTAAAAGCAGTTTAACTGCAAACTTTGTGAAAACTAATATTTGTGTCATTCTCAAAACTTTTGGCCACGACTGTAGAAAGAGCTATATTAATTTACATTGAAATGCAGAAATGCAGATCTAACATCCATATCGCTATGATCAGATGATTTCTTAACTGCTGCTCAGGTCCAAATGTCTTTTTACCCATAATGAAGAATGAAAAAGAACGTTGCTGTGAGCATAGTGAATTAACCTCCATACAACTTTAATTGTGGCATTTTTTTTTTTACAAGTACATCAGGACAGTTTTACTGACACGTTTCACTCTTCTGATAGGTCTCGGTCTGTTAGCGGAGCATCAACCGGCCTCTCATCCAGTCCCCTCAGTAGCCCCCGAGTAAGTAACCCATACCTTTTTTTTGGTCATATTTTTATTGTATATAATGTAAAACACTACTATGTTGTGCTCAGCATGCAATGGTGAAACATATTGTGCTTGTTTTTGTTATTGTGGTATCAATAGCAAAGCTGAATTGCATTCAGCTCCTCTTTTTATGTTCATCTATCTCATACTGTCCTCATACTGGAGCCATTATTCACACTAAACACACCCACACACACACACACACACACACACACACACACACACACACACACACAC
>CAIGQV010016547.1:13967026-13980433 GCA_903798115.1 Danio jaintianensis | reverse complement strand
CACACACACACACACACACACACACACACACACACACACACACACACTCACACTCACAGTTATGTTTATCTTAACTTACATTCTGCACTCTAGTGAATGACCTAACAACTGTCTACTAATTTCTACTAGACTTTCACATGCTTCTCAAAGAGAATCATTTTGCTAACTCTTCACAGTTTAAATTTTAATGTTAATGATCATATACCATAGCTCTCATTAACGCTCATGACCATTGCTGTGTCCATTTCTCCATTCCTCTTTCCCTCTCCATCCCTCTGTCCTTTCTCTTCCTACCTGTCAGAGCCCAGTTTTCACTTTCAGCCAAACTGAAGTCACCTCTGCTTCCGCCACCCAGTCCAAAGACCCCAAAGCAGGAAGTTCCACCACACCCCGGACGTCCCAGCGTGCGCCTGAGCAAAAAACCCAGACCCTGCCCTCAAAAGCAGCCTCTGACCGCCCCCACCTGCAGTCTATGAAGTCCCTCCCCCTGCAAACTCCCCCGTCCCCCTCGCCCTCCCCCTCTCCGCTCCTGTCCCCCATCCCTCGCTTCTTCTTCCCTGCTCCTTCTGTCCTGAAGTCTGTCACTAAGACCATCTATCCTAACTCTGCCCATGTGTCGCAGGTTACCCCGCAGGGCTCCCCACTCCCCACCCCTCTGGGGACCCCTGTGCACCACCCCCAGCACCCCCCTCCCACCCCGCCCTCCTCCTCCTCCTCCTCGTCCTCCTCGCGGGCTGAAGGAGGTGGTGGTGGTGGTGTGGGTGGTGGTTCCCTGTCCCTCACCCCGCCCTCTAGTCCTGGGGGAAGTGGTGGAATGGCTGCCAGTAGTTCAGCCCATTGGAGGACGCGCCTCAACTCCTTCAAGAACAACCTGCTGGGCTCGCCACGCTTCCACCGCCGGAGGCTACAGGGTGAGAGATGCGTCTGTCCATTTCCTGTCTGCTTGTAAAGTCTTGACGTAAGGGAAACTTGTTCTGGGTGCAAGCGTGTACTCGTTTGAAGAACTATCTCAACATCTGTTTATGAAAACTACATATTATCATCTTTTCTAACATTTGAAGCTAATCTTTAAAAAAAAATTAGATTCAAAAGCACACTGTCTGTGACTGTTTGGGCCTAGACAAAGTGGTGTGTGATGTCAGGCTTAACAAGCAGATTATTGCTATTATTGAGTCAAATATCTTTGCAAATTGTTGATTTATTATTAATATTTATTTTATATTTTGCTTGTTTCAATAGTTCCTACGTCAGAAGACATGTCCAGTTTAACTCCCGAGTCCAGCCCAGAGTGAGTATTTAGTCTTTTTAAAATAAGTTAAGAGAGATTAAAACAAATTAAGAGATTATTTAGGCTTTACACTGCATATTCAATATTGAATTTAGTAGAATTCAGAATTAGTAGGAAACAGAATTGAAATTATTATAAATAACTCTATCATAATGTTGTGTACACAACAATGCTTTGATGCTTAAGAATGTAAAAATTGTCTTTAGTTTTGCATTTGCACAAAATAAAATGTTTATATCAGCCACTTTTAGTTATGGGCCATAACATAAAAATAATTCCATAATTCACTGTGTTTGTTTTTAAGCATATTTGTCTACTTTTCCCTGAAGGTGTATACAGAAATAAAGAGCTTTACATTGGCTGTATTATTTGCACTCTTACAGAAATAATTACTGTATTTTGACTGATAAACCTCTTATATAATCAAATATTTAAACGTCCGTAATATGTGTCCTTTGCACATTAGCAACCATGAAACATTAACAATAATACATACTATATGTGTTAAATCATATTTGATAAATGAGTGTTTATGTGTGTTTATTAGCATATATTTGCAATCGTGTTTATTTTTTAGGTTGGCAAAGAAGTCGTGGTTCGGAAATTTCATCAGTCTGGAGAGGGAAGAGCAGATTTTTGTGGTGATCAGAGACAAACCTCTAAGCTCCATCAAGGCTGATATTGTCCATGCTTTTCTATCCGTTAGTATTTCACTTCCTCTTCCCCTTCATCTTCCTCTTCTTTGTTCCTTCTTGTTTGAAGATTGAAACTTTGATGTGTGTCTCTGTTCTCCTCTAGATCCCCTCCCTGAGTCACAGTGTCATCTCTCAGACAAGTTTTCGGGCGGAGTACAAGTCCTCCGGAGGTCCGTCTGTCTTCCAGAAGCCAGTCAAATTTCAGGTTGACATCGCCTTCTCTGAGGGAGAGAGAGAGCGCGAGAGGGACAAAGACAGAGAGAGGGAGGGAAGGAGGGAGACGGGCATCTACAGTGTCACCTTCACTCTATTATCAGGTATTTTAAAAGATGAGCCTGTAATACTCATCTGCTCATGCTGTATTTTCTGTTAATGTCATGATATTGTTTTGCAGGTCCTAGTCGCAGGTTTAAAAGAGTGGTAGAGACCATTCAAGCTCAGCTTCTCAGCACACATGACCAGCCGTCTGTGCAGGCACTGGCAGGTGAATGTTGAACACTACACTTGCACTCAAAAACATGTACTCCTGCATGATAAGTTAAACTTAAAGGGATAGTTCACCCAATACCCATTCTGTCCTCTTTTACTCACCCTGTACCTGTTTTAAACCTCTCTGACTCACTTTCTTATGTTGAACACAAAATAAGATATTTTGAAGAAAGCTGGAAGTAACCATTGACTTTCATAGTATTTGTTTTTTCTATTATGGAAGTTAATGGTTACAGGTTTTCAGCTTCCTTCAAGATATCTTCTTTAATGTTTAACAGGATAAAGAAACTCAGAAAGGTTTGGAACAAGTGAAGAGTGTGTAAATTTTCATTTTTTTGGTGAACTATCCCTTTAGAAAAAGCTTATCCCAGTGCAAACCTTATTCGGCACAAAAAAAATAAACATTTACTAAAACAAAAGACATGCAGTGAAACATGCCAAATGACATGGTTATTTTTGTGGCTGACATGGTTGCATATGTATTTGTAGGTTTTGAGAAAAATATTTTAATGAATCATGCTCTGTTTTATATCTTATTAAAACACCCAAAAATGATGCCTTAACCCTTTTTGCTACTGTGTAGTTAGAAGATTACCTGCAATTAATCATCATTGACCTAGCTTTTTTTGTGACCTGATTTGGTTTTGTTTATTTACTGCATTGAATAGGATTAGCTGTTCTGTGTCTATTATTTAATTAATGCATTGTCAGTAGATTACTCTCAGAACATTAAACTCTTTTCTTTCATTTGAAGTTTTATAAGATGTTAGTATTTTATTATCATTCAGATACCAGTGTAGTTTTTATTAATAGATTAGTTTAATGTTTTTATGTTTTCTGTTATGTGACCTTTTGTTAAACTGTTAATTTTAGTTTTATTTATTTATTTATTTATTCATTAACATTTAAACATCTGTATATTAGTTTAGTTGTAGTTATTTTAGTACATTTAAAGTAAGTTAAACTAAATGAAACACTAGACATTAAAAGTTAGTTAAAACTAAAAATAAGATTTTTTTTTCATTAATCAGTTAACTTTTTTTTTTTTAAATAACAAAAGGGGTTTTAGCTTATTTAAAGGTGCAGTATGTACGTTTGACACCCAGTGGTTGAACTAGGTATTGCATTCCTGGATCAAAACAAACGCAGGTTGCCAGATTGACGACCAACAGAAGGGAGCCTGACTATCGAGCCTAAAGGCTGATTTAAGTGGTGTTCTAAATAAAAGCAACGGCACGCAATAGAAGGAATATTTTATTTAAAAAGAGTTTTTGTTCTAACCAACACCTCAAATTGATATTATAGAAACGGCTTCTATTTCTCACAGGTGAACAACAGAAAACTATGACACCGATCACCTCAGGTAAACCTCATGTGCTTTATTCAGTGTTAAATGGTAATAATGTGAATTTGAATGCCATTTTACATGAAATTTATTGCCATACTACTGAAAGCAGCAGCAGATAGTTTACCTCAGTTCTTGAAAATAAAATAAACTGTTTGAAATTGAACTTTAGAACTGTGCAAGCCAACACATATCAGTGATTCAGCATGTACATTTAATAATGTTAAAGAGTATTAATAAGTATTAATTAGATTATAAACCTTACCATTTGTGAGTGAGTGCATATTCTGTGCTTCTGAATGGCTGTATTTAAATTTTTGTTGTGTTTCGTCTGGTGCAAACAGCCAAATTGCTTATCACTGCAAATCTCGTCACGTAGCGTGTTGTTAGGACACACAGTAACAATGTTCACCTAATCTTTACATTTGTGATATTTATATTATATTCGCTAATTAATAACCTCATGTGGAACTCTGAATCTGCGTCTCATATCGGACTCTACTACTGTCCACAGAAAGTCGCATTTCGGAATGAATGAATGAATGAATGAATAAATGAATGAATGAATGAATGAATGAAGTACGCTGTTTTCCACCAAGACAACCCATGGTGCTGAAATATAATTGGCTAAACTGGCATTGGGTGGGTTAAAAGAACCAAAACAAAGACAGCGTTCTGGCATGTAACAGATATTTTCAAAGTAGACTTCAGCATCGTTTTTAGACAAATAAGAATGTTCACTTGGCATGTTTTTTAAATATCTGCACACATATTATGTTTTTTTCATGCTTTAGAAGAGTCAAAAACTTACATACAGCACCTTTAAGAATAATAACCCTGATGTTTATCAAAGTATAAATTTACAATTAAATTGTGACAATTTTTAGTGTACCCTTATTTTTAAATTGACCAAAATAAAAAAAATGTTTTCAAGCACAAATCACACTCCCGCTCTGATGCTTCCTGCTCTTCTTCTCATTGCAGATGAGAAGAATGGGCTTTCGTCCCGTCCACCCAGCACACCGACCCGTCAGAACTCTCGTCGCTCGGAGGGCGGAGGTGATCGCGGGGAGCGGGCAGAGCGCGCTGATCGAGGAGAAGGGAGCAGTATTGGTGGTAGCGTGAGTGTACTACAAAGGAAGGGGTCTGGCAAAGACAAAACTCGCCTCCTTTCCTCAAACGGGACCCAGTCTCAACCCTAAGTGAACTAATAAGACAAGCTGTTAAGGGGTTGACACGAGTCCCTCATAGTCTATCTGCACAACACACAACGACAGGTAAACTCAGCCCTGAATTTCACATCACACCCTGGGATCCAACTGTAACAAGTCAGGAGTCTATTCACATGGAAGTGTTCTTACATGCAAGTCATCGTCAGAAGAAAAAATTATAATATCGCTTTTCCTATTCTAAGCATTTGCAAACGTGAAATATAAACCCCAGCAACAAATTATTTGGTTCACTACAAACAAGGAGTTTGACATCAATGCTCAAGTCATCTAATGGCAACAAACTAGACAAACCATGGGACAGAAAAGAGTGTCTCTCAAACTTATCATCATCATCTTCATCCTCATCATCATCGTTATCAATGATTCATCAGAAAAATCAGAATAAGCTGCTTGAGGTAAAGAAAAGCAAACAGAATGGCAAAATAGTAGGATGTTTTTCATTCTTAACGCCACTTGGAGCACAAAAAAAGGATTTCTAAAACTTTTTTTTTATGATTTAATTTTGTATCACAAAAGGCAATTATAGTCCTATGTGACTATACCCTCATGATCTGAGGATGTGTGTTAAGTGTTAAAGATATAGGCTGTGTTGTTGTAGATCCTAAAATCAGTCACTGAAAGATATGCAGTGGAAAGATGGCCACCAGAAGCTACAGTTGGAGACTGTTGTAAAAACTGGGCTGTTGTAAATTCTTAGACTATCCCAGATCCATCCCACTCACTAAACAGGCACAGAGGCTTCGAGATTTCCTATGACATGTTCAAACAGAGACCGAACAAGAGGAATGAAATAGCCAGTTTTGCTCTTCTGTCCTACAATTAGACAAGAAGAAAAATATGCCTTCGCCATCTTAACCATAATTTTTTTCTCCATTTCTTGTTTCTATTTAGATTATATATTTTTTTATATTCTGAAATAACATGTTTCCATTGAGTAGATGGAAAAAAGTGAATGTGAAAAAACTAAAATAGAAATGTTTAATTATTTATTGATTTTAAAACATATTTATTTATTTATTTATTTATTTATTTATTTATTTATTTATTTGATGGATTGATTGATAGATGTTCAGGCTGGTAAAGTAAAAACCACGGGTTACAATTTAGAAAATCGCTAAAAACAAAACGAACCATTTGTGTTTGTTCCCAAATATCTTCTAACAATGCTGCAAAAGTCCATTTAAAGACATTTCAGTAGTTTCCTGTCTCATTTTCATTTCATTTCACATAAAAACAGAAGCCAACTCACAAAGGAGAAAAACTGGAGAGTAATGAAAAATCAACCAAGCAACGACTCCATGCCTTGGATGCCTCCCACAGGGAGAACATTTTAAAGCCCTCCAGGATGCACGTAAACCTAAAGACTGAAGTGAACCTTATGGAAGATGAGGAACAAAGCAGGGGGAACGAGAATGAAGCCCTCCGTGTTCGCTCTACATCTTTGAGAATGTTATCCAGACAAAAGCCCAAAGTTTCGGACTCGTATGTACCGGGCCAGTCCCTTGTACAAAACACGAGCAGTATTCTGTCTTTTTCACATGCACATACACGCACACACACACACACACACACACAAAAAGACTCAACTGACAATATGAAACAAAATGAATGATAACTGGACTTTGAAACTGGAATGCACTGTCCTAAAAAGAGAATTGTATTCAAACAAATAGTTGTCCCTTTCCTCGCCCACCCACGGGAATGGGTGAAGTGCTCTCTTAAGTGCAGACTCAGGATCAGCAGGGCTTTTTACTGCATTATGGTTGTGAATGGAAGGAACCTGATCCTGAACATCCACTTAAAAGCTCTTTCTCCAATGAGTCTTGGCCCTGAAGCCCGGAATCTGACCGTAAAGCCCCCCCCCTCTCTCTTTCACCCTCCAGTCCACTCTTTTCCTGACGCAAAGAGCACTAAATGCAAAGCAAGGTTTTGCTCTGGTCCTCCCTCTGCCACCATCCTGCAGCCATCACTTTAACTTCTACCCAAAAATAGCATCCAGCAGCTCCTGCTTCTTTCTAAATTGATTTCGAATAGCACATTGACTTTTCTTCACTACTGTTGAATGTTTAGGAGCAGATATAATAAGGGGTACATCCTTGTTTTAGTACACTATGAATGCCTTAAATCCACATCTAAGAAATGGTCAAGCACGTGCGCTCTCAAACATGCCCAGTCACCCGAAGAGGCAGAGGAAACGCCAGAGCAAAACCCTGAAGATTTTTGCGTGTTCAGTTCTGCTAGTTCTCAGGCAGGGTAAGTCTGGGAGTGTGCAAATACAGACTGTCTGTCCAGCTCTGAGTGAATGTGAAATACACTCCACACACTTTCTCTGATCATGACGCTCTCCTGCTCTGTGTGTCCCGTCCCTCTTCCCCCTCCCTTTCACATTATGCACTGAATGATATTCTGTTTTAGTTACTCGCCTCACGCATACAGCACACGTATCACATTTCATATGTATCGTTAGTCTTCACTTATTTACCATACATTATATACCTCGTCCCGCTCCCAATCATAGAATTATACTTTAGACCAATCCCTTTCCCTCGTCTCTCATTATATACATACGCCCTGCCTGTCCCCAGTGTATGCTCACCCCCTCCCCCTCCATCTCTGTTCATTGTATCAGAAAATATTACTCATATCTTCATTCTTTATCCATTCTATATTCACCTGATGATTATTGATTATCTTTGTCGTCATTACTGATTACTCCTCTTAAGATTGTAAATCTGTACTCTTTCTTTCCCATTGCGCACAGTAGGAACTTTTTTCATAAGAAATGCAAGTCATTAAATTGGAGGGAAAAAAATAATGACGAGAAAATAAATGTCTGTGTTATAATTACAAAAAAATGAAAGTGCACTATTATTATTGCCTGTGATAAAGAACAATAAACAATACAAAAAAATGTTGTCTGTTATGTAGCCTTATTACATTTTTGCTGTCCATTACTGACCTTTCTTTTCTGTTGTAGCATCTGCTATGGAATTAGTTCATATTTTTAAAAGAATACAATTTGTAAGAAATTTTGTGAGCTATAATTCCCTATGATATAGTACATGAAATATAATATGCGACAGTGTTTAAATTCACAGTTAGTATTTTTCTTTTAAGATTTATTTAACGTGTATAATTTCTGAAGCATACATATTGTACTTTTCACTTCATGTGATCAAGATCAAGATCATTGTTTTTTTTTTTTTAACCTATCACTGCTCGTAGACACATTAACTCTGTTTGATTCATGAAAATGCTGATTCTTTTCAGCTAACCAGTTATAATTTTTTTCACAAACAACAATTAATTTGTTAACTGAACTGATCCAATTGCCTCTGTTATCGAGTCAACGACTAACTGATTCTGATGATCGAGTCTGAACGAGTCTCCAGGTTAAAAATTATCTAAATCACAAGTCTCAAAATAAAGATGAGTCAAGAACACGAGATTTTTGAGCTTAATGTAAGTGCATAATTGTGTCATTTATTTATGTTGAATTTAAGGATCATTTTAGGCCATTGAATCAGTTGTTTGTGTACTAAATATGTGGTGAAAGGCCAAGTTAAAGGGATAGTTCTACCAAAAATACAAATTTACTCTTTTTTTAAAACTTTTTTTTCTGTTTCACAACAGAATATATTTTAAAGAAATCTGAAAACTGGTAACCTTTGACATCCATTGAAATAAAAACAAATACCATGAAAGTCAATGGTTACAGATTTCCATCATTGGTTTTAAAGAAGTGAAGTGTGAGCAAATGATGACAGAATTTTCATTTTTTGGTGAACTATTCCTTGAAGCCCACTGTATGAAATGCTTGAATGTGGACATGTCTGTATTTGTGATTTACTCTCTGAAAGGCCTTGTTGATGTCAGAAGAGAATGCCTACTGATAGAAATGCAAAAGTACCCCATATTCCAATGGTCTCAAACTCAATTCCTGGAGGGCCGTAGCTCTGCATAATTTAGCTCCAACCACCTCCAACTCAGACCTGCTTAATAGTCTCTAGTAGTCTTGAACACCTAGTTGGATCAGCTGTGTTTGATTAGGGTTGAAGCAAAACTGCAGAGCTGTGGCCCTCCAGGAATCGAGTTTGAGACCTATGCCATATACAAAAGAGCATCTCTGAAAGTAGAACATGTCAATCCTTGAAACAGATGAGCTTCAGGGGCAGAAGAGCCACACCAGTGACACTCCTGACAGCTAGGGAAACCGGTTGCAATTTGCCTGCCTTCTGTGGTGTAGTTTTGTTGTGGATATTTTCTTCGCACAGCATAATTTCAATGCCACAGATCAACTGAGGGTTTTTTGCTCATCATGACCATGCCTTTGTGTGGTTGACGTACCATCTCACACTGGTGTTTTGTATATGACAGTAAGTTCACTATATTCACATGACCTCCACAATCACCAGATCCCAATCCAATAGAGCACCTATTGGTTATCAGATTTAACAATTTATACAAAAGGCAATGCATCTGATTGCACCAAGTAAATGAATTAGCATTTGTTACTTAATTTTAAAAATTATGTAAATGGGAAGAAATCAGCTAAGGAAGCATTTCTGTGTGGAGTTTGCATGTTCTCTCCATGTTGGCGGGAGTTTCCTCCGGGTGCTCCGGTTTCCCCCACAGTCCAAAGACATCCGCTATAGGTGAATTGAATAAGCTAAATTGTCCGTAGTGTATGAGTGTGAATGTGAGAGTGTATGGATGTTTCCCAGTTCTGAGATGCAGCTGAAAGGTCATCTGCTGTGTAAAACATATGCTGGATAAGTTGGCGGTTCATTCCGCTGTGGCGACACCTGATGAATGAAGGGACTAAGCTGAAGGAAAATGAATGAATGAATTATAATTCTTAGTAGTAGTACCGTAGTAGGGCGTCACGGTGGTGGAGTGGATAGCACGATCGCCTCACAGCAAGAAGGTCGCTGATTCGAGCCTCAGCTTGGTCAGTTGGCATTTCTGTGTGGAGTTTGCATGTTCTCCCCGTGTTGGTGTGGGTTTCCTCCGGCTGCTCTGGTTTCCCCCACAAGTCCAAAGACATGCGCTATAGGTGAATAGGGTAAGCTAAATTGTCCGTAGTGTATGTGTGTGAATGAGAGTGTATGGATGTTTCCCAGTGATGGGTTGCAGCTGGAAATGAAACAAAGACATAAATTAATATTCAAATTTTCAAACACAGATATGATTTTTTATTTTTTTTATTTGTTGTGAACAAACCAAGAAAATACAAAACTACAATAATATGCAACAATATACAAAACTTAACAATCATATTTTTCTGAAAAATATTACAAGTCATCTTTGTTTTTTTAATTACTAATATTCTCTAAACTGCTGAAGTAATCTTCAGTAGTCTCTTACAAAAATAAACAAAGTTTGGCTTGGAACCAAGACCATTTTTATGTATGTGAAACTTTCCCCAAAAAAGAAAAAGTTTTACAAAGAAGGTAAAATTGTTACATACATTGACGTAATATTATTACGTATAATATAATATTATTATTGTTATCGTGTGCATATTATATCAATTTATTTTAATTTGAATATGATATTTTGTTTTCTTCCTGAGAGAATTTTCCATATCCACCCATAAAATCCTTGTGTAGCCTATACAATCACAAGACAGATGGACAATAGATTATTTTTCCATAGAACAAAAATCACAGGAACAATCAGTATCCAAATTAAATCTCTTTAAAACCTTAGCTTGAGAACTTTAAATGTTCACAATATAGTTCACAAGAACACCAAGTTTTTTCCAATTTATATTTATAAATACACTGGTCCATTTTTAGCTTTTATAGCTGTATCACCTGTTATAATATTTCTAATATATTTAATGGTATAACTTTGTTGAATTATATCAAAGTCTCCTAAACACCTAAAGAAAATTCCTTCCATACGCTCTTACAAAATGAAGAAGTTGCTGATCAAAAAGTCATCAAAAAGATAATAAGTTAACGTTTAAATTTAGAAATTGTCTAACTTATACAATATAATTTTCATACCAACTTTGAGAAGAAAGATATAAGCAAATAACGTTGTTTGGGGGAAATGTGCTTACATAAATAGGGCGATAAAGCCTGTTTGTGAAATGTAACTAATTTTACGGAAACAAAGTCCATGCCCCCTCCATGTCGAATATGTGTTTTGGATAGCCTACACACACATACGACTTGGACGCCTATAGGCTACATTAGCGGCGCGTGATGTCATCGCGTATTGAAATGTGAGACATGTCAAGTCAAAGTGTGGAGATCGCAAAGTTTACATCAGTTAGAAGAAGCTGTTCCCGAACTTTCATTCACAAAACTCACAGGTAGGATTTTTAGACGTAATGCTTCTGGGATGAAGTTTTGTTTCTATTTTAAGAACTAAAAAAAATGCAACCGGTTAGACTATTATGATGTGTTGTGTAAGTATGACATAAAGCGTTCTGGAATATTCCAGACAACTTCAAGGCGCGGGTAAATGTAGCCAACAGAAATATTCCTGTCTGCTTGTTTACTTATCCAGTGAAGCTATTCGTTGAATTAACGCATTTAATGATAGAAATTAAAATTGGGGCAACTTTATTTAATAACACGCCAGTTTTGTCTGTATAATAGCGCAAACTAGCACGCAACTTGGGAACTTTTTGCGTATCTTATTAGCTTGCTTTTATTTATTTTTTCTTGTGATGCTCTTTATCTACATTAGGTATTGTCCATGTGCAAAATAAATCATTATCGGCGTGTACAACATAAACTCGTTCGAGGGGAGCTGTCAGAGCTCCTTCGAAAATTATTATTTTCTTTAGAGATTTCAGGTTTTCCTCTTCAATTAAAGATTAAGTCAGGCGACACGTCACTGCAATGGCATCCCCGAGTGGTCTCTTGCTTCCTTTTGAGAGCACTTTAGGTGAGTCTGTCGGTCTGCCGCTCCATTGCGCGCGCTGTCTCTAGACATGGAAATCATTTGAAGGACAGAAATTCGAGCCTCGTTGGGCCTACTACTGTTTTACCAGTTTAACAGCATTCACACCTTTCTGGTTAACATTTATGACGTTTCCTGCTAGATCCATATCTGACAATTAAAGGGACAGTTCACCCTCTCAATAATGTAGGCTACATACTATTTATACCCCACCACCCCCAACAGTGGAAACTGTTTAAACTCCCAAGAAATCAAAACTAACCATATTGATTTTGTTAACTCATTGCTAGTTTTGTGGTGAACAATTTGTCTGTGCATGTCATTAAGAAAACAATAGTTTTCTTCTTCTAATCTTTAATTGAAATCTGAAAATGCACTTCCTGTTTGTTTTCAGTTAAATGGGGTATATGCACACAGACTTTTAATTCAGCCAGCCCCAGGGCTTCCGGTTAATTGACATCCCATACAAAATTGCAGCGTTTAAGATCTAATTTCTTTAAAATACAGTGATCTTTACTGCCTGGCTGAGATACGATATAAAGTGTGTATCAGACCAAACAAGAAGCACTGCATTAAATTATATTTTACCCCAGTATTTTTAATGGAGTTTTTGTGCTAGCCTACTGCTAATGACAGCGCCTGCGTTTAAACAGTCAGCTCTTATAGTCAGCTCTTTTTGGATGGATGATCAAATGGATGCTTAAGTCTATTTAACTGATTATATTTGAATTACATTACAACATCAATGCTGTAAAAGGAACATTATGAAATTGAAAATACTGAATGAAATTGAAATGTGAAAAGTCACATAAAGCTTTCTCTGGAAGTTCATCATTGGCTGAAAAACACTAGCTGTGCATATAGCCTATTGTCAGATTACATCTATCTTTGCAAATGGGCAGGGCTAACATATGTAATCACGCTGCTCCAACTGTCAGTTTTGACAACAAACAGAAATGGTGAGGAGGTGGTGTCTGTTAGGTTGTAATAACTCTCCCCAAACACTTTTCCTGATCTTTCTGAATGAAATGCCTACTTTACTACATCCAATCAGCTCGCTGTAGAAAAACAAGCCACGCCCACCGTTTTCTCATTTAAAATTTCATTTCTCTAGGAACTGCATCACAATACGAAAAAAAATTATGGTCGCAGCTTCCGGTTCATGGGGACTTTAAAAGCAAAATATGCCCTTAAAAGTCAATGAAGCCATTACTGTGGAAGTCAGTGGTTACAGGTTTCAAACATTTTTCAAAATATCTTCTTTTGTGTTCAACTGAACAAATAAATACATAAAGGTTTGAAACAAGTCAAGGGGGAGTAAATGATAGAATTTTCATTTTTGGGTGAACTATCCCTTTAACAAAACAGCAGTCTCTATCACAATAATGGATCTTTCTTTCTTTCTTTCTTTCTTTCTTTCTTTCTTTCTTTCTTTCT
>CAIGQV010016547.1:13953250-13967016 GCA_903798115.1 Danio jaintianensis | reverse complement strand
TCTTTCTTTCTTTCTTTCTTTCTTTCTTTCTTTCTTTCTTTCTTTCTTTCTTTCTTTCTTTCTTTCTTTCTTTCTTTCTTTCTTTCTTTCTTTCTTTCTTTCCTTCCTTCAGCTCAGTATGTTTCTTGGCTTCTTGACTTTTAAGGGCATACATTTTAGTGTTTGTTCGATTGTTTGATAAAACTGTCAATGTCTAGAGGTGGACATAGGTTACATTACTGTGGAGTGTGTGAACCATTTTTAAATAAAATAGTCAAGTTATGCTGCTATAATTTAGAATGTAGAGCGGATAACTATATGTGACGTAAAAGGTCTGCAAAGTTTAAAAGATCAAAGTGCAGTAATAAATTTGTATAATGCCAGTCAATGGTCATATTTGCTGCCTGAGGACAACATCTACTTTGCCCGGAACATGGCCTTTACAAACTAAAAATAACATGCCTTTGATAAACTGATTATTCCTGTTGGTCTGTGTTGTGTAAGTTGTGTCAAAAAGCATTAGAAAAATAATATTTATTTTAATAAAAAGTATTTATTTATTTATTATTATTACTATATGTTATTATTATTATTATTATTATCATATGTTATTATTATTATTATTGTTATTATTATTATTATATGGTATTATTATGTTTTAATCACTGAAGCTGCTAAATGAATCTATTACACCTAATTTCAACTTTGTTTATAATGAGACAGTTTACAAGAGAGGGTGGCATGGTGGCTCAGTGGTTAGCACTGTCGCCTCACAGCAAGAAGGTCGCCGGTTCGAGCCTCGGCTGGGTCATTTGGCATTTCTGTGTGGAGTTTGCATGTTCTCCCCGTGTTTGCGTGGGTTTCCTCCGGGTGCTCCGGTTTCCCCCACAGTCCAAAGACATGTGCTATAGGTGAATTGGGTAAGCTAAAAAAAAATTGTCCGTAGTGTATGTGTGTGACTGAGAGTGTATGGGTGTTTCCCAGTGATGGGTTGCAGCTGGAAGGGCATCTGTTGCGTAAAACATATGCTGGATGAGTTGGCGG
Organism: Danio jaintianensis; assembly: GCA_903798115.1. NCBI lineage: Eukaryota > Metazoa > Chordata > Actinopteri > Cypriniformes > Danionidae > Danio > Danio jaintianensis. Next base: position 13,965,993 of record CAIGQV010016547.1, on the reverse strand, counting down.
TTCATTCTGCTGTGGCGACCCCTGATTAATAAAGGGACTAAGCCGAAAAGAAAATGAATGAATGAATGAAAGAGTGAATATATATAAATAAAATTCATTCATTTTCTTTTCGGCTTAGTCTCTTTGTTAATCAGGGGCCACCACAGCGGAATGAACCGCCTATATATATATTTTTTTTTTTTCATATCAGAGCTTCAGTTTGATTTTGAAACTGAAATAATCAACCAAAACTGCACATTCAAGATTTGAGCAGGACATTTGTCACTGTTTTCTTGTTGTCAGTTTTTCATATATATATATATATATATATATATATATATATATATATATATATATATATTTGTGAAATTAGGTGACGTGCAATGCATATTTAAGTAAAATGAAAGTGTTTATTTTTTTAACTTTAGATGCATGTAAATCTATTTTAAGGCATCCCTAAAATAAATTAGTGATCTTTAAATAAAACATCAAATGAAAATTCACTGAAATACATTCTTTACATTTTGGCACTCATTTACTGTTTATGGTCTGAAAAATTAAGAGTTTGGTTCATTTAAATATAACATTGCAACACTTTCCAGTAAGTTCTGTATTTTATAAGAATAGGCTCATGTTTGTGTGGGTGTGTGCGTTTGTGTGGGGGATGAATGCTTATACTCAATTATACACATTCTGGAAAAAAAACCTTTCATGTTAACTTACAAGTTCAGTACTTGTAATCAAAGTATTTGTAAATGGTGGGCAGAAGAGGGAGAATTGAACAATTTTTATTTACACACAGTGTAACTACATTAACCTGCTCTGCTAGACCACATTGTTTCCGTTTTAAACCGTGTTGCATGTTCAACTTGGTCCTGTTGTTCAATTGCACCATTGTCTTTCATATATTAAATATATATATTAATGAAATATTAAATATTGAATTCTCAGTTTTATATTCAAAACCAAAATACTTCAAATATGATTCTTTTAAACTGTGTTAAACTGTATAATAAATGTCAATGGTTGTTGTACATAAATGCACCACTAGATGTCATTGATGTTTTAGTTGTGGCCTCAATTTGTTTCTAGACGTAAAAGGTAAGTCGATTTTTTACTTGAGTGGCCTACCCTAAGATATTGTTCATGTCTTTCACTCTGTTCCTCGTGTGTTTGCTTTAATAAACAGTGAAAACGTTTCAAACAAAACACCAAAATGTTGTATTTTAAATGCTGTATTGAAACCAACTTACATAAGTGAAGTATAAACGTTTCAGACAGTGTGTTTTGTTCATTATGCTGATGATATTGTGTTGTTTGTGTCCACAGTGATGGCTGAGGCTCACCAAGCAGTGGCGTTTCAGTTCACCATCACTCCTGAGGGGATCAACCTGCATCTGTCTTATCAAGCCCTCAATCAAATCTACCTCTCTGGACTGCGATCCTGGAAGAAGCGCATCAGCAGGATTAAGGTCAGTGAAAAAAATAATCATCAAACTCAGTGCACTCATGGAAGAATTACCAAAAAAAAAAGAAATACTGGATGTTTTTCTGTTGTGAAATGAAGCTAGTTATCTGCACTGAAAGGTTTTTTCAGTACATTTTTTCCTGTGACATCATAAAGATCTTAATATAGCCAAAATGTGCAATGTGTGTGAATGTACATATGTTGCCCTAATAATTATGAACTTTTTGCTTTTCCGTGGACAGAACAGGATCATTAAGGGTGCTTATCCAGCTAGTCCCTCCTCGTGGCTTTTTATTGTCATTGCAATCCTAGCCTCGATGTACATGCAGTCCGATCCATCTATGGGCCTCATTGCCAAGATCCAGGAACAGCTGCCTCTTAGGTAACTCTTTTGGTTAATGGTAAAATTCAAGCTGATAGAGATTAAGCCCTATGAACAACAAACATCATTCTGACCTTTTCTGTTTTAACTCCCCCAAAGAGTTGCACAAGCAGCTCTCAATTTTTTAATTAAGCTTTCAGATGGTCAGTAATGCATGAAATAATTTTTTAACACAAGACTACACTCTTGACTAAAACAAAATGAAGGGTCATTAGTGGCATCAATGGTGCCTTGACAAAACTTTTACATCAATGGAATCTTCATCCCACAAAAAGTTCTGTACAGTGGAAAAAGGTTCTTTAGATAATCAAAGGGTCCTTCACGCTAAACAAAAGAAAAGAACTTTGTAGTGGCAAAAAATGATGTTGACATGTTGATTGAAGTTCATTTATATATCAAAATTAAGATTGATATCTTACAATTCTTGCACATCAGTCATTGTCTACATAAGACAACATGTCTTAGCTCACAGGTGTCAAACTCAGTTCCTGGAGGGCTGCAGCTCTGCACAGTTTAGTTCCAACCCTAATTAAACACTCCTGATCAAACTAATAAAGTCCTAATAAAACTTGTTTGAAACCTACAGGTAATGCCGCAGTCACACTTTTTTAGCATGCGAAATTCTGTCGTACGGCACTGCGAAAAGGGGCGGGATTAAACAAGATGATTAGACATTTTAAAAAGCTAGCGATAGCTCCATATTTACAATTTATGTCCAGAGAGGTCATGTTTTGCTTTCCGATTGGTCTCACGCAGTCACGTGATGCGATTTCACAGGTCAGAGTTCACTAAGCTTGAACTTTGCAATGCAGCGAACACGAGCTTGCGTTTCTGGTCTGCCGCATTCGCATGTGTATGAATGGAAGTCTATGGGGCGAAAAGTGCAGTGTCCCCGCGGCTTAAGTGTGTTGAAGCAGGGTTGCGGCTCTGAGTTTGACACCTCTGTCTTAGCCAATGTAAAGAACGTACAACATAGTTTTTCAAAGGTTGTGTGATATTCATTGCTGCTGATGTCCCTTTTTGTATAACTCTTCCAATGACGTGTTAGTGATTCCCAACTCCAGGCCAGGATTTAGATTTGGATTTGCATTTCCCAAACAATGATGTAACTCTTGGCTGAACTACTAAAGCAGGGGTCACCAAACTTGTTCCTGGAGGGCCGGTGTCCTGGAGATTTTAGCTCCAACCCTAATCAAACACACCTGAACAGGCTAATCAAGGTCTTACTAGGTATACTTGAAACATCCAGGCAGGTGTGTTGAGGCAAGTTGGAGCTAAACCCTGCAGGGACACCGGCCCTCCAGGACCGGGATTGGTGACCAGGGGACTAAAGTATGATGCATTGTTCAGGAAATAAACTGAACTCTGTCCTGAACTCTGCTGCAGGTGCATCATTTTATTCATGATAGATAAAATTGAAAACCTCTGTAATGATGCTCCTGAACGTGGTGGAGTAACAACTTCTTTTCATAAAATCTCCAACAGATTTTCTCTTAATATAATCTAATTATATTTGTCTTAACATAATCAGCTTTTTTATAATATAAAATGTATATATATTTTTTCTAATTCTCTCACACACTGTTTTTATCTTTTTAAAATTTATAATTTATTTAAAATTTAATTTGAGTTATTTAAGTTATAGTTGTAGTTAATGAGTTATGGGCAACTACTATGAGCTGGGGAACCGACAGTTTTAAATCCCAAAAATGACCTGTCAGATGTCTGTCAGATGAAGAAGAGCCAGAGTCAGAGATTTAATCAAAGAGTGTTTACTGAAGATAGTTTGCAGTTTCATCAGCAGAAACCAGCTTCAGCACTTACACAGAGTTTGCAGGCCTCTCGCTTACAATCTCAAATCAACAACAATTATATTCTAACAACATACATCACTAACTGCGTCATACATATAGGTTTTTTAAACTGATTGGTTAAAACACAGATCAACTTAGAAAATGTCCACATGTGTGCATACAATTCTGAACAATATCTCCAATGATATCTGTAATATCTCCAAAGCATGCAACGATCAGACATAACAGGAGGATATTTCTGTGGTCAGGATGACCAGAAATGAAATTCAGCTGTCCGAAACCGCCTACTACTCAGTAGGTACTGCATTTGAATTTAAATGTAGTACTCTGCTGTTAGAAAAGTGCGTTCTATACAGTATGAATGTGACTAGTATGAATGGAACTCAGACGTACTACATCTGCCATTTTGTCATGATCACGTGACCTACCCGCGTGAGTTGCGTTGCTTCACTCTCATTCATAAATTATTTTGCGGGGCATCATGGGATAGCGCAGCGAGCATCGGATGCACACTTCAGAATCTTCTACTTCTACTTCTCGCATACTGATTTTCGAATTCTATGAATTCGGACATACTACTCGGCTTGCATACTGATTTTAGCGTACTATATAGTATGGAAGTTTGCGATTTCAGACACAGCCGTAGTCTTCTAGTCTCCAATCATGAAGAGCACACACACATATTCAAAGAATACTTATCTGCTTCAAGGCTGTCCTGTTCTCCAGCAGGGTAACTAAGCATTGAAGTTCGCTTTCATGCAATAGAATCTTAAAATAATTTATTCTTTAACACACAGTAAAACTCACATCTAGTGACAGCTGTTCAAGTAGCATCAAACGTCCAGTTCCACATGAGAGGTCTCTGTGACTTCTTGACTGGATCTGCAGATCCTGGGGAAACAAATAATTTGGCACACAGAAAAAAGCAATGACACAGATTTTCTCTGAAGAGGGATGACACTAAGGTCATCTAGGCCCTTAAACATTCAAGTTTGTTAATAATCATAAAGACATAAGAAAGGATATGTGTTACTCCATACTGGAGGAGACATCATTCAGAAAATCCACTCCTTCATAGTTTTTTATTCATTCATTTTCTTTTCAGCTTAGTCCCTTTATTAATCTGGGGTCGCCACAGCGGAATGAACCGCCAACTTATCCAGCATATGTTTTACGCAGCGGATGCCCTTCCAGCTGCAACCCATCAATTAAATTCAATTCATCTTTATTTCTATAGCGCTTTTACAATGTAGATTGTGTCAAAGCAGCTTCACATAGAAGATTATAGTGAATTGAAATGGTGTCAGTTCAGTTTTTAGAGTTTAAGTTCAGTTTAGTTCAGTGTGGTTTAATTTTCACTGCTGAGAGTCCAAACACTGAAGAACAAATCCATCGATGCACAGCTCTACAAGTCCCGAACCATGCAAGCCAGTGGCGACAGCGGCGAGGAACGAACTTCACCAATTTGCGAAAGTGAAGGAAACATCCTTCACTGGGAAACATCCATACACATTTTTTCACACACATACACTACGGACAATTTAGCTTATCCAATTCACCTGTAGCGTATGTCTTTGGACTGGGGGAAACCGGAGCACCCGGAGGAAACCCACGCGAGCACGGGGAGAACATGCAAACTCCACACAGAAATGCCAACTGACCCAGCCGAGGCTCGAACCAGCGACCTTTTGCTATGAGGCGATTGTGCTACCCACTGCGCCACCGTGATGCCCCATAGTTTTTTTCATTAAAAACCTAATTACCAATTAGCCTGTTTGCTTGCCTTGCTCTACCTTTATACGACAAGAGAGATGGGAACCACTAGCATCACTGTAAAAAACCCCAGTTTGGTTCTTCCTGGCACTTTTATTTTTCTAAATGTGTAGCGTAGGGTCTTTTATTCCAAATAACTGTAGTACTTTCTAGTTATTTTCAAGAATTATTAGCTGTTTTAGATGTTTTCTATATAAAACACAAAGAAGACCATTGTTTACATTGAGAAAGAATAAAGATCTGTTAAATGAAAAGGAAATATAATAGCCTAGTTATTTGGTATTTGAAAAAGTGAGTTAACACTGACATTTCTAATTGTATTAGAGTTTGGCAACTTGGTAAATATGTGCACATTTTAACACTTTCTATTTTTTTTCTGAAAGTTCAGAATCTCCAATCTCTGTTTGTTTGTCACTTGAATTATTTTTTATTTACAAAAAACAATAGAGATAATTTCAATGTTAACAAGAAAGATGATTTGTGTCTGATTCTGACTTGTTTCATTTCATTTTTCATTAAAGCCCATTGTTGTTTTGCTCAACATTTGATGTGTAATCATAAATCTGCATGCTTGAAATTGAAGTCTGAATATTACATTATAATCATATTTGTATTGTCTGTACCTGATGTTGACCCAGAAGTGATGATGCTGATTGTCTCTGCTGTGTTTGTGTACTGTCAGTCTGTCATTGAGTCCTCAGGGTCAGACGATGCTTTCTGCGCTGCTGTTCAGTACTCTGCTGTGGATGTCTCTCATTCTGACTCTGAGGTTCTGCCTGAAGCTTCTCTTGTCCTACCACAGGTGGATGTTTGAACAACATGGTCATATGTCTACCAAGACCAAAGTGTGGGCGGTTAGTGCTTCATTACTTTCAACCTAGCTTAAAAAAATACATTTTCATTTTTTCTGGTTCATTCTTTCTTGAAACAATAACAATAAGGATTTGTGTTCTGAGCATGTGTTCAGATTTTTACTTGGCCTGCAGCATACAATAAAACAGCTGTTTTATAAATCATGTTATATATTAGCTTTAATATAGCATGTTTATAAAGTAGAATTTGTATGTAATCAAATCTGTATGTAATCTAGTTTAATATGTAACTTATTATTATGATTATTACTGAACACACACGCATGTACGGCTATCTTTATGAGGACTTCCCATAGATGCAATGTTTTTCATACTCTACAAACTATATATTTTTTCCCCCTAACCCCAACCCCCACCTTAGTCCTAAACCCAACCCTCACAGGAAGCAATCTGCATTTTTACATTTTCTGTGTGGTTTATGAGTCATTGTCCTAATTAGGCTCAAATAAAATGTCCCCACAATATCAAAATTGACTGGTATTGCTATATTTGTGAGGTCTCCACAATGTGAGCAATACAATGTAAATGCACAGGTAGTTTTTTGTGATTTTATGAGCACTCTCCATAGATGTAATGTATATTATGTATTATATGTAGTTTGAAAAAACCTTGCAAAAATGGCACAAAGTGTATTTCTGATTTAGATTTATTTTACAAATTTTTCTCCATTTAAGGTACACTCACTGGCCACTTTATTAGGTACACCTGTCCAACTGCTCGTTAACGCAAATTTCTAATCAGCCAATCACATGGCAGCAACTCAATGGATTGAGGCATGTAGACATGGTCAACACGATCTGCTGCAGCTCAAACCAAGCATCAGAATGGGGAAGAAAGGTGATTTAAGTGACTTTGAAAGTGGCATGGTTGTTGGTGCCAAACGGGCTGGTCTGAGTATTTCAGAAACTGCTGATCTACTGGGATTTTCACACACAACCATCTCTAGGGTTTATAGAGAATTGTCCGAAAAAGAGAAAATATTGAGTGAGTGGCAGTTCTGTGGGCGCAAATGCCTTGTTGATGCCAGAGGTCAGAGGAGAATGGGCAGACTGGTTCAAGCTGATAGAAAGGCAACAGTTACTCAAATGACCACTCGTTACAACTGAGGTATGCAGAAGAGCATCTCTGAATGCACAACATGTCCAACCTTGAGGCGGATGGGCTACAGCAGCAGAAGACCACACCAGGTGCCACTGCTGTCAGCTAAGAACAGGAAATTGAGGCTACAATTTGCACAAGCTCACCAAAATTGGACAATTGTTGCCTGGTCTGATGAGTCTCGATTTCTGCTGTGACATTCAGATGGTAGGGTCAGAATTTGGCATCAACAACATGAAAGCATGGGTCCATTCTCCCTTGTATCAACGGTTCAGGCTGGTGGTAGTGGTGTAATGGTGTGGGGGATATTTTCTTGGCACACTTTGGGCCCATTAGTGTCAAGTGGTGGAACGGGAGATTCGCATTATGATTGTGCAGCCGACAAATCTGCAGCAACTGCATGATGCTATCATGTCAATATGGACCAAAATCTCTGAGGAATATTTCCAGTACCTTATTGAATCTATGCCATGAAGGATCAAGGCAGTTCTGAAGGCAAAAGAGGGTCTAACCTGGTACTAGTAAGGTGTTCCTAATAAGGTGGCCGGTGAGTGTATATAGACAATTAAACGGTCGTATTTGTAATTTCAACAAATCCTCATCTGTATAGAGCTCGGGAATGTGTTGTAAGCAACACAATGCATTCTGGGTGTTTAGGACAAGGGAGCCTGATTCTCATTGGTCACTATTATTTGTTTTTTTACACTCATCAGCAATAAACTGTAAGTGTTCGCACAACAGGTAACGAAGAAAATCATATTTGAAAATGCTTTCTTGTGGCGGCTCGTTGATGACCTGTAAGTAACGAATAAACTCGTTTGTTTATTTGATCCGCCCCCTCTGCATCTGTGCTTGGCTTCTCCAGTTACACTTCACCACTGGAGACAAAATGCATATTATCAGCTGCTCAGACACACAAAGAGCATTTATAAAGGTATATACACATTAGTCCATTTTATTCTAAGTGTTTGTGAGGTTTTTTCAAAAGATAATTTTCTCTGTTGTAATTTCCACTAGTTTACATTGAGCGCTCCTGCTTTTGTCCACAAACATGGCCAACTACATTTTGCTGTGATGTAGATTCCCAGGCTCTAAAAAAAAAGGCCAAGGCCAACCCAATAGAGACAGTGCGATTACAGACATTTGGGGAAAAAAATTCTCACAACCAACCGGATCAGATTTGCTTTGTTAAACCTTGTATATATTTGTGTTCTTGACCATTTTTCTTGTCTTCCATGTCAGACCCTTGTGAAGTTGTTGTCCTCTAGAAAGCCATTGCTGTACAGCTATCAGACGTCATTACCGCACCTGCCAGTACCTCCCATTAAAGACACACTGGAAAGAGTGAGCCAATAAAATATGTATTAAGCTGGGTGCTTATAATGTGCATGAGTGCTTGTCATCTTACTAAAGACCCAGCCTGCAGGGTGTATTTGGCGCCAGTGAATGCTTCTCAGCTGTTCTCTTTGTTTTAGTATCTTGAATCAGTCAAGCCACTGCTCGATTTGGATGGTTTCCAGCGAATGATGAGACTGACAGCAGAATTTGAGAAAAGTCTTGGTAACCGCCTACAGAGATACCTCAGACTCAAAGCACTGTGGGCCACAAACTATGTATGAAATTGGTTATTTTCTGGTCATTAGCATAGCTGTCATAATTATCATGACATGAGGATGTACTATAGTCACATAAAGTACTTTAGATGTTTAAAACCCCTTAGCATAATAGTTAAAGTTAATAAAAAATCCATTAGTATCGAATGATAGATGCTTCAAACTGCTCTTGAGAGCAATTCAATTTGGTTTGAGGTATTTTAATTCCGTTTAAAAATTTATAAATTACAACCCTATAATAACAATCATGAAGCATGCAACTTTTTAAATATTTTTTTATTTATTTATAGAAGTTTTTATGAAAACATAACAGCCAATAGGGTACATCATGTATACATTACCAAAATTATCTCAGTGTTATTACCTGATACCAACTAGAACATGCACCAAAACACTAGCAAACAATACAGCAATTAAACAGCACCATAAAAAATCTCAGCCAGACTAATGGAATAAGAAACAAAATAGAATAACATGTAAAAAGGAAGGAGAAAAAAAAAATTATAATTACAGAGACATTATTAACCTATACATCTAAGGAAAGGGCCCCATATTTTGTCATACATCTTCTGTTTGCCAAATCTTGAGGGCAGAAACCATTTCAGCTAACCATTTGCATGCAACTTTTATATTTATATATATATATATATATATATATATATATATATATATATATTAAAGCAACGTTCTGACACTTATATAACCAAATATATGACCATGTAAAAGTTGTGTGTGAAAGGTTAACATAGAATGAATGTAGAGCCATTGAAGATCTTCAAGTTGTATTTAGTAATTTTTTTAACATTTGATTAGAATAACTTGTGTGTCAGTTCTAGAATTGAAAAGGTTAATGATTCCTTTGTTTCCTCCAGGTTAGTGACTGGTGGGAAGAGTATGTTTACCTTCGGAGCCGGAGTCCAATCATGGTCAATAGTAACTACTATGGCTTGGTAGGTGAGCCTTTAGGTTTTCTCATTTTCACTTATCACATTTTTGTTGGATCAGTATGAAACTATTCTTTTTCCTTATTTTGACGAATCTGTGAAATAGAGATAATGTTGGGTGGGATTTAATTTGATTCATCTGGAACTGATTGTTGAAAAACTGAGCATTGCAAACTAAATTAAAGCAGATGTGAATTAGAGTTGTGGAGGATTAAGGAGGTGGTCCACTACGATATCATATTTTAAACTTTAGTTGATGTGTAATGTAGCTGTGTGAACATAAACAGCATCTCTGAATGTAATAAGCTCAAAGTTCAATGCGAAGGGAGACATTGGCTTTTACAGAGTTAGCTTAGCAAAGTCTACAGCGTACAAAGTTTGGGTACTGCAAAAAAATACATCTGGGCTAGTGAGATCACAAACACTTCAGGTTATTCGCATTCACCGCGCGCATACACCCCGTGCAGCAACGAGGCGTGGCCAGAGGTGCTGTAATGTTATAACAGAGAAAGCTAAAATGCCGTCCAAATGCGGCTATTTCCACAGAACTTGTTCTGTTTCTGTATTTGGGCTTTCAAAGGACATGACACAAAGAGAGAAGTGCTTACAATTTCATTTTAATTATGTTCCAGAGAATTATAATAAATATATAGCCAGCATTTGACAAAGGACAGCTTCCAGAATCTTTCCCAGTGCAGTGCTGGATTCTGCTAAAAACTCCTCAAAGAAGGAGCAGCTCCAATCATAATAGACAAAGCTGTGGATTGTGAGGCACAACCTGTAGTTATTTATATTTGTTAAAATTGATCTATGACATGCACAGTGTCTAGCGTTAATGGTATGCTGTAGCAAGGATGTAAACAAGGATGTAAACAAGGGGAAATGCTGTTTGGCACTGTTAACAATTTAACTACAAATTCATATTTATCCATCAAACCGCTGTAAACACCCAGTCTTCACCAGTGTGTGCAGTGTCTCTTTTTACAGCCACTTTCCCTGCGTTCTACATGTCAAATAGCAAACTCGCAAAAGATATGTGAACGTTTCATAGTACTTACACATGCTTATTCCGAGTATATGTGAAAGACACTTGTCAGATTTGATTTTAGAGAGCAGGCGTGAGGTTCAGCTGTGTCCTCTGTGTCATTTTCTGTCTGATTCAGGCACACTGACAGTGTTTACACAGCGCAAAAGCGCATGCATGTAGAGGCATGATGCTTTTCCTGGTTACGTGGATCCGATCGGCGAATCAGAGCACATTATGTTAGCTGACCAATCAGAGCCTCTTGAGGGCAGGCCTTTCAGAGGAATTAGGAAATATTCATTTTCATGTTAGCTGAGTAGCAGTATATAATCAATAAGGTATACGGTAATCAATCAGTATATAATGTAAGGTAAATGAAAAAATAACAACTTTTTTTTTTACAAATTAAGCATGAGCACACATTGCTTTGCATCTTATAAACACAACTAAGCCTTAAAAATACACTCTGGACCACCGCTTTAAAAGGCTTATCTCCACTGAGAAAACTGACAGCATTTTGAGGAGTGAGGAGGGGATGTTGATTGAAAATTACAAGGGCATATAATGTAGACTGATGAATCATGAAACCAAAATGGACAATTCCATTGAAAAAAAATGTTTTGTATAGTAAGCATTGCAACATTCTGTAAAAAATTGCATTGCCATTTTTAGTTTTGTGGTGACTTTTAGCTTTAGACATACATTGAATAATATTGCTTTTCTATAATACACCTAGGTCACCTTGTCCTGCTTTGTCCTGCTTGTATTTAACTTGAACATGATTTCAAACTAAACATATATAACAAATAAATTACTATTATTTTTGTGGAAGACAGTGATCAAAATTAAAGAAGAGCAATTGTTGTAGCACAAAGATTTTCTAAAGATTTTTTAAAATGAGAAGATCAGAGGTCCTTGCCTTCAATGACTTCAGCACATCTACTGCCACAGGACATCACTAGTCTAATGTGATTTTCTTCAGTCACTTCCACTGACTATATTGGATTTCTTAGCCATAAGTTTGTTGCTAAGGAGATTTTCAATCAGATTTAAATCGGGACACAATTTCAATATTTTCACCTGCTTTACACATTTTGGTGTGTTTGTCCTGCATGTAAATTGATGGCTGGGAAGGAACCACTCACACACTCACTCGCTCACTTTTCTTTCACTTAGTTCCTGATTTATAACTGGCAATTGTTTTTTATCCCCTTCCAGTGGCAACCCAGCACTGAGAGTACACTTACTCATGCTGGAGAAAACAACACCAAACCACCAGTTTTCCTCCCCTGGCATTTACACACATGTTGGGTTCAGTCTCTTAGTTTGATGATGAGCATAATATTTCCCATCAGATGCAAATTAATGAAGCTTGCGTCACTAAAATGAAATTTGGTCCAGTTTTCTTCTGTTCACACATTATGTTCCTTAGCAAAGTTATGTATTACCTGTGGATTTTGCTAATGATAGCTTTGATAACTGCAGGACTTTCAGTCCAAATTCTCTTAAATGTCAAGATTTTAGCTCCAACTTGCCTCAACACATGTTTCTGGAAAATTCTAGTATGCCTATTGACATTGACTGTGTTTCAAATGCCATACATGCTTACTGCTTCCTGCCCAGTTTACAGTATTGGCTACTACATTTTTAAGAATATTGTCTAGTATACACTGTAGCAAACTCCTTTTGAAAATGTTTTGCATAATGTTGTCACATGACATGCCTGCACTGAATGTTTATATATATATATATATATATATATATATATATATATAT
>CAIGQV010016547.1:13913512-13943250 GCA_903798115.1 Danio jaintianensis | reverse complement strand
ATTTTATTTCGTATTGAAACTAGTTTCCTGTATTTTGTGGAGATCTCTGCGCACTAACAATTTTATCCTAGGATGTTACACACTTCTAGATACTTTTATATGGCACACAGCCTCTTTTTGGTCACACAGACCTTTTTGTCACACAGACAATATGGCACACAGCCTTCTCTTAGTCACACAGACTTTTTGTCACACAGACAATATGTCTTCGTTTCTGGTCTTACTGCACCTATCATCAATTTTGACTTCTTTCTTTGACATTTTAAGATTTTGAAAGAGAATGTGGGGCGGCGTGGTGGCTCAGTGGTTAGCACTGTCACCTCACAGCAAGAAGGTCACTGGTTCGAGCCCCGGCTGGGTCAGTTGGCATCTCTGTGTGGAGTTTGCATGTTCTCCTTGTGTTGGCGTGAGTTTCCGCCGGGTGCTCCGGTTTTCCCCACAGTCCAGAGGCATGCACCATAGGTGAATTGAATAAGCTAAATTGGCCATAGTGTATGAGTGTGAATGTGAGAGTGTATGGGTGTTTCCCAGTATTGTGTTGCAGCTGGAAGGAAATCTGCTGCGAAGCATATGCTGGATAAGTTGGTGGTTCATTCCGCTGTGGCAACCCCTGATAATTAAAGGGACTAAGCCGAAGGAAAATGAATGAATGGAAGAGAATGTGCATATCATTCTTTCAAACAGCTGCATCTGCTTCTCATTGCAGCATTGTTTGTAAAACAAGTCATCACAGCATTTCACAGGCATGCTGGTCTTCACCTGAAAATATGATTGTTTTAATATCTGGCTGAAAGGCTGTTGTTCTTCTTTATTCCCGGATCTCAGAATTCATCTCCCAGCACTGGGATATTTTAGGTAATCCACAGAGCTTTGTATCTTTTCTAAAATGACATCTTTAGCCATTTTTTGTTGTGCTGTTGATAATGTCATCATCCAAACTGGGTTCTTTTATTATATTGCCAAGCACCTCAAAACAGTTCTTGAGTTCTGTCTTGTATTCAATTCAATTCAATTCAATGCACACTTTCGTTTTAGTTTGTAAAACTTCTTTTACTATGGTAACACTGGTCTGGGTTTGCCTGGGTGCAGGAGTGTTGGGTGTCAGCCAGCAGTTTGTTGGATTGAAAAGTGGTATTTAGATATTATTTGTTAAATGTCTGAACTGTCTGCAGTCGTTACATGCAGGGAATGCCGTTGACCTCATTGTTAGGGTGCTACTCTGTTTAAATAGTTTTAATTATCAAAATGTATTACCACACCCTGCTCACAAATGTGCTAGACCAGTACTAATCCTGTGCCGTCACTCACCGTTGAAGCTTGTCTCTTTGTCTGTTCATGTTCATGACACAAACAAAACAATACAAAGCTGTGCTTTCAGATGTCTTTTGAATATTAGACAGAACTATAAGGAAAGGGATTTTTAAGAATGTCATACACATACACTTAAAAAATTGTTGATGGGAAAATCATATTAAACCATGACATACACTACCTGTCAAAAGTCTTGTCGCCTATCCAAGTTTTTGGGACAACAAATAATAACTTAACTTCTAGTTAATCATTTGGTATAAGAAGTGGCTTATATGAAAGGCAAAGGCCTCTAGATTACCCCAAAATAAAATATGATCATGCCTTGATTTTTAATAATTTAATTAGGACAGTAAGTTCTGACTTTGCTGAGACAAAAGTCTTGTCACTTAACAGATATAATGTACAGTATAGAATATAAAGTCATGGTGCAGTGGAAAAAGAATTAATATTGTGTATGACTCCCATGAGCTTGGAGGACTGCATCCATACATCTCTGAAATTACCAAAAAAAATTTAATTATTCTTGCAGGACTCCCAATTCATCAAGATTCTTGGGATTCATCTTCAATGCCTCCTCCTTCATCTTACCCCAGACATGCTCAATAATATTCATGTCTGGTGACTGGGCTGGCCAATCCTGGAGCACCTTGACCTTCTTTGTTTTTAGGAACTTTGATGTGGAGGCTAAAGTATGAGAAGGAGAAGGTGCTGAATAATTTGTCCTCTCCTTTGGTTTGTAATGTAATGGGCAGCACAAATGTCTTGATACCTCAGGCTGCTGATGCTTCCATCCACTCTGCAGATCTCTCGCATGCCCCCATACTGAATGTAACCCAAACCATGATTTTTCCTTCACCAAACTTGACTGATTTCTGTGAGAATCTTGGGTCCATGTGGGTTCCAATAGGTCTTCTGCAGTACTTGTGATGATTTTCCAAATGATCAACTTGAAGTCAAGTTATTATTTGTTGCTCTTACATTGGGATCGATGACAAGATTTTGTCAGGTAGTGTACATCCTTGCCTTAAATCTCAAGAGGGCAGCTACTTTGACAGTTAGACAAAAATGTAATAAGCATCCACTTAGGGCCCATCTAATGCTGCTACCTTTGATAACATCTATCTACCTTCAAAAGTCTGTACATGTTGCAATTAAAAAAAAAAGATTGAGCAAGCAATTGTGCATCAGGTCAGACAGGAAATGTGAGGATTTTGCACACACATGAAATTACTTTAATGTGAGTGCTTGAATACCTGAAATGAAAGCAGTTTTATACTGTGTATATAACCTTCACACTTGAATACTACTGTATGTACACATTATAACATACTGTACTGGGAGTGTTTAATGAACCACAACTATTCGCATTTCCTCCATAAGCATCAGTTTAGATTAAAAAAAAAAAAACATTAAGCAGAGCCACCCCTGTGTTTAGTGCTAGAATCTATCTAGATCTTTCTTTTATATATATTTTTGAAAACACACAGTATTTGTTGTTCAGTTGTCATGGGAGCTGCTTAAGCTGTCTGAAATTGCTGGTTCTTTCTTGACCCAGATAAAATGAGTCATTCTACAACTGTAATGACAGTTTCACACACTGCAAATACTGTAGGTAGGCTGAAGTATCTCATCACTTTTGTCCCATCTTCTCTCTTCCAATTTTGGCGAGCCAGTGCAAATTGTAGCTTAGGTTTCCTGTTCTTAGCAGATATAAGTAGCATCCGGTGTGGTTCTTCTGCTGCTTGTAGCTCATCTGCTGCAAAGTTTGATGTGTTGTGTGTTCAGAAATGCTCTTCTGCAGATCTCGGTTCAAATTGAGTTGTTAGTGTTGCCTTTCTATTAATTTGCCTTTATATTACTCCAAATTTAAGTGAAAGTTTTTCAAATTTGTAAAGTACATTACATTATACCAACAATAGATGAAATGTATGAGAAAATAAATGCCCTTGCTTATTCAAAGCCAAGTAAAACCTTATTACATTCTCAAGAATTATCCTCATTAAAGGGATACTTCACCCAGAAATAAAACACTTTGATTGACATTCTCCCTTTGTATATGTCATCAAAGGGAAAGAGCCCCACCCATTAGTGATCATCTCTCTCTCTCATTAGCATAAACAGCCCTGAATGAGAAGCAGCCATTCGCCATTTAGAGTTTTCACTGTACCTGCTGAAGATAATGGGCTGTATTTTAACGATCTAAGTGCAAAGTCTAAAGCGCATGGCGCAAAAGAATTAAAGGCGTGTCTAAATCCACTTTTGCTATATTTTAAGGACGGAAAAATACACTTTGCGCCGTGGCACATGGTCTAACAGGGTTGTGCTTATTCTCTTAATGAGTTATGGATGTGTTTTGAGCATAACGTGCATTAAACCAATCAGAGTCTCATCTCCCATTCCCTTTAAGAGTCAGTTGCGTCATGCCATGGTGCATTTGCTATTTACATGGCGCACTTTGTAAAAGGAAAAACTGAATGCTTCACTAGCGAGAAAACAGTTTAACAGACCATCTGCAGTGCAAGGATAAAGAACGAACCTCCTCCATTCTGCCTCTTTACTTTTCTCTTTACTTTACTTTTACTCTTTACTTTACTCCTTTACTTTCGTGGAGTAAGGAAACGGTGTTGTACGCACTCCACTGAAGACATCTATTAGCCTACATATTTAATTTCATTTGTTAAGCACAAAGATTTCAAAGCTATTTCTAAATTCAGCTCTAATTTCCAGCAAACGAATAAATGAACAATAATAACGAAGTGTGGTCAAAAAATTGAGTTATATCCAAACACACGTCCTAGTCTTATGCCCCATATGGTGATGCATATGTCTTCAAACCCCACAGGTGGACAAATCTAAACTTGTTTTTATTAAAACAATTTAAATATGCATATAATAAATAATACTGCTAATAATAATGACATTATACAAATGCAAATTGTCATGAATAAACTGAAAAAAGCCCCTCGGACATGAAGAAGGCAAAGAGGTAGTGGTTTTTATATTTTATATTATATTTTATATTTATACCTGCTTTTACTTGGTCAACTGCACAGTCTATTTCAGTTTCTCAGAATAGCAACGTGCCAACAATGCGCCTTAACACACCTCCTTTATAGACCACAAAGTAGCGCAAAACATGAAAATTAGGCTTGTGCTGTTCTGAAAATAGCAACAAAACACGTCTTGTGCCTTATTGCGCCGGGTGTATGATCGGGCCCAATGTCAGTGACTAAGAGGATTATAGATGTGGAGTTTTAGGATGCACAAATGAACACTGTAGTCTGCATAGACTCCCTTCTTCTGACACACTTATTTTGACAATTTCAGTTTTTCACTAAGACAACGTTAGTCCTGTTTTGAATCTGCCGCTATGCTAATGCATAGGCATTTGTAGCTCCGCCCTCTTTTGAGAAGAGCACAACCTCATTTGAATTAAAAGCGACCATCACCAAAATGACACAATTTGAATTAAATGCTAAAAGGTCCAGGTTCAAAGAGTTTACAAAATTATTTGTGTTGTATTTTGAGCTGACAATTCACATACACAATCTAGGGACACTTAATTGGCCCCTTTAAATGAACTCCATTTGCACCTGATCGCAAATATTTGCACCTGATCGCAAAATGAATTTTATTTTTTAAATATCTTCTAGTGCTTAAGCCATAGTTTTTTGTTTATAACTCATAAAGGTTTGTAACAAGTAAAGGGTGAGTTAATTACGAGAGAATTAAAATTTTTAGATGAACTATCCGTTTAATACCTCAGTAAGATAGTTAGAAAGAAGTTTTTATCTGTTATAACAGCATGTTATCTCCAATGGTTCAGATGCTTAAACATCTCTGTCCTATCAGGACACCCTGGGCTCGTGTGAGGAAGCAGTTCTTCAGCTCTGGAGTTAACAAGCAATCACTAGACTGCATTGAGAAAGCAGCATTTTTTGTCACGCTTGATGACCAAGCGGAAGGCATGAGAGGGGAAAATCCGTCTCAGAATTTGGACCGCTATGCCAAATCCCTCCTTCATGGAAAATGCTACGACAGGTGGGAGAGCAGCATATCTTGTTTGTATTGAGAAGTTTTGTGTGTCTACAGCTTTGCTTCACTCCTGTTTTCTTTCTCTCAGGTGGTTTGACAAGTCATTTTCTGTCGTGGTGTATAAGAATGGAAAGAATGGGCTGAATGCAGAACATTCTTGGGCCGATGCACCCATAGTAGCCCACCTGTGGGAGGTGAGTGTGGGAGTCTCACAGCAGCAATTAACATAATGAACTCGGGTCACAACCCACTGGCCATTTATTTTAACACTCTCTGTTTTAGTATAAGCAGATGAATTGTCTGTGGGTGCTGTGAATAGACAAAGACAGAGTTGATCTCTCCCTCCCACAGCAGCATTCATGTGTTTACAAAAAACACGGGACTTTTTAATCTTCTATTCAAGCTTCCAAACATATTAAACATTTACATCAAATGAATGGTATTTTGTAAGTGATGTAAAGATGCTTAAAAGTGCAAGCCATATTGTTTGGCCTAAATTGATCTAATAATTGTACAGTAGAATATTTTGAATTTGTGCACATATTGAGAATTTGTTCTCATAACAGTGAATTTGAGTTTT
Organism: Danio jaintianensis; assembly: GCA_903798115.1. Taxonomy (NCBI): domain Eukaryota; kingdom Metazoa; phylum Chordata; class Actinopteri; order Cypriniformes; family Danionidae; genus Danio; species Danio jaintianensis. The sequence goes on along the minus strand of CAIGQV010016547.1, from coordinate 13,937,324 downwards.
CTAATTGAGTGTCTGAGTGGGATTCTCATAAAACGTACACAAACCAACTCCTTATAAGTTTTTTTCTTCTCAGCTTTTTGCCACTAACATTTTCCACTCTCTGCAGACACACTGATTGCAGTTGAGTTCTCCAGCAATGTCATAAAATGTGCCATTATCCTAACCATTCAAACATAAAGCCCTAGAGAACAGACTCATACTACAGATCTTTAGCCAGCTGTGCACACATGTACTGTATATCTGCCATGTTACAGTAGGTTGTTATAAGGCAGCTTTTTTTGTCATGTTTCTCAGTAACAATACATAAAATAAATGAAATATGAATATCATCTAAGAATATGACCATGGGAAATATTTTCTGACCTGTTTTTTTATAAAAGGCTACCTATCGCATTGGTTAGATTTAAAGTATCGTGGCTAAAACAATTCAGAAACATTAAGCACTGCAATATATAACAGGTTATTTAATATTTTACTTTAAGATTCAATGCACCAGATTTCTAAATTAACATTGAGTCCAGCGTGTACATATAAATGGATAAATAAAACCGCATTGTCTCTTTCACCCTCCTAGTTCACTCTCGCCACAGACACATTTCACTTGGGTTACAACTCCGATGGAAATTGCAGGGGAGATGTAGACTACTCTTTACCACATCCTCACCGCTTGAGCTGGGACATACCATTGGAGGCAAGATTAAAAAAAAATGTCTTTTCTCTATTTACACTTTCCTTCTTCCACAGTTTATATTGGCAAGTCATATGACAACCGTTTTTTCAAGGAATCTGCAAAACATCCAAGAACAATTATAAAACAAGCATGTACACTGATACTCCTTTCTCTTTTTTCATAATGTTTTGACGAAACATTAATTCACAGATTCTATGTGATATATAATGTATTTCTGTAACGCACAGGTGTCAAACTTTGTTCCTGGAGGGCCACAGATCAGCACAGTTTAAGCCACGATCACACTGCACTTTTCACTCCATAGACTTCTATTCATACGTATGTGAATATGGCACACTGGAAACTCAAGCTCATGCGACAAGTTTCGCAATTCACTGCATTGCAAAGTTCAAGCTTGGTGAACTCTAACCTGTGAAATCACATCACGTGACTGCATGAGACCAATCGAAGATCAAAACATGGCCTCTCTGGACAGAAATGTAAAATATGGACCAATCACTAGCTGTTAACCCCACCCCTTTTCGCAGTGCCGTATGACAGAATTTCGCATGCTCACACCGTGTGACCGCAGCATTAGTTCCAACCCTGCTTCAACACACTTACCTGTTGGTTTCAAACAAGCCTAAAGGACTCAATTAGTTTGATTAGGTGTGTTTAATTAGGGTTGGAACTAAATTGTGGAGGCCAGCAGCCCTCCAGGAACTGAATTTGACACCTCTGTTGTAGCGAAATAAGCTCATGTAAAATTGAATGTTAATTATTAATAATAACAAGTTAGTATTTAATTATTAATATTTAGATTAACTTTACCACTAACTGTAGCAGTATTACTATTACAATCAGCTGATCTGCACGTCTGAGAGCAGACCATGTAACTCTAATAATTTAAAAAACAAAATAACTTTTCTGTCCAGGAAGAATAATTTAATCTCTACTGAGTTAACAATTAATATAGCATGTAACTTTAGCATGTAGCATTATCTATAGGTTAAAATAACTGTTTCTATGTGTGAAAACAAATAATCAAATATGGGCACAAACATTTAATGATGATTACGTTTATGTATAGACAATATACTGTACATCTATTTCTAAATTGCATATAATCGGAAAGAGAACAAGAGAGAGGGGGAGGGAGAGAGTCAGGGAGAGCATGGCCAGAAAAACCCCCAAGAAACCAAAGTGACAAGATAGGAGAGAGAGAGAGTTGCAATTCAACATCAGTAAACTTAACCTTAAGAAGGGTGTCTCTCCGGCCCAATCACTAGAATAAACAGGTGTTATTTATTATTACTGATTGGCCCGCTGACTAGCCGCCGGGCTCTGAGCATGCTCTCCCCCCTCATTGGCTGTTTGATCATGCTCACCTCTCCACACCTTGTTTTAACAAAGAAATGTATATTATATACCTGATATCTAAATCCTACTCGCATAGTCTCTTTGTTTGTGACTTAGGCAGTGTATGCTGGCTTGAAAGTCTCTTGATGATCCGTTGATATTGCATCTTCATTCTGATTGGTTGAAAAGAACTAGGCCTAGCTAGGCCTGGGATATGCTTGGGTCACATATTTTGCTTGTGACCACTGGCATTCAGGAGAAGCTGAAACAAAGAGCAGAAGCATAAGAAAACATAATGTTGAGGGCTATCTCTTTTATAAAGGTGATGAAGTCACATCCAGTGAACCAAGGGGAAGTTGCCCTTCAGAGACAAATGTTGGCCACGTCCACACCTCATTTGCATGCGAATAAATTTAATTAATTTGATTGACTTTTACCAAAGTTATATCAAGCCAAAAGTGTGAGTTACAGCAATGTGTGCATTAATTCAGAAATTTAAAGATTATTGCTTAGACATGCTGACTTAAACAAGTCAGGTATTGAATAAAATCAATATGGTTGCACGCTTGAAGTACGAAGTAAAGCACCATAAACATTATTTAGCATAGACTTAGGCTGCGTCCGAAATCGCCTACTACTCAGTAGGAACTGCATTTGAATTTAAACGTACTACTAAGCTGTTAGAAAAGTATGTTCTATACTGTGTGAATGTGAGTAGTATGAATGGAACTCGGACGTACTACATCCGCCATTTTGTCATAATTACGTGACCTACCCACGTGAGTTGTGCCACTTTACTCCCATTCATGAATTCTCTCACGGGGCATCATGGGATAGCGCAGCATGCATCGGATGCACACTTCAGAATCTCGCTGGAAGTAGTAGGTCATCCGGGTACTTTTTGCATACTGATTTTTAAATTCTATGAATTCGGACATACTACTCTGCTCGCATACTGATTTTAGCATACTATATAGTATGGAAGTATGCGATTTTGGATGCAGCATTAGTGTTCTAACTTGGTCACTGAGAACATGAACATACACACATGCACACACACATAAAACTTTACGTACATTTTAAAATATAGTTGTAGATATATCTTACAGATACATTTTAACAGTTCAGTGAGAGATTCAGATGTGAGAAATGAAGCTGGACTCAAGGATCTGGACTCAATGGTCTCTGAAGTAACTCAGGCCTGTCTTCCTTCAGATAAAAGACCCTGGTATGGTCATTTTGTGGGTCTCAGAAGGGCATTTTAAGCGTTATATGTAACAGTTAAACTTGTCTGATCTCCCTCCATTTCCTAAAATATCAAGAAAAGTAGTATCAGTTTTGTCAGTTTTTGATGTAAACATGCAGTTTGTTATAATAATTAAAGGCCCACTTTAACCTCTGTTTGAACCATAAAAAAAACTGTTTTCTGAAGTGAAATACATTTTTTAGGGCTTTAAAATTCAACAAAAACTTAAATCAGTTTTGTTACTTGACATAAAATAAATGTTAAATAAAAAATTTCAATAGTTAAAAAACTTAAAACTCAGCTAGAACTGTATAAACCTTTAAAATGGTAAATAAATAAAAATGATGAAGGCACACACAATAGCACTGGCCTGTCGAACACTGCACATATTATGTGGTAGCGTACAGATCTGAAAATGTGTCCATTCAGTCAGGGGTTTCCCTTTTTTCATTGTCAGTTGTTCACAAACGTAGCAGTGGGGATTTTTGAGAGCTTCTTCATTTACATTTGCATCAATGAAAGGAATAATTGCATGTTGTGTAATATTAGGGATGCGTCTGTTAGTTTTGGCACACATTGGAAATGTTGTTAAAAATTACTTTTAATATATAAAACTTAAAGGGATAGCTAAAAAAAACAAGATAAAGATGCAGAGAATCCAGTATAATACCTTTTGATATTTGTCTAGATTAACAAAATTCAATTAATAAAGAAAAATTTTATATATTTTTAATAAAAAAAATTTAAGTGTGAACTTATGTATTAGTCCGTCATATTCAGTTTTATACATTTAGACCTTATTGATTACTTAAAGTGTCACATGAACATTGCATAGTTTACAAGTAGTAAATGTATCTCTCCTTATATCCTGTGTTGTCCCACAAAATCATATTTGCGATAATTTAGCAATTGTGATACACTTCAGGACGTTGTATACTCTCTTTTAACATGCCTTCTAATGCTCATTTATGTTTTTATTTTGCTATAATTATAGTAACTTTCTTTTCGCCTCTCCTCTGTGCTCTCTATCACATTAGAACTGGCCTGTTGCCAAATGCCTTCACTCACCTTCACGAACTGCAATTTCAATCAATGCAATGATCATTGTGTTATATGTATACTACGACATGATTGGCTACCAATATTACCAAGATTAGGCTGTTTTTACGTTTAGTAAAAAAATGTAATATGGAGAAAGCATGTTTTTTTCATAATCAGTCAAGACTAACAATAAAGCTGAAAAACAGATCTTCTGGCCACCCTAAAACATATAGTATTATAGAGGATAATATTATTACTACCGAAAATAAGGCCCAGAGAGGGACTTTTTTCAGCCCTGGAGATTAATACCTTACACCAGTCCTCCTTAGTTAATGGCTGACTAGTTCAAACTAGCGTAAAGATTACTGGCCACATCTTTGTCTTCATTTGCTGAACTCTACACTGAAAAAAAGCCTCATTGGATCAACTTAAATACATTACTTCAACCTACATCAATCTAAAAGAATAAAGTTTTTCATTGCTTCTGTCTTTTGTTCCTGGTTCTCTTGTTACATTACACTTTATCTTCCTCCTCTCGATTCCCGATTGTGTTGTAAATATACCTTTTGTTAGTTTTTATCTGCGTTTTCAGGTTGGATTTTTATGCTTCTGTGTTTCCTGTGGTTGAGCTTGTATTCTCAGCTTTATGCTTATCTCGTATTTTTCTTGGCCAAATTTATCAGAATGAAAAGATGACAGGCACGGTGATATGTTTTATTTTTTGTCTTTCCTCAGGTTCAGACTCAGATATCAGAGTCTCTTGCTGTTGCTCAAGCACTGGCTGATGAAGTGGACTGTCATGTTTTTCCCTTCAGAAAGTTTGGCAAAGGCCACATAAAGAAAATGAAACTAAGCCCAGATTCCTTTGTGCAGCTGGCCCTGCAGCTGGCCTATTACAGGGTACACATTCATGATCATGTCATATTATTAAAATACTGATGTTTATTTGACAGTGCAGCATAAAGTCAACTTTTGGAGCTCTTTGTTTTTTCCTAGCAAGGAACTTCCTCTAATTTGTCTCTACTCATTCTGCTGGCAGTACAGATCAAATGTTTACTTAAAGAGGAAATTCTTCTGGATCAGCGCATTTGTTGTTCCTCATTTGTTCTTTTAACTTTAGGATAGAGGGACTTTCTGTCTGACATATGAAGCTTCCATGACGCGTCTGTTTCGTGAGGGTCGCACTGAAACCGTACGTTCCTGCTCCAATGAAAGTTGTGCTTTTGTCCTTGCACTGGAAGGAGGAGAGGTACTGTTAATTTTTTTTTAAATTCTTCCTTCCCTCTTTCAAGATATTTTTGAAGAAGTTACACTTGTTCCGTGCAGAAATTAGCTGCGGAGGACTTGGAATGCTCCTTAAAATGAAGGAATTAATGATCAATTTATAAAATTCATTCATTAATTTTCTTTTCGGCTTAGTCCCTTTATTAATCAGCGGAATGAACCGCCAACTTATCCAGCATATGTTTTACACAGCGGATGCCCTTCCAGCTGCAACCCATCACTGGGAAACATCCATACACACTCATTCACACACATACACTATGGACAATTTAGCCTACCCAATTCACCTATAGCACATGTTTTTGGATTTGTGGGGGAAACCGGAGCACGGGGAGAACATGCACACTACACACAGAAACGCCAACTGACCCAGCCGAGGCTCGAACCAGCGACCTTCTTGCTGTGAGGCGAACGTGCTACCCACTGCGCCACCGTGCAGCCAATTTATAAAATCAAAAATACAAATACTAATAAGAATCGATGTTTAGTCTGTAGATTAGATTAGATTTTAGATCCTTAATATGTTTGTTCCTTTTTTAATGTCGTTAAATTAATGAATAACTTTTCAAATGGTCAAACAAAAAGTTTAAAGCTCTAGGGCTGACAAATAAATATATTAAATAGACACATTTATATTGATGAGTACAATAATAAGTGAATTGCTTCCAATTGTCTAGTGAAAAGAGGTATTGAAAACTTTGGTTTTTACAGAGTTCATTGGCTGTCTTCATATATAAACTGTCCAGCACTTGATTGTATGATTGACGAAAACCATTTGGCATAATAATAATAATAATAATAATAATATTAACAGAAAGCAACACAACAAAGTAAACACATGGCAGTTATAAAGCTTTATTTAATATTTATAGCTAAATATTGAATAATTAAATAAGCAGCCTAGTAATTAAAATTTTCTCTCAACAAATATTTCAGTTGACCTGATTTTTTTTCTCCTAGGACAGAGAACAATGCAGAAAGCTCCTCCGTAAAACTGCTGAGAAGCATCAGAACCTCTACCGCTTGGCCATGACTGGATCTGGCATTGATAGACACCTCTTTTGCCTATATGTAGTCTCAAAATACCTGGGTGTAGAGTCTCCTTTCCTTAAAGAGGTCAGTGTACTGTATGTTTGTATTTGGAGAGACTGATTCATTTTGCACAGTCCATGATAAAAAAAATGTTTATACAATGAGCTTATAAATGCATATTATACATGATTTGAACACTCAGAAATAACTACGTCTTAGGCAGGACTTAATTGCTTCAAAAATTAAATGAATTCCTTTCCAAGTAAATTAGTTGACATTAATTGTTTGCTGCCTTTGTTAAAATGGTCCCAGGAAGTGCTTTGAAATGTGCATTTTTTTTTAAATGTGTGAATCATAAAGAGCGTGAGATAGTGCAGCCCCTCCCCCTTTGTAAAAATCAGCCAATTGTTTGTTATTATCACAGTTCTGCCATTGACAGTTGAGCTAAAGTGCATATACAGTGCTCAGAATATGAATATTTTGTATCAATTTCTCAGTAAATATAGGCAATGTATTTTGGTGCATTTCAACAAAACAGATTTATTAAACAGATATATTTATTAAAATAATATTTTAGTCACCAAACATATTTAGAAATTGAAAGATAATACAATTCAAGCAAAATATTGCAAAAATAAATTACAAATTACAAAATTTCAACAAAATTGTTATATTTTTTTGCTTCTCTTGATTTTTTCCCTCTTTTTTAAATTCGTATTTAATATTTTTCTATAACATTCTATAAGTTTGGGTGTACTAGTTTTTGGACCGTTATCGTACGTTATTTTGTTAGATAAGCTCCAGATTTGGCTTCAGTACTGACTAATCTAATGCACAAATATAATATTGTATAGCTTCTTTTAAAAAAAATTAATTTAAAAGATAGATTTGTAAGGGGTGTACTTGTATATGCTGAGCACTGCAGCAATAGCGTCTTGAAGGGAGCTGAACATGTCAATTTAATTCAATTCATTTTTATTTCTATAGCGCTTTTACAATATAGATTGTGTCAAAGCAGCTTAACATAGAAGTTCTAATAAATTGAAACTGTGTCAGTCCAGTTTTCAGAGTTCAGTTTAGTTCAGTTTAGTGTGGATTAGTTTTCACTGCTGAAAGTCCAAACACTGAAGAACAAATCCATCGATGCGCAGCTCCACAAGTCCCAAAACCAACTTCACAATCACAACCACAACCAACTTCACATATTGGCGAAAGTGAAAGAAAAAAACCTAGAGAGGAACCAGGCTCAGTTGGGCATGACTATTTCTCCTCTGGCCAAGCTTTTTGTGCAGAGCTGCAGTCTAGGCGCCGGAGGCTGTGAAATACTATAGATCATTTGATTGAGCAGAAGATTTGATGAGAAGTACAAGGTGACGTTTTGTATGTTTTGGAGCACACTAGTTTATAGATATCCTTAAGAGTAACATACTGAAAAAGTAACATCTCAAAAATGTTATTATGATTTTACAGGGACTTTCAAATAATAAAGTGTGACATTAAGGGCATTTATAAATGGGAGAAGATTGACATGGATGTGAGGGTGTGAAGCTGTTGTTTATATATGTTCATGTGAACTTTAGGTTTTGTCAGAGCCCTGGCGTCTCTCCACATCTCAGACGCCTGTACAACAGATGGAGCTGTTTGATCTGGTCAACCACCCAGAGTTCATCTCGCTGGGAGGAGGCTTTGGTCCTGTGAGTAACTGATCAGCACACACATTATCTAAATGTAAATTCTACAAAAAGGTAGCAGCTCTGCTTTGATCACTGAGTTCATGGTTTGTTCCTGTTAAGGTGGCTGATGACGGCTACGGTGTGTCTTACATCATCATGGGAGAGGACATGATCAACTTCCATGTGTCCTGCAAGCACTCCTGCAAAGAGACTGTAAGAGTAAAGCCAACAAATCTAAGCACCCACACTATTATTACCATACTTTTAATCAACTTCTAATGTTTTTGGCAGCGACGGGGCCGCCATATCATTAATTATTCATTATTGCCACCTAGTCACTGGGCTTTTACTTAACATAAATGCTGACAAGGTGGTTTTGTCCAGGCAGGGGGACAGTGGCGCACGGCCACACCTGGACTGCGTCTGAAATCGCATACTTCCATCCTGTATAGTATGTGAAAATAATTCTATAACATAAAGTTGACTTTATGGTGGACGCTTGATAATTTATGGACCGTCAGCTTCAAAAAATTTAATTTTTATTCACTGCATTAAAATATTGATTAAAGTTACTATAGATATTTAGTGAAGAGCAGCAAATGAATTTCAGTTTTATTCACTGCTTTGTTTGATAACAGAGGTGTGACTTTAAGAATGCACATAATGAAAACATTAGTTTTATACGTTGGCACACACATTTTAATTCAAAATCATTCAAAACAATAACATGCAGACACACAGCCAAGTGTAAAGTGTTCATGTAGATGTAACGGTTTAGATTTTAAAAAATAAATGTCAAATCATACGTACAGTTGAGGTCAAAAGTTATAAGAATAATCAGAAAAAAATTCTTTATTTATTATTAATTAATTAATTAATTTGGCAAAATAAGAGGATCACACAAAATGTATGTTTATGTAAGTACAGAACTGAATATATTTCATGAATGAATGAATGAATGATTATAACTATTCTTAACTCTGTTAAAACTGACACATGAAAAATAGTCAGAATATTCTCATTTTTTGGAACTGAAATTTTTATTATTCCTTCTATCAAGATCCATTTTTTTATACCATATACATGTTTTTATATTTTATTATGTATCATATTGATACATCAGGCCTTTTGGTAACTTTTTTTGCTCAAAACTATTCTAATTTTAGTTACAAAAAAAGTTTGCCCAGACAGATACAGACAGATAAATGGTTATTTGAGAGACTTGGCAGACTTCTTAAGTCTTTTTTATCAATGAAGAATCTCAATAAGCTTTCACAAAGTGCAATCTGAGGGGTTTGGTGTTTTGCTTTGGGCATATTAATAACAAACGAATTATCACATTAAAAAAGAAAAGCTTGTACACATGGATGTACTAAAAAAAAATCTTTATTACATGCTGCCTTCTGTTTTTCAGCCAGTTTCTTGAACTTCCCTCCATAATGAGCAAAAACGTTTGGAAGCCTATAAAAGCTGTTGGCTTTTCTCATTTTAGCCGATTTAAATTATAAACAACATAAAACAGAAACATTATGATGTTCTGATAGAGATATATGTAGAGGAATAACTTCCTGCCCTCTAAATGAATTTCATTCGTCATCAATGACGTCATGTGAAAACAACCTATAGACTACTCACTAAATGTTACATAACTATCCCAGGGTCTGTATATAAGAAGTTTAAAGTGTAATCCATCTGAGGGACTTATCAACCAGCAAAACACAAACAAAGCGACTTCCCTTCCAGTGCACTCAGTGCCCAAATTCACTATTTTTCATTCACTCCTTCAAATATTTGTGGGAAAGGGGACAAAAGAAAACACTAGAATGTTCCGGAAACCCATACATGCAACAGGGTCTATATTATTCTGACATAAAGCACCTGATTATTTTATTATAATATCAGTTGTGTTTGTGTGTGCCCTTAAGTGATGCTAAATGATCTACAACCTGTTTGTTGTACCATTAAGGAGCATATGAATCTAAAATGTAGTGTCCTTTTTTTTATTGTTCACAGGACTCTCGTAAATTTGGCTGTCAGGTCAGTCAAGCCATGGTGGATCTTATGACTCTGCTAAACCCCGACTTCAAAGACACCACAAAAGACAATTCGGATAAACAGACTTAAAACTGGTTTATATTCATGTCTTTTATGATATATGCAGCTATGTCAGTGTCAATGGGGGAAACAAAAGTATCCAAAATCTAGAGCGTCTATATACAGTGCACAGCATAAATGAGTACACCCCAAACAGATCTCTTTTTATGAGTAATTATTTTTTATAGGATACTATACAATAATGTATTTGTGTATATAGATTAGATTAGTCAGTACCAAAGCCAAACTAGAGCTAATTGAACAAAAAAACTTAAGATTTGTTTTGTTTTACTTATATAGCACATTAAAAAAAAAAAAAAATGTTGACCAAAGTACTTTACAAATCAAACAACACACAAAATCTATAATTACACATATAAACAAAATAAAATTAATTACAATAAAATGCAAGAGACAGAAAAATCAGATTTAAAAGCATCAAGGGAAGAGCATGATCTTATATATAAAGGTAAACCACTCCAGAGAAGGGCTGCAACAGAAAAAACCCTGTCTACTTTTGATTTTAATCAAGTCGTGCGAACAACCAGCTGAAACTGTTGAGCTGACCAAAAGGGGCCTAGATTTTTATGCCAGTGAAGAAACTCACATGGTGTCAAACTATTCAGACTGACCTTTAAAAACAAATAAAAACTTGTACTGAATCCTAAATTTGACTGGGAGCCAGTGAAGGGACAGTAATACTGATAAAATGCTAGCGAATTTCTAGCTAGCGAATGCTGGCTGCATTTTGAAACATCTGAGAAACTCCTGAATACAGAGAATTACAATAATCCAATCCGGACATAATAAAAAGATTAATCATGGTTTCCAAATCCTTGGAAGACAGGAAAGGCTTCACTTTAGCAATATTCCTTATTTGATAGAAACCACTTCTGACCACAGAATGAATGTGCTTGTAACTTAAACTTTAACTCAGAATCAAAAATAACTCCAAGACTTTTTGTGTGATTTTGAACCTTAGGTTTAAAAGGACCTGATTGATTAATTATAGATTCAGAAACATGCGGAGGGCCAAACACTAACACTTCAGTCTTTGATCCATACAGATGTAAAAAATTTCCCACTATCAGTTTCTTAATATTTTTAAAAACAGGTAAAAAAGGACCGTAAAGCCATATTTTCTCCCATTTTAAAAACATATAAAGTTGAGCATCACCAGCATAAAGATGATAGCTTACATCATGCTTCTGGCAGATAGCAGCCAAGGGAAGCATATAAATGGTAAAATTAATGCTGCCATCCATTCCTTAATATTGTTAAAACAGGTAAAAAGGACTGTAAAGCCATGTTTTCTCCCATTTTTTTATAGGCATATAAAGTTGCGTATTACCAGCGTGAATACGATAGCTTACTTCATGCTTCTCAGAGATAGCAGTCAATGGAAGCATATAAATTAGGCCCAAAATTATTATGATTGGTGATCCATACGGGCAGAAAGATGTATGATAAATTTCCAAAAAATGTTCAACAGAAAAATTCAACAGAAAAAGTTCTCCCTAAAAGATATGAAATAAACCAATTCAGAACATTTCCTTGGATATCAGCCCACAGTCTTGTATTATGGTGGCAAGTGCAGCAGTCAAAGCAGAACTAGAATTGCACATTTTCCTGAATAGACAGAAAAATTATTTAAGAAGAGCTGACTTGGTGCTATGCTGGGGCCTAAATCCAGATTGGAATGCTTAAAACAAAATTTCACAACACCACTCGGCAAACTAGAATGTATATAGGCATATAAAGTTGTCTATCACCAGCGTGAAGACGATAGCATACAGTACATCATGCTTCTGGAAGATAGCAGCCAAGGGAAGCATATAAATGGGAAATAGAGCTAGGCCCAAAATTATTGTGATTGGTAAATCCAGATTGGAATGCGTAAAACAAAATGGCACAACACCACTCAGCAAACTAGAATGTACTATTATTGATAAAAGTCAACCACCACCAATACCTGAATAAGAAGACATGGATGGATAATATTCAAAACACTGAGTTGTAACCAATGTTCAATTGGTTTAACTTTATATAAAAAGTGTGCTAGGGCATCACGGTGGCACAGTGGGTAGCACGATCGCCTCACAGCAAGAAGGTTGCTGGTTCGATCCCCGGCAGGGTCAGTTGGCATTTCTGTGTGGAGTTTGCATGTTCTCCCGTGTTCGCGTGGGTTTCTTCCGGGTGCTCCGGTTTCCCCCACAGTCCAAAGACATGCGCTATAGGTGAATTGAGGAGAATTGAATAAGCTAAATTGGCCATAGTGTATCTGTGTTAAAGAGTGTGTATGGGTGTTTCTCAGTGTTGGGTTGCGGCTGGAAGGGCATCCGCTGTGTAAAAAACATATGCTGGATAAGTTGGTTGTTCCCCTGATTAATAAAGGGACTAAGCCAAAAAGAAAATGAATGAATAAAAAGTGTGCTAATGAAGCAGCTCTAAGGGCCTCAGTTTTACTAATAAAAAACGTTTCACATGTTGTCTAAAAATAGCAAATAGCAACCAGTTGTAATCTAAATGTTTAAGGCTGAATGAATTGTTTTAAATAGAACTCTGTGGTTATTTGGAGCCTTTCTTTTAAGTTCAGAAAGATATTCTGTTTTTCCAGCTTTTACTGCCTTCTGATATTTAATTATAATGTCTTTCAGTATATGATAAAGCACCTGTAGCTTAGTCTTCTTCCATTTTCTCTCAGATTTTCTAGATAGTTGTTGAATGCAACTATTTAGCCATGGTTGCAGTTTGGCTTTAGGACTTTAAAGGTGCACGCAAATCCATGATGTCATTACAGGTGGAATTAAATATCAAAATTGACTCATTTATTCCCAAACCAAAAGACAGAAATGGGACTAATGAAGCCTTTATAAAATCACTGGTCGTTGAGGATTTCAAACAATGAACACAGTGGTTAAATCTTTAAATCTCTTTAAATCTCACCAACACATCAAGATCACAGTCCAAAATATAGTACACCCAAATATGAAAAATATGAAATTTATTTCTAAATTTTTAGAAATTTGTCTTTTTTTGTAATAACATTTGAATTTAAATGTATTATTTTTCTATTCCTCATGATGTTCGGTAAAACTTTTATTTGAATTAATATAACTGTTTAGAGGGCACCTATGATGAAAATCAACTTTTGTAAGCTGTTTGGACAGAACTGTGTGTAGGTATAGTGTGTCCAGAGTCATATTGGAATGATAGAAGCACAATAAGTGTCTTTTAAAAAAAAAAATGTTTTTATTCCTGATGCTAAAATAGGATCCAAATCCCTCCCATTTTGAGGCCCTCTGCAACGTGACGGTTTTCCCGCACTCCGAATTGATTGACAGCCGCGTATTAACATGTAGTAACGAGTATAATCTTATCAACAAGACAGGACGTGCGCAAAGCAACCAGGATTAAAGGAACTGTTCAGCTCGCTGTGATCATCAGTCATCATCAAATGTGATCAAGAATGAGTTTTACAAGTTTAAAACATTTTTGAAACAGTGCATGTTTGTAATAAATTAAGTGAAGTTTATCTATAAACTAATTTCGAGAGGATCACGTGCTTATGATTGCTTGCGCCTGATCCGCATTATCCAATTTACAATTCACCAATCAGACGATTCCTAAGCCACTATAAATACCCTAAGTTCCATATAACAGCTGTCTTCATTTTGAAGAATCCCCCCTTCCACCCCTACTCCTCCTCTTTTCCTGGATGGGTGGCATGGTGGCCCAGTGGTTAGCACTGTTGCCTCACAGCAAGAACGTCACCGGTTCTAGTCCTTACCAAGCCAGCCGACGTTTCTGTGCGGAGTTTACACGTTCTCCCCGTGCTCACGTGGGTTTCCCCCTGGTTCCCCGGTTTCCTCCCACTGTCCAAAAACATGCAACTTAAGTTAATTGACTAATCCAAATTGGCACCATAGACATGCACCTAGCAAATAGTCATCTCTTAAGAGCAATCACTATCCGTTCATTAGCTACTACAGCAGGGGTGTTCTCGAGATCTACCTGAGCTCAAACTCTCCTCTCGCCTTGCAAACGGGAGGGAGCCCCGGGCTCGAGGATCTTATGAGCTCAGGGCTGTCTCCCGGGACAGCATGCCAAACAAGCTTTATAATCAATCATCAGCTAAGTGTTAACTCTTGAAAGACAGTAAAACCGTAACGTAATTCATCACCACAGCTGCATGGTGTCATTACAATTATAAAAGAAGATGGTTTGTGGACGTTAAATCAGGTTTATTTTGTATATTAACATAACGGATATCCATACTGCAGTGGATATAAATGTTGGCAGTGCCAGTAGTTTCAGCTCTGCTGGTAGTTAGGGCTTTGAAGGGTGTAGTGGGCTTTGCAATATGTTGCGATATTTTGGTAGCACTTTACAAAAGGATGTGTTAGTCAATGCATTTACTAACATGAACAAACAATAAACGATACATGTATTACAGTATTTGTTCATGTTAGTTAACGTAATTAATAAAAATACAGTTGTTCAATGTTAGTTCATGTTAACTCATGGTGCATTAACTAATGTTAACTAATGAAACCTTATTGTAAAGTGGCACCAATATTTTTTTATTATAAATGAGAATTTTTCTATAGTTATGTAAAACCTATATTGTGTTCTTTAAAATGTATTATTTCAGGGAGTGATTTTTGTTGTTGTGTTCACTGTCAGAAAAAAAATGGTAACTTTAGTGCTTACAGGGACATATTTGTGCCCTATACCCCCGCAAAGTGCATATTAGTACTTTACAGCCGAAATATGTACCCTATGTGCCCTCTAGGCACTAATATCAAACTTTTAAGGGTAAATGAGGTATAAAGTTGTTGCTTAAAAGGATATTGTCCCATTATCAATCTGTTTTAACCCTAAAGCTACAGTACAAATATTGCAACACTTGTTTGTAGTCAGGGGCATAGCGGACATTTTAAAAGTGTAGGGGACAGCTGTATGAGATCCAAAAGTTTATGTTCATATTATTATTAATCACCTGTTTCTAAATGGTCTGTTTCTAAAAGTGAGGGGGACGTATCCCCCCTTTCCCCGGTTGCTACGCCCCTGTTTGTATTATAGCTTTTTTGTGTTGAGTTTCTTATATTGTGGCTTAATCTGTAAAGATTATTTTGCTGGATTCCTCCACGCTTGATTTAAGATAATGTGAGAAAAATATATTGTTTTTGAAAATATCAGACATAAAATATGTTTAGAACTTAAATTATATTCTGGTGCAGTATGGTGCATGAATCTCTTGCAGGATATTTATTGGATCAATATGGCATTGACTTTAATGGATCAATATGGCATTATGACTAAAAGACATTATGCTAAAGCGATAGACACAAATTAACTAGACTTTTTTATTATATATTTTAAGTAATTTGTAATAAATAATGCATAATAATTGTTGGGGTTGAATTACATCATAATATATACTGTGCATAAAGCAAAACATTGTTATAAATTTGTACAGATTTTCTAAATTAAACAAAATTTTCTGGCTTGAATGTGGCACTTGTGAATTATGTGTTGACACACTGAGGTTAAATGAAAGTCTTCATATTGCTATTAAATATTGTATATTTGTGACATATTTTTAGTATATTTCTTTCATTATTGTTTGTTGTTAGTAAAATAGCAGTGCCTTAAAAAGTGAATGAAGTGCAAATACTGTATTTTTAAATAGCTTTCACTTCCATATTTCCAATATAGTGGAAACAATTCAATTGTAAATCAAGGTTCTAAATCAATAATAAATCTAAATTCTGTTTGTACTTTTTTAAGGCAAATAATAGGACAATTAACCGGTTTAAATAACAGCAGTATTAATAATAAAATAATAAACTCTTTAAACTGAAAAACTTATAAACTAAAGACATTTTTAAACTTCAGTTCATTATATAAAAGCTTCTTGAATATTTGACTGGTAATTTTAAGTTCATTTCTATAGCACTTTATACAGTGCAAATTATGTCAAAACACATTTACAGAGAAAACAAATTAAAACTAGAAATGTAGTTTCATTAGTGTGAATCAAGTTCAGTTCAAGGGATATTCAGTTTCACTAATGCTGATTTTGTTCTTGTTAGTAGAATGCTTCAGTTCAGTTCAATACAGATATCATTGTTGAAGATGTGATTCACTGTAGAGCAGAAGTTAATTCAACTAATTTCATAAGTAATAGTGACAATGGATCAGATATCAAACTTTTACAAGAAATATAATAATAATAACAATAATATTACTAAGTATTATTATCATGATTGCTACTAGTATCATAATAATAATAAAATATATGTTATGGTAACACTGCATGCTTTATTGCATGAAAATAATAATATCAGGTTTATTGATTTTGGGTGAAAGCAAAAGTGAAAGTAAAAGTACAAGGCCAAACACATTCTGTACTAGAGTGAAAGTAAAAGTATCCTAGCAAAAATAAAAATAAGAGGAGATTCTGGTTTCATTTTATCGACTCATAATCTAAATTGAAATAAATTGGATAAAATGTTTTTTTCTGTTTTGATTAAAAGGGAAAAGGAAATCCAATTGCACAGCACAGCACAAAACTATTAAACTATTAGACTACTGTATTTGAATAATTTATATACACCACTGTTCTGAAGTACGAACATCTACACATGACCTCTTTGTTACACAGACGAAACCACAACCACAACCAAGTTATGATGATATGATCATATCAAAGCTCATCACAAACAGGTTTTCCCAGGAGCAGAGAAACATACTGATATATAGAAGGCACTCAGTGTCATTCACAGTTAGTATTCCTCACTACTAAACACCATCATGGTAACACAGTTTTTTCTGCGTGTCTCAGCTTGCATGTGCAAGTCTGCATCCAGATACTATTGCAAAAAATTCACTCCGTTAACATGACCATCAGCCAGACGACCTCTGATGAATCTGTGTTTTCGTTCATTCATTCATTTTCTTTTCAGCTTAGTCCCTTTATTAATCGGGGTTGCCACAGCGGAATGAACCGCCAATTTATCCAGCACATGTTTTACGCAGTGGATGCCCTTCCAGCTGAAACCATCACTGGGAAACAACCATACACTCTCATTCACACACATACACTATGGCAATTTAGCTTACCCAATTCACCTGTACCGCATGTCTTTGGACTTGTGGGGGAAACTGGAGCACCCGGAGGAAACCCACGCGAACACGAGGAGAACATGCAAACTCCACACAGAAATGCCAACTGACCCAGCCGAGGCTCGAACCAGCGACCTTCTTGCTGTGAGGTGATTGTGCTATCCACTGCGCCACCATGACGCCCGAATCGGTGTTTTCTTAAGCAAAATGATAACACCATGTATGTAAAATACTTTTAAACTTCTCTTGCTTTACTTGGTGTGGTTTTTAAGATGACTGTGTACACTTGCATATGTTTTAGTTTGTCTGAAGGAAGTCATCTGTGACTTCATTCTACCACTACAACTAAATGATGGGAGAAGATTTTTTTAAGAGTATACCTTTGAAAAGGACAGCCATACATATTCCACAACATTTAATTATAATACCACTTTTGCACTTCTGTTAAAACATAACCATTTAACATACTATTAATTTAGCTTAATATTCATTTAGGCAATTTTTGGAAAACTATAACATTAAAAAGAAACAAAGCAATGATGCCCACCAAAATATAAATCGTTTTTTAAACCAGTCTTGACTGGTTTGCATTTAGTGATGTACATTCACCTGATATAACCTACAAAAAAAATGGACAAAATAAGATTTTGAGGGGACCTTTTTATCTACCTCACCGTGCTATCTCAGATCTGTTGGCCAACTTTTGAAAACAGAAATTTCTCCAAAAGTTCTGCTGAAACTGAAACACAAGTACTTGATGTTCAAAATAAACATGTCTGGTTCTAACACAAGCACATACACTCACCGGCCACTTTATTAGGTACACCTGTCCAACTGCTCGTTAATGAACATTTCTAATCAGCCAATCACATGGCAGCAACTCAATGCATTGAGGCATGTAGACATGGTCAAGACGATCTGCTGCAATTCAAACCGAGCATCAGAATGGGGAAGAAAGGTGATTTAAGTGACTTGGAACATGGCATGGTTGTTGGTGCCAGACGGGCTGGTCTGAGTATTTCAGAAACTGCTGATCTACTGGGATTTTCACACACAACCATCTCTAGGGTTTATAGAGAATGGTCCGAAAAAGAGAAAATATTGAGTGAGCGGCAGTTCTGTGGGCGCAAATGCCTTGTTGATGCCAGAGGTCAGAGGAGAATGGCCAGACTGGTTTGAGCTGATAGTAAGGCAACAGTAACTCAAATAACCACTCGTTACAACAGAGGTATACAGAAGAGCATCTCTGAACGCACAACACGTCCAATCTTGAGGCGGATGGACTACAGCAGCAGAAGACTACACCAGGTGACACTGCTGTCAGCTAAGAACAGGAAACTGAGGCAACAATTCACACAGGCTCACCAAAATTGATCATCGTGTCAATGCCACAGCCTACCTGAGTATTATTGCTGACCATGTCCATCCTTTTATGACCACAGTGTACCCATTTTCTGATGGCTACTTCCAGCAGGATAACTTGCCATGTCATAAAGCGCGAATCATCTCAGATTGGCTTCTTGAACATGACAATGAGATCAATGTACTCAAATGGCCTCCACAGTCACCAGATCTCAATACAATAGAGCACCTTCAGGATGTGGTGGAACAGGAGATTTGTATCATGGATGTGCAGCAACTGCATGATGCTATCATGTCAATATGGACCAAAATCTCTGAGGAATATTTCCAGTACCTTGTTGAACGAAGGATTAAGGCAGTTCTGAAGGCAAAAGGGAGTCCAACCCATTACTAGTAAGCTGTACCAAATAAAGTGGCCGGTGAGTGTAGGTACAAAAATCTGCTATATAGCCATATAGGAATTTATAAAATTGTATGTAGATATTTTACATTTTTGTGGATATGTGTTGCATATACTATATGTACATATATGACATTTTTTTTTATATTTGTGAAATCCAAACATGAACTTTTATGTTAAATAAGTGATTTGCATATATTGCAATATATCAGATTCCAAGCTTCTGTTTAACAAATATTAAATGTGCGTTAGATGAAAGAACATTTTTAAAAAGTAGTCAGTATTTTTCAAGTTAAAATAAAATTATAGGCAGTTAAAAAAGGAAAAAAGTACAGTAACAAGTAGTCAATATAAATTGCACTAAAGTGAAAATCTTCCAAGTAGGCTATTTTTACAATACCGAGAGTGACCCGCAGCAACTTTATTTGTTGAAAGGGGGTGGGGACTTTCTCCATTTGTCCATAAGCTCTTAACCTGCGGCTAATGCGACACTTTCCACGGCATACCCACGCTGACTTTATGAACATACACATGTATATATATATATATATATATAGACACCGTCAGATTCCGTTTGGTCAGTTCACCCACGACTTTTCTGGTATCTTAGGGGCATTTTAATTTCCTAGCAACACAAGGGGGCTCAATTCTTAAGGCTGGAAAACGAAAGTATGTTGCAGAACAAGAGAAGGCGTCAGAAAGGTAAGGCGCATGTTTGAGACTCTTGTGTGAGATGCCTGATTTTCAACCCAAAACCTAAAATGTTATAAAGAAATGTATTTGTTTTCATTTATGTACTGATACAAAGCTACCGAATATCCATGTTGGACAGCCTGTGGCTTCAACTATTTAGGAATGGTCTGCAGATGTTTAATTATCTAGATATGTTTGGGTATCTGATGTTTGTTTTTCGTGTCACTGGTACATGCTGTTGGAAGCCTCTGTATCCGGTTGACATGTGGAGCTTTCACAGTAGCTCATCCGCTGGAATTGCGTGTGACGCGAGGTTTTTAAATACATAGTAAAACGTGTTAAAAAAAATACACTTTCGTAGACATTTGAGCTAATCCGCAGAAAGAGAAACCTCAACAGACGTTTATGTTTTAGACAACAAATACCATTAAAACATTACAAACATCGATTCTAATCTGTTCTAGTGTGTCTAGGGGGCACAGTCCATTAGGATTAAAAGTGTTTTACCATCCCACCAGAAGAAGACAACACATTAGGCTACTAGACCCATGTCAGGATCCTATACAATTACTATTATGCTGTAATCAATGAAGCCATTGCAATATATGTGGGGGGGGGTTCTTTTTTGTTTTTAAGCAGGGCAACATTTTGTATTCAGTTCTTAAAAAAAAATAGATAGTAACATAAAATAATACCTTAAATAAATAAAATTTTAATGAATTAATTGCAAAAAAGTAACTTGAAACGCAATGATCACCCAAATATGAAAGTTAATAATCATAATGTGGGTAACTGCTGGTCTTTTTGACTTTGGTAGTCCACATTACTTAAAATGCACTTTTTTTTTTTAAAAATCTTTGAAGTTTGTAATAACTTAAGGGGGTGTAAATGATTACAAAATGTTTTTGTTTTTTTTGTGGTCAGTCCCTTAAAAGTTTCTCTTTCCAAATATTCAGTCTACTTTGTGTGAAAAGATCAACTTATTTTCTTGCCTGTCACTTTTGCATTCTAAACGGGTGTGGAGAGAGTATTTAGTGGGCAAGGCTACATCTCTCTTACCCTTATTATAACACTATAGCACACTGTATGTAGGAAAGGTTGCGGTATGATAAAAATTTGCCAAATTTGCCAAAAAGCTGACCATGGTAAAAGTGAGTGTTTTTATACAACCTCCTGCTGTATGTAAAATCTTTCCATGGCACCCTCCTCTAAAATCCAGCATACATTGGCATGAAATCCATGTTTGTCTAGGCTGGTCAGTGCTAATCTAGTTGTTGGACCATTGTGCATAGTGATGTTGTTCTCAAGCAAAATAGCACTATTTAAGGCTGAATGAATCCATGAACAAATGAGTAAGTGATTGGAAAGTGTGAACACTGCTTTATTTAACTTGTGCCACAAGAATTTTTTACAAAGTTCCACTGAAAAGTCAAAATACATAACCCTGAATGTTAAAGCTAGAAACAAGCGGTTCATTGTTGGATCCATTACCCATGGATAAGACCCAAGTATATTCAAGAGTGTGCGAGGATATGCCGGTGCCATGACCCACAGTGCACACCAGTACACCTAAAAACAGAAGAAAGTTTTAAAAGGTTTAATTTAACTTTGGCTTTTGTTGTTTACTTACAGTCAGGGGTTAATTAATTATTTAAATCAGGTCTTGATTTACCTCATTTGCAGATCTCCCTCCTCCCGCACTAATGAAAGATGTTCATGCTGATATATTATTCATATTTCATAGAAAAAAACATGTATAATTATGATAATGTCAATAACTTTAATAATAATTGTTATAAAAGTAGGAATTAGATGTGTGTTATTGTTACATTCACCAGCAATCTAAACTTTGTTGATCACTGGAAAACACCAAACATTCACTCACTACACATCTGCCACTGAAATGAACTACCCAGAAGTCTATTTTTATTTCTTTATTTGTATAGCTCTTTTCACAATGATTATTGTTTCAAAGCAGCTTTACTATATGAGTGTACATTTTTGCATTATAATCAAATTAAGTTAAAGTTACAATCAAATATAAGTTATTATATATAAACATAGTTAACCTGCAGTTTTATGTCATTTAGGTGATGTCTGTGTGTACATGTTTAATGAAGTGTATTTGTATATTAAAGGGCACCTATGATGACAATCATCTTTTGGAAGCTGTTTGGACAGAACTGTGTGTAGTTATAGTGTGTCCACAGTCATATTGGGGTGATATAAAGACAATAAGTCTTTTTTGTATTTATTTCCTGATGTTAAAATAGAATCCAAGTCCCTCCCATTTTGAGGTCCACTGCAACGTGACGTAGAAGTGCGATTTCCCCACCCACCGAATTGATTGACAGCCATGTATTAACATGTCTCAGTAGTAACGCGTTTAATCATATCAACAAGACAGGACGTGCGCAAAGCAACTGGGATTAAAAGATCTGTTCAGCTCACTGTGATCATCAATCATCATCAAATGTGATCAAGAATGAGTTTTACAAGTTTAAAGTGTTTTTAAAACAGTGCATGTTTGTAATGTTTGTAATGAATTACATAGATTTTACCGTCTTTATCACCACAACTGCATGTCAGTACAATTATAAAAGAAGACTTCAATCCCGGTTTGTGGATGTTAAAGCAGGTTTATTTTGTACATTAACATAACGGATATCCATACAGCAGTGGATATTAACGTGTATCCTGTAACATTTGCATGCAAAAACAGTGCAAAGTTAAACGCGCGCGCGCGCTGTGTGTGTGTGTGTGTGTGTGTGTATGTGTATGTGTGTGAACTTTTTAACGACATTGTGTGTGACTCACTAGGTACGTTTCCATCCACCTATTTTTATGCGCATTTTGGATATGCGCATAAAAAATCGGTTGATGGAAACGCTAAGATGCGCATAAATTTTGGAAATGCGCATAAAAAATGTATGCGCATAACTGAGTAGGATAAACTTTTTATTCGATAAGAAAAGATGCGCATAAACTGCGATGGAAACACTTTTACCGAACAAATTCCAGTATGCGCATTAAAAAAAGGTCATGTGATTTGGTTATAAGAGATCATGTGATGATAAAAATGTGTGTAAATGGACAAACCAGCAGGCTGATCACATTGTAAAACATCTGAAATGTTGTTTTGGTCATTCTAAAATGCCGTAACCATTTCAGTATTAGTGTTATTATATTATTAATGACCTCCAGAATTGTTAAGAGCGTCTGTGCTCCGCGTCTCACGCCTTCAAACGCCACCACGCGTTCACTGCGCGTCAGCATTGCCTTCTGAGGCGCAAGTCATTTATTAAATGAAGAAAAGATTCACGCAGCTTCTCCTACCTCAGCAAATTCCGTTTTTACTTTTGATATTTGGCGCCATTTAATCAGGAAGTGACGATTTTGTTCTCTTTGACTCGTTGGATGGAAACACTGCTTTATTCGCACGTCTTTTATGCGATATTCCAGTTTTGCGCATAAAGTTATTTCGCATTTTTGGATGGAAACATAGCTACTGTTGCAGAAAGGCTTGAATTAACTCCACAACAAATACATCAAATAATCGTTGGGAATGTTCTTACTGTAGTATCTCTCACAAACGTTACGTGAGATCTGCTTCCTTCATGTCTGTCACTGTGCTGTTTATCTGATATTAAATGTCGGATATTATCGGATATTAAATATAAATGCGAAAATGAAGTTCTATAAATGAAAATAGGAGTTATATAAACAAACATATACAGCATAGAAGTATTTCTAACAAAATTCCTGGTGCATTAAGACAGGAGGAGTGAAGTGAAGTGAAGTGAAGTGTAGTGTGGCCAAGTATGGTG
>CAIGQV010016547.1:13850933-13913112 GCA_903798115.1 Danio jaintianensis | reverse complement strand
GATCACGAGTCCAACACTCTAACCACCAGGCCACGACTGCCCCGTTAAAATGGCGTAGCCGGCAGGATGTGTGTCCTACAGGTAGTTTGTCAAGCCCACTCACCTGCATGGAGCACTAAAAAGCATATCACTAATCAATTCCTCCCACAGCTGACAATCAGACACACACGCACACACGCACACACACAGCTCCTCCTCTTTGGTGGTATTTGGCTCTGTCACTCTTGATAGCGATGGCTCAGACACCGAGAGGGGCTCTCCCTCTGCGGTGTGCTCTGACAATCGTTCCCTGCTGTGGGGTGATGGTTGGTTGGTCTCTGGGTCTGGAGTGACAGCACCGAGATCTTCATCAGCACAGACAGTAAATGGAGATCCATGCCTTGCCAGTGTCCACTCCACATATGCAGAGAAGTTGCCTCGAAGACCATCTTCAGGCAACGGTGCTCTGCTAGCGGTGTCAAGGCTGGTATTATAGAACCCAAACAGCATGTCTTAAAGAAAGCTGGTGGTGTTGTTTGCTATAGCCAGAAACAGTTGAGTTTTATTAAATTATTTATTAATTAAGTAATTATTAAATTGTTAACAATTACATAGACAGATCGTTGCACCTTTATGTCAGAAATTGCACAAGCACTTGAAGAAGGTCATAAATCAAATTAAAGTGTCATCAGTTTATATTGGGGATTTGCTAGATTTGAGACATTATTTGTATTGCTAGTAACTGAAAACACATTAAACATTTTTGTCAAAAGGGTGCATTAGAAACTTTACATTGTAATGTGTGTAATAGCACACTGAATTGCAAGTACTTTAGTGTAAAGATGGATAACACTGATCAATACTTTTAAAATTCAACATGATCTAAAACTAGACATTAATATGAGACACCGCTGGCGCTAACATTTTATTGCTTAATCTCAATCTGTAACCCACATTGACTGAATATTTTGAATGATAATGATTGATGACAGACTAACATTTTTATTATTGTGTTATACAGTTTTTATATTTAGATAATGTTTAGCATACATGATTACAATGGCTTTTACTTATGTAAAAAATGTTAAAATCACTTGACATTATATGTAACATTGTAACAGTACAGTTTAAAAGCTAAAATAATAATAATCTCACCAAACTATTTACTATTTTGGTTAACCCATTACAAATGTTACTGCTTTTATAAAAATACACTTTAAAATTCCCTTTAAAACTACCTTTAAAACTCTACATATGGCACATTTATTGTGCAAAAACAAATATTTGAGCAAAATTTGTAGTTGATCATGAGCCTATGTTAAAAATTGGATTATAATATTCAGTTTTTTTCCTGGCTCAAAATGATAATGAAATCTTTGCTACTTGAAACAAACACATATTTGTATTATTCTTGTAATCTTATCAAGTAAAACATTGTTTTATTTAAAACGGCTAAATGTAGTACATGTACATGACCAATGCTTGAGTATCACTTGGGGTCTGTTGGTGGTCGCAACTGCCTGCCTGTTTGTCAAAAAGGCTGACTTAGTACAACATTTGATGGAGGTGGCCACCTTGTAATTCTCTGTGCTGGAAAAACCCTGAAATATTGTTTGTTTTGTGTTCTTAAAATATAGTTTATTTTTATGAATCTTATTTCATGTTTGGTCATTTGTTGTGATTTTAAGTACTTGACACATGCAGTAAGGTTTTTTTTCTATGATTTTGTTTTTGCATAGTAGTCCACAGGACAGCGGACAGTGGTGGTTTTGTAATTATAGTCATTTGGACAAAAATGCCACATAGGGCTCATGTGGATCTACAAATACTGTTTCCCCACCTACAAGTTAAGAGTCTTGGAATCCAGGTCTAAAAGTTGATGGTATAATTGTTGACAAACAATTCAATGGCACAGAAGCTCCAGGCTGCTGCAGGTGATACTGTTGGATTTTCCGGTTGGAAATTTAAGTTGTGTGACATTAGGCAGTAGAAACCTGAATGCAACTGACAGAGGAGCTGGTGACACACAAAAAGTAGATTGCAAATTTAAAAAAAATAACAGTTGATAGAGCCAGTGCCATCCAAGCACTGAAGAGGGGGCATCTGAAATACTGAGAGAGAGTGGTCACATGTATGCTTTTAGTACTCCCATACTGAAAGATTCCACCAAGAAATTTGGTATTTAGTTGACATCTAGACATAGACATTTTGGCTAAAAGAAAGCTAAATTTGGGTTGCCAATGTCTGTCTAATCAATCTATTCAATGACTAGTCTATTTGATGTCTGTTAGATTTTGCAAATAACCCAAATTTAGCTTTGTTTTAGTCAACTCTGTTTAAACATCTGTTAGATGTCTATTACACAGTAATAAAAAAAAACCTGCTGAGATGGAATGTTTCTTAACTTTTGAAGTGCTATAAAACAAACATACTATAACAACATAAATTGCAGATGACAGAGTGGGATATTACAAACACAATATTAGAAAAAACTTAATCGGGGGTCGTAAAAGTGCTTTTACCTAGCTAATAAAGACAAGGAATTTTAGAATCTGACAGTACGTGCCAGTCCCCAAAGGGGGAGGACGCTGCGGAGACCACCTGGTACACAAGAGGGGAGACTTGATGGCAATAAGAACATATGGACTAGTCCTAAGGAGGGGGAGTGCTACATATGATAAGCTGGTTAGTGGGTAGGGAAGACACGGGTCCGCCAGAATTTTTAAAGATACCGAATCGAGTGGCTCGAATGGATCTCTCTGCAGACCCTGTCACGTGATGGTATCGGAGACGGGACAAGGGGTAGGATCCATGTGCATTTATTGGTGAGTCATCATAAAAAAACAGGACATCGTGCAAAACAAAGTAACAAAATAACAAAACTTGAACTAAGACCAGAAACTAAGACAAAACATGAGCAAAAACAAACTATACAATACCACAGAAACAGGGCTAGGAAATCAAGACGACATATAACGCACGAGCAAAGACAAGACGGGTGCAGGGTATATTTAAAGTCCAATAAATCAGTGGTGAACGGGATGCAGCTGCGGAAGTGATCAGTGTAAGTGATGACCGGGTGTGTGTGACGGAATGCTGGGAAATGTAGTTGTAGTAGTTCACCAGCGATCTCTAGAGTCCCAGATCGCTGGTGATCATGACAGACCCGCCAGGACTACAGAGAGATGCCAAGAGGGCATGAGAGGGGGGCGGGATGGATTTAATCGCTGCGCGCCTCTGAGGAATCGGATGATTATATTATGCTTTTCGAGCGTGTTGCCATTTACCGCATCATGATGAGCGGAGATGGGAGCCACGTAAACCTTCAGTGTGGAGGGTGACAGCTTACGCTCCAGCTTATCCTGAAGGAAGGAAAACACAACACTAATCTAGCAAGTTCGGGGTTCTTCTCGGCAAGAAGCACACCACTCAGTGAATAGACTCCACTTCAGGGCGTAGGCATGCCTCGTAGAGGGTGCTCTAGCCTGAGTGTTGGTGTTAACTATCGAAGCAGGTAAGTCACCTAAGTCTTCCGTGCTATGGACCACACATGGAGGTTCCAGAGATCTGAGCGCGGGTGCCAGAGGGTGCCCCGTCCCTGGGAGAGGAGGTCCTCTCTCAGGGGAATGCACCAGGGAGGGGCCGTCGCGAGGAGCGAGTTCAGAAACCCAGGTCTGGTTGGGCAAAAGAGGCGCAACAAACAAGACCTGCTCCTCGTCCTCCTTGACTTTGCACAAAGTTTGTGCAATTACTGTACGTTCACACCGAACGCGGCGAGAGCGTCAAAACAGCCGGAAGTCATTCATTTTCAATGAGAGCCGGCGGTGAGAAGCGGCGAGAAGAGGCGAAAAGCGGCGCGGCACGTCTACAGCGGTTTGGGCGTCGAGGAGAGTTGAAATGAAGTCAACTTCATGGTAATGAACTATGACGCAGCCGCAACCAATCGGAATGTAGAAGTCCACCGCTTGAGCGGATTCCAGAGAACACAGACCTGTGAACTTTCGTTCCGACCACAGTTGTTCCCAAGCCAAATGGAGGAGAGTTTGATTATTGCGGTCGCCGGATTTGTGATGATTTACGACGTGTCCCGATATTATTTATATGCAACATTTTCCCGCTAGAAAGCATGTTTTTTGAGGGAATGCAAGCGATTTGCTGATATACAGGAACGGCCCCTTTAAATACAAGATGTTTTTATATACAATGTAGCGAATTTTGACGCTCTCGCCACGGAGCTGTGAAAGTATACAGCGTTGTCGCCAGGGCGGCTCTCGCCGCGTTCGGTGTGAACGTACAGTTAGGCTGACTAGAGGAAACGCATATTTGCGCATGCCCGGTGGCCAGCTGTAAGCCAGTGCATCCGTGCCAAGGGGGGCCTCGGTCAGGGAGTAAAACAACTGGCAATGGATGTTTTCGGAAGAAGCAAACAGGTCGACCTGGGCTTCCCTGAAGCGCTCCCATATCAGCTGGACCGAGCCGGGGTGGAGTCTCCATTTCCCTTGGGATGCTAGCTGCCGTGAGAGCGCATCAGCTGCACGGTTGAGCTCGCCCAGAATGTAAATGGCACGCAGCGATTTCAACCACGTGTGACTCCAGAGGAGCAGACGGAGAGCGAGCTGAGACATGCGACAGGAGCGTATACCCCCCATACGGTTGATATATGCCACTGTTGCCATGCTGTCCGTCCTGACCAGCACGTGTTTCTGCTGTAGAACCGGTAAAACCGGTGAAGAGCGAGAAACACTGCCAACAGCTCTAGGCAGTTGATGTGCCAATGTAACCGAGGTCTGGTCCACGAACCCGCGGATGCATGCTCGTTGCACACAGCCCCCCAGCCCATGTTGGAGGCATCTGTCGATATGACAACATGCCTGGATTCTTGTTCTAAGGGCACACCAGCCCGTAGGAAAGCAAGATCCGTCCAAGGGCTGAAGGTGCGGCGACACAGCGGAGTGATGTACACTCAGTGTGTGCCCGTGTGCCATGCCCGTCTCGGGACCTGATCGTGAAGCCAGCGCTGAAGTGGTCTCATATGGAGCAATCCGAGCTGCGTGACAGCTGCTGCTGATGGCATATGGAGCCTCTGAAAGGTATTCAGTGGGACCACTGTTTTCCTGTAGAATAAACTCAGACAGGATAGCACCAGCCTGGCGGCCTCCTCTGAGAGGCGCGCTACCATGGCAACCAAGTCCAGCTCCATCCTGAGATAGGAGATTCTGTGCTCTTCTGAGCTTGCTCTTCGGGTTGACCCGAAGCCCCAACTGGTCGAGGTGCCGGAGCACCTCGTCCCTGTGTATAATCAATTGATCCTGAGATGAAGCCAGAATAAGCCAATTGTCGAGATAATTCAGTATGCGTATGCCTGCGAGCTGTAAAGGCGCTAGGGCACCCTCCGCAAGCTTCGTGAAAACCCGCGGAGACAGGGAGAGCCCGAAGGGGAGGACTTTGTACTGCCATGCTCGACCTTCCAACACAAGCTGGAGAAAAGGACGGTGGTGTGGAAGAATGGAGACATGAAAATACGCGTCCTTCAGGTCTAGAGCTGCAAACTAATCTCGCGGACGGACGCATTGGTGTATACGTTTCTGCGCAACCATTCTGAACTGCATTTTGTGTAAATAACGGTTCTTTTTTTCTCTTCCTCGGTTTTCTTCTTTTTTTGCTTTATCCACAGAAATATATCTTTATTGCGATTGAGTGCTTTGCTCTGCCGCCCACTGCTTCTTCAATCAACATCAGTTACGTCAGTCAGTCATAAACTAGCTGTGCATGCATCCTGCCTCAGCCCGATAACAAAATATTGCTTTTTTTCATTGAATAATGCATTTCTTATTATAATCACTATTATCCATTGACGTAATGTATGCATACTGTCAATTGCGTCAAATGGTTGCACTCAGTGACCTATTGATTCTACCTGTTTCTATATTCACCACAACATAACTACAAAGATACAATGCCACATTGTGTGGCTTTTGCTTGTAATTTTCATTTAATGTACTAGTGAGCTATGCAGAAGACACTCCTTTTCTCTCCCTATTTGTATTTGAGGAAAACAGACTGTCACGATTATGTTTCTTCTTCTGTTGAACACAGAGAAAGTCATACTGAAAAAATGTTGGAAAAAACAGCCATTGTATTCAATAGTATTTTTTTGGCTGCTTTTTACAACATTCTTCAGAATATTTTGAAGAATGTGTTCAACAGAAGAAAGAAATTCATAAATGTTTCGAACCACTTGAGTGTAAGGGAAATTTTCCTTTTTTGGGTGAACTATGCCTTTAAATTGATTTATTGCCCGATGCTTAGTTGTTTTTAACTGCACATCACTGATATTGTCATTTTCTAAATACTTTCTCTCTCTCGTTCTCACTTTCTTCGGTTGCATCCAGCAAGACAACAGCATTGTGACTTATGGAGCTGAACTCTAATGGTTAAGAAGACTCCGTAATGATTGGGAAAGTTTGGACACTGATCATTGTGAGTAATTATTAAACAATAACATGTTAGTACAGGTCCTGGGAACAAAATGGAAGCCTTTCAGTGAATTGTAGTGTGACTTTGGTTATTGTATTACAAGAAGAGCTGAACTAGTCATAATGTTCGTTCATTCATTAATTTTCTTTTCGGCTTTGTCCCTTTATTAATCTGGGGTTGCCATACACTCTTATTCATTACCACACATACAGTACGGACAATTTAGCTCGCCCAATTCACCTATAGCGCTTGTCTTTGGACTGTGGGGGTAACCGGAGCACCCAGAGGAAACCCACGCGAACATGGGGAGAACATGCAAACTCCACACAGAAATGTCAGCTGACCCAGCCGAGGCTCGAACCAGCGACCTTCTTGCTGTGAGGCGATTGTGCTACCCACTGCGCCCTAGTCATAATGTTAACAAAATAATTATTTTTGATGAATTATCCACAAATGCGATTTGATTTTTGCCATTTCCATCACAGGTAATATCATTCATCACAATTTTCCGTCATATACAATCTGAATGTATAGTTCAAGATATTGAGGAACACCTGGTAAGTCTAATCTTTGTCATTTTATTATTTTCTAGCAGTTAACTGCCGTTACTCTTTGTTACTCTTTTAGAAAAATCACTCATTTATTAACTTGTATACATATATTAACTTGAAATTAAAAGGTAATACATTACTTTATAGTCACTTGAAAGAAGTAATCTGATGATAAGCAAGTAAGATAATATTTTTTGTTAAAATAAACGTCCATGGTACTAAATGATATCATGATCACCCTACTGACGTATATTGTTTATGACTTGCTGTCTGTTCTTACATTTAAGGGGTTTCTTAAATGTCTTCTTTCAATCAATATAGATTAAAGAGTTGATGGAAGACCATGTGTTTGAGATTAAGGTATTCTCGTCTGAGACAAAGGTAAGTACAATGTAAGATGACTTTTCTGTTTTTGTTTTCTTTACTTATGTTTCTAGCAGTAGAAATAGTCATGTATTGCATTATAATAATCAGTACTTGAGATGTTTATTGATGTCCCACGTCTATTGTACTGAAAATATATATAGTTTAGTATTGTATTAAAACTAGCCGCTAATCTGTTAAATAACAATGGTTTTAATATGGTTGTGATAGCTCCATGTTTAATAAGTGTGTTCTGTGTGAATGTTTTCTTAGGAATCCAAGCTTCTAACAGTCATAAACGCTCTATGTTCATCTCTGACCAAAAATAGCAACACAAAAAAATTCCAAGTATTATCAACATTTAAAATAATGCTAGAGGTGTGTATACTGTGTTTTCTATCATATTTTATCATTCCATTTAAAATATGAATTATAATCACTTCTAACTTCATGATTTTCCTGTTCCTGTATATAGTACCTAGACAAAAACATTACCAACTTTTGTGCCAAACACACCTGCATGGATGCTTTCTCAGTAAGATATGTTAATAAAACGACATTCCGTGATATGTATCTACATTCTTGCAGTAGTTCAGTATCAGGTACAGACATCTACACTTGCATTGTTTCCTTCTTTTTTGCAGAACAAATTTATTCATTCATTTGATTTTTTTTTTCTACCTAGATCTGAAGTGCCCATCAGATAGTAAGTTATTTGAATTAATTTCCCTTAAATCTACAGTATTTTACATATTTTAGACACATACACCCACTCGTTCTCTGTAAAAGTTGTAGATTTAAACTTTACTGGAACATGAAATCTGAAGAAAAGGAAAACTGTAATTGTTTTGATCAATAACGGATAGTTTTTTTTTTTTATAAAAACCTATTTCTGTCACATAATAAAAAAATAAATAAAGGGAAAATTGTGACTTTTCTAGAATTTTGAATTGAATTGAAATTGAATCTTGAATTGCATGAAACAATCTTGAACTTGTTAGATATTAACAAAGCATCGCAAGATATAAACGTGTAAAACCAAGTTAACACAATTTGTGAAGAACAGTCAGAATACTAAGATAAAAAGTCACAATTAACTTTTTAAACATTTTATTCAGTGGCAGAAACAAGCTTCTATAATTTTGGTACACAAACAAATGTGTTTTTTGATTTGTGAGATTTGGTCTAAATGTACAGTAATATATAATAATTACTGAATAGTAACTCCTACTTTAAAATTTGAATGCAGTAAATGTAAATTAATTTTTTTAGTTTTACAGTTTTATATATGTGTGTGTCCTGTATAACACATTACAAGATCAATATACTCTCAGAAATAAAGGAACAGCCGTCTCTGGGGCGGTCCTTTTTGAAAAGGTATGCATTTGTTGACCCTGAGGGTTCATATTGACATTAGTACAATCGTATACCTTTTGAAATTTGTAGGTACTGTACTAATATGTACCCTTAAGGCAGGGGTGTCAAACCCCAGGTCCTGGAGGGCCGCTGCTCTGCACAGTTTAGTTCCAACCCTGCCTCAACACATTTACTTGCTGGTTTCAAACAAGCCTAAAGAACTCAATTAGCTTGATCAGGTGTGTTTAATTAGGGTTGAAACTAAACTGTGCAGAGCTGCTGCCCTCCAGGAACTGAGTTAGAAACCTGTGCCTTAAGGTATCAATATGGATCCTTTAGGTACAAATGTGTACCTTTAGAAAAGGCACCACCTGCTTTATTTCTTTCTGTTTTGAAATTGTGTGTAATATATACCTATTTTGTCATCACACAGGCACAACACCTTTCACAACTATCAGCCCAAATGACACTGCTTTTAAAAGTAAGTTTACTTCATATGCAACTGTTAACAAGCATTTGTTTCTTTTTAACAAACCATTAGTTTATCTACATTCCAATATAAATATTACATTATTTAAATCATTGTTTCACATCTACTATTTGAATGTGCATGAACTAAACGCACTGTAAACCAGGGGTCACCAACCCTGTTCCTGGAGATCTACCTTCCTGCAGAGCTCAGCTCCAACCCTGATCAAACACACCTGAAACGATTAATTAGGACCTGAAGCAGCACTTGATAATTACAGACAGGTGTATTTGGTCAGGGTTGTAACTGAAATCTGCAGGAAGGTAGCTCTCCAGGAACAGGGTTGGTGACCCCTGCAGTAAACAAACCACAATATTAAAATAATGACATTGGTTAGGCTCCCATCTAAAATGTGAAGCAAATTTTTTGCCAAAAAAAAGAAAAGAAAAATCCCAAATGTGAATTAGGTGCATTTTTATCAATTATTGGTTAGGTAGTAAACAGAGGCAGCATATTAGAGACAGTTGATTAGTCAGGTGGGTGTAATGTTCACTACGTCAGAGTTTATACAGCAAAATTCTTTTTCATTAATTCTCATATTCATTAATCATTAATCATTTTTAACACATTAACACAAAACCACCTCAAGCTAGTGTTAAAACTTATTTGTTAATTGAGGGATTTTAATTAGAATTTGGCATTTCTATGACTGGTTTCTCAAAATGTGCATTAACATAGGGTGATGGAACCCAGCCTAGTAAGCCACAAGTATCTCTTTCTCTCTCTTATTTTTAATAAAATAAATTTTTACTTGTTGAACCAGATGAGATCGGAGAGCATTTGCACCAGCATAGTGATTAAGCGTGTCAACGTACAGCACTGAGGTGCTTGTGGTGACCTGAGTTTGATTCCTGGCTTGAGGTCCTTCCTGTCTTTACTCTTTATTTAAAAAAATGTCAAAAGGACCCTAAATAATAATAATAATAATAATAATAATAATAATAATAAACAAATTC
This sequence comes from Danio jaintianensis, assembly GCA_903798115.1. Taxonomy (NCBI): domain Eukaryota; kingdom Metazoa; phylum Chordata; class Actinopteri; order Cypriniformes; family Danionidae; genus Danio; species Danio jaintianensis. Next base: position 13,902,901 of record CAIGQV010016547.1, on the reverse strand, counting down.
AGAGAGAGTGGGTAGGGCGTCACGGTGGCGCAGTGGGTAGCACGTTCGCCTCACAGCAAGAAGGTCGCTGGTTCGAGCCTCGGCTGGGTCAGTTGGCGTTTCTGTGTGGAGTTTGCATGTTCTCCCCGTGTTCGCGTGGGTTTCCTCCGGGTGCTCCGGTTTCCCCCACAAGTCCAAAAACATGTGGTATAGGTGAATTGGGTAGGCTAAAATTGTCCGTAGTGTATGTGTGTGAATGAGTGTGTATGGATGTTTCCCAGTGATGGGTTGCAGCTGGAAGGGCATCCGCTGCGTAAAACATGTGCTGGATGGGTTGGCGGTTCATTCCGCTGTGGCGACCCCGGATTGATAAAGGGACTAAGCCGAAAAAGAAAATGAATGAATGAAATTCAGAGAGCACTGACCTGAGCCCTACAACAGAAGTTCATTTTGTGGCTCACAGAATAAAACTTTCACAAAAAGTAACGTAACAGGAAAGCGATGGGAGCAGAGATAGGGGAAGGGGCAAAACAAACATATGTTCTGCCTAGGGAGCAACAGGAAAGAATTGGGAGCAGAGAGATAGGGGAAGGAGCAAAACAAACATACATTCTGCCTAGGGAGCAAAACCTTGAACAAACCTTTTGAACAAAATAAAAAACAACATTACTCTTAACTCTTAGTATTAATAATTATTGCAATGAAACAGTATTATAGCTGTTCTGTTTTGATGAAGCTAACTGTAAACCATGCTAAACTCTACTAAATCACTTAGGAACAACATTTGTAACAACAGTCAGTTCAACCTACACAGCTAAGGATGAAAGTAAGCAAATTCATAAAACACAAAAGTAAAACACAAATACCTTACATGCCATGTGAGTCTACAGATTTTGAAATCATACCACTTATTTTGATCACATACAGGTATAAAATCTTCTGCAGCGGTCACCCCAAACTTTACTGCTCCTGAAAGTAAGCAAATTCAGCACTGAAGTGCAATCCGATCTGTAAACTTGCATTAAAACAATTATTATGGTATTGAATTATGTACAATGCAGGGCTTTTTACAATATGCTTAACCCTAGGTTATATTATTCTCAATCTGAGTAAGGGAACACTTCACATGTAATCATTTTATATCCAGGGTTATGAAAGCCCTGCTATGAAGCTGGTTACACTGAGAAGTAAATATTCTAGGAAATATCTAGGATTTTTGCATTACATAATTCAGTTTTGCCAACAATGATTACATTACAATGATTATTTGTTTTCACTGTTTTAACAGTTTAGAAATAAGATGCATGGAAAGGGGTTTATTTGCTGAAATCAATAAAAATGATATTTTACATGTTTTATAGTTTCTCATTTTTAAATGTATTTATATTGTGCAAAAGTATATTTGTAAAGCTTTTGCACATTATACAGATTGAAAAGGAATAATAATAATTATTATAATAATTTTATGAATGTTGTAATGCTGTTGCAATTTTAATTTTTCATTAAAACGTGTGAAGATCATGTGACCAACAGGACAATCACAGCATCTCATTCTGACAGGATATTTCTGTGTTCTTTTGGTTTTCTGAGTTCCGTGAGAACGCAAGTCTGCTCTCTGCATTTTTGGAATTGAGGAATGGCGATTATCTTTAGTTGTGTAGATATGTTGTCAAATAGATGTTTTAAGAAACCATAATGTTAACTTAAATAATACTAAGTAAAGCATACACTTTAAAAGGGTGCTTATTTCGGTGCTACAGAGAGTAAAATGTACTTGACAGAATATTGCAAAACATTTAAAAATTGGTCAACAAAATATATTGCTTTTGCTTAAAGTCCACATGAACCAGAAGCTGCGACTGTTTGTTTTTTTTTGTATTGTGATGCAGTTCCTAGAGAAACAGAATTTTAAATAAAGGGAACAGTGGACTATGCTTGTTTTTTTTTTTTTATCCCGATCTGGGGTGCGTTTACCAAACAATGACATAACTCGTGGCTGAACTATCATAATATGATGCATCATTTGGGTAAAGAACAATGAAGTGACAAGTGTTTCCCAAAACTGTAGTTGCTTTGTCGCAGATCCATCGTTTGAACCACGTTAGTTATAACGCAAAACGTCCATGATGCTCTAAACAGGGTGGAGTAACAACTTCTTTAGAGAAAAACCCCATACTTTTTTGTGCAAATTATTGTTTTACACGCACTTGCATTTGAAAAAAAATCCAATATTAGTTTTAGTAAAAACATGCACTCATTTTCCATATTAATTGAAATAGATGTAAACGGCACATATAGAGCCTATGTTTCCTTTAAAAATATTATTGAGAATATGCCATATTCTATTCTAAAACATAAAACCCCTTAGTAACAAGTATTCTAATCTCATATATATATCGGGTTAGGCTAATGGCTGTAATTTATAGTAGGCTATTTATTAAGAAAAGAAAAAAAATCCTACTTAATAATTATTATTATTATTACTGTTGTTCATTCATTTTCTTTTCTGTTTAGTCTCTTTATTAATCTGGGGTCGCCACAGTGGAATGAACCGCCAACTTATCCAGCATATGTTTTACGCAGCGGATGCCCTTCCAGCTGCAACCCATCACTGGGAAACATCCATACACATTCATTCACACACATACACTATGGACAATTTAGCCTACCCAATTCACCTATACCACATGTCTTTGGACTTGTGGGGGAAACCGGAGCACCCGGAGGAAACCCACGCAAACACGGGGAGAACATGCAAACTCCACACAGAAACGCCAACTGACCCAGCCGAGGCTTGAACCAGCGACCTTCTTGCTGTGAAGCAAACGTGGTACCCACTGCGCCACCATGCAGCTATTACTGTTATTATTGTTATTAATATTATTAAGTAGTATTATTGTTTATTAATTAATTTTAAGTCTACTTTTACAATTTGACACATTCAAACCACTGTAAAAATGTTCTAACAGGCCCATGTCATATACAATACAGATACATTTCTTAATAAACTAACTATAAATTAAAAGCATTAACGTATGCTATATATTTTAGTTTTCACAAGCTTTGGAGATGTAATGTAAATTCCACAGATTTCGTCATGAGCCATGGCTGCGTTTAAAATGGCATAAATGTTTTCAAAGTGTACCAAGAAGCACCTTGTCAATAGGAAGATTTCTAAAACTGAACTGTAAAAAAAACTCTGAAAGCAAATTGGAATGTTCGAAAAGGATTAGGGCATAGGGGGGATAACTGGGAATAGAACACAGCCAGGAACTATGCTTCTAACTACAGCTCAAGAGGTGTAGTTGTACACGTACAAGTTTGCAACACAGTTTGTGAATGTTCGTTGGAACGATGGATTTGGGAAACATCAAATCAATGACATATGTTTGTAACGACGCAACTTGCGACCTTAGATGGCTAATGATAGTTTTCGGAAACGCACCCTTGATTGGATGTAGTAAAGTAGGCATTTCATTCAGAAAGGGTTTCGGTAGGTTATTACAACCTAACAGACACCTCCTCCTCACTGTTTCTGTTTGTTGTCTTAGCCCTGTCAAAGCTGACACTTGGAGAGGCCAGGATTCAGTTTACTGGGGTTGAGAATGTCCCATGGTTAAAGGGTTATTTCACCCCAAAAAATAAAAATTATGTTATTAATTACTCACCCTCATGACGTTCCAATCTACTGAGACATTCGTTTATCTTTGGAATACAAATAAAGATATTTTAGATGAAATCTGAGAATGCCCGTATCCTCCATAGACCGCGATGGTCCAGAGACTGTAATACAAGTCCAGGCATGTAACGAAAAACATTGTCAAAACATTTCATGTGACTTCACTGATTCAATAGAATTTTCATTTTTGGGTGAACTAACACTTTAACTATTTCAAGTGTGAAAAGCCCTACATTTACATTCAATTCAATGAGCATTTAATCCTTTCTTTGTTTACATAAAAAAAAAAAAAAATTATAATAACTGGAAATATTTTGATTTGCAGATCAGTCGTTTATAGATTCATTGACAACTTCATCCTCACCTAAAGAATCATTCAGTAAGTTTGGCTCTCATAAGAGCCGAGCAGCTTCATTTGTAGTTTGTAACATATCGCTTTCATGTCTTTCAACACTCAGTGTCCGCTTTCTTGGGTAAAAGAACAGACTGTTTCACTCTAGTCTTTTTCTGTCCTAAGTGACATTCCTCCTTCCTTATCTTTATATGTTGCCTATGAAAGTGTCGTCTGCATCTACCTTTTTCTACATGTTACTTCTGCATTTCAATTTATGTGTTGCACTTCTGGTTTGGGGAGCTTAAATTAATAAGAACATAAACAAATCATATTAAATATTAAGGTTGTGCTACAAATAATCTATATCTGTTGTATATACTGAGTGAGAGGTACAGTACATGACGTTTGGTATTTTAACACAACATAAGTATCACAAGTATATCTGTGGCCAAAGCTCTTTTGATATCACTTTGCTTTGTTCCTCTAGATTATTTTCATTTTGCATTTCCTACAGTACAGTAATTGTCACAATCACCAGCGATCCAGTCTGCACAGATCGCTGGTATATACACTGATTGCTAAAGAACTACAAATCCGCTGTTTCATGGACTACAAGATCCAGTCATGCACCACACACACAGCTGTTCCTCTTCCTGACTGATTGCGCGCACACACAGCCGGAGGATTGTCACAGACTGATTACTTGGACTATTTAAGGAGCACTCACACACACTTTGTTGCTGAGTCTTGTTGAACTGCATAGTGAACATCACGATGCGGTTTTCCTTGCCTTCCGTGTTTTTGTACCTTGCTTTGTTTTGTTGGTTTTACCCTGTCTGCCGCCTGCCTTTTGACCATCTGCCTGTTTATTGACCTTGACTCTGGGTTGCCCACACACATCTGTTTGCCCCTGTGTTGACCATTGCTTGCCTGACTACTCTTAATAAACCTGCGTTTAGATCCTCACTCCCTTGTCAGCGTCCTGTTCCCGTTACAGTAATATTCAACACGTCCTTAATAGTGTGTTTAGATTTCTTGGGGGTAAATCATGGTTTTTAGCTTCATGGCTATTAGTTTTCCTTTTTTTAGTTTTTTCATCTAATATTTAGCATAAAGCGGACACATAGGTGCACCTAATAAAGTGGCGACTATAGCCTCTTTCACACATTAATACTGGTATAGTGCTGTAAAATTACTGGAACACCATTAGCAGTAAATTCTAAAATGTGCTGTTCACACACAAAGTAATTCTGCAATTTTTGGTTAATGTTCCAACAAGTAATTCTGGAAAATTGCCAGAACAAATTCTTCAGTATTTAAAAAATGGTCTTTTACACACATGGGGCTCTATTTTAACAATCTAACTATTTTAAGGGTGGAAAAATAGGCTCTGCGCCGTGGCGCATGGTCTAACAGGGTTGTGCTTATTCTCTTAATTAGTTATGGGTGTGTTTTGAGCATAACGCGCATTAAATCAATCAGTCTCATCTCACATTCCCTTTAAGAGTCAGTTGCGTCGCACCATGGGGCATTTGCTATTTACACGGTGGACTTTGTAAGTGGAAAAACTGAATGCTTCACTAGCAATAAAACCGTTAAACAGACCATATGCAGTGCGATGATAAAGAACAAGCCTCCTCCATTCGGCCAATTTCTCTTTATTTTACTTTTACTCTTTACTCCTTTACTTTTGTGGATAAGCAAACAGCGCTGTACGCACTCCACTGAAGACATCCATTAGCCTACATATTTAATTTCAGTTGTTAAGCGCAAAGATTTGAAAACTATTTCTAAATTCAGTTCTAATTTTCAGCAAACGAATAAATGAAGAATAATAACGAAGTGTGGTCAAAAAAGTTATATCCAAGCACACGTCCTGTTGTTATGCCCCATATAGTGATGCATACATCTTCAAAACCCGACAGGTGGACAAATCTAAACTTGTTTTTATTAAAACAAATATAAATATGCATATAATAAATAATACTGCTAATAATAATAACATTATACAAATGCAAATTGTCATGAATAGAGTATGAAAAAGCCCCCACTCCCCAACATGAAAGAGGCATGGATGTAGTGGTTTTTTATATTTATGTAGAAAATAATAATTTTTGTAAAATTTTAATCCTTTATTTTTTCATATGTAAAGATATTTGTGTATTGCTGTACATCCTGTGTCTCTTAACCAATTTGTAAGCATTTGGACCTGCATAGGCGCATAACTAACGCATTCTGCACTGGACTTTAGACCAGCTTTTAGTTGGTCAATGGCAGTCTATTTCAGTTCTTCACAATAGCAATGCGCCAATAATGCATCTTAACACACTTCCTTTATAGACCAACACACCCATGAGTCCACAAAGTAGTGCAAATGGATTTGCTATTTAAACAACTTGGCGCAAAACGTGAAAATTAAGGTTGCACTGGTCTGAAAATGGCAACAAATCACGTCAAACACGTCTTGCTGCTTATTGCGCTAGGTGTATGATAGGGCCCAAGATTTCATTACTGCAAATTACCAGTAATTTTCCAGAAAGGTGTGTATGTGTGAAAGGGGCTATTGACACTAACTGCTTTGCAATACTTATTAATTTTAAACTTAATTAATATTAATAATAAAAATAAATCATATAAAAATTAATATCAATTTTTTTTCCCAGTGATGGGTTGTGGCTGGAAGGGCATCCGCTGTGTAAAACATATGCTGGATAAGTTAACGGTTAATTCCGCTGTGGCGACCCTAGATTAATAAAGGGACTAAGCCGAAAAGAAAATGAATGAATGAATATCAATATTTTTTTATTATTAACCATGTAAGCTCATCTTACAGAAGCCAACACACTACTTTTATATTTTCTCGTGAAAAACTGTAAAATATTGTTTGATTCGCTGGTGCTAACCTCAGTTTCTAATGTTCTAATCTATGGCTTTTGTATTACAGATGAGAAAGTAATAGCTGAAAATCTGAATCTCTGGAGTAAGTCTGATAACGGTTGGTCTTTCTGACCAGTCATTTTTCTTAGCCATTCTTCTTCCTCTTCCGATGAATCTCTTTGTAAACCAGCATATTTCTTTTGTGTTTTCAAGCTACCATTAAAACAAGCTATCCGGTCCTTGCTGTCTCACTACTTTTCAATGTCTTTCTACTCCTGTTACATTTGTGGAATTACAAGGTAAACTAGACAAAATCATTTATGTGGCTCCTAATATTGTATAACATTGAAATCTTTGGACTTTGTATAATTTTTAAACTATATTTTTACAGAGAGAAGGTTCTCAAGAGGTGAGGCTATTAATACACAACTCTAAAAATGATGTTTTTCAGTCATGAGTAGCATGTTTCCAGTATATACACTCACTGAAAATGTTATTAGGCAATTAAGGAAAGTCATTTTTTTACAGACAGCTGAAGGAAATGAGTTGAGCCGCTTGTATTCAACATAGGAAAACACATGTCTCAGGTAATGTCAACCTTCAGCTTTTTCAAAAAGTGTTAGTTATTAAAACATTAGACAATTATTTTGTTTTGTTGTTCACAGTGTTGGTCCCCTGCCTTCTTCCAGTTGATCATATAAAAAAAAAACCTGCATGGTATTGTACTCTTTGATTCGGCAGTTGACATAATCATCCAAGTGCAGCTTATTATATCAATATGCTCAAGTACGTGAACACAGCTTGTATATTTCCAACTGTGAGTGCCCCACTTTGAATATATCTCTATAACTGTTATAATCGTTTATGTCAAGCACCTCTATTCATGTTTTTTGATGTCGTCTGCACTGATCATGTTAGTTATGAGATATGAATTCTCAGCACTCAGGAGTGACTGCAAGCTAAAGACATTTCTTTAAGAAAGGGACGGAAAACTATTTACAGCTAAAGTACTCAACAATTAATGTTATAGGTTGTTTTTAAAGCAGTACATTTTTGTATTATTGTTTAATGTACATTGTCTTGCTATTTTAATATTTTGTTGTGTTTTTGTACATAGCCTTTATGTGCTTTATTCTGGGTATCTCAGATTGTTTATTATTTTTTATATTGATGCATTTGTGTAAATGTGTGTTTTTCTGTTTACTTGCATTCTTGTTTGTATAACACATTTAATAAAATTAAAAATATTATTATGTGTATCTTAAACCCCATAAAATGGCACAAAAAGTTCACATTAAAAACCGAATAGCATTTTATTGCAACCTGTCTTCATTACTCAGGTAGGGTTATGTGATGAAGAATGTATTATTAATGCTCATATTTATATTCATGCTCCACATTCGCAATATGCTTCACAAAGCACCACAATTAATAATAATAATAATAATTGCAGGGAAATTTTACAATTTTAAGCCAAAAAATGACCAGTCTGTCAGATGAAGAAGAGTCAGAGATTCAGTTAAAAAGAAAGTTTACTGAAGATAGTTTGTAGTTTCATCAGCAGAAGCTTCAACACTCGCAAAGGAGTTCGTAGGCCGCTCTGCTTAAATTCACTAATCATCAACAATTATACTCTTACATAACGACATTAACTGCATCATACTGTACATATAGGTGTTTTAACCTGATTGGAAAATTTCCACGTGGGTGCATGCGTACGATTCTGAACGATATCTCACTTCAGAGCTGACCCCAGACCTGTGAAATGATCTAAAAATATATAGAAAACACACAAAGTACAATCTGTTTCTTACCCAAGGCTTAGTGTACTCTCAGAAGTCTTTATCAAAACTGGTTAAAAATTTTTACAATCTACATCCAAACTGGCAGCTTATATACAAAGGAATAAACTTAAAAAATATTTAACACATAAAATGGCAGATAACTCAGGAAACAGTTGTTTCCAATTCTTCAAGTCCAGGAGTCCAGGTGCACTCAAGAGGTCTCCATGATCCTGGGGAAACAAATCATTTGGCTTACAGAAAAAGCAATGACACACATATTATTCCAGTTTTACTCTGTAGGATGACACTTAGGTCATCATATAATCTAGGCCCTGAAACATTCAACTTTATTAATAATCATAAAGACATACAAATTTATATGTGTAAACATCCTGGAGCAGACATCCATTAGAAAACCCACGCCATCATAATAATAATAATAATAGATTTGTCATGTGTGTATGTATATAAACTCTTATTTGTTTTATTTTGGCTATGATAAAAGCAATTTTAATTGTTTAAAAAACATTATATGGTCAATATTATTAGCCATCTTAAGCAATATTTTTTTCGATAGTCTACAGAACAAACCACTGTTATACAATGACTTGCCTAATATTCCTAACTTGCTTAGTTACCCAAATTAACCTAGTTAAACCTTCAAATTGCACTTTAAGTTGAATACTTGTATCTTGAAAAAACATCTAGTAAAATATTATGTGCGGTCATCATGGCAAAACTAAAAGAAATCAGTTATTAAAATAATTAGTTATTAAAACTATTATGCTCAGAAACGTGTTAAAAAACTCTTCTCTTTTAAACAGAAATTAGGAAACAATAAAAAGTATTCAAATGTAACAGGAGGGATAATTCAACTGTGTGTGTGTGTATACACTCACCGGGCACTTTATTAGGTACACCTGTCCAACTGCTTGTTAATGCAAATTTCTAATCAGCCAATCACATGGCAGAAACTCAATGCATTTAGGCATGTAGACATGGTCAAGACGATCTGCTGCAATTCAAACCGAGCATCAGAATGGGGAAGAAAGGTGATTTAAGTGACTTTGAACGTGGCATGGTTGTTGGTGCCAGATGGGCTGGTCTGAGTATTTCAGAAACTGCTGATCTAATGGGAATTTCACGCACAACCATCTCTAGGGTTTACGAGAATGGTGCGAAAAAGAGAAAATATCCAGTCAGCAGCAGTTCTGTGGGCGCAAATGCCTTGTTGATGGCAGAGGTCAGAGGAGAATGGCAATATGGTTCCAGCTGATAGAAAGGCAACAGTAACTCAAATAACCACTCGTTACAACAGAGGTATACAGAAGAGCATCTTTGAATGCACAAGAACAGGAAACTGAGGCTACAATTCGCACAAGCTCACCAAAATTGGACAATAGAAGATTGGAAAAACATTGACTAGTCTAATGAGTCTCGATTTCTGCTGCGACATTCGGATGGAAGGGTCAGAATTTGGCATAAACAACATGAAAGCATGGATCCATCCTGCCTTGTATTAACGGTTCAGGCTGGTGGTGGTGGTGTAATGGTGTGGGGAATATTTTCTTGGCACACTTTGGGCCCATTACTACCAATCGTGTCAATGCCACAGCCTGCCTGAGTATTGTTGCTGTCCATGTCCATCCCTTTATATGACCACAGTGTACCCACCTTCTGATGGCTACTTCCAGCAGGATAACTTGCCATGTCATAAAGCACGAATCATCTCAGACTGGTTTCTTGAACATGAAAATGAGTTTACTTTACTCAAATGGCCTCCACAGTCCCCATATCTCAATACAATAGAGCACCTTCAGGATGTGGTGGAACAGGAGATTCACATCATGGATGTGCAGCCGACAAATCTGCAGCAATTGCGTGATGCTATCATGTCAATATGGATCAAAATCTCTGAGGAATATTTCCAGTACCTTGTTGAATCTATGCCAGGAAGGATTAAGGCAATTCTGAAAGCAAAAGTGGGTCCAACCCAGTACTAGTAGGGTGTACCTAATAAAGTGGCCGGTGAGTGTATATATACAACACATTTTTTAGGAAATATCTTAACAACTTTTAACTTGTTACCAACTTGTTTAACCCGAATTAATCTCTAGTAAAATAATTAATCTGAGATCACTGTCAATATTACTTTATATATCTTTTTTACTTTCTTGTTTGAAAAATGACTTTTATTTTGACACAGCTAAAAGAAAGCCACTTGAAACGTCACGCTGAACCAGAACAGTGAAAGTATTTCATTTTACTGCATGCCTGAGGCACACAGTGGGGCACTGTTGTGGACAAAAAAATAATGAATGGTCACCGGGACACTGGGAGTAATTTGGGGAATTCCAGTGGAAGAAGACTTGGATAATATAAAGAAGAATATACTGGGAGGCTTGGTGAAGAGACAAGTCAAGTCAAGTTTATTTATATAGCGCTTTTCACAATGTAGATTGTGTCAAAGCAGCTTAACATAGTTCTAGTAAAGTCCAGATTTCAGAGCTGAAGTTCAGTTTAGTTTAGTTCAGTGTGGTCTAAATTTCACTGCTGAAAGTTCAAACACCGCAGAGCTAATCCACCGAAGCACAGCTCCACAAGTCCTGATCCGAGCAAGCCAGTGGCGAGGAAAAAAAACTTCACCAATTGACAAAGTGAAGTAAAAAAAAAACCTTGAGAGAAACTAGGCTCTGTTAGGCACGACCATTTTTCATCTGGCCAAACTTCCTGTTCAGAGCTGCAGTCTAGGCGCTGGAGGCTGAAGAAGCTGGACGTCCATCGTGGAGAAGCTGCAGGTGTGAGTAGGGCACCGGCAGGTGGTCAGGTTGGCCCGCAGGATCAATGTGGGGACTCGTTTATCACAGTGGTCATTCAGGAATCAGTCTCATGCACTCCATTTCTCCATGACGACCACAGCATCAGATCGGGATACGACCTGGTCCAGGATTATGGATGCCTTGGGATCATCTCTTCACAGGTCTTGGATTGAATCAATGGCGCTGCATAGTCTCTAGGGGCCTCGGAATGAGTATCCCCAGGTGGAAATAGAGAATAAAGAAAATAATTAGCATAGCTGCTGTTCATAGTGTATTTAAATGAAATGTAAAAATGGAGTGTTTAAGATGAAAATAGCAGTTAAATAAACAAACATAGAAACAAACATGTAAAGCATATGAGAGTTTCTAACACAATGTCTGGTGTATTGAGGAGTGTGTCCTACAGGTGATGTCGAGCCAGCTCACCTGCGTGGAGCACATTCATGCATCATACCGTTATGCGATGCATTGAGTGTATGCTTTACTAAAAAGATAGGTCTTTAATCTAGTTTTGAACTGAAAGAGTGTGTCTGAGCCTCGGACATTATCAGGAAGGCTATTCCAGAGTTTAGGAGCCATAAATGAGAGGGCTCGACCACCTTTACTCGACTTTGCTTTTCTAGGTACTACCAGAAGCCCTGAGTTTTGAGATCTTAAAGAGCGGGTTGGATTGCAGCGAGGTTGGTTAGATAAACAGGAGCTAGATTATTAAAAGCTTTATAGGTAAGAAGCAATATTTTATAATCAATACGGAACTTAACAGGCAGCCAGTGTAAGGAGGATAAAATTGGGGTGATATGATCATATTTTCTAGACTTGGTAAGAACTCTGGCAGCTGCATTGTGTACTAGCTGAAGTTTATTAATAGAGGATGCTGGGCAACCAGCGAACAGAACATTACAGTAATCCAGCCTAGAAGTCATGAAAGCATGAACTAGCTTTTTCTGCATCCGAGATAGTATACTTCGTAACTTAGCGATATTTCTCAGATGAAAGAAGGTGGTTTTTGTGACATGGGAGATATGATTTTCAAAAGTTAAATTGCTGTCTATTATAACACCCAGATCTTTTACAGTAGAGCTAATGCTAACTTTGTGTCCCTCTAATTGCAGGTCTAGTTGTGAGATCTGCTGTGTACAGGATTTAGGCCCATCTTTAACATCTTTAATACATTCAGTTAGCTTAGACAGTTCAGACGTCTTATCAGGTTTTGTTGAAATATATAATTGAGTATCATCTGCATAGCAGTGAAAGCTGATCCCGTATCTTCTTATAATGTCTCCCAGGGGTAGCATGTATATTGTAAACAGCAAAGGGCCTAAAACTGATCCTTGAGGCACCCCATACTGTACTGGCCTGACCTGTGAAAGCTGTCCATTCATATTCACAAACTGGTAACGGTCAGTTAAGTATGACTTAAACCATTGTAGAGCCTGTTCCTGGATGCCTGTAGAATTTAAGCAATCTATGAGGATATTGTGGTCGATGGTGTCAAATGCAGCACTGAGATCAAGTAAAACTAATAACGAGATGCCCCCTTGGTCAGCAGCTAAGAGTAAATCGTTGGTTATTTTCACTAATGTGGTTCTAGTATTGTAGAAATAAATTGAAGATTTGAAATAGGCCTATAATTAGCTAAGTTGCTTGGGTCCAGTTGTGGTTTCTTAATAATACGCTTAATAACAGCTAGCTTGAAAGGATTTGGAACATGGCCTAAAGATAGAGAAGAGTTGATAACGTTAAGAAGAGGTTCTCCTATTACAGGTAGCAATTTTTTCAGTAATTTAGTTGGAATTGGGTCTAACATACATGTAGCTGGTTTAGAAGCATTTATAAGTTTATCTAGCTCTTCCTGTTCTATGATTTTAAAGCACTGTAGATTATTTTGGTTCAGTGGAATGTTTAATGGATCTGAAGTATAAGGCGGTGCCAAAAGTTTAACATCTTCTATTTTCTGTCTGAAACCTTCTATTTTATCACTGAAGAAATTCATGAAGTTATCACTACTAATTTGCTAGAATAATGAAAGAATTGAATTTGAATGAAGTGTTAATAAGTCCTACAGTGCCTTGGTCAACAGTCCCATTATGGTTAATCTCTCAACCCACAGTAGATCTGACACTGTTAAATAAAGAAGGAAGAGATGATCCAAAACCCAATGCACAAGATACATATGAATACATACAAAGAAATTATGATGAATATGTTCAAATATATTCTGATGCTTCAAAAGATATGGAAAATAAAGTAGGAGTGGCTTTTAGTATTCCAGCTTTTAACATCAGGACCTACAAAAGAATATCAGATAAACTGTCAATTTATACGGGTGAAATGACTGCAATTTTATTGGCATTACAGTGGGTAGAAGAAAATAAACCAAAGAAGACGATTATCTGTTCTGATTCAAGTTCATCATTAATAACAATTAAAACAGGACATTCAGATTGTAGATCAGACATATTGATTGAAATATTACAGACAATATATAGAATTCAACAGATGGAGATCATTTTAGCTTTTATTTGGGTTCCGGCACATGTTGGAATTTTAGGATAGCAGATGAATATGCAAAGAAGGCCACTAAAAAATCAGGTATTGACCTATTTTTAAGACCTAGTAAAAATGAAATGAAGACTATAATTATATGTGAGGGTTGATATGCAATATGTGAGGGAGAGATGGCAAAAGAAATGGGAGGAAGAAAGAACAGGAAGATGGTATAACATGATCCAGAGAATGGTGGGTAAAAACAGAACAGCAGGGAGAAATAGACGTGAGGAAACCGTTATATCTAGGTTAAGGTTTGGACACACTGCTTTAAATAGTTGGCTGTTTAAAATAGGGTGACATGCAAGTGGAAATTGTAATTATTGTAATGAAGAGGAAAATATAGAGCATATTGTAAGGAAATGTCCAGTATATAAAAGGGAACGGAATGTGATGATAATGGACATTGAGGGTAATAATATAAATATAGATATTAATAGCACTTTAAGTAGTGGAGTAGGAGATAAAAAGTTGAAAACTTTATTAATGTTTCTTAGAGAGACGGGGTTATATAATAGAATCTAAATAAATAAGAGGGTAGAAACTTCACTTTTGATCCACACTCCTAACCAGTAGGTGGCGGAAATGCACCTCAAAGTTGCCAACCGCCAATAAAAAAACCAAGAAGAAGAAGAAGAAGAAGAAGAAGAGGCACTCAGTGAGTATATCATGTTGTAAAAAAGATGTGTGCTTTTAAACCTGCGTGCTCTTCAATAACGTTACGTCCTAAACATACGGTATAACGTTAGAGTTTCCACTCTCCCTGACAACCTGGTTAGTTATTTAATAGTTTTATAATGTATACTAGAGGTAAAGTTGGTTTTGTGTTCGCACTTTCTCATAAATAATATGATTTCAGAAAAGTATTATCTGCAAATTCCAAGTAGGGAAATCATATTCGATCATTGATCAACGCACAAGTAGACAGTAGTGCTAATGTTGTTTTGAAGTCATACTCGCATGAGCTTTCAGACCAAATATTCAAAGTACAATATAGAGATCGTGTCACAAGTTGTCACTGTTCAAAAATGAATGAATGTGCGAGCATAAAACCAACTTTACTTCAATGACAATTTGTCGTGTACGTTCATGTGTGTAGTCATGGACACGGACGCGTCTCTCCTCCTTGGTGTTGAACACGAGCAGAAACAACAAGAAGAGCTTTACCAACAACTTCTGCTGCAGGTAAATCAGCTCAAACGTTAAATTAGTTCTGTCATGTGTTTCTAGCACTTCTCTGATTATTAACATGATAAGGCTGAATCCAATGCAGCCGTTTAACGTTACATGCAGTAGAAATGAATATTTAAAAGGACAGTTCACTCGAAAATAAAACGCTGTTTTCATTTACTCCTCTTTCTGTTACAACCCCGTATGACTTAAAGCGAGTGATGGAGTTGTCTGTTCTACTCTGTCTCGTAAACACTTCTACTTAACTCTTATGTACTGGGGATGTTTTCATCCACTCGGGTGATTTTGAGGTTTAATTTGGACAATTTTTTTTTGCGTTTCAGCTAGCAGAATGATTTTTGATGACAAATCTTATTTTGACACATATTTTGGGAAAATGCTTTGGAATTAAAAAAAAAATTAACTATACACTATGGGCAAATTAAATACCTGTTTGTTATGTTAGGGATAAAAACATCCACTAAATTAAACTGCTGTAAAAATGCATCAGATAAATGTTTTTTTCAATTTTTTTGCATAAATCTGTTAATCAACCTAAGTCCTGATCAAAACTACTAAATTGTTTAGACAATTACACAATCTTGACTCTTTAATTGGCAAATTTTTAATTATGTCAAATATACATAAGTATAAGTTTTAAAGGAAGTATAAGTAAGTTTTTGGATTTATTTTGAAGTTATATGGAGTATGTCAGTATAAATGGAAGTCAGTAGTGAAAAGCGTGTGCATGATAGTGAACAGAGCTCATGATCCAAAACAAACTAAAATAATCAAAATGCCAGGCAGGGAGGTCCAACTAATCGAGCCGTATTTTCGAGCCGCTAATCGAATCGTGTTTTTTTAAATATATATATTATTTATTTTATTTTTATTTTTTTTTCAATCTCAAACCATCTCTTTTCCCTTTTTTTTTTCAGGTAAATAACAAAATTCTTTGGATGAAAAAGTGTGTAATAAAAAGTTACAGTTTGGCATACCCTTGCCCCATCTCCCCTCCTCCAGCAATCTGGATCCTGAAAGCATTTAAGGAGAAGAAAAGACATAACAAGACCACCACCAAACAAGAAACTCTCACTCACCCACTCAGTCATGTCAAATAGAATGAGCTCGAGACAAACAGTTCGCACACACATTGTCCGTGCCCCTTATGTGTCATTTAAATACCGCATCAATGTCATTTAAAACTCTTAAAAGAGCTGACTCAGTACAGTGACAAGATTTAAAACCAGATCATTTCAATTATTGTCAAAGAAGACTGAAATTGACTTAAAACCACTTTCTTTAAAACCTTTGAATAATAACTCAAGTTTAAAAAAACTAAAGCCAGTAATGTGGGATCCAAACTTGTTTTTTAAGAAGAGGCCACACAGTGGCATTTTTAAAATCGCTAGGTACAATGTCAATAGAAATTTATATGTCAACAGAGGCATTGAAGAATGAAAAATCATATAATTAAAATGACTAGCAAAGCCCTCACAGTGATGCTTCAGGAAACATTTTATCTTAAAGTAGTAGTCTCATTCTAATTTAATCACTGCCAAGATGAGATTAAAATATTATTTATTTCTCCAACCTCACAGACCATGGGAAAATTGCAGAGCGACAGTCCCCCTTCCAAAGTCATCCGTCCACAGCCTGGTGAGTTTAAAAAAGATATTTTGAGACTATATCTTTTATACCAACATGAATTTATGCTCTATTTCCAGGTATGTGCGTGAAGACCTCCTCAGTGTCAGACAAAAAGAAGGTCTTTCTGAACATCTGCCAGTCACAGACGGTACCGCCACCTCCTCACTTGTCCCAGGAAGCACTGGTGGAACTACTGGAGTCAGAGGACCCGACGAGTTACAGAGTGCCCATGAGCCTCGGCGAACCACACACAGAAGTTGACAACAGTAGGCGGGTTTACTTTACAAACTAGCACAAAACTTCATTTGCCAAATGTCAATTAAAAAATTATTGCAAAATGAAAGCTTACCCATTACCTCCTAGTTTTATGAGACTAAGGCTGTTTCTCAATTCCAAGAACGCAGAGAACAGACTTGCATTCTTGTGAATCTTTGCGGTCTTGCCAGGTCACCTCAGAAGAACGAACTCGGGAGACTGCGAGAACACAAAACGCATCCACGCATCCTTGATATCAAGAACACATCCGGGAACTTTCACGCGTCCTCTGTTTTTGCGGTCTTGAGTTTTGGCAGTGGATGATGACGTTACACAAGAACACTAGGACGCAAGATTGCTGAAGATCGCATATTGAGAAATAGCCTAAAGCTTCAAATTCTAAAAGTCTTGGCAACAGATATAAGTAGTTTTAGTTATATTAGAGCCAATGCACTAGCCACCATTTTTAATAGAACTGGACATGCATCATGTGTGTCAAACAACCATTAATGGCACGGAAAGCCCTCTGTAGTTCAGAGCAGTCATGAATGCACTACACTTCTCAGAAAAAACGCATGATTTCAAAGAGGACCTGTGGAATTAGGGGAAAACAACTATTTCCCTTGCAGTTCTATGAAATATTTCTGTGTAATCAGGCTGATATAAATGACCAAAACCAGAACTTGTTGTGATGGAGTTATGCAACACTAAAGCCAATTAGCAATCAAAATATTTCTTTTTGCCAGGCTCACAAGGCTGTACTGTGTATGATGTGGTGATCAATGATGAATTCTTCCAGAAATGTCAGGTGTGTGTCTTGAATGTGAATCTATAATAAATGACCACAGGGTTATAAATCTACATTCATGGCCATCTCTGTGTCGGGTTGTACCCAACAGAAAGATACCCTCTTCCAGCAGTTTCTTATTGCTGTTTCTTTGGAAGGCTTGGAAAACAAATACAGCCTGGAGTTAAGCAGAGGTCAGAGAAAATACAGAATCTTTGCATGTGTCTTCTTCTAATTTCATGTCAGTTAATCTTTTTATTAACTTGTTTTTTATTTTTATGTAGATATAAAAATTTTGAAGAACAGGAAGTTCATGGGATCCATAGCAGAACAAAACATACGTACCAAGAGCAAGCCAATTATCCAGGAAATTGATGCAAAGTGAGTTCTTTGTATCTTCAGGGAAACAGGGGAATGGTGCTAAAACGTGTTGTGAGATCAGCTCTAATAATGGTACTCCTTGTTCTAAATTGAATTATTACATTGTAAAATGTAATAAGTTTACCTTACTTAAAAAAATTGAGGAAACCAATTGCCATAACTTAAAACGTCCTGGTTAAGAACGTAACCGAATAGGGAACGGAGACGTGAGTCTGGAAACAGACTATGGGAGATCGCTAGACCACCAATCACTCTGAAGAGAAAGAAAGGGCCAATGAATGCCAATGAGTTGGCAGAGCTCGGCTCCGCAGGTGCCAGTGATTAGTCATTAGTGAGATATATCAATGGCGTCTGCGGAGCGAGCATCAGATTTTTGCCAGCTGAAGACCGAACACTCAGCCAACAGCTGGAGACTCAGCTGGTGTGGCAGTGAAGACGCATGTCTCCGTTCCCTATTCGGGGAACGTGGGTTACGTTCGTAACCAGGACGTTCCCCTTCATGGGAACTCCAACGTGCATCTGGAAACAGACTACGGGAGACTGTATGTAAAACGCCACAGCAGCTAAGCCTATCACACTCCTGATGTGTGGTTTGCCAAGCAAAGCGTGAGCGCACCAGCATCACCAAGAGCGCAACCTTCCAACATCCTCTAGGCCCTTTAATTACTATTACATGGGAATATAGAAAACTTAATCGGAGGTCATTATGTGCTTTTACCTAGCTAACATACACTAGGGATTTTAAAATACGACAGTACATTGAAAGCGTGCCAGTCCCTGAAGGGGGAGGACGCTGCGGAGACCACCTGCTACCCAAGAGGGGAGGCTTGATGGCAATAAGAACATATGGACTAGCCCTACGGAGGGGGAGTGCTACATATGACAAGCTGGTTAGCGGGTAGGGAAGACACGGGTTCGCTTGAAAGGGGGAACACACTGTGGCTGAAATAAGCATATGGGGTCACCATGGGGGACATAGCTGGCACCGAACCTCACCATGTGGGTAGACCAAAGGGACATACTAGACATCACACTGAGCCACGCACCCGGCTCCTCCGCTGAGTCGGATGCTGAGGGCCTAGGAGGAATTCTCCCCAGGGCTTCGACAGTGGGGAATTTACTAGCAGAATAGAAAAGGTTAGGTGTCGCCCAGCCCGCAGCTCTGCAGATATCTGTGAGTGAGGCGTCGCGTGCTAACGCCCAGGAGGAGGCGACACTTCTAGTAGAGTGTGCTCTCACATTCGGGGGACACGGCTCGCCCTGGCATTGATAAGCAAGGGCAATGGCATCAACTATCCAGTGGGCCAACCTCTGTTTTGATACGGCTTTTCCCTTCTGCCGACCACCATAACAGATAAAGAGCTGTTCACAGGATCTTACTTTTTGCGCTCGTTCCTCGTAAAGGCGCAAAGCACGAACGGGACAAAGCAGTGAATGGGCTGGGTCTGCCTCCTCCGCGGGCAGTGCTTGCAGGTTCACCGCCTGTTCTCTAAATGGGGTGGTAGGAACCTTGGGCACATAGCCAGGCCGTAGTCTCAGGATGAAGTGAGAGTAAGCCGGCCCGAATTCCAGGCACGAATCGCTGACCGAAAATTCCTCCAAATCCCGACTCTCTTAAACGATGCCAACGCGATCAGCAGAGCTGTCTTTATAGACAGAATTTTTAAAGATACCGAATCGAGTGGCTAGAATGGATCTCTCCGCAGACCCGCCAGGACTACAGAGAGATCCCAAGAGGGCATGAGAGGGGGGCAGGATGGATTTAATTGCCGCGCACCTCTGAGGAATCAGATGATTAGATTATGCTTTCCGAGCGTGTTGCCATTTACCGCGTTATGATGAGTGGAGATGGCAGCTACGTAAACCTTCAGTGTGGAGGGTGACAGCCTATGCTCCAGCTTATCCTGAAGGAAGGATAACACAACGCTAATCTGGCAAGTTCGGGGGTCTTCTCGGCGAGAAGCGCACCACTCAGCAAATAGACTCCACTTCAGGGCATAGGCATGCCTCGTTGAGGGTGCTCTAGCCTGAGTGATGGTGTTAACCACCAAAGCATGTAAGTCACCTAAGTCTTCCGCGCTCCGTCTATGGACCACACGCAGAGGTTCTAGAGATCTGGGCGCGGGTGCCAGAGGGTGCCCCGTCCCTGGGAGAGGAGGTCCTCTCTCAGGGGTATGCGCCAGGGAGGGGTCCTGGCAAGGAGTGTGAGTTCGGAAACCCAGGTCCGGTTGGGCCAAAGAGGCGCAAACAAACAAACTCTGCTCCTCATCCTCCCTGACTTTGCACAGAGTTTGTGCAATTAGGCTCACTGGAGGAAACGCATATTTGCGCATGCCCGGTGGCCAGCTGTGAGCCAGCGCATCCGTGCCGAGGGGGGCCTCAGTCAGGGAGTAAAACAAATGGCAATGGGTGTTTTCGGGAGAAGCAAACAGGTCGACCAGGGCTTCCCCGAAGCGCTCCCATATCAGCTGGACCGAGCTGGGGTGGAGTCTCCATTCACCTTGGGACGCTAGCTGCCGTGGGATTGCATCGGCTGCACGGTTGAGCTCGCCCGGGATGTGAATGGCACGCAGCAATTTCAACCACGTGTGACTCCAGAGGAGCAGACGGCGAGCGAGCTGAGACATGCAACAGGAGCGTATACCTCCATACGGTTTATATATGCCACCGTTGCCATGCTGTCTGTCCTGACCAGCACGTGTTTCTCCTGTAGAACCGGTAAAAAGCGGTGAAGAGTGATAAACACTGCTAACAGATCCAGGCAGTCGATGTGCCAATATAACCAAGGTTCGGTCCACGAACCCGCAGCTGCATGCTCGTTGCACACGGCCCCGTATCTGTCGATACGACAACATGCCTGTATACTTGTTCTAAGGGCACACCAGCCCATTGGAAAGCAAGATCCGTCCAAGGGCTGAAGGTGCAGTGACACAGCGGAGTGATGTGCACTTGGTGTGTGCCCACATGCCATGCCCGTCTCGGAACCCGATCGTGAAGCCAGCGTTGAAGTGGTCTCATGTGGAGCAACCCGAGTGATGCCATATGCTCCAGGAGCCTCTGAAAGGTTTTCAGTGGGACCACTGTTTTCCTGTCGAATAAACTCAAACAAGATAGCACCAGCCTGGCGAGCTTGCTCTTCTCTCGGTTGACCTGAAGCACCAACTGGTCGAGGTGCCGGAGCACCCTGTCCCTGTGCATAATCAATTGATCCCAAGATGAAGCCAGAATAAGCCAATCGTTGAGATAATTCAGTATGCGTATTCCCGCGAGCCATAAAGGCGCTAGGGCACCCTCCGCGAGCTTCGTGAAAACCCGTGGAGACAGGGAGAGCACGAAGGGGAGTACTTTGTACTGCCATGCTTGACCTTCGAACGCAAACCGGAGGAAAGGATGGTGGCGTGGAAGAATGGAGACATGAAAATACGTGTCCTTCAGGTCTATCGCTGCAATCCAATCCCGCGAACGGACGCATTGGTGTATGCGTTTCTGCGTGAGCATTCTGAACGGCATTCTGTGTAAATAACGGTTGTGCAGATCTAGGATTGGTCTTAACCCCCTGCTTTTTTTGGGCACGATGAAGTACGGGCTGTAAAACCCGCATTTCATCTCGGCTGGAGGGACCGGCCCGATTGCATCCTTCGCCAGGAGGACAACAATCTCCTCTCGCAAGACAGGGGCGGACAGGGGACTGACCCTCGTGAAGTGTACACCCATGAACTTGGGAGGACGAGAAGCGAATTGTATTACGTAGCCGAGTCTGACCGTCCGCATGAGCCACCATGACAGGCTGGGCAGAGCTAACCAGGCTGGCAGAGCTCGCGCTAATGGCATCATCAGAGCGTGAGCTTTGTCAGCGTCCCTCATATCCGCCAGGTTAAGCCAGAGGTGGCATTCCTGTACCACCAGTGTGGCCATCGTCTTCCCCAGGGCATGGGCGGCCGATTTGGTGGTCATGAGAGCATAATCGAATCGAGAGCTTCACTCGAAGCTTGGACAGAGTGCACTGATGAGGAGTGAGGGGTCCGTGAGCCCGAAGGCGACAGATTAGCCCCCACTGTAATCCTCAGGCCTGCCCATATGCTAACCGACTTGCGCACCCTAATGCTAGAGTACGCCGCGACCTCAGCTGCGCAACAGTCAAGCCCTCGCAGTGAGGGCAAGAACTGTCCGCGAGCACCGCCTCAACATGCTGGACCCCAGACATGTGATGCAATACTCGTGCCTGTCATCCGGGGCTAGAAAACCACTGAAATCCAGAAACGCACGGCTGGAACGACATCTTTAAAAAGACGTGCTGCTCGGCCGTGTTGCTCTCTTAGGGTATCTGCTCTTTTAGAGAAAACTACTCTTTTATTGAACACCAGTGAAACGCCCAGGGGACGGGAAAGGAGCCCAGTTCGACCGCCGCTGTCACGTCTTCGCCCTCACTGGTGAGGAAACTGGTTTCTTGGAGAAATCAGGATGCAGATCAGGAGCTTCTTCAGTCTCAGTGAGAGGTCTGAAGCAAAGAATCTGATGGTCGCTCCGCAGACGCCACTAATATATCTCACTAATGACTAGTCACTGGCACCTGTGGAACCGAGCTATGCCAACTCATTGGCATTCATTGGCCCTTTCTTTCTCTTCAGAGTGATTGGTCGTCTAGCGATCTCCCGTAGTCTGTTTCCAGAAGGGGAACTGTTTGTATTTACAACTTCTTAATAAAGTAAACTTCAGTACCGTTGACTCAAAATAATTAGTTGTGTTAACTTCTAATTAATGTTCACATTACTAGGAAAATATTAGGAAACCAATTGTCTTAAAATTATCAAGTAAGCTGAGCTAAAACATTTAAGTAAAGACAAAAACCAATACCTTACTTACTCACTTCCAGGGCTGTTTATATCGAAATTGATATTTAGCCGCACCATGTTGGTGTTTCGTAACATCTCATTTTTACGAGGTGGGTCGTTAGCCCAACGCTCAACCCCCAACCTGGAGGACCAGAACATACACACACACACATCCAGACAATTTAGCCCACCCAATTCACCTATAGTGCATGTCTTTGGACTGTGGAGGAAACCGCAGCACCCGGAGGAAACCCACGATAACACTGGGAGAACATGCAAACTCCACACAGAAATGCCAAATAACCCAGCCGTGACTCGAACCAGCGACCTTCTTGCTGTGAGGTGGCATCGATACCCACTGCGCCACCGTGTTGCCCTAAAAACCAATACCTACACTTCTAAAATATTTTATTGTATCATATAGAATCTGCGTACTGCAAAAAAGCAATATAACACTTTATAACAAGTAATCTTAAACCAAGGTTTAATGTAGTAGTAGTAGTAGTAGTAATAATGATAATAATAATAATAATAATTATTATTATTATTATTATTATTAATAATAATATTTATTTATTCTATAAATATTATTTTATTTAATATTATTATATTAATATTTTAAAATTTAATTTATCATATAATCATATAATTATTATTACATTTATTAATATATTATATTTATACATTTTGAACATCAAAGAATTGAAAAAGCCCTCACATTTATTATGTTTATGTCTGATTATGCTTAAGTTAAATTTTTTCCACCTGTTTTCTCAGTTCCCTCATCACTATTCTCTATCATTGACATGCTTTTTGACACATGGCCACTCAAAAGTTGTAAATACATATTATTGTATTACTTGAATGTATTTAGATTAACTTAATGTGTTAAAATGTTGGGATTACTTGTTTAAATATTGTAAGGTGAACAAACTTATTCGTAAGTTAACTGCACTTAATTTTATTAGTGAGAACAGCTATTGCTTTTTACAGTGTATAGTTAAAACAGATTTTTTTGTTTGCATAAACTTTAAGATGACAACATTTAATTAAAATTGTAATAATGTTTTTATTAAATGTAATTAATACTTCAGGTATTTTTATGCATTAATTGCTTTTTTAATAAAATGTATGAACAGCTTGAGAAACATGACTTTAATAAAAAGAAGACTTTCTTATTTTATCTTTGAAAGAGTCTTTAGACTAAACCCTAGTTAGACTAAACTAGAGGGTTTAGACTGATGTTTAAGCAAAGGACCCTGGAAATTTTTTCTTCCATGAAAAGCAGAAGTATGTGATGTTCACAAACACTTAAGCAAGCCTCCCTTCAGTGCTGTGACTCATGAAATGAATGTGTATACAGTGTGCAGGATAATGCTGAAAAAGTGGCATGCAATGAAATGGATGAATTTAGTCTTGCATAGTCTAATATATTTTATAGTCCTGACAGTTCAATCATAAGTGTAATTTTAGTTGCCTCATCTCTTGACATGAGCCTAGTATAAAAAGCAGATGAGAAGTCAACAAAAAATAAGCCATAAGTTTTGTTAGAGAGATTATTTGTTTGAAAGACTGATGAAGGTGAAGGGATGTGCGAGAGAGAATGCTTGTTTTTTTAGCCATTAGTGTGCTCCACCACACTTGCCTTGGCTTTTGTGGCAACTCACCAAGGGTTTCAAATTTTACATTTTGGTGGTCGGGAAAACAGCAATGATCCAAAGGAAATTAAATTATGTGCTAAACATTGGATTAGGCGTTTTGCTTAAAGTATCTGCCAAGTTAAATGCTGGAAAAGAGCAAAAACACCACATAAAATCATCACAAAACAGCAACCATAAAACATCAGGTGGCAAATGCAGTTAATTAGTAATAATAGCTTCAAAGGTCTGTTGAGGACTCTTTATTTAGATATACCCATTTTATTTGAAGTTTGTATTCACCCATCAGGACTTGTGAGAAGCATAGTTTTTATTTTAACTTCCTTCAACAATCTCCGACCACTTAGAAAGCACTGTTCAAACACTTAGGGACCTATCATACACCCGGTGCAATAAGGTGCAAGACGTGCTTGCCCCAGCGTGTTGCTATTTTCAGACCAACGCAACCTTAATTTTCCCGTTTTCCGCCACGTTGTTTACATAGCAAATACATTTTTAGAAAAGAGGTGTGTTAAGGCGCATTGTTGGCGTGTTCCTATTTTGAGGAACTAAAATAGACTGTGCAATAGACCAGCTGAAAGCAGGTCTAAAGTCCAGCGCAGAACGCGTTAGTTGTGCGCCTCGCTTACACATTGCTTAAATCACGCAGGATGTACAGAAATACAGAAATATCTTTAAAGAAAGAGAAAGTGAAAGTAAAGGCCAATTGGTGGAGGCTCATTCTTTATCCACTAGCGGCAGATGCTCTGTTTAACAGTTTTCTGCCAGTGAAGCGTTCAGTTTTTCCACTTACAAGGTCCGCCATGTAAATAGCAAATGCGCCATGGCGCGACACAACTGACTCTTAAAGGGAATGGGAGATGAGACTCTGATTGGTTTATTCTCAAAACACACCCATAACTCATTAAGAGAATAAGCTCAACCCTGTTAGACCATGCACCGCGGCGCAGAGCGTATTTTTCCTCCTTAAAATAGCAAAAGTGGATTCGGACACACCCTTAATGCTTTTGCGCCCTGCACTTTAGACTTTGCGCCTAGATCGTTTGGTAAAATAGAGCCCTTAGAGTGATACATCAATGTCATACAATGGACAGCTTAATTCATCAATCAAATTTACAAACTACCTGAAAAAGCTTCTGTACACCGTTAGCCTCTAGTTTATTTAACATATTGGGCAATGATTTATAAGAGGGTACCATTGAGTGCACCATCTGTTTCACAAAATGCTTTGTTTTAAATGAAGTGCTGATTAAATCCAATGATTCTGTCTGGGCCTGTTCATATCAGTGACATTTGATAGGAGTGATTGAGTTGTCAGTGTGTGCCGTCCATTGTGTTAATATGCTTTTGTGTCTCAATGCTCTTTCCTAAACCTGATCCTGCTGTAGCTATAACTGAATTACTCTAATCATTTTGTTCTCTATGGACAGGGATTCTCACACTCTGCCTTCAGCAGATAAACGGTAAGTTTATTTTCAGTTATTTTAATTCATTTGTAAATTGTTTGGTTTGACCCTTTCAAATGTCTTTGCTGTCTCTTATGTTTGACAAATCTGAATGCAACGACTTTGTTTTGCCCCTATTTTTAATGCTCAGAGTGATGAAACATTTATTATTGTGAGGTAGAACTGTGACCTGTGACTTTATTGTGCTTCTTTAACTCCAGTCCAGAGTTCACTTTATTGGTGGAGCCACCAAATGGAAAAGCAGAGCACCTGATCGCTGAGATCCTTCTTCCTGGAGTGGTGAGTAATCCAGTTTTTGGATCTATAGAAATGAAAGAGACTTTAAACTTTATTGTTTCCTTCTCACTAGTCATCTGCTCGATCTCTTGTTCTGGATTTGGGAGAAGACAGACTAGTGCTAATTGCACGACCATCTCTTTTCCACTTGGATATTTTCTTCCCCATGTTTATTGATCAAGAAAACAGTGTTGCCCAATACAACACAAACACACAGGTGTTTATTTTTTATTTTTCAGAATAAGAAGCTTTTTGCTCATATTTAAGCTGTTGTATTTTGAGGTTGTCTTTCTAAACCCTTTTGAATTACACCTTTTTACTTATTTATATTTGTGCTGGAGCAGAATGTCTTATACAGTCTTTTTCTGTTTTCCTTTCAGACGCTTACGGTGACCATGCCAGTTGTGTCTTTGTGAAAACTACTGAAAGTTTATGATTTCACAATAAAGTGTTTGTTATTCTTTTATTCACTCGTTTCCAGTGTAATCAACAACAATTACAGTAGAAATCTTGCTAGGGCTGCACAATATATTGTTTCAGCATCGATATCACAATGTGATCATTCGCAATAGACACATCGCGACTATACGCAATGTTGAGTCTGTATTATAATTGATAATTTCGCAAGAGTTTTTTGAGGCCTGCGACCATGTGAGGTTTTTAAAAGCATTTAGGTCTAAGAAATTGTACCGTTTGTAACTTTGACAAATTAATAATGATTTATTTTTTTGAATTATTCAATTTAATTCAATTCATGTTTATTTATATAGCGCTTTTACAGTGCAGATTGTGTCAAAGCTGCTCCAGTGTCAAAGCAGTCCAGTTTTTAGAGTTGAAGTTCAGTTTAGTTCAGATTTTCAGTGCTGAAAGTCCAAACACTGAAGAGCAAATCCATTGAAGCGCAGCTCCACAAGTTTTATGTTTTATAAAAGAGAGACTGTGCAGTATTATTTTACATTTGATTATTCAATTGCTGTATACCTGAATACAGATCAACTCCTCGGAAAACAATAAAATGCTGTTTATATAATTTGTATCTTTTTCTTTATTGAATTAATCTACGCTAGATTGTTTCTTATATTTTATGCAGATGCACTCCCCTACAGAATCATCCCAATCAGTCTACAATGATAAATTCTTTTCAAATAGTTATTCAACAAATCTAGTGAAATTGTATTCCTATCGCAATATATATTGTAGAATAAAACAAATATCGCAATGTTAGGTTTTTCCAATATCGTGCAGCCCTAAATCTTACTTTACATATGTGGAATAAGTCTCCATTCTTACCTTATTAGTCTACATTATTCATGTAATTAATATACAACAGCACTCATTATGTCAAGTTTATGTTAGATCAATTTAGATATTTCTAGATATACATTCTGTGGTCTGGCCATAGATAATACTCTACCATTTAGGCACATAGATTACACTCTGCATGTCCCTGTCATTTAGGAACTGTGAAGCTAGTTGCCACATTGTCCGAGCCAAATGCAGCATGAGTAATGAGAAAAACTGCACTGCACGTTCCAGAAGCGTTAAACACACACATACATACAAAAGGTCTGGAAAATATATATTTTTTAAATGTACATAAAACCGCTTTAAGAGAAATTATAAAGTAAATAAATAAGAAAATGGGACAAATAGACATTATTTTGATTGTAGTTAAGTTCCACCTTATAATTGAACAAAGCTGTGATAACCAATAAAGGCCAATTAATTCTTTATTAATTAATAAATTAACCAAATAAAAATGTTAATAAATGTATTTGTTTATTTATTTTACAAAATATCTCTGTGATAAATACTTTTTAAGAAAAGAAAATGTCTCCTTTTGGAAAAAAAATAATATTTTGACTATTACAAGTTGAAAGCTGGTAAATGATACTTGTACAAGTGTAATAGATAAAGATTTTTTTTTATCATCACCTTGCCAACAAAAAAACTATACCATAGTAATATTCCAAATCAATAATTGTGCAAGGTGAACACATTGTCTTCTCCATACTTACATGGTCTATACCTAAAACCTCTATTTTCCCCACTTGATCAGCTAACTGCATGGACTAGTCTTGATGAAATATGGAAAGTTAGAAGGAAAACCAATCATTTCCAGACATTTGTCTTCTATTCCTGACCAGTACCCATAAGAATGGGACGGGGAGCACATTCGATTACCTTAAAGACTTCTTACCCATTACCTTATTTTACATTGTGTCAAATAGAAAATATGTCTTCTGGGAAGAATTGTGTCTAAATCCCCTGCCCTATTTTTGTTCCCAACTGTCCCTTTGTTTTTTTTCTATCTCTTTTTATATCCCTGTGTTTGTTGTGTGAGGTCATTCCCCATGTCTTCCCTAATCCTTTGTGGTGGTCCTCTTTCTGTCCCAGGGTTCATTTCTAATCCATCCATGGTCCTGTGCCGTAGCTGCTAACACCCTCCATCTGTCCCTGTCCTCATATAAAAACAATCCATTGTCCTGCAATACAAAACTCTTCATAATTCACAGGGGCTCTCCTCTCATCCTTTGGGTGCCCACGTCTCATCTTTTTACACAGTGAGTTTATCCTACCGTCAGCAAAAGGTAAAAGTCATTTTGTTGTTTCTCAGATATTTGCACTATTTTCAGTGTGGAGAACAGCACTTTTTATTTCTCAGTATAATTCAGCATGCATATTAGATTTGTCTGTTTGTTATCTCCAGTCTTTGTTCTTGCTAATAATGTTAGTTGTTATTCATCCAGTAATGTGTTTTAATTTCCTGAACCAGACTTTTCCTGTTTTTCTGCCAAACCAAATACAGCTGTAATTAAATAGCTACAGACAGAACCAAAACAATGGTCAGAACTGCATACTTAATTAATTATAATAAAAAAATGTTTGTGTTCGGTTTACTTCTCTAAGCAATAAAGATTTACCATAACTTGTATATTCTCCACTGTGTCCTTGGCTAAAATGATCCCATCAGAATTCTGTGGTTAATGCTGTTCTGACACCCTTGCGCATCCCCAAAATGCCTTTTTGGCTGGCACTTTCCATATCCTGTTTCCTCCAAATTTTGTCTATCCCTACTTAATCGATCCAGAGCAAAGAATATCTTCAGTTTGTAATTTGATCTTTTCATACAGTGTTTGACCAAACTCATACTCTTTAGATGCTCAAACCCTCATAAAGTAACAGGCGGGCGAACTGTTGAAAGGACTCTGCTTTTAGATGGGCTTTCATAGAAGCCTTTGTCCGGAGACAGTGACAGCTACATGCCTCATAAATTCTCTCTGGCGATGACATAGAAGCTATGAAGTTGTTTCTCATGATACAGTACTGGTGTGGAACATGAGGAACCACGTGAGAAGCCTGTCAGGGGACGTTTAAGGACTGCAGTCAAACAGTAATTGCCGTTATCTGCAGTTCCTGCGATCAAACCCTCAAGATCCAATTAGGGAAATCAAGCAAGGTCTTGTTAACTCGTATCTCGTAACTCGTAACATACATATGTACAACTGTGTTTACTTACAAGACGGAAATGTGAAACACTACCACATTAATCTTGTTCTACCATATGTGAAAGTGTAGTAAAGTGCGAATGAATGGAAGAGGCGAATGAAAGGGTCAGAAATGTATCTCGTATGCCCTGTCTTAGTTTCTGCATGCCCACCTGTTCTCACTCCATCAGTCTTCATGTGAAGCATCCAATGGGCTGTCAGCACTTTGGAACAATGGAACAATTTGGTTCTTGTGCTACTTGGGTTTTGTCTCTCTCTATTCCTATTGTTTTTCTAAAGCCATTACAAAAACATTGTGATGTTGTTGTATTTCTTGTCTTATTCCTTATTTCTGTATCTCCTTTTCTCCTCCAGCTTAATCATGTCTGATGTAGAAGAGGAATATGAGTGAGTAGTGTTTCTTTTTTATATTTACTATTGGAAACTATTTAAGTATTGGACTATCTAAAGGATTATAAGTAAATTCCTTTTTCCTACTTCTTACTTGATTCCTCATTCCATTTCCTTTATTGGTCTTTTAGGGAACAAGCAGAGGGTGAGTATTGTTTTTATTTCTTTATTTTTATATTCCCCAGCTGAAACTGCAGATTAAGTGATTATCTGTAAAGCCTTGGTGTAATGTGTACCCAGAGGCTAGTTATAGATGTTTCAAGAGGCCCTGCTGAGCTTCAATTGGTTGGTTGAGTCTGATTGGGTGCTTAGGCTTGTCAGCCTGCCTTTATCTGGAAGGGTTATTCCTGCACACTGATTTCATGTTTCTGGTAGCCATAACAAGTGGTCTACACTTACATAATCCTTTGCACAGATTTGTATATATTTATACACTTAGAATATTTCCTGATTGTCCTCACGTGCTCTCAGCACATAATAGATATTTGCTTATGTTTACCTTTCATCGATCATCCTGTCATTGTGTCTATTTGTAAGCTGAGGAAGAGGAGGAGGCTGCAGAGGAAGCTGGAACAGGTAAAATAATACCTACATGCAAAGACTTATCAAGATTATAAAAAGAAAAGTATGTAATGGATTTTTTTTGTAGATATAGTGCAAATTAGATATACTAAGTCAAAATTTCCCCGTTGTAAACAAAAGTATGCTGTCATCTTTTGAGTTTGGAATCTGAATCAGGCATACTGTAGTACTAGTCAAATATTTAATGACAGACCAGGGGTCTCATATATAAAACTTTGCATAGAAACCTCCCTAAAAGTGAACGTATGCCAAAATAAATTGTATTTTTTAAATGAATTATTATGCCTTGTGATGGTTTAAAGTGGTTCAATTAAGTCAATGTTTAATATAAAAGTAATATGTTTACTTAGAGTTTACTTACAGCTGTGCACATTCTCCCATCAAGTTTTTTAACGTTTGTGAGGGAAGTTGCGTATGCACGTTTGTTGAAGCCATTCATTTTATTTGTAAAGCACTTTTCACAATAATTGTTGTTACAAAGCAGCTTTACAAGAGTACATCATTACATTACAATCAATATCAAAAACGTTAAGGTGTTGAGTATACGGTAGACAATACAGCGGTCAGGTAAATAGTACAGTCAACCTGCAGTAATGCATTATATATTGTGCTTTCAGAAAAGTGGCATCTGTGTATAGAGTACTTTGTAAAGTGATCTGATCAACAAAATGATTAAGAACAGTTTGCATATTGTGGACTGCTTAAGACTTTGTTCTGTCCTTGATGCCTCATAATGGTTCATCAGCCTCAATTCTTTGTGCGACTGTCTAAGGACTCAATTACGCATGTTTTAAAAAGTATGGAAAATATATACATAGTATATAAAATTTAAATTAGATCACCAAACTCTTCCAAATTGGATTGGTGCTGTGACCAAATTTTTTCAAAAGACAGATAAAACAAGATGGTTTGCTCTCAATTGATTAAATAAAGAGAAGGAGATTTCGAACAGGGATGGGCAAAAATACATTGAAATGTATTTTAAAATAAAATACCAAATACATCAATTTTAAGTGTATCAACATTAACTACAAAACATAAATGTATCAAAATAAAATACTGTATTTTTGTATTTTAAAAATACTACAAAATACTTTTAAAATGGAGCATGAAATGTCTTTGCAAACCATCCATCAATAGGCCTATTGGATCAATCCTTTCACCATTAAGTTGACTTAGGGAAGTAAACAATGTTTGATAGCAACAACTTTTCTCTGCCACTTTGTTCACCTATAGGGGGAGGTTGTGGCCTAATGGTTAGTGAGTTAGACTTGTAACCCAAAGGTAACTTGTGTTTGTCTTTAATTTACAAATTACAATCCATCCATTATTTGTACAGTAAACTCATTTTCCCAAGATTCTTTCAGCTCTTTTTTAACTGGAAGAGTCTCAGATTACCCTCTTTAAAAAGACCAGTACACCATATTTAGGTGTTTTATATTTCTAAACCTCCTCTGCATTTTCACCAGCAGCACTGATACTGAGACTGATGATGTTCTGAAGCTCCTCATCTTGTTCTTCAGGACTGATATTTTATTCCAGCTCATTTCTTAAGCAAAGATGCTGAATTGTACACTATGCAGCCATTATATATTATGGTCTTAGCATTGCTCATTTTACCATTTTCAATGGTTGTGTACTTGCTCCTGAATATACCCTCACCATTTGTCTATTACTTTCTTTAAGCATAATTTCCATCCATACTCTAATCATTGACCACCTTCTTAAAAATGAATCCGTTTCCTGTTCTAACTGAGAAAGCATCAATCAGAGGCCTCCTTTTTAAGATGTCATCATGTACTGTAGACTTCTTGCAAAGTATTTTACAGTATTTTGAAACTACAAAAATACAAGACACTGAAGTATTGTGATACAAAATATTAATCCATTATCATCAACCCTATCAAATAAAAATGTCAAAATACTATTTTGCATTTGAAATGCGTATTTGAAATACATGTATCATAAATACTGCCCATCCCTGATTACGAAGGCTATAATATAGCTGAAACGTTTGTTTTTCTCATTACCAGTGATTCTGCTAAGAAATCTTTACGAATCTAAACAAACAAATTAACAATAAGAACCCTTTTGTGGTTTCCAGTGACTTTAAATAAATAGTTATCCATCTTTTTTTATTTCAATCATGTCTTCACTTTGTGTTTTTGTAAGATTTGCTCTTTTGCTTCAAATCAAAGGTTGTGATGTAACTTCGTTAAATATCCCTATGACAAAAATCTAAGGAATTAATGTTTAATGTAAAAATGTGGACTGGCTTTATTAAATAACTCATAACAGGCAATAACATAACATAACAGACATAATTCTATTTAATTCAATTCAATTAATCTTTATTTCTATAGTACTTTTTCAATGTAGATTATGTCAAAGGAGCCTAACATAGATCAGTTCAGTTGTCACAGTTGAAGTTCAATCGAGTTCAGTGTAATGTAAATGTCACTGCTGAAAGGTGAATCATTAACGAACAACTCCACCGATGCACAGCTCTACAAGTCCCAAACCAAGCAAGCCAGTGGTGACAGTGGTGAGGAACAAACTTGAACAATTGAAGAAAGTGAAGGAAAAAACCTTGAGAAAAAGCTGGGCATGATCATTTCTCCTCTGGCCAAAAGTCTTGTACAGAGCTGCAGTCTGTGACACTGTTGGTCACGTGATCTGATTCAAAAATAAGTATGGTCTGAATTAATCTATTATTAAACAAAATGTAACTATTGAAATATAACATTTAATTAAATATAAAATATTAAATGAAAGCTACACCACCGTATCAGTGATAATTGCTTCCATTGCTACCTGCAGTGTTCTACAGAAATTATGGTCCAAAAATGTATGTGAAAAAAATAGGCAAGCACGAGTTTTTATACTAAAAATAAAACTAAGAATATTAAGATTCTAAGGATATAAAGGAGGATAGAGGACACATGGTATTGGCTTTTCACTCTGTTTTGGTTTTAATGTTAGTTAATATAAACAAAGCTTTTTTAAGTTAACATAAACTTTTATTAATTCTCATAAATCATATTCTTTTGCAAATCAACTCATATTAATTAATTCACATAGTAATTGATATAATAATGGTAGTGGCAAATGCTTATGTGTCTTATATGCAATCTCGAAAAACATTGCAATCAATCAAAAATACCTAGAAATATCAAAGAAAGACTAATTTTACAATGTTTTCATGTCTCACTTCTATGTTTCTTTCTCGAATCTATATTACAGAACAGCAGGAGTATACAGAATATCAAGGTAATTGGTTGTTTTTCATACAAATATACAACCTATCAGTATAGCATGTAAAAAAAGCAACAACCTTATGAGTGGATGGTGTGTAATGTAGCATGTACGTTTAAAGGTCGTAGTAAAAATCTTCAATTCAATATAACACTTAATTGTAGATTGTATTGCATGGAATATTGGAAATCGAAAGATTTGAAATGAAATTGAATGATGTTAAGTGAAAATGAAAGGATTTGAGCTGCAGCTACAGTTTCTTTTTTTATCACCCGCATACAATTGTCATTTTTCAAATGTCTGCCCATCTACTAATCTTGTTTCCACATTGCCATTGCTCATTGTTCTCTGTTGTGAATGTTTGTAATTCTTTTACTATTACATTCATCAGATGAGACTCAGGAAGAAGGTGAGGGCTTTTAGATGAAAGTGCTTCCTTTAACTTCTGAGTTCTGTGTTGTTTCATCCTCTTTTCATCAATGTGAAACATTTACAACCTTTTCTGTTTCATTGACATGCATGGCATATAGCACTGTAATTGACTAACATTAATTATGAATTTTCTCAAGCATGAAACTGGTAATATTGATGTAGACCTTTAATAACATTTACACTGTTTAACATATGATGTGTCAATAAGCCTTTTTTCCTGCCCTGTACTCAAGTGTCTGGATTAGAAGGTTTTATAGACAATTATGGTCAGTTGCTGTAAATGTCAGTGTTTGTTTTCATATAAAACAGTCTAATTAAATATTTATTATAATCTATATTTCTGATAAGAAAACATTTTCAGAACAGAACTTTGTATTACTGTTCAGGTACTTTTATGCAATTATGAAAGCTTATTTCTACTAAAGGATTGAAAAGGAGACATTTTTAGCTTCACACAATTACAAGTTTACATGTGACAATTTTTCTTATTAAAACTTTTTCTATTTTGCAATTTTGAATTATAAACTCATAATTTATGAGATAACATCTTGCTGCTCAGACTGGTCAGAATTGAGAGTTTGTAGCTCACCATTTTGTATCTTTAATTTGCAAACTAAGAATATAAACTACTAACTTGAAACCTAAAAGTCAGATAAAGTGGGGGGAGTTAACTTGGTGGGCAGTTAACTTGGTTTTGGTGTAAAAAAATGTGTGGGGTCATTTTGTCATTTAATCCTCAGAACATTCTGATGTGACCAGGCTGACTCTCAGAATGTTATTTAATTAAAGAACTGAAATGATATTGATAAGTAAAGAGATTATGAATGAACCCTTTAACAGTTGTGTCATTGAGTACATTTAATAATTAAATGAGGAACATGCTAGAAATGTCAGCAAGACTATAGTGACATATTGTGCAGTTGTGTGGGAGCAGGACGAGCCGTACTATAAAGTTTTACAAGAACTGCATTGTTTCTTCTATTTTTTTCTTAGAGGAGGAAAGACCACGGCCCAAGTAAGTCTGAAGACACTCTTTTGAAAAGACAGACCATAGACAATTGACCATAGACCATTTTCATGCCCTCCTCCCCCTAAATCTATTGCCTTTATCCTCCACATCACAGGCCCATGGTTCCACAACTCGCCCCTCCAAAGATTCCAGAGGGTGATAGGGTAGATTTTGATGTAAGTACCATATCAAACCAGATATGTTCATCTGAGCTGTATGAATCCCTAAATTGTATGCGTCGATTTTTATTTTCTCTCTGTGACATCAAATAATGTCATGGTGGATCATTAGTCTTGTGCTGACATCAGATTACACATTTGAAAATAGCATTTCAGACTTCATGGAGATTAGGGTTTTTCAAACTGTAGTTTACTGTTTCCACTTTTTTCCTAAGGATATTCATCGTAAAAGGATGGAGAAGGACCTTCTGGAGTTACAAACTTTGATTGAGGCCCACTTTGAGCAGAGGAAGAAGGAGGAGGAAGAACTGATTGGTCTAAAGGATAGAATTGTAATTCTTGGTTTTGATTTCTTCATTCATTCATTTTCTTTTCGGCTTAGTCCCTTTATTAATCAGGGGTCGCCACAACGGAATGAACCGCCAACTTATCCAGCATATGTTTTTAAGCAGCGGATGCCCTTCCAGCCGCAATCCAACACTGGGAAACACCCATACACTCTTGCGTTCACACTCATACACTACTGGCAATTTAGCGTATTCACCTATAGTACATGTCTTTGGACTGTGGGGGAAACCGGAGCACCCGGAGGAAACCCACGCCAACACGGGGAGAACATGCAAACTCCTCACAGAAATGCCAACTGACCCAGCTGGGGCTTGAACCAGCGACCTTCTTGCTGTGAGGCGATCGTGCTACCCCCTGCGCCACCATGACGCCCTTTATTCTCTTATTTTTTATTATTTATCTTTTGAATATCTCTCAAAACATTATCTTTATTATTATCTTTATATTATCTCTTATCATTATCATTATATTATTTCTCTATTTGATTTCTCTGTTCCCAGGAGCGGCGGCGATTTGAAAGAGCAGAGCAGCAGCGTGTTAGAGCAGAGAAAGAAAGAGACAGACAGACAAGGATTGCGGTAAAGTAAAAATGAAATTTAAGATGTAATAAATAAAACACTCAGATGCATTTAGGTGTTGTGGGCTTCAATAATCAAATCAGCATGAAATCTAATATCCAATCTCTTTCATCAGGAAGAGCGCCAGAGGAAAGAGGATGAGGAAGCTAAGAAGAGGGCAGATGATGAGGCCAAGAAGAAGAAGGTTTTATCCAACATGGGAGCAAATTTTGGTGGCTTCTTAGCCAAGGTAAGATACAGTCTTATATGTACATATGAATACATTTTTGTACATGCAACAACAAGCAAAAACATTCACCTGCCAAAACAGCAAGGAGAGGTATGTTTGGGTGCCTTAAAAAAACCCTCTTCCAAGAAGCCCCCTTGGTAGGCATCATGTTTCACCTTCAGTGGGGGCACATCTGGCCTTGGGACCCTTTTACAATGAGAAAGACTGATTGCAGACATTACTGACACACACTCAGAACATACATATACACTCATTGTCTGCACACTCCACTAAAGGACGTCACTTGTAACCAACACAATTTTTTCACATTTCACAGAAGATGCTGTGATGGTTAAATGACTAATGACTGTAAACAACTACTCCCAAATGAAATACAATAGACATTTATAGTAAATGTAGTAAACATATTAGCATGTTATATAATTTACTATTATACTTTTTAGTATAAATTATAAACAGAATAAAGGGACTAAGCCGAATGAAAATGAATGAATGAAATTATAAACATGTTGTATAATTTAATGTGTCTTGTGCAACAGTGGACCTTCAGTTTGCTCAGACTAGGCGGGAATGCATTTATCCTTGACCTCATATAATGACTCATTGGTTTGTGGTTTGTGAACTGTTTGTAAATTCTTGCTATTGCTGTTTGGCAGCAAGCCTCATGCTTTATGAATTAGAGATACTCTAAGCCAACTTCCATGGCTTTTGTCAATCCATGCTGAAAAGAATTAGAAAAGAAAAACAATGGAAACCATCACAGAAGCTCAATGGTTTCCTATAAAATTATAACCATCAAATCTGAGTTTTCTGACATAATTCATTAGAATTTATTGGTTTTAACATCTAACAGAAGGCAAAAATGACCAGTAGTACCAGTAGAGAGTCTAACGGTCATTACAGTCCCCATTAAAACCAATGCAACATTACAAATTTTATGACAGTTTACAGTATGTTGTTGTTTTTTCAGCAGTTAATGTCACTTACATTTTTATTCTTGTCCATTTCTCCTGCATCCTACATGTTCAGTACAGTATCAAGTGTTTGCTTACCATCTAATCACACCTTAGAACTTGGCCTTGTTAGGTGATAAAATTGACCTGTGACTAATCCTAATGCTTTTGCAGATAAATGTACAGTATGTGTGTTTGTGTTTTAGGCAGAGCAGAAAAGGGGGAAGCGTTTCACTGGTCGAGAGATCAAGAGAAAGACTCTTTCAGAGAGGCGTGCTCCCCTTGGAATCGAAAATATGCGTGAGGATGCATTGAGGTGAACACATACAAATCTGTTTTAAACAAACAACTATTATACTAATGCACTGCTCAAAAAATTTAAAGCGAATACTTAAACAACACAATGTAACTCCAAGTCAATCACACTTCTGTGAAATCAAACTGCCCACTTAGGAAGCAACACTGATTGACAATCAATTTTACATGATGTTGTGCAAATGGAATACACAACAGGTGGAAAATATAGGCAACTAGCAAGACACCCCCAATAAAGGAGTGGTTCTGCAGGTGGTGACCACAGACCACTTCTCAGTTCTTATGCTTTCTGACTGATATTTTGGTCCTATTTGAATGCTGGTGGTGCTTTTACTCTAGTAGTAGCATGAGACTGAGTCTACAACCCACACAAGTGGCTCCGGTAGTGCAGCTCATGCAGGATGGCACATCAATGAGAGCTGTGGCAAGAAGGTTTGCTGTGTCTGTCAGCATAGTGTCCAGACCAGGGAGGTGCTACCAGGAGACAGGCCAGTACATCAGGAGATGTGGAGGAGGCTGTAGGAGGGCAACAATCCAGCAGCAGGACCGCTACCTCCGCCATTGTGCAAGGAGGAATAGGAGCAGCACTGCCAGAGCCCTGCAAAATGACCTCCAGGAGGCCACAAATGTGCATGTGTCTGCTCAAACTTTCAGAAACAGACTCCATGAGGGTGGTATGAGGGCCCGACATCCATAGGTGGGGGTTGTGCTTGCAGCCCAACACCATGCAGGACATTTGGCATTTGCCAGTGAACATCAAGACTGGCAAGTTTGCCACTTCTTCACAAATGAAAGCGGGTTCTTACTGAGCAAATGTGACAGATATGACAGAGTCTGGAGACGCCGTGGAGAACGTTTTGCTACCTGCAAAATCCTTCAGCATGACCAGTTTGGCAGTGGGTCAGTAATATTGTGAGGTGGCATTTCTTTGGAGGGCCACACAGCCCTCCATGTTCTCGCCAGAGGTAGCCTGACTGCCATTAGATACCGAGATGAGATCCTCAGACCCCTTATGAGACCATATGCCGGTGCGGTTGGCCCTGGATTCTTTCTAACACAAGACAATTCTAGACCTCATGTGGCTGGAGTGTGTCAGCAGTTCCTGCAAGATAAAGGTATTGATGCTATAGACTGGCCCGCCTGTTTCCCAGACCTGAATCCAATTGAGCACATCTGGGACATCTTGTCTCGCTCCATCTACCAACGCCACGTTGCACCACAGACTGTCCAGGAATTGGCGGATGCTTTAGTCCAGGTCTGGCAGGAGATCCCTCTGGAGACCAATCGCCACCTCATCAGGAGCATGCCCAGGCATTGTAGGGAGGTCATACAGGCACGTGGAGGCCACACACACTACCGAGCCTCATTATGACTTGTTTTAAGAACATTACATTGTCATTACATTACAAGTTGGATCAGCCTGTAGTGTGTTTTTCCACTTCAATTTTGAGTGTGACTCCAAATCCAGACCTCCATGGGTTAATAAATTTGATTAACATTGATCCTTTTTGTGTGCTTTTGTTGTCAGCACATTCAACTATGTAAAGAACAAAGTATTTAATAAGAATATTTCATTCATTCAGATGTAGGATTTGTTATTTTGTTATTTTAGAGCAGTGGATAATACAGCCTAAAGTATGTTGCACATGTTCATGCTGACACAACCTTAGGTCATATTTTCACAAGATGTTCAGAATAAAATTAAAGTGCAATCTCTAATTTCATATAAAACTCCATTTCCATTTCAGACAGGGATGTTATTTTTCCATCCTTTGTAAATGTGTTGTCTGCTCAAATCTGACAGTTTTGGTCATGCCCATTACTTATTC
This sequence comes from Danio jaintianensis, assembly GCA_903798115.1. Classification (NCBI taxonomy): domain Eukaryota; kingdom Metazoa; phylum Chordata; class Actinopteri; order Cypriniformes; family Danionidae; genus Danio; species Danio jaintianensis. The sequence continues at coordinate 13,862,799 of CAIGQV010016547.1, read as the reverse complement.
TAACAAAACAGGCAGCGAGCTCAGGAGATGTGGAACTGGATTTATGAGCTGGAGTCTGAGAAATTTGACCTCTTGGATCACATGAAGAGACAGAAGTATGAGGTGTGTTGATTTGACTGATTTGTGGAATCCAGGCACTGGTGAATGATTTCACTGTTTGACTGTGTTTGTTTTGGTCAGTACTAAAATTGGTTCAGTTGAGCTAGCTAGAGACCACCCTGAGTGAGAGCTTAAAGTGAGGAAAATACTGTACTTATATGAACACAAACACAGTAACAGTATGCTTAATAAATGTATGTTATATGTGTCCTTCTCAACAGATTGTTGTTTTGCTGAACAGGATTTCTCATGCTCAAAAGTTGTAAGTCACGTTAAGTTAAGTTAAGTTAGGTTAAGTTAAGTTAGGTTAGGTTAGGTTAAGTTAACAGATTTAAGATGAAAACACACTACATAACTTTTCAGATTTGATCACAAGGGGGGGTTATTTCATAAAATAATTCATGTTATGAATTCATATTTTTAATTCAATTACATCTTCTTTATTAGTCAAACTTATTTTCACAGTTTTATGGATAATGATTGGATTTATTTCTATATATGAAATGACAAATTTTGCAAATGGTGACAATTTTGCATCCCTGCACCGATAAAGGTATGATAGAAGTTCACACTTACTGTTTACTGTATAACTTACATGTGTGACTATTTACTTTTCAGATGCAGATCAGTGCAAACTATTTTCCAGTGCAAAACTATTTTAACACCCCCCTACTTCAGTGGGGGGATCAAGCATTAATTACGGTAGTCAAACCCCCCGTAAAACGCACCCTGCGTGCATGCATTCAAGCCATTCTGAAAAACAACAAAAAAATCACACAACAAATGAACACAATTTGTGTTTTAAAATGTGCTCAAAATATCAACTATGTTTAATTTCTGTCCAATTGTTGTATATGTATAGTCTGATGCTAATGATGAAGTATGTGCCCATTATTGTACCTTTTTTTTTTTAGCAAATTTTTGGTAATTTTACAGAGTATGTAGACTGACGCAGTACTCTGAATAATCTGGTCAAAATATGTTTATACTTTTAGGTTCCAGGGGTGAAAGTAAACCATACAGGTTTAAAACATCTTCAGAGTAAATAAAGACAGGGTTTGAATTTTTATGTGAACTGAGAAATGCACTTATTTTTTTTTTCTTCCAGTAAGAAGTCAGTTAAAATCAGCTGTGCTTGTGTTTGTCTCTTTCTTTATTACAGCAAAAAAGGTCATGGTAAAGGAAAAGTCGGAGGCCGCTGGAAATAAGAAACTGGAAAAATAAGGAAAGAAAACATGAATGCATTTATTTAGTCTCTCAGAGATGTGAAACCATCAGAAATGCATTTCAAATTCCTTTCAGACCTGATGTACTTGGATTAATCTCTTTGGCTTGTATTATTTGTTAGATACTTTGGATAAAGTCTCTGCAAAACAAATAAATGTAAATGACAAACTGCATCTGAATGCTAACATTTTTTTAAGGATATTTTGCAAAATAGACTGGTAATGCAGATGAAAATGTAGATAAAAGTTGCTTTCATTTCTTCATTTTCATTCAAGTCAATTGCAAAGGGAAGAGGAATGTATGCTGAGCAAATTAGTTTTCATTAGTTTTCTACAGTCAAATTGGATTGCATTATTATTGGATCTTGGTCTCTTTAAAAAATGTTGCTGTGGAAAATTTACACCTACAGTTCTACAAAAAGGGCCTTTTATTGTTAAGTAGTTTAAGAAAAAATAACAAGGTTAACTTGCTAGAGTGAGAGTAAATCAGGAATAAATCACTATGCAAATTCCCAGCAGGGCAGTATTTCAGATACATGTATTTAAAATACAAAACACTTTTTATTTTGTTTTTTAACGTCTTTGTAACAATTCAAATGTAATTGTTATTTAAATCAATTAAGTAAAACAAAACTAAATAAACAAAAAAAACAATGTCTTCATCAGGGTGCAGATTTTATTCATTTTACTTATTGTAAATTATTTACACAGGCCTATTAACCAATGAACAAATTTAAATTTTTCATATCAGTTTCTGGTGTTTATTTAAAACCAATTAATTTTTGTTTTAATTAAATAAAACTTAATTGAATAAATAAGCCTAATACTAATAAAAAATATAACAGTGCACTGCTGGTGAGAGGGATGAGGCGAGTTATCGACTAGCATCGCAGGTAGCTGTTGAGAGACATCACCAAACAAAAACTCACGTGAGTCCTGAAGTTTTGATCTGCTATCGCCATCTGCTGGCCTAGAGTTCAATGTCGTTCGCGTAATACTCATTTTGGTAAGTAGAGACCTATTGTTCATCTAAAACCTTCTCGCTGTGTAAACGAGCATGGAAAAGAGCACTGCAAAAGCCTGTTGAAAATGGTCCGACTTTAGCTAATCTGAAAACAGCAATGTTAGCTGAAGACATGCTAATGTAAATTAGCATTGCTAACAAGGATTTTACATATTAGGCCTACCAGTATCGGAGACCAAGAAAGCCCTACGCACTTAAATTTTTTTTAAATTTTATAATGTATTTAATTATTTTTTAGATTTGTATGTTTAAATTCTGCTCAAAAAAATAAAGAGAACACTTGGAGTTACATCGTGTTGTTTAAGTGTTCCCTTTATTTTTTTGAGCAGTATTTATTGTTTTTATTTACCTCCCCCTGGCATCTCTACTTTTTTGTCTGTAAATGTTATGCTATTGTCCTTTTTTTTTTTTTTTTTTTTAAAGCGATTTTCCAGGGTATTTACAGATTATGTATATATATATCTTATTCCTAAACTAACTACAATATTCTAAAGATAGCTCTATCTTTGGCTCCATAAGCTTTCTCAGACAGCCATTTTGTTGTAAAAATCTTTGTAGTTTTTGTTAATTTGTCTGTTTTGACGTCTTCTAGATAACTTTTATCAAACAGTTAAATAGCTTTGAATGTAAATTGCAGTCTCTTTATTTACCCAGCCTATCCAAGTCACTATCTGTACTCTGACTTTATCCATGTGTCCTTTCTGGTCTCCTTCATCCTCTCTCCACACACACACACACCCACCCTTTTCTGGCTCTAATTCCCTGCTCACATGTATGGCTTAGTCCAGCACTGCACTTGGAACACAGCCGGAAATGGCACAAGATTAATCCAGGCTTCCAACTACAACTGGACATCTCTAAATACTACTGAAACCAACCAGACATTTGCTCTTGGTGGACATGTTTACATTCTGCCATATAATAGAACTCTTTTCTAGTAGATTTTTTAAAAATATTTGCGATTAAACTCCTACTTGTTGTCTTTATGTATATAAATGAAAACACGTGTTTAAAAATGTTATATTCCAGTTGCTGTATTTATAGTCATCTTGAGTCACAGAAAAAAAGAGGCCAAACAGGACAGTTTTCACATGGACAGATACACACATACAACACTTTCAAACACAAACACACAGTTATCATTCACATACAGACATTTAAATAAGAAGCACAAGCAAATTATACATCATGACATTTATAAAAGTGATTTCACAGTAAATAAGGGTACAGGGTATAATGATGTGCATAGCATAAAAGAAAGAAATTCCTCACTGACAGGATGAATAAGATTGAAATGATGCTTTGCCGGATGTGTGCTGAAAACCTTTATTCGATAAGTGTGACATTTAGCGGATAGGTGCTTTAAGGGCAGCATCTACTTCTTCTTCAGGCTGAAGTGTGTGCCACTGGGCCACGGGTCGTCTGGGATTTGCCAGCATGTCTGACCAATGACGTAGGCCAACCCCACTAGCACCAAACCCAATCCAGCACTTCCCGATTGGATCATTACTTCCGAGTTTATCGTAGTCATAGACGGTGATCAGCACCTGCACCTTCTGCAGGGACACAAAGAAAATAGGTATGATAACAATTTTGACCACTTTATTCTTAAAATTGTTTTTGCTGATGATTTTACCAGTAACCATATCAATTTTAATGTATAGAGTGAAGGTTGCATTTTGAGGAGTTAGTGGACCAAAAAAGTGAATCTATATCTATTAGAGATGCAAGTACAGCAGCAGTAGTCGAGCATCAAATGGTTACCTGAATTTGAGCGAAAGGTATCTCAAAGCTGAAGCTCTCATTGAAGTATGGGTTCAGTGTGTTCTGCTTGACTGTGGTCTTCTTCTTCTTGATGCGCTTTCCATTGTGTTGCAAAACTATTTTCACAAAAGGATCTAAACGAGGAAAGGAATTAAAGCGTGACATAAAATTGCATTAGTACATTATGATAGAAATGTGGCTCTGCAGTCTGCAACATTTGAAAAAAACAACAATACTATATTTATTCTATAATATTTGTATAAAAGCAATATTTCAAAGTATATTAAATTAAAACAAAGTATTGTAAAGTATATTTAATGAGAATAATTTAAATTCAACATTGGAGTGTTTCACAAAAAGTAAACTGAGTCATTCTAAACTAGAGTAAACAGAAGACTGTTGTTAGCAGTTTCACATGCTCATGGTTCACAGATGTTTTCCATTAATCTCCAATAGTATCTGGATGCAGCCTTGATGATGCAAGCTGAGACTGCATATCTCAGTAATGCAATGTCAGACACAATGCACTCAATGGAGCTATAGTGATGTCACTGTGAGGGGTAGGGTTAGGGGTGGGGTTAGATTAGGGGTGAGGTTAGATTGCACTGCACCAGGTCTGCATCCAGACCCCTCTCTTAATTAACACTTTTGAATTGCACTGTGGGACCTTCATTGGAACTTTTCCAAAGGGGCTATCATTGTTTCTAGTAAATAACATAACAGAAGGAATGCCAAGTTCATTACCTGGTTGTTATACCATTTTCTACTTGGCCAACTAATATTTCATAGTACTAAAACTGGTAGGTATTGATATCCATAGTAGGAAAAAAGTATTATGGTCGTCAAGTCTAGTCTTCAGCATTCATCATAAAATACCTTCTTTTGTTTTGAACAGAAGAAAGAAACTCAAATTGCGAGCAAATTGGGCCATAATTTTCATGGATGAACTTTCCATTTATGCAGTGTGTAAAAAGCCCTTATGAATATATCATTTTGACATTATAACGACACTTACCTGATAAACCACCCACATCCATCTTCTTCAGGTTCTTGGCTTCCATGATACAGACGGTCAGCTTTCCAGAGGTAGGCACATAGCGCAGGGAAATGCAGACGTCTCCCAGCTTTTCTTGCTGGTTTATAGGAAGAGCAAATTGTTTTGGTGAAAGGCATCAAAAACAATGGCAGCTATAAAGGATAAAATAGAACAGCCTGAAGGAAAGTCTTACTTCCTCTTTCTCTCCTCCAACCAGGTCTTTATATTCGTGTATAGGCTGGCCCAGATCAATACTGTTCATGGGGATTTTGATCTCTCCAATTACATCATGTTTACCAAAGCGGTCAAAGTCAAACACCTGCAGGACCAGAGTCTGTCCTGCTAGATCATTAAACGGGATCTAGAAACAGTAAGAATAAAACAAAATCATTACCTAGAGAGCCATTTGTACAAAGAAATTAATTTGGGACAATCCCCAAAATGCATATTTATAGATATATAACCGCAATACCTTAAATATGAATGTCTCGTTGAAAACAGGGCACAGGTTCTTTCGCTGGACCTTCGTTTCAAACTTTTTCTTCTTGTCTGGTAGCATGTAAACTTTGACATAGGGATCAGATGTTCCACCTATATCCATGGCAGGAAGATCTTGGGCTTGTAAAATTCCGACAATCAGCTGAGGATAATTAAAGAGAAAATTGTAGAAGAACAGCTACTCGCACATTATTTAAAATGAAACTGTTTTTTTAGGTTTGTGCAAGAAATTAATAATTTTATCTCACAATTATGCATATGAAACATACACTTCTCAACTAACCTGATTTTCAGTGAAGTTATAGTCCAAAGTGTACTCCAACTTCCCATAATATTCTTTCTCTCCCTCGCCCTCTCCTTCTTTAGGTTGTTCCTATGATGATTGATTAATGGAGGTTTAAATGTAAGTACTTAAACCTTAAGTTCAAACAGTTCTTTATTAAAAAATAAGAATTTTACCCGACAAAGAGCTTTCATTCTCTCTTACCTCGCCTGCTTCTTCGTCTCCTTCCTTTTTCAGCCTCCTTCGTCCTCCCTTTCTCTCTCTGACTTTCTTTGCTTTCTTCTTACCTCCCAAGCACTTCTTATAGATGCAAAAAGCAAAACAGCCCACCAGGGCAAGCACAACCACAATTATGGCACCAATAGCCCACATGGGCACTGTAGAGAGGAGAAAGTCAGTCAGAGTTCATTTAAAAATAAATGGATGAATTGATATCTGACGAATTGAAACTTACTTCTGATCTTGTGGTCTGTTTATGGGATAGATGAAAGCATGAAGGATTTACATGGAAATGGGAAAATGGAGAAATTATTTTATCACAAACACACACATGTTTTGATGGCAGTTTGTGTTACTAATGATAATATGATGAAACATGAATGATGCCAGCTGGAACCAGACCAGACTTTAATTAATTTCAGAAAGACATTGGATAGATGTTCCTTATTTGGTGGGGGAAAAAATGTGATTTTCAGATTGATGTCAAGAGCCAATTGTACAGACGTTAGATTTGGCAACTTAATTCCATGGCTTAAATGCAAGGAAATTTGAATATCCAATAAGGACATTTTACCATTGTATATGCACTGAGTTTGGGTTACCATTACCTTAGCTGCTTTAAAACTAAATATAATATGTTGGGAAAAGTTCTACTCAATAAATGTCAATTAAATTGAATGCCTCTCAAGTAAATGGTTGTGGTGCACTAATATATATCAACAAATGATCAATTTCAGATTCTTATACAAAAAATTATGAGTATCAGAATTACAGTTTAAAAGCAAGTGATTACCAGGACCGATCATGTCTTTCCAAACAAAAGATGTTTGTAAAATATAGAATTCTTATTGCAAAGAAAATGTATTTTCTTTAAAATTACTGTGAATTGGATGGTAATGATGCAGTATCTTTGCACTGCAAAAGGTTAGCATGGTGGAATTTCCACTAACATAACTAATGTTATTCAGAGATGCTAGTGTTTTTTTGATGAGCCTAAAATTATCCTCAGAATTTAAGTACACTCTAAAATGAATGGTTTGTTTAACCCAAATTTGGGTAAAATATGCACTAATGGTTGGGTTACATATTTTTACATAAAAATTTTAACACAACCATTGCGTTTGTCTATTTTACCCAAATTTGGGTTAAAACAATCCCACATTTTTTATAAGTGTATTAGTTTAAGCATGTTTTTTTTATGAGACCAGTTACTCTGAAAACCACTTGCTGAAACAGAGAATACAGTTTTGTTTATTACAGTTACTTAAAATAAGCATAACAGACAAAACCACAATCAGTTTTCAGTATAAGCTGACAAATTTACTATCAGTGCATCTGGGTTGTTGCTAGATCAGACATGGTTGCGACCGGAAGTTAACGAAAATGATTTATATTATTTATTACATTTCCCATTAATTGTATTTTATTAATGTTTACCCCCGACCCTAAACTCAACCGCCACAGTAACGTAAAAACAGTAGTTGTACCTAACGAGTATTACTTATGTTATCTATTAAATTACCCAATAAATTGTATTTTTTTAACGTCTACCTCCACCGTAACCTTAAACCCAACTGTCACAGTACTGTAAAAATATGAATTATTGTTATACAGTGTCATAAAAAATGCTGCTATATTGATGTGCATATCGCACTTCCGGCCGGCTGTGTATCCTATCTAGACTTTACCGTGCATCTGGTGGTTTTTGACATCAATATGATGTTTGCATGACAATAGCATGATTTAAAAGCATTAAAATATCAACATAAGCTGTCATCGAATTTCTTTGTCAGAATGACTTTAGATGTTTTCCTGACATTGAATTCTGGTTTCGCAACATAAGAACCTTTATATATAACCAGTTATATATAACGGCCTTATGACATTATGAGATTGCTGGGATTGAAATGAAGTGTGGCAAATATCTTGACCTAGCCTACATTAATCACTTACTAGGTAGATGTCCAAGCTCATTGAAGAACTTGTTCTTCATATTTACAAAGTTGTGGGAGTGGTGAGAGGGAGGGGGAGGAGGAGGAGGCGGGACATTATTAGGCTCCTCCTCTGATTCTGCTGCTCTCCGCCCACGATGCTGCATACTGGCCAATTGCATGGCTGATCAGCTAGAAACATAAAACAGACTATTACTGTCCTGAAACAACCTATGTAAACTAAATGCCCCAAATCCCATACATCTCCTAAATCCATCTCACTTCATCTAAAGCATTCATTTAATGTCCCTCTTTTTTTTTTTTTTTTACTCTTTTCCAACCGTCCTTCTGTCAAACCCTCACTGTCTCTCCATTTCCCTCTCTCTGCCCTCTTTGTGTCTGGCGTGACTTTTGATGGACTAAACGCTCAAGCTGGCGCTTAGTATGTCTGTTGTTAATCCTTCTTGAATGCCATAACACAACCATGCACACATAACGGCCATATGTTTTCAAACACTAAAATGTGCTCCAAAACTCTAATATTTATCAAGTCATATCAAGTTAATATCAACACATTAACACACAATAGTCATCTCCACCTGCCCTGCTCTGCTAAACTGACCTCTTGTCACTCTCAGCAGATGCATAACAAGATTAATTGCCAAAGCTAATCCAAAAATCCTTCGGTTTAAGTAAATTAGGAACAGGGGCCTCCCCTTGCTGCCTCGCGTTCACAATATAGCGAATAGCATTTTGTCACCAGACGGCCATATAGAGGACTTTGACTTCCAGTGACCACTGCATTGCACTTTTATTGTATATCAGAAAATGTTTCAAGGTCAAGGTTTATGATTGCAGGATTTTGTGATTATTCTCTTCCTGTAGCTTGTTTAATCGTCAGCCACATAGACTGTCCAGAGTTGTTGTGCATAACATGGCAATAAGATTATAAAATAAATAATTACTTTGAATAACTGATATTATATTGGTTATTTAAATATTTTATATTTCATTGTGCACTGCCCACGCATACATTTAGAGTCAATAAATTTCATTTGTTTAGTTCTTTTGATTCGGGGCATTCGAACCCGAACCAGCGACCTTCTTGCTGTGAGGCGAACGTGCTACCCACTGCGCCACCGCGTCGCCTATTTATACTTATGCCATTTAAAATCTTATAAGCAATTTAAAATTAAGTACATAATTTTTATAAATGTATATATTTTTGATTTAGGGTTATTTTGTTGTATTTCTATTTGCAGGATACATATTTAGTTCATGTGCTTGTAGCCCAGCAGTCATGTTTTTCTACATGGGAAAACAATGCAAATACATAGGCTACAAGAACATATTTATGAACCGTCAACAATATTGTTTTTAACTTTTGCTTTTCTTCTCAAAATTAAACATTCATTTCACAATATTACGCACATTTCATTACACATATCTTTTCAACATAATACCTTCAAGATACCTTGAAAGTTTTTAATGTGAGAATTCAAAAACCGTAATTTGTGTCACTACAAACACGATCTGCCCTAATCTGGCTAAAGAAGGCCAGTCGCTCAGTGCGTCACTATCATTCGCGTCACTTGGCCTTGTTTTTCCCCCTTCATCGCTGCTTTGTCCACCAGCGCGCAGAACTACAGTTTTTCGGATTACCTAAATCTCATCCAGACACCCTTTTTCTTTGAAAAAAATAAATATAAAAGCTTAATACACACAGTTGTCTAAGACTGGAGGTCACATAGACACAGAGATAAGCATTAATTTAGTCGAGCAAAACTCATCTAAAACACACTAACGATTAACGATACAAAACATGAAAAAGGTATAAATAAATAAATCGTGATGATTTTTAATTTATTAATACTACAGTGTCATAAAATTTAAAAACCGTTTTCATTGTTTTACATTCATTTTAAAGGGTCGTTTTTTGAAGGTAATATGTGGACTGGTTTGTAGCCTGGTCCCCATTAACTTAATTGCTGAGAGCTTATTATTGTTATGTTTCTTAAATATGTATTATTGTAATGTTTAAATAAAACCTGTTTTGTTGTTAATATAAATTACAGGTTTTTCAAAATCTATTATAGCCTATGTAGTCTCTGTAATAATTTGATGTTGCAAACGGCAGGCTTAGCCAAGCTATAATACTTAATGACTATAAACCAACAACAGATTTTTAATTGACACTGCATGAAAGGTGAACCTTTCAAGATGACTATATGAATGACGCGCGCGTCAAATGAACCAAATAATAAACAATGATGAAACATACCTGATGATCTGCCACTGATCCAGCCCTCTTATATAGATATAAAGTTGTGTTTTGCTTGGAAACTACAGTTGCGCAGCAGTCCTCTCACACACTGCTCTAACTTACACTCCTCATCCACTTTATCATCTGTCCCTCTCTCTCCCCAAAGCGCATTTGAAGCGCCAAACCCTCTTTCACTTGGATTAATCGTACTTTCCCTTCTGTTCGCAGTTGTGTCCTGCGGTTTCTCATGTGACAGTCTTATTTCATCCATCACGTATGCCTATTTGCTAGTATCTCGTTTAATCTCCAGCATACTGTTTATCCGATTCTAATTTCCAATATATTTTGTTCAGTGACCCTTCTCAATCGGATTAGTCGGCGGCTCAGGCATTATTGGAGCTAATAGGCATGATTGATATGACATACGGAAGCTATGAACCATGTTCAATGGTTATGAAATATCACCCACAGTTGACGATTTGAGATTTATTCGAAAAAAATAAAAATAATAAATCAGCTGAACCCCACAGGGTATCGGTTCTTTAGCGTGTACGGTAATATATGCTGAGGAAACACCACCGTCTAGTGGCAAAATGAAATATCTTACAAATTTAGTAAATTTATGTCGATATTTACATTATTAATTTAAAGACCACGTAAAGATTTTAAGAGGGAAACTACATAGAGCGAGTGATGTCTCTTCTTTTTTTCTTTCTTTTCTTAACCAATTTTTATGGCTCTTTCTGCATGATGAGTACTGATACAATCAACTACATCAAATACAGGCTGGTAAAGTCATTGCACAATTATATGTATATATTTATATATTACAAAAACAAGATTATTCAGCTCAAAATCTTTATTTAAATATTTATTCACCATCAAAAAGTTCACATTCAAAAAGTAAAGCCTTGCCTTTACTTCATGGTAAGCTTTAAACCTCTCAAATTTTGCACAGATGTGTGTTATAAGAACATGTTTAAGATAATAGAATTTCTATTCATTTATCTTTTGATATGATCAGAGGTCTGCGTTTAGCTGTCCAGGGTGTGCTTGTCGAACAGGTACTCCGCCATCCTGTTGTTTCCAGCATCCATCTTGGAGAGGTTAGTGATGTGGTCACCAACCTTCTTGATGGCCTCAACCTGCTCATCCAGGTAGTGAGTCTCCAGGAAATCACACAGCTGTTGGACAAGACATCAAAAGAGAATTTAGGATGATACCTTGCCAGAACCACTTTAAAGAGACAAATATACAGGCAAATTTTGGGTCACTCACATGAGGGTCTCCCATCTCTGTGGCGAGCTTATGCAGGTCCAGCAGAGCCTGGTTGACGTTCTTCTCCAGCTGAAGAGCACACTGCATAGCAATCAGTCCATTTCCCCACACATCACGATCAGGCTTCTGAAGAGCAGATACAAGATCAGTGAGCAAGTTAAGACCATTCCTGAACAACAAAACAATGACTAGAGTTGCTTATGTTACACTGTTTAAAGGTAAAAGCTTTCAATTCAGAATGACAG
>CAIGQV010016547.1:13768919-13805325 GCA_903798115.1 Danio jaintianensis | reverse complement strand
TAGTGAGTCTCCAGGAAATCACACAGCTGTTGGACAAGACATCAGAAAAGACATTAAGACAACCAATTAAAGTATTAAGAAGCAATGTACAATACAGACTTCATTAACTCACATGAGGGTCTCCCTTTTGAGAGGCGACTTTATGCAGGTCCAGCAGAGCCTGGTTGACGTTCTTCTCCAGCTGAAGCGCACACTGCATAGCAGTAAGTCCATTGTCCCACTCATCGCGCTCAGGTTTCTGGAGAACCACAAACACGTCAGTGAGCACGTGACGCCCCTCCCCCTCCACTTTGAGCAGTTATGTATGATTGTATCTATACCAAAGGTTTTCCTTATTAAAACGTAAAAAGGAAAGGAACAAACGCGCTAACCTTCACGTCCTGAAGGACAATGCGTCCACCTCTGTTGTTCTGGAACTCCATGAATTTCTCAGCATGTTCGCGCTCCTCCTCGCTGTTCTTCTTGAAGAACTTGGCAAATCCAGGAAGGGCCACATCGTCCCGTTTGAAGTAGTGAGCCTGTTGGCGAAAAAATGGATTAGGGAAAATTAAACGCAGAGCGACGTGATCGTTCACAGCTGATGGCGTCGTGAAATACGACGTTAGCGGAAGAGAATTATTAAAATGATAAAAAGTAACCCATGTACATCGTCAATACCAAGAGGGGAAAAAACCCTCAAAATGTGATTTATTAAATTTTGATACTTGCCATGGAGGTGTAGGTGTATCCGGCGTAAAGCTCCAGATTGATCATCTTGTTGATCAAAGCCTCGCAGTCGCGGTCGTAGTTTTGGCGAACCTGGGAATCCATTTCAGCGGATTTTTTGTTGTTTTATTATCAAAATGACGGTAGAAAATAATAAATATGAAATGTCTTCGAAGTGAAATCCAAGCGAGATCGAAGTTCCGTTCAATCACTGTTGAAGCAAGAACCTCTCCGGATCTTCTCGAAGCTGCGAGTGAAACGAAGGAGCGCGTTCATCTTTTATACGCTCACAACATGACGCGTCAGTGGAACTGAAACCAGCCAATCAAACAACGAGCTGAATGAGGAAGTAGTAAAAGAGTCAGCTGAGAGTCAGTAGACATTCTAGACAATAGAGATAAGATTTCAACGTGTTTCCTTTTTTCATTATTAATAGCAAACTGAACCCAGCCAAAAATGATTTGTCATTATAGGTTCAGTGTGACAAGTCTAAAATAAAAAGTAAATCCGATGTTATTTTGTTAATAACCAAACCGTATTTTACAAGTTATCATGCGATGTCACAAATCAAATATTGATCAGTAAACCTGATTCTAAGATTCCCCACTAAAGCGATCCAAATAGATAATGATTAAGCCGACACTTGTTTTCACAACAAACATGGTTTTAGCTTAAACTATATTTACAGATGAACTAACTCATTTATTGACACACTTGGCTTATTACTTTGGTCAAAATATCAGTGTTTGTTGAAAGAATAAAACGAGGTAAATGTGTAGGCTATTTTCATTAATACGGTATTAAACTAAAATATCTAAGTTGAAAGTACTGTGCATTACATTATAGTAACAATGGTGTGGTAAATTTCATTTGACAGACTTCCACTATCAACATATGGAATAAAGCATTCATATTTCATAACAGCCTGCGGGTGCAAAGGTAATCCATCAGGTGACAGTGACTGAGCATTTTACTGTCATAAATTGCACACGAAGCTTGTTTGTGTCAGCAATAAAAGACGTACACTCACAGGACGTGGATTTGCGCTGTCACTGTGACTCAGCAGTATTTCGCTGTTCACTTCTGCATTGACCTATGAGTAAGCGACTCTTAAACTAGAAAGAACTCGACAGGGAGTCTCTATTTCGGCTTTGTAGTAAACAGTTTCGGCCTGTGGTGTGCCATAGTTTACAGACATTTTCCCAAAATAGTAGCCTAGCCTTAGCCTATCATTTGTAACAATATATATATATTTTTTTTTACCAGTAACCGAAATAAACATGTAAATCTTGGGTTGCTTTCGCTTTTTCATTTACATTTTTACGAAAATTTAACTTTTTAAATATTTATTTTTAAAATTAAATTCACAAATCAGGGTGAAACTGAAATTCACTTCAATGTTATTACATATAATAATAGTTATATACAGTTATGGCATTACATGAACATTTTTACACTGGTAAAATCTTTTATATCGAAATAAGTTAGACTTGTTATAACAGTTCTTTATTTGTCATAATACAACCGTCTATCATGGGGAACAACAAAATATAATGATTTCCTTATTTTACATGACTGTGAAAGTGAAACATTTTAAAAGCTCTCCTACCCTATCTAGTCATTCTACATTGTCTAAATAGCACGAGGAAGAAGTTCTCAGGATCGACTACCTGCACTCTGTCCTATAGGGACTCAAAGAACTTATTAAAACTGAAAAGTGCTTTTATGCAGTTGGGATCCATATACTTTTCCAGACCACAGCCTTTCTCCAGAGCTCTTCTTGAAGAGACGGGTTTGCGCTGGTCCACATTTTGCATGCTTCCTTTTCCTCCTCTTCCTCACAGTGCAGCCACAGACGTTTAAGAGGACTGACACAGCAGTACTGAAGAAACTGACAGCCCTTAAAAAACAAGGTTATGATTATAATCAGATCAGTGCTGACACAACATTTTCCTTGTTCAGAGAAGGCAAAATAAACAGTTGCAGAATCATGTGACACACATTTTTATATTTTTTTGTCCAAGTATAGGGATATCAGTGGTTTTTATTTGTCATTTTACATTTTTGTATCAATTTATCAAAATGTATTTTTCCTATACCATATTTCTATCACATTGTTTCAGGTTTGTTGCTATGGTTAGGCTATAAAAATGTCAGCTGTTAATGTTTAGTCACCAGATTGTACTTGCAAACTTAACATGTCAGGATAATATACATTTTAGGAGTATTGGCTTCAAAATGACCACTTCAAAGACTGGGTGTTAAAAAGTAGATGACAGAAAAACAGTGTAAAATATGTCAAACTATAATCAAGCTATTAAACTTGGGACAGGGGGGAACTTTGCAGTCACGCAAACAGCAAGTACCTCAGATTTTTTTTAAAGTATCCATTGTTTTTGTTAAGTCCTGTGGGTAAAACCATTTTAATATTATGCAAAGCACAACAACGGCCTGTTTTTCTATTAATTATACACCATGGAAATTCAGCTTTTTAGACAGTGAAAGTCAGGGAAAAGTTAGAGAATTTTATATTTTGCTTAGAGTGGGAACCCTTTGTTTTTTTCTTCGGTTGCATCTAAATGCATACTTTTCTTCGTTTTGTTTCCCCTCACCTCTTCACTTCCCCAATACCAAATGCCTTGAATCACGCTGTGGTTAGCAAGTGCCTGGGTCAGCTGATCCCTCCCTCCTGTTATTATATTGACCAGACCAGCAGGGAAATCAGAGGCCTGCAGGACCTTTAAACAAACAAACAAAAAACAGAAGCTGAATACATAACAAGTATAAAAAATAGAAATATGTAGATTTATTGTGAACACTGAGCGTTAATGGTGGCTGTCTGATAATTTCCATAAGTGTGAACTGCTCTAAACATATGCAAAAAAGTAGCAAACCTGTATAAATTCGAGTGCTGGAAGAGGGTGTTTTTCACTTGGCACCATGACAACAGCATTGCCCATAGCAACAGCTGCCCCCAGCAGAGACACCAGAGAGAGCAGTGGTTTGGAGTTGGGGAGAATCACTCCCAGCACTCCTAAAGCCTCGGGAGTGGACAGGGCGCAGCCAGACTGGGGTGGGAACTTTAATGAGACAGACACATAATGAAAATGTAAAACAAATGAAATCTTAGGTTATTTATATATTTAATTCAGCACTATTTATTCTTACAGGAGTTCCACCCTGCTCTTTATCACAGCGTGCAGCCCAGTCAGAAAGCTTGGAGATGCTAAGCTCCACCTCTTTCTCTGCTTCATCCAATGGGATTCTGGTTTGAGTCTGGATTGACACGGCCAAGTCCCGCCTCCTCTTCTCCAGACTGTCAGCTAGTAAATACAGAGACTGAGAGCGTGCAGCCGGGCTCTTCTTCATCCACCTGTAAAGACATGTTTTGTCACTATTTTGCATCAAAAATTAGTTTTTATCCCTAAGCTAAATTTCAAATGCTCTTACCCTGGCTGGACCTTAATGGCGGCCTCTACTGCATTCCGGACATCCTTCCTGCCTCCATCCGGGCAGTGGGCCAGTACAGCGCCTCCAGGGGCCAACACTGATCTGCTAGAGCCAGAGTCGGCTTTTCGCAACTGACCACCCACTAACTGTGAGTAAAAGCGAGGGACACTGTGAGAGAAACAGAGAAAGAAACCGATCACAGAAGAAAGCAGTAGTAACAGTTTCTACCATTCATCTGCTGTAAGCAATAACTGACAAATATTAATAATAAAAAGGTATGCATTAATGATACGGTAACACTAATAAAAATACTTTTGAGGCTGCAGAACTTTATGCTAGTGATAAATATTGCATATTTAAATTACAAAGGAAAATCTGTGAATACAAATTTAGAATCTGATACATTTTGGTACTTGAGTTACTTGTCCTGCACTTTTTCTGGCTCTATTTTTGGCTTCCTGTAGGTGAAAAGAGTTTTTAATGGCAAACCATTAATCCTATTTCAGTGTGATCCTCAAAGGTAATAAAGGAAATATAATAAACTAGTACAGGAAGCTGCTCAGAGAATACTTCCAGCAACTGCATGATTTATTTTCAGATAGAGCGTTTCACACTTCCTGCTGTTGGTACAGTTACAATACTGTAACATATAATGATTTTGTTTTGCGCAGGGCTATTCTGTTAAGACTACCAAATATATCAGATCTTCATTTTCCACTTGGTTGTTCGACACATACTGACCACAACCTGGACCTTTTATGAGTATGTTTATGAGTGCTAAAATCATTCGTGCACAGTACATGCAGAAGTGGCTACATGTGTGAACTCAGCTGACTGTCAGTCACGTTGACTGTTCAGGAGGTCAGTGTGGTTAAATTCTTTCTAATTTCCGAAATTATCTAAAAATTTATATCAATTTCTCACAATACACCCACCTGGACGGGTCAAATACTTCCGGTATCATGAATTTGCTTGGTGCAGAGCCAAAATCAGCATAGTTGACTGAGCCGGGACTGGAGCGTGGGAGAGAGGGTGAAAGCGAAGGCCGAAGGAACTGATACAGACCCTACAGAAGAACAGAAACTGCTGTTAGAGTCAGGATTACACATTAACCAAGACCATACAACCAATCAGAAATATAGTAGAAAAAACAAAAAGGACAGAAACAAAAGCCACAAAAGCCCACTCTTAGCACGTGATATGTCACTTGGAACACACTGGCATTTTTGGTCCACACATATCAGGGATCAGTTCATTTGGAAAATGCCAGTGATGTTTTTTAAATGAGAGTTCACTTTAAAAAGGTGTTCTGGGACATACATGGCTGACCTATAATAGTTCTAATGTGAACAATCATATTAAATAATGAAAGTGTCAATGTCAACGCACATTATTTTGAACCTTGCATTACAGTGCACTTTGGAAACAGGAAAAAAAAAAAAATTATAAATATTGAGCAAAACAAGACATGCATACATTCATTTAGCCACCATCAGCACAATTGTTGCAAAGCAGCACCACTCTAATGAAAAAAAAAGTGTGCCATGGATAATAAAACCACCAAAAAACACTGTGTGAACACAATCCAACAGTGTCACATTGATGGAGGATTAAACTAACTCAGAGTTGTTAAAAGAACAAAGTGAGAAAGCGACCTCTCTGCCTCCATCGGTGCAGTTCCCGCTGCCCCTCCATCCGCACAGAGGCAGTGCAGGGTCCATTACAGAATGACAGTTCACCCACACCGAGCCTAGACCGAGACTAGACATAGAAAAAGAGAGGAGAAAATAAAAGGAAGGGAAAGAACAGATCAAGACAACCGACAGACATCCAAAAAAGTTACCAGACCTCTTTGCGGACTCCAAAGCCAGAGTCAAATCTTCAGTCCAGATGGAGGCAGCCTGACCATGAGGACTGTGATTTCCTACACACAACCCCCAAAGGAGATAATATAAGAAATTTGCTCGATGAATATTCAAAAATGGTATAATTTTTTTTTATTGAAATAATGTTTTATTTCAGCCTCACCCAGTGTTACCCCCTCAGCAGAGCTCCTGAAGATTATGAGGGGCAGCACAGGGCCTGGAGGAGGTGAAATCACAGACTCGCAGGAGGGAGCCAGTCCACAGAGAACAGTAGGAGGATAGAGACCCCCAGTGGAAGCAGGTGGACATGACTGGATCAGCTGTAAAAGAGAAACAACAACAAAATAATGCTGCAACATCTATGCTGAAATGTTTGGTGTTGAGCACTCCATGAAAACATCAACGCACCGTCGCCCCCTGTTGCTGAGCCTCTTGAACTGCAGCATCTATAATGCTCCTGTCAGGACCACTGGCAAGAGGAACACCTTTCAACCCAGCCATTCTGATCTTCAGCCTGGCCACAACACTGTCCAGCACTGATTCCTGTACACAAAGCACCCACTGGAACTGGAAAAAAGAAAGAGAGAAACAGGCAAATAGTTGAATATCGTATCTTTTCTGAATGACAATCTTTTTATGACTCTACTGCAGTGGTTTTTAATCTCTGAGCACCCCCCAGTGGACTTTATGGGTACTGTAGGAGAGCCGTTAATTTGTGTTCTTGTTTTGGGCAAATTTTTTTATTTTTTTTAAATCACTAAAATGACAGCCATTTAAAACATGTTTAACTATGATGGTAAAAGAGAGTGGGAAGCCAGGACCCATGGGAAACCTTTAAACTTGATATATCCAGTTATTCTCTGGATGGACTGGTTTTACTAGGTATGCGTTTCAATGAAATATTGTCATTTAGCGCATTTTTTTTTTTTTCAGAAAAGGACATTTGGTCAAATTAAAATATATATTTTTTCATTTATTGTGACTAAAAAAACAAATCAAGGTTATTTCACCAATTTTTGCTTTCTTAAATCTTCTGAAGTTATCAACATGTCAGAAAAACCTTATTATTTTTGTTATTTTGTCCAATCATCATTTTATGCTTTAAATGACATAAAATGCTTTTGATCATTTTTATTTGAAATAAAATGTAAATGGCATCAGTAGTTTGCAGAACAAAACCAAAATGACAAAATCACTTCCGAACTAAAGATGCAGAAAATTTGTTTTTTCCATCAAACTATTAAAAAATGTATATTACAAAAGAATTACTTTTAACATTTCACAAAATGTATGTTTTTACTCTTTTGTAAAAAAATTGACTGATAATGTACATGTATAATTTTTCCTTACATCTCTTTTTTTCTTGAAGGCCAGCTCTATCACTCCATCCACAGCACTGTCGAGGTCTGCTGATTCAAAGATGATAAAAGGACACACAGAACTGGATGAAAGAGAGAAAGTCATCGGGACACCCCAGCCAGCCACTGCTTTTGCCACAGCTTCTCCAGTCTGTCTGCATCCACTATAGGTCAGGTAGTTCACTTGTGGGTTTTGAGCCACTTTGGCACCCAGTGATGCTTCACTGCCCGTCAACACATTCAGCACTCCGGCAGGCATTCCAGCCTCCATAAAGAGCTGAGCCAACAGGAGGCCAGGAAGAGCAGTAGCCTTGCCAGGCACCACAATAACAGCATTGCCTAGGAAATAAATATAGCAGGTAAATAAATCAAGTTTAACCCACAGCTGGTTTGCTAATTATTTAAAAAAAGCTATTTATTTAATCAGTTAAAAGCAGTGTTATTATGGGTAACTAAAAGTAACTTTCTTGATACAAACAAACATTAAAGTAAATGGAATATTAAAAAGCACACCTATTTTATTTCGGCTATTTGCCAAGAAAAAAATGCATAAGAGGCTATCTGTGCCTACTGACTAAATGTTTTTAAAGAAAACTAAAATAACAAAATAAAGTTAAGTACACTTATTTATTTCAGCTAGTTGCTAAGGAAAAACTCTATAGGAATACAGAAAAAAACTGAAATAAAAGTCAATAAAAGATCACTTTGATTTCAAATGATTTCACGAAGTTTTTAAAAACAAACAAACATAAGATTAACTTATTTTTTATTTTAGTTTTAGATACTTTTTAATATTAAGTTAAAATATACAGATGAAATGTTTTTTTGTTCATTCATTCATATTTTTAAATTCTATGCAGTATATCAAATTATGAAATACATGATAATGTCTGTTAAGAAGAAAGTGTCTATATGAGAAAGACTCACCCATAGCTAGAGCTGGCAGAACTTTTAGCAAAAGAAAGTAGACGGAGCAGTCATCTGAAACAACCACCGTGACAACACCTAATGGAAAGAGCAGGACATGAAATCAGACTCACAACAATCCTGCATAAATTCGCACAAAGTCATTCTAACTTTTACCCTTTTTTGAATTCCCAGAATATTTATTTTGTCATTGTTTACTCGCCCTTGACTTGTTCCAAACCAAAACATATTGGAAACCTGTAACCACTGACTTTCATAGTATATGTTTTTCCTTTTATGGACGTCATTGGTCACAGGTTTCCAACATTCTTCAAAATATCATATATAGTGTTCAACAGAACTCATGATGACAGAACTTTCATTTTTAGGTAAATGTGTAAATGAATGTACGTGCACATACCCTGTGGGCTCCACTCAGGCATGAGCGTGTCTCGTAGCTGAGCCCAGCTGGAGTAGTATTGGGCCAGTCGAATGAGCAGCGCAGGAGAGGTGGAAGACTGAGAGAGCTCACACACCTCAGATACACACTGACTGTGTCTCTGCAGAACACTCACCAGCCTGGAGCAGAGACATACGCATCAGCAACACTGTGAGGCATTATGAAGATTCATGACATTATGTTGAGTAGGGTGACCATATTTCAGTTTGCACAAAAAGATGGTGAGAGGGGAGGAAGGGGATTTGCAAATACTTGACAAATGCTCTAAAACAATGAAAATATATCTTCTGAAATTCAATACAGAAAGTAATAACCACCTTTCCATTTAACTTTTGGTCTTCAATAATAGAATAGTAGACAACTTATTTATTTGAAAATGCTTTGCCTTTTACATGACACTGTTTCTTTTCAATAGGTTAAAGCAGGGGCGTAGCAGACATTTTAAAAGTGTGGGGGACAGCTGAATGAGATCCAAAAGTTTACGTTCACGTAACGCTTATTCCCATTAGGGATGTATGGTCACCCTAATGTTGAGGAAAGCTCTAGTACTTGAGTAAGACTTTGGCTCTTTGGTAACAGCTCAGTTGACTCCAGGTTTTGAAGCCTGCAGCTGCAGAGGAGACAGCAGATGCAACATCCTCAGCTTTAGCACAAACAGTGCTGCAGACCACGGCTGCTGTAAAGACAAAGGGGGAGGAGAATGTATGTTACTATTGCATGGTAGATGGAATAACAGAACAGAACACCTCAAGTAAAGGCCAAATATTGTTCACCTTTAGAATCAGTCACATCCTGGGTCGGTCTGTCTGCAGGACGGGAAAATGTACCATCAATGAAGAAGCCAAGAGTGCGAGAGTGTTTCTCCAGCCAGGACTGAGGAAAGAAAATGACATGCAGAAAAATTTTCCTCACACACGACTGACTTACCTTGAATTAGGTTCGAATTGAATTATGATGAAAATTTAGTTTCTCTAATAAATGTATGCTTCAAACTACATATGTGTTTGATTTGAGTAAACACAGTGGTCCACCTCCCCGAGAACCAATAGACTGTCTTTGTGAAGTTTTCAGTAGATCATTCATAGAATAGATGGCTCTCAGAAAAGACATGAACAGTTAACCGTGCTGAACTTTGCTCACAGTACTTAACCATTTTAGCTTACAAAAAGAACTAAAAATGAAATGCAATTAATATAAATTCCAATCGGTGATACAAAACAAACAGTTACAGCCTCAAATCACCCATTAATATTAATGGTAAAAGAGTACAATAAATCTGAATGGTGACTGAAGCTGTCAGTTTGTAACCTTTTGCCTTCCATTTAACTTAGAACGATACATCTGTTTGGAAAATGTTATAATTACGTACACAGCTGCATTAGCATTTTTATAAAGTGAACATTTCCTTTGACACAAGCATGTTTTTTTTCTAAGAAGACCACCAGCATCTTGTCACATGCTTTTCTCGTGAGCTGCCATATGCATCCTATTGTAGCGTACTGTCATATGTAAATCATTTCCACATTAGGTGGAAATGTACAAAAAGACACATTTAGGATACAAAGTTATTTTTCATAGCTTATTACCTGTGCGGTTGCAGTGCTCGTGCTGGATGGTCCATACTCCATAGTCTGAAAGATGTCGTGCACCGTTTTTGTAGAAACACCTGCCATAACAAAATAAAACTATAGAAATAATAATTGTTCTGGACTTCTGAATTCTAAATGGAGAAAAATAATAATACAAGTGTACAGTGATTTTATCACTTAAAAACCCGTAAGCTGAAGTAGAAAGTGCAAAGCTGTCCAGTAATCAGGACACCAAGGAGGAATAGACAATAGTCGATTGCAGAAAAAAAAAAAACGTAAATAATAAAGTCCTACAATTTCAAAGGAGCATTCAAGTTGAGTGCTCGCGTCCACGCTGTTATTTCTTCCTGGTTTGTAATGTGTTGCCAGATCGTGCAAGAGAATCAAGCTAAATAGTCTGCAAATAACAAAGAAGTCCTCAAAAGCTAAAAATGACGAGCCTTTTTTTTTACTATATATGACAATTCCTGGATTCAATATAGCATAACTATAAAAATGAAATATTACTTAGATAACCTATATAATAAGCTAAACAATAAATGAAGCAATAACGCATATTTTCTTGGTTTTGTTACGCACGTATATTTAAAAAAAAAACTATATACGAGAAAATATATGTTTAACGACATCGAAAAAATCCTCTAAATCCTGCATTCCCACAAGCAAAGTATAATCAAAAAGTCCCACGGGGGATTAAATTGAGCGGCATGGCAACACCAACTTTACGTCAAACCCATTGGTCAAACCCCTCCAAAACAGTCGAGGAACAGATTATTCGCTAAAAACGTAACAAATAATTACCGATGTCGACTTGCATTGCTTGTAAATATCATGTAAAACTCAAGAAAGATTGAAAATAATATTTCGTTTATTTCACGTTAAGCCTTTGAAATGTGGCCGCCTGAATGACGTATGCGGCAGACAAACGCGACTTGCGTTAAGGCGTCGCTTCTCCAAATGACACAGAAACTGTAACTCAACTCTACGAGACCAAAGTTGTGTGTGTTAGTTGTAAAGTACAGTGGGATTCCCCATAGACGTTTCAGCCGAAAAATATTACCTAAACGAAACAACAAAATCATATATATTTACGGATATGGCTTGTGAAGCTTCACAGGGTAAGTGATTGTAGGCTATTTGTGATTTTCTAGCAATGTTAGATGTTTGTGATTAATCCTTCTCTTTGCTTTACAGATGATCAGATTGGAGAGGCACTCTTAATAGGGTTAGTCCCGTTTAGTTTACTACTAAATAAATTAAAGTGTCAAAAATACTCCACATTCTACTTCCATATTTAGTATTGGAAAAAAAATATGTATTTTAACCCTGTTTCAAAACTTTAAAACAAATGTTGAGACATAAAATGACAAACATCATGCAAATAAAGAAATAAAATATGTACCTTAACCTTTTCAAGTTTCTTATCTACTGGGATAACACTGAAACAGCCAGAATGAGGAGTTCTATAATGCATTATTCAGCTGAAAGTCTAAACAGGCTACAAAATAATGTTTACACAGTAAAATAGTAACATAGTAAAAAGTCCAAATCTTGTTCCACCTTTTTAATGCCCTTCTAATTTGAATATTACATGTAAGAAACAGCAAATAGCAAGCATTAAGAAAGCTATGCTATCACTGCACATAAGGATAAATGAATGATTTACAAGAACTATATGGCAAACAGTAAGGTGATGACAAGAATTGCCTCTATAGGGTAACTTACAGGAACAGGAAGATGACTGTTTTATGACTCATGCGCTGTTTTATAGTTTCATACCAATACCAATGTTAGCTTTATCATGTTGAGTTAAGTTGCATCATGTTTATTAGATGTTGACAAATCAACTGTCTTTCAGGGTAGTAAGACAGGAGGTGATGAATGTGGCGACTGAAGGAAATACAGCTCCACCAGCTCTTCCTGAAGCCAAACCAATAAGCAACAGGCAGAACCAGATGCTGGTTCAACAGCTGGCGAACACCATCAAAGTGATCGGTGATAAACTCGACCAGGATCAAGCATTTAATGAGTCAGTCTGAGATCTAAATATGTTCCAGTACTGTTTTTGTCTAAACCATTTTTTTATATGCCTGGTTTCTCTTTCTGTTTTTCTGATCTCACAGCATGATCGATGGCTTAGTAAAAGTAGCTGATAAAAGTAGTTTCTGGAAACTTGTGGAAAAGGTTTTCACAGATGGCCAGATCAACTGGGGTAGAATTATTGTGCTGTTTTATTCCGTTGGAAAACTGTCGGCAAAGGTATTGGATTATATTGCCCTTTTTTTTTAAATATGATAATATATGTAATGTTTTCTAAGCACTGCTTTATGAAACTTTGAAACCTTTATGAATCCTTGGATTCGAATTAGTGGTTTTAAAGTATGTTTTGCCGCTTTATGCCACTGATTATATAACAATTATACAAAAGCAAAAAACTTCTCATTCTTAAGGTTATTTAGATTCTGGAATTTGATCTTAAAAAACGTAAATGTCCTAATATAAACTTTGACACCAATGATGTAGAATGAAAATATGCTTCTAAAATGGTTTTAACAATATATATACTGTATATACTGTAGTCAATGTTTAAAGTGGATCAAAAATATTTTTCAGAATTATCCTAAAGACAAGAACGGATGTTGTTGAATAGTTTTAGCACAACTTTGGTGACAGGTTTTAATCCACTTATTATTATTATATACAATATCGACTACTGCTTATATGTGCTGTGCCATCAAAAATGATTGAGGTCATTTTATGTGTTGAATGATAAGTTGATATTATGGTTATTGCGACAGCCCTGCAGTCTTTCTTTTTAAAAGCCCTCTTTCCTTTCTATAGATGGTCATCGCTCACCTACCCAGAATTGTTTCAGATATTTTATCATTAAGTCTTGATTACTTCAGGAGGAATCTGTTGCAGTGGATTCGCACAGTAGGAGGATGGGTAAGAAACAATGAAGGAACAATTCACATTAGATCCTAATATTTAAGACATTAAAGAAGCATTTGACTTTGTCTTTTATTTTTTGTGCTTTACAAAAATTTGTTTGAACAGTATTGTTGAAAATATGCCATCTATAACTAAACTGTTTGTTACACCTAATACACAAACTGTTTGCACCCTAATACAGATGCACAGTATCCCTGCACTGGCCTGTTTCTCTGTTGACCAATTTTCTGCTTCTTCACTGAGAAAATATTCTCCTTTTTTTGGAGTTGTGTTTGCCTTCACCGGTGGCCTACTGCTGGGAGCCTTCATTGTCTCGAGATTTCAGAAAACCTAAGAGAGGGAAGGAGAATGGAGATGGCACAAACCAGTTGACAATAAACCTTCTTTAATGTTGAGCATTGGAGAAACCATGAAGGCAATAAGATGATGGTGTGCAGCATGATTTTGTAATTTGCTTCTTTTTATTGTAATATGCTCCTGTTTTATATGTATTTATACTTTGTATTTTGTGAGAAAATGTATTTAATATGATAAAGTAAAAAAAAAAAAGTGTTTATTCATGATCAAGACAGATAGAAAAGAACTGAGGCTATAAGCTTGCCTAAAGTTTTATAAAACCTGTTTTGTCCACCCTCTTGTTCATGCATTTATTGTGCAATGAATGAGATTAAAGCCCCCTTATTTTCAGACTTTTTAAAAACATAAATGCAAGGTATAAGCAGTAATCATTTCTATGAATTACTGATGATTGTAGGCAATAAAATATATGTGATCCTGAACCACAAGTGCACGGATATATTTTCGGCAATAGCCAAAAATAGTATGGGTAGTAACAGTATCGTTAAAAATGATAAACTATATTTTATGGCAAAATTCATAAGAATATTAAAGATCATGTTCCATGAATATATTTTGTAAATTTCCTACAGTAAATATATAAAAACTCATTTTTTTAATTAGTAGTGTGCATTGCTAAGCACTTGGTAGACAATTTAAAGGTGAATAGTTGTATCTCAGCCAAACACTGTCCAATCCCAACAACGTGTACGTCAATGGAAACATTTAATCGACTTTCGTATGATGTATCAATCTTTATTTCAAAAAAATGGTTAAAGGGTAAAAAATGTATCAGTTTTGTTAGACTATAATACTTTATATATAATACTCTATTTGTATTTTTAATGTGTTTTTTGGGGGTAGTCGGAAACATCACTTGTTAGTTTCGCTTTTATTTTAAATTTGCTTGATGCGACGCAAACAGCAGGTAAGATGCGGAACAGATGAACTTGCGGAACTTGATGAAAGTTGATTTTTAGTAACTGAAGACTAGCTAAACTTGTTAGAAATTTGTTTTACAATTAATTATTGACCCAGGCTACAGGCAATTCATAAAAACAATCTCGTTTGTAGAAGCGTGAAGCAGACATCATTCATAACCGAGGAGGACGATAGAAAAAAATATCACTCATGGCATCAGGTATTGGAACCCGGTCTATCCCATTTTTTTTCTAAACGGGATCACGTTAAGTGTGTGCAGTATACTGACTTTTACTTTTTTATCTTAAAGATGTTCAGTTTTCAAACAACATTATTCTTAGGTAAGTTTCACATTTCTTTGTTACAGAGCTGATGGAGTAAAACATAATAGGCCTAAAATACTTTACCCTTTTCATGATCAATATTGATTCAAAACGTGTAGTGCAACTTTACAAGGACATGTCCCTGGGTCAACATTCATTCATTCATTCATTTTCTTTTCGGCTTAGTCCCTTTGTTAATCTGGGGTCGCCACAGCGGGATGAACCGCCAACTTATCCAGCATATGTTTTACGCAGCGGATGCCCTTCCAGCTGCAACCCATCACTGGGAAACACCCACACACACGCATTCACACACATACACCACGGACAACTTTAGCTTACCCAATTCACCTATAGCGCATGTCTTTGGACTTGTGGGGGAAACCGGAGCACCCGGAGGAAACCCACGCGAACACGGGGAGAACATGCAAACTCCACACAGAAATGCCAACTGACCCAGCCGAGGCTCGAACCAGCGACCTTAAAAATATTTATTATTATTTAAAAAAAAAAAAACATTCCAATCAGCCAATCATATTTAATGTATAAGTTTACAGTTAGCCTACATGTTAAGTTTAGACGTAGGCCCACTGTATGCTACAGTTAGGTTTATCGTTGTTTATCATTATTTAGCCTATTGCATTGTTATCCAATGATAACCCCCTCTGGTATGGATTGATTGTCGTACAGGAATGATATTCTTATTTTTGTTTTCTTGTGATTTATATCATGTATTCTTTTCTTATTTATGTTCTCAGATCATTTGCGGACCAGTTACAGAGGGCGGGAAATAATGTGCCCTCTCTTCCTAAGCGGCAGTCAATAAATGATGATCAGGAGCAACTTGTGGATCAGATTGCTGGCATCATTTTATTAATCGGGGATTTTGTAGATCAAGACCAAACAATCAAAAAGTAAGAAACTCTCTTTATGTCACATTATGTAACAAAAACAAATGTTAGCTGGCGAATAATAAAAACAACATTCTGGGAACATTCAATGAAGACGAAAAACACCATCTAGGAGCAAAAAATATTTGTGGAACCGAGTTAGAAAAAAGTAACTGGAATTATATAATTATATTTCCAAAATTATAAATAATTATAGAATAAACATTTCTAGTAGGCTACATTTCACAAGCATATAAATAAATTGCAAGGAACACATTGAATTTAACATGAAAATTTTAAATAGAAAACCTGAAATACTATTTTCTTGTAAAATTCTTGTAAAACTCATTTCAATAATCTTTGATCAAGCTGGCTTTTATTTTGATGATCCCCCATCAGACATTCTCTGACTGTAAGTACCTTTGCAAATAGGCTACAGCTTATTTTAACCATAACCCTAAACATTTAAGCTATCTGCTAATACTTTAATGATCTTCCGTTAACATGTAATTGCAAAGCAGCTAAAGCGAACGAAATGTAGAAATAAAGTGTATCATTGGTTTAATTACAACTTTAATCAAGTCAGCAAATAAAATTGTGCTTGGTTTCAGCTTGATTGATAGGTTTGCATGTGTGCTGGACAGACAATATTTCCAGAGACTTGCAGACAAAGTGTTTCATGATGGTATCACCTGGGGAAGAATTGCTACCCTGATCTGTATTGTTGGAAAAGCAATTTTAAAGGTATGCATAACTTTCTTTACCTTACTCTCATTATGTTTTATTGCCCAAAGTGTTAAAGTGCATCTATTTTGCCCATTTCAAAATATAATATAATATACTGTAAGTCTTCAATGTCCCCAGAATTTGTCTGAAATGTCAGCTCAAAATGGCCTATATCATTTATTGTACCCTGTTGAAAATTTTTGGGTCAGAATAAAAACGATCCATTTCGTATGTACCTTTAAATCCAAATGAGCTGCATTTAACAATGACAGACAGCGAAAACAAAAATTGAGAAGGATCTAGATGTAAATTACAGAAATGACAGAACTGTACAGAAACTGTCCTGTGAGACTATTTATTCAGCTGCAGTAATCATGGAGCTGGCACATTTATGAAAGGCAGGTGCGGACTGGCCATAGGGAGACATTTACTGGTGGCCTGACGGTCAATCTGGCCTGCCACCATAAATCTGGCCTGCCATCCCGTTCACTTACCGATCGCCGCAACTCCCCCCCCTGCTCTTCAGCTACCTAACGACCGCCCCCGGCTCTTCACTTACTGATCGCTTATGTGCCCTCAGGTAAAATAATTTTCTCAGGTGAAAATGCTATCCCAGTCTGCCCCTGATGAAAGGATTATATATTTGCAAAGATTATATATATATAGGTTACTTTGGATATGTAGCTAGATCAAGAACAGTTGGTATTGATCCATACAGCCATATAACTGACATAATCGACATCTGCTGACATGAACAATACAGCAACTAATCATTAAACAATTTTAAACACAAGCAACAGCTTTTCTATGACTGAATTTTCGTTTTTAGTTAGGAGATCACAATTGAACTGCCAAACCTTTTCTTTTTTATGTCATCTGGACTCCTTCATTCTGACAGTGGCCTGTCTGTGACAGTACAAAATCTGTCCAAAGGTAGATACAAGCAACTAGACACCGAGTGCGGACCTGCATGTACAACAGCTTTGAGCCAGGACTGGCCCATAGAGAATAATGCATCAGTCAGCGAGAAGGGTTTTGTAGAGTTGGCACAGCTCACAGTATCTTCTCACACCGATCCTGAGACTGAGCCAATAGTGCCGCAATTTAGCCAGAATCGACCCAAAAGTGCTTGCTATCTGGGCTGTCTTCAGCAGCTCAGATCACGGGAGTAAATAGAGACAGTTATGTTGATTTGTATACACAGAAGACAACTTGCTTTGGGTGCTTTTATGCTAATGGGGTTGTGTGATGTCACACATTACGAATTCCGCAAATGGCTTCGCCTGAGTGACTGCTTATGATTTATGAAGATTTAAAAAAAAGGAGGATATTTATCAATATGGGGTGGTTTTGCACACACCGCCAGCAAAGATTTATCTGCAAACAAGAGGATTCTGCATGATAGGTTTTATGCTTTGTGATCAGATTTGTGTAGTTGCAGTTTCATGCATTTGCACTTGTTTTTTTTTATTTCCTTCTATAGATTATTGGTAATTCCATCCCTGACTTTGTTTCTTGGACACTGAATTACTTCAAGGATAACCTACAGACCTGGATCTCCCATATGGGAGGATGGGTATGGTTGGAGAAACATGACAACACTTGTGTAAAAAAATGGGAATCTACGTCATGGCGAGTTGCATTCTGCCATATTTTCTGATGCGCTCAGGAGCGCACAATGTAAACCAATGCAAATCATCACCACAGAAAAAGCAGACCATTTTATAGTAATACTTTTTAACACTCAGAAAAAAAGACAGTCTAAAAATAACTTTATTAAAAACGCTTTTCGTGTGTCTGAAAAGCTGAAAATATTAATTCCATAATATTATATCTCTACCACCAAAGTGTAAGTAGAGAAGCCGAGCACAGATAGATGGAACAGATCCAATAAATGAACAAGCGAATCCATAAGTGACAGGGTATCAATGAGCCGCAGCAAGAAAACATTTCCATCTATGATTTGTTTCATTATTTTGGTGTGTGAGCTTACAGTTTATTGGGTAACACTTTAGTTAAGGCCACTGTCACGTTACTGGGAGGTATTGCAGACGGGACAAGAGGTAGGTAGGATCCATGTGCATTTAATGATGAGACATCGTGCAAAAACAGGACATAGTGCAAAAACAAAGTAACAAAACTTGAACTAAGACAAACATAAGCAAAACAAACTATACAATACCACTAGGAACCGGACTAGGACATCAAAAAGACATTTAACGAACGAGCAAAACAAGACGTGTGCAGGGTATATTTAAAGTCCAACAAATCAGTGGTGAACGGGATGCAGCTGTGTGTGTGATGAGTGGAAGTGATGACCGGGTGTGTGTGACGGAATGCTGGGAAATGTAGTTGTAATGATATGTAGTTCACCAGCGATCTCTAGAGTCCCAGATCGCTGGTGATCATGACAGGCCACAATTCACGGTATTAACAAACCATTAACTAACATTAGCTGTTTATTAATAGTTAGTAAGGTAAAAGTTGGGTTAGGTTTTGGGTAGGATTAGGGATGCGGGATGAGACCATACTTTATAATTACTAATCAACAGTTATTAGCTTAATAATAGGCAGGTAATACACCAGTACATTATTTTTGCAAAATTTTTGCAAACAATTTATATGGGCTGAATTTAAACAAACAAATTAAATTTAGAAATCTTCAACTTAATTGGTTTGTTTAAATTCAGCCCATATAAATTGTTTACAACCACTAACCGTAAAAAAAAGTGTAAATCCAATGAATTTATTTTCAGTGTAGTTAATAACATGAATTCTGAAAATTGTAAGTCAGTGTTTATATGATACAATAAACCAATAGAGATCAATGAGATCCAGGCTCCTATGATCCAAATTCCTAGAATGCACTGCACTGTAATGACACATTCCCATTCTCTATTACAGCGCATTAGTAATACATAATAGTCATTGACAAACTCTTTTAAATACCTGCAGATCAATAGTATCTCCTCCTTGGCCCGCTTCTCCTTTGAGCTGGATTTGGGTTCCTCCTCCAGTCTGATCTGGTCCTCCTCTGGACTCCACTTCTTCAGTGGAGTGCTGCTGGGGGGCTTCATTGTCTGGAGCCTGACCAGACGAGCATGAGGAGGGTCAGTGGTGGAGCGATAAGCTGAAGAAAAGATGAATCCAGAGATTTAGAAATGCAGAATCTGTGGTCCACGTGTGTTTGCATCTCTACAGATCATGTGAGCAAGGAAGGATAAAAGAAAGGTGTAGGATTTTCTCAAATTGAATTTCATCGGGGCTGTGCCAAGAGGACTGTTCATGGCAATTTCTTTGCCTATATGCTGTTCTACCTCAGTTGAACCTCCTTTAATAAAATAATGCAATGTGAACTCTACTGGTCCTCATAAGTTTTGGGTCATCATGAAACAAATACATGCAAATAACCTGTACTTGTAATAGATAATCATGGAATAATAGGGAGAATTAACATGAAGAATCGCACGGCAAGATCTTTTTTTTAATTTTTTTTATTATTATTACTTTGGGTTTTTGATAAAGTTTTATTTGTTACAGTTTCTGTCTGTAATGAAAAAGATTAGTCTCGTAGGTTAGCATTTATGTTCAAGCTTAGTAGGCCTAAGAACACATTCATTAAGTCTACATTTTTGCATATTATGATAGTTTTCTTTGTACATTTAAAAGGTATAACATTTTATTTTTGATATGACATTAATATTGCATCAAGCATCAATCTTGGGAGCACAGAACTCTTATTTTTCTATTTTTATCTTTCTCAGTGGCACCATTTTGTAACAAAAACATACATTAAAACAGTTTATGAACGCACTTCAAAATTAAATACATAAAATGTTTGTATATCGTGTGTTTTTAGCCAGTCAGGTACTATTAAATAATAAGTATTACTCTTCCTTTTAACACAGATTTCTCATTAAAATATCTACAAATTTATGCAACTGATCCGAGATCAGGTAAAAATCATTAGTAATGAGAGAAACACACCTTTAAAAGGTATGAATGAATTTGGTCAATTGTTTGTCAAGTGATCCTTACATGCTTATTACAGTCTGCCATACTTACTGTTTCAATAGATCTTCAGAAATGTGAGGATGGGTAAGAAATAATAGTAATAATAAATAATACTATATAAGACTCTTTTTATTTCCTCAAATACAACATTGCATTATAACATCTGTAATAACATCTAATAATGATCCTTTGTCTGAACACCATAACGCACTGCACTAGCCTCTGATTTTTTTCACTAAGTAAATATTCCTTCTGGGTGCTGCGGTGGCGCAGTGGGTAGCGATGTCACCTTACAGCAAGAAGGTTCCTGGTTCGAGCCTCGGCTCAGTCTGTATTTCTGTGTGGAGTTTGCATGTTCTCCCTGTGTTCGCGTGGGTTTCCTCCGGGTGCTCCGATTTCCCCCACAAGTCCAAAGACATGCGCTATAGGTGAATTGGGTAAGCTAAATTGTCCGTAGTGTATGTGTGTGAATGGGAGTGTATGGCTGTTTCCCAGTGATGGGTTGTGGCTGAAAGGGCATCCGCTGCGTAAAACATATGCTGGATAAGTTGGCGGTTCATTCTGCTGTGGAGACCCCAGATTAATAAAGGGACTAAGCCAAAAAAAGAAAATGAATAAATGAATATTCTTTCTCCAGTAAACAAGCTAAGAGAGAAAATGGAGCTTGAAACGACATAACACTATTTCAGTCTCATTCATTCATTTTCCTTCGGCTTAGTCCCTTTATTCATCAGGGGTCGCCACAGCAGAATGAACCAACTTATCCAGCATATGTTTACGCAGCGGATGCCCTTCCAGCTGCAACTCAGTACTGGGAAACATCCATACACACTCATTCACACACATACACTACGGACAATTTCGTTTATTCAATTCACCTATAGCGCATGTCTTTGGACTGTGGGGGACCCAGTGGACACCCAGAGGAAACCCACGCCAACACGGGGAGAACGTGCAAACTCCACACAGAAATGCCAACTGACCCAGCTAAGACTCGAACCAGCAACCTTCTTGCTGTGAGGTGACAGTGCTAACCACTGTGTCGCCCTATTTCAGTCTCATACAGGTAAAAGCAAATTAATCTTTTAGAAGTTTACTTTATGTCCATACAATAATTTACATAGCCCACATACATTTTGTGTAGTGTTATGTAAAGCAGGTCAAAAAAACAGCACAGGACCAGGGAGGAAGAAACAAAATAAAATAACAACTCATAGAATCAGGTTTTCAGAAGTTTTGAAACCAGTATGTAGAGTTTTGTCATATTACTTACTAAGTTTAATGTAACAATGTAAAAAAAAAAAAAACTTCTTTCTGATTTCGACCATTAATGGCGCAGTTGAATGAAGTCCAACACACCTAAAAAAGTATTGAAAGTTCTTCTTGTTTGAGTACATTATGTGACAATAAAAAACAAATATGTACTGTCAACCATACGTCTTTTCTTTTAGCATTGTTTGCATGTGTGGTGAATATCGAGAACTTCCAGATAAAGTGTAATGATGGCATCATCTGGGGAGAAATTGTTTCTCTGACCTGGGTTGTTGGAAAAGCAATTAAAAATGAATGCGGTGCTGTCTTTTACTATATTGGGTCAATGACATGACAATGATATCTGACAATGACATTTGTGTTTTAGTACTGTGGTTTAGATTTTGACATTGTGTCTTGGACACAGACTTACTTTAATTCTTATATTCTAGGATAACCCCCTGGAATGAATCTGAAAAGTGGGAGGATGGGTTATTTACTAAACATGACAACACTTGCATTTATAAGACAAATCAGTCCTACTTCATATTAGGTGGCCTAAACTAATATGTACTTACACTGAAGTTAATCATTTGTTACAATGCAGTTATTGTGTAAATACAGGTTTTTACATTGTTCTTATGATTGATTAAATACCTGATTGTAATTACACTGTTGACCATCCCTTACACCTTAACCCACCCTTAAACCTACCTATACCACCAAACCTGTCCTAACCCTACCCGTATCCCACCACAAGAGCGTTCTGCAATACATTATGAACACAGTGAGTACATTGTATTTATTTTTTGATGCAAGTACATAGTAGTTAAGGCCACATAATATAAAGAGGGACTGAAAAATTAATTTGTATCAGAGATTATTGTTTTAGTTTTTATTCTTGCAGATTAAAAGTGTGGCCTCTTGTGTAGTTAGACCATTGAGTGTATTTGATCAGCTTGATCTCCCAATAATCTGGACTCCTCTTCATCAGTGCTGCTTTGCTGGGTGGACAAATAATATAACAATCATTTAAATAAATGTAAATATATCATTTAAATCAGTCTGGTAAAAAAAAAAAATCATACAAATATATCAAAGTTAAAGTGTTGTATCATACTATAACTTGTATGTATTGTGAGGATGACTCATCAGGTTAAAATGTCATTTTGTTATTCTCAATAATGTCACAGAATCTCTCTACCCAAATGTGAAGCTGCATGAATAATAAAAATATTTAGATTAAAAGCATGATTTAAATTTATTCTGATATGTGATCTTAAAATTAAAATATACTTCATTGGCATAAATGACATCCACAGAATGGCTCTTTAGATGCTTTAAATGTTCTTCACACACATAAAATCTTTTATGAAAAGGCAGCCAAAAATGGCCCTTTTACACTGCATTTCACTGAGAAGTCATTCAAGCAAGAAAAAAGGGTAAACAATATGACAGTATTGTTTGAGCCAACATGGAATAATAATAATGAATATTTGAAGAATCACACAGGAGACATGTTGAAAATTTTGGCATGAGCTTTTAACATTTTTATTGACTTTTTGATAACTTTTTCTTTTTAAATTGGATTTCATTTTTCTAATTGTTCTTTTTTTCCCTATCTGTAATGGAGATTTGATCAGGTAGGTTAGCATTCACGTTCAAACTTTCATACTTTTAGTAATATAATGATTTTTAAGTCTCCGTTTTCACAAACTCTGTTAAATTAATACAGTTTATTAATTTTTTTCTTTATACATTTCAAAAATATAAAAGGTAAATAATAAACATTCCATTGAAATATATTTTATACAGTTCTTGATATTTTTTCCCTTTTTTGTATGACAATAAAATTGTATCCAGCATCAATCTTGTAGCATAGAACTCATCCATTTCCTTTAGGAACCTTCTCTTTCTCACTGGCCTCTCTTTCTCTCTCTCTCCATCCATGATTCGCATCTTTAGGGTGAATATAGAGTATGGTTAGGCTTTCGCTCAGCTGTCGACACAGCAGCTCCATTAGCTGTGATAGTGCAATGAATCCCCCTTTAAACAAGCTACAATAAGTATAAAAGGACAAAACACAAAAGACATGTAGTGCATATTGGGCCAAACTATACTAGAATAAGTGTAAATACACATGCAGGGGAAACTGAATTCCTGCAGGGTTTTTGTTGACATCTGCTGCATCTGTTTAGCTCTGAGTCTGTGGAAGCTCCGATGAATGTTTACTACAGATATCAAACAGACATAACGTTCTAAAAACAATATATAAATATGTAAATTTTTCAAAATGGCTACCATATAGCCATAGCTATCATTTGATATGGCTACATTTAGAAGAAAAAAGGAGGGAAACCAGAAACGTGTTCTTCTTTCCTTTATGAAGGTGTCTTTACACAGCAGAGTTAAGGCTGCTTGGTGCCACCTTACAATTCAAAATATAAACGCGATGCTGCATAAATGCCTGTTCTGATCCATCTCAAAGTATACAGTTGTAACTGCAGTGTAAATGCATTCATGCCACCTCCAAGCTGCACTAAATACTGTGCACAGACACTCAAATGCCACTTCACTTTATGGTGTAAATGTGACCCAAGTTTCTCCAAGAGAGAACTCGCAGAGTAGAGAGCCCAGCTGAAAGAGATGGTTACCTCATTCTGGCCATTCACAAATTATTCACAAGTTATGTCCTCATTGTTTTCCATGCATGCATTATAATTCAACTTCAAACAATATGATAGAAAACACAAGAACAAGGGATGCAAAAAAGCTTCTTCCTCCAAAATTCGAGAAGGAGAGGGGACAGATGAAGGCGGGGAGGGGACGCAAACAGGAAGTGGAGAAAGCGTGAAGACTGATTCTGGCTTTGTTCTGCTCCTCTCTGATATGTTTTGTATTTGGGTTTCAAGTAAAGGTATGTTGAGCTGTCAGCCATCTGAAGGGGGTTGCGGTCTCATTCACACTAAGACGAACCCTCCTGGAAAGCATTTGCAAGAGAGAGCTTCTTCGATGGATGTGGCCGTTTACATACATACACATTCAGTGAACAGTTTCAGGCACACTGGATTTCTTATGAGAAATGAGAAAAAAGGTGGCCCTCCATCATTATTGCTCCAAAACACCGTTCAAAAGACCAGAGAGGTACATCTTAACCAGTCAACAAACGCTTATGAGATGAAATCTGGAACCTAAAATAACAACACATATGTCCTACAGTGCATGAATATATGCCTACACATAACTCATAAAAAGTGCATGAGTGTCTTCCTTGCATGCAGGAAAGACGTAAAACAGGCCGGATGCTAGTAACTCAGAAAGAGAAGGGATTTCAGTGCACCACTGAAAAAAAAAGCAACATGGCTACTGCAGCTGCACACGTCTGCCGCACTGTCAAGCTACTTGCACCAGCTGCTAACGTTTGAAATGACACTAGAAAACGCTGGCTCTTGTGGTGATGGAGCTGCATCTGTGTTGTTGTTTTTTCCCTCCCCGGACACACAGCACCGGTAAACAGACACCAGCCAGCTGGCCTGAGCACATGACGTGTGTGTGTGTTTGTGTGTCTGCGTCTGCATGTGTGAGTATGTGTGTGTGTGTGTGAGCTGCTAAGGTCTTGCTTAGGTGTTGCATAGGTAGTTACTAAACTAAGCTTACGTTAGATTCTGAATGATGAGCGCTGACAGAACAGACAACATCAAGTGACATAAATAAATGTAAATACAGTCTAAAACTTAACCAGACTTTTTAAACAATAACCTGTGAAAAGTAACGTATCTTGGTGAAGACGATGACAAACAGTAAAAGAGCTAATCATCACGTGTGTAATCTATGATTTAAAGGTGGAATCATGGCCTCCTCTCACACAGGATAATGCTAATGCTAATACCAGAAATCTGCTGCTAGGTTAATATGGAAGTCCATTTTGGTATGGCATGGCTGGTTTTTCTATTATGGCATGGGTGCTCAGCATATGCAATCATTTTTGAGACATTTATAATAAAATCTATAGTTTTCTAGAAATATAAATCTTAGATGGCTGAAAACAAAAATCTGACACCCACCAAAGTATTCAAAAATAAATTATAGAACATAAATGCTAATGTCAACAAATCAACACAACTTAAGAACTACAAAAACCGTGTTCAGGTTTTTTCAAACCAGCATGTTCCCATGAGCACCTTTGAGCTCAGACGGTGTTGCTACTTTCGGAGATTATGGCTTCCTGATTGAACAATAGTGCTTTGTGATGTAAGTGCTCAGGGTCTCAAGACGCAGCAGGTCACACCACGCTGATATTCATTAGATTGGGCTCAGGCTCACTTTTGATGGATAAAGCTTTGATTAACCCACAGAATGTGGGTGAAATAAAAAAGAGCAAATGCTGCAAATCAAAGTAACATTTCCACCAGGACTGAACTTAAAAAGAAAACGTCACCCAAGGCCTTAAAATGCCCTTCCACCTTGCTCTTCAGACCCATAACCTTCAAAAAGAAAAGAGCCCTGTAGGTGTTGGAGGTCTTCCGAGGAGCTGTCGTGCTGCTGCCGGAGGCTGATATGACTAAGGGTAATCGTGAAGGGCAGATCAGAGAGCCAGGAGAGTCCAAGTAAAGGGTGAAGAACGGTGGAGAAAAATGAGGGAAGATATGTCACTTGAAGCCATGGAGGGAGTGAAGGAGTTCATCTCATCATTCAGCTAGACTCAGTGGGGTTTGTTTATCTTTTATCCAACAAAACTGTGAATCTTGCAATCCTATATATTTTTACATTATTCTTTTTTTTTATTCAAAAACAAAATATAGAGCCTCTCTTTTTTTTTTTTTTTAAATATATTCTTTTTTCTTCTAAATTTAGTAGCATTTAGCATAAACTTTTATTGTTTCCTTTTGATTTTGGAGTTTAGTGATTCAAGCCCTCTAATTTGGGGATCAGGGCTTGCAGAAGTCATGCAGTTTAGTCATGCTGGTAAACAAAGTGAGAAAAATGCATTTTTAGTTTTCTCTTTTTTTTTCGGCTTTTGTTCAAAGTTCACCCAGTCCTCTTAAAAACCCCTTTGTCCTTCAACTGGTGTCATGCACTTATGGGGTGTTTTCTATTCCCCACATCAAGTTTAAAGACCTGCGTTTTTCATTCATGACCCCATCCACTGATCCAGAGTCACCCATATTGCACTGTGCAGCGGTCCTGTCTAGTTTCTTCTTGTTCCTCTCAGCATGATCTCTACCATTTTTCTCTGTTTTTTTATTTTATTTTTTCATTCATGCCATGCAGTTCATCTACAGTGGAACAGAAATGCTGAGTTGCAGAGAGCTGAACTAAGAGAGAGAGAAAAGAGAGAGGCTGACGCTCTTTTCTTCATAGTGAACAAAGTCACCTTCCTGTGAGCCCTGAGAAGGACACTCTGAACAAGATTTCTGATTAGATGGATGGGAAAACGGTGCGTTTGATACAGGAATATGGCAGGCCGATGACGCCACCGTCTATTTTCATTTAAAGCACGTGCAAGATCTCCAAAAGTTAAAGGAGTGGAAAAAGTTTGGCTGATAAACTGTTCGATCGAAGCGTTTGATGAACTCTTCTGTGAACGTGTGGTTGAATTGCATAGCGTTGAAGGACATGATGAGTGTTTTTCCACACATTATTTTCATCTGAAACTGGACTGAAGGTTTTTTTCTTTTTGTCCACTTTTAGGTGCATTTATCTTGGTGGAATGCCCCACAAAAAAGTCTTGTCATTTTAAAATTGCATCCATTTCCACCAGGAAAGGGTCGTGCCGGGACATACTACAGTTTGTATGCTAAATCCCACCCTTTTTTTTTCCAAGCCCGGTGATCTCTTTAGGAAGAATGCATGTTTTAATTCCTCCCAGGTGAATCTTCAGTTTATTGCACCTAGGTTGGGGTTTAAAATAAGTAATGGAGAGATGAGCAATACAATATTTCAGCGCAGCGATCTCTTCATCTCTCGTTTTCTCTCTTTCGTCATCTCAAATCCTGCGGTGACCCCGGGGTTTGCCTCTGGACAGGTTTTGCATTTGGGGAGCTTGAAAAAAGAGGCAGTTCAGAAGCTCAGCACTGCGGGGAAGAAAAGAGAAAGAGAGGGGAATAGAAAAACAGGGGGACAGAAAAATCAGTATCACATTACACATCGCACAGCCTCAATACAAACGCATTAAAAGCTACACATTGCTAGAGGCTATTGCAGATGACGGTCGATTCAGACTGCGCAACTGCGAGAGCCAAAGCTAAAGAAGCCAAACACAACTTTTTTTATTATTGTACTTTGTTTAGGAGTGATGTCCATGGCACATTATTTTCATAAAGTCTCCTAAATGTAAAAAAGAAATGAAACAAACCCTCATAGCAAAGCCCATCATAACATGCGCTCAAAAACAAAACACACAAATGCAAGACTCTTGGAATCACACTCACGAAAACAAACGCACACACAAAGCAGAAGAAAAGTTCCAGTCGTTGAGGGCCACAAAATCCTCTTTTGGTGAATCAAATCCAAAGAGTGAATTAATAATGGTGGATTTTGTCAGCCCTCTAGGATGGACCAGAACAAAGCAAAAGCTTGTCGTACTTCATTGAATCCCTTCACACAAAGGGTGCGTCCCAAACCGTCTCCCTATTCCCCATGAGGTGCCCTTTTTTGAGATTACCAAATAGTGAAAGCTGGCATAGGGAATAGAGAGCGAGTGCACCATTTGAGCACAGCGCCAAACATCAGAAAAAAGTGGCACACAAAGGAAAAACAAAACACTAAGCACACAGTCAGGCACATCACATGAAAACACGCAGTGACGCACAGAACACCTTACGCACATTCTTACACTGAGAAGCGTTCAGCTCCCTTCCTCCTCTCTTTGCTTTTTTTCTTTCTTCCCCAAACTGTCCTCCATTTCACGATGCCTTTCTTCATTTGTTGACCATCCTCCTAATACTCTGTTCCCCAAACACACAATCTGTCCATCTGACCCTCATGCTTTCATATCCTGATTTTTGGTTGCGTCCCGATTTCCACACACAGTTTTTTGTTTCATAATCCACTTACAGCAGACCGTGTTTGAAAAGTTCACTTGGTTGTTAACAAATCACGGATTATTTTTTCCTCGGTTCACTCATACTGTCATCCGGGCTTTTTTTTTTTTTTTTTGGTTGTTATTTGGAAGCAGTAAGAGTTTGTACTTGGGAAATGAATGAAAGTGACGGATGAAATGTCGAAATAAAGGATGACCAGGACGCTGTGGAAAAGGAAGACTTGCGATGAACATTGGGATGATTGTTTCATATTTACACAGATGCATGCATACATGGGGTTATTAATAACTCAAATGTCTCTCTCTTTGTTTCGAATGACATCATTTTGGAAGCACTGGTAGAGACGAACAAAAAGAGATTTACCTGAGTTGTGACAGGGAAGCGTAAGTCTGACAGAGAGGATTGTGGGTAATGTCGCTATATCATTTACACTGGACCTGCTCTCCCCATTTCAAATGCCACATTGGAATCAAACTATCATTTCTGTGCCGTGAACTCCACATGCAGTCTGTGTACAAGAGATTTATTTACATTTCCCTTCAAGGTTGCATGCAGCCTCTGCTTACCAGGGCGTTTGCTAACTAAGCTAACTAGTGGCAGGCCTGTCTCTTCCACATCCTAACTTCAGGATTGAGATAAAGGGATACAAGTAGTGCCGTTCCATCCACCCTGACTACACCTTTACAGATAGACTACACACTGCAAAACCACAAAATGCACTAGGATGCTAAGTGCTAGCTATCTTGAATGTGTGGAAACGTGCATTGGTGCAGATGTATTAGCATTAGCATCTTTCTCTCTGCTCTGACCACACAGGAGAGAACAGGAAATCCTTCAGGTCTGTTCAAACAAATACCTAAAGTAATGTTTTATATATAACAGGTATGCGTTAAGGGCTAAAATTGGTATTCTTAGCCTCTAAAGGGACCAAAGAGTGCTAATGATCTACAGCACTGAATGCTACGTCTGCCATCCCCCATTTACCAGCAGAGGGAGCTAAAAGTGAGAATAACACAACAGCTAGGGGGGAACAGAACTAATAATTTCCTCATTAATAACGCAAAACTAAGATGATTAAACAAGACTGATGATGACATGAACACAAACTAAAATGGACTTGTAGAGGAGCTGATACTGGTTCGGGGCTCGGGTGTTCATTCGGGAATGTGTTTGTGAAGGAAGAAGTGGATTTTCTGTTCTAGTCTTAGTTCACAGTTACTGCTTCTTTTTGCATATATCTGATAAGCACTGGGCTTTCAGAATAGTTCTCTGTGAAAAGATGAAAAAGAATAAATCATAAAATGACCATCTGCAATGCTTTTGATGTCTAACAGAGAAAGGAAAAAAAAGAAAAAAGAAAAAAAAAAAAAAAACAGGTACATAGTTAAAGCACATTCAAAACCCCCACATTCAGTACAACAGTTGTTATGGTCTCTGCCACCCAATAGCATCTTAGCATGCAGAACTAAGCCCCGCCCCTTAACAGCAGTCAAGTTGAAAATGACAGATTGGTAACAAAACAGCAATGAAAAAAAATTGTTTGTACATTTGTTTCATGCAAATCATTAATATGCATGTGTATATGAATACACACATCCATATGTACACACTCGTATTAACAAACATGTACATAAACCTCTTTGTTAAAATACATTTTCTTATCAAAACACACATATTTATATATATCATGGACTTATAATTTCCTTATTGCTCGCAGTAGAAATCCATGCATGTGGAAATTACAAAGTCAACCTTCAAAAACTGTACATATCATTAAAACCTGAACTATACACCCTCATAAAGAGCATAAAAACAGAAAAGCAAAGAAAAGAGAGATGAAGATGAGGAGGAGGAGGAGGAGAAGACATGGTGAGACACGAGGTGAGAAATAAAATGGTGTTTTTTTTTTTACTGGACCTAAATCATATTGGAATTGTTTTGTCTCCCTCTTTCTCTCCCTCCCAATATACCAGGTATTAGGGTAATACAAAATACATACTTGCACTTGCTTGTTTTAAATATACCCTGATATATTTTAAATACATGTCAGATAATTTGACACAATGAAAAGGAAAAAATGCAGCAAATGCGTTTTTTCAAAACTGAGGTATGAGCAATGCTGCTTCTTCTGTAATTTTCCTATGCTCAGATTAAACCAAAGTTATGTGGTGTAATTACTGCATTTTGCCTTTGTATGGCTAAACAACCTTATGGTTCGATAAAACAAAACAAAAAAATGAATAACTGATACTGATCTGAGAATCTCCCTAAAACACTTAACTGAACATTGGAGTTATAAAGAGCACAGGTGTGGCGTAGCAGACTGTACATCCAGCAGATGGCTCTCACTCACTGTCCTGAGGCCTTACATGAAAATGAAGCATGTACATAAAGCGGTGCACATGCAGACGACCGATGACTGCTGTTTTACTTATTAAAGCACAATGCCACACATTTGTTTGCTGCTGCCATGCAGATGCCCAATGTAATCAACCACCTTCAGTCTAGCAGTGAACTTCTTTAACCAATAAAGAAGAGAGGAGGGAAAGAGGACAGAAACAGGGTAATGCGGCAGTAGCGAAAACACATGAAATAATAATACAAAAGAGAACTACATTGCTTCATTTAAAGGAAATAATGATTACAGATTAAATAAAAAAATGAACAGATATGGGTATGTAAAATTAAGAACATTAAATTAAATCCTCATAAAAATAAACAATGCTACTTTGCTTTCTGATCAAGCTTTACACCGCAGGTTTTCTGTTGTTTCACATGGACAGAAAGACAACAAAGAAAGCTTTGTGAGCTGCCATTGCAGAGATATCTTCACCAGAGGTGTGTATTGCATCTGTGCACTCAATGATGCAGCAGATTGACACACACAGTGAAACATATGGCTCATATATTAGAAAGAGTTCATTTTGCCATCTTTTCTTTTTCTTCTCTTACTGACCGCTGTCAATCCAGCATCCATTCAATGTTCCCTCCTTTATATTGGAACGAAGGTCAGCATCCGAGAGACAGAGCAGATTTAAAAAAAAGAATAAATAAATAAATAATAAAAGAAAAGGAACAGAAGAAGAAAAGAAGGGGACCAAAGAGAAAACAAACTGAACTGATTTTCTACTGCATTCAAATGAGAGGAATAACAGTAATCAGAAAATGATTATGATTAAGAAAGGGTGATGGAGATGATAATGAGGATGAAAAGGTCCAGCGAATTCTTTCCCCTAATCGGGAAACTTTGAGGCCACTGTCTGATTCACCACAGCCCCAGGATATGCGGATATGCAATGAGGAGTGCAGTTCAGCTTGATATGTCTTCATATTTATGAGGAAGTACCATAGTAAGGATATATTTTAACGACAGTTCCTTCATGCACTAGTATACAGATTTGTAAAGGGTCCCGAAGAAGTGCAGAAGGTTATAGGCCCTTAATAAGATGGCGCCTTCTTCTTTCTTTCTTTCTTTTTTTTTGCCATACGTCCAGATCACTGCTCTTTCATTTCGTCGTACTTGGTGTTGAATATGCAGAGTCAAAATACAAAAACCAAAACGTTAATTGCAGATCTCCATGCAAAAGCACAATATCCTGTCCTCCCAAAATGTCAACTCAAAGCCGCCCGCGCAACTCCAAACCCCGATCCGAATCGCAAAGTCCAAACGTACAAAAATAGCTTCTTTTTTTTTTTGTTCTTGTAATGATCAGTTCTCGGTCTCTCTGTTAGTGTTAGTTATTAGTTTGAAGGGTTCATCTCCAGCTCCTCCGGGTCAGAGGTCATTGTAATAGTGGATATTGCACAAGAATGGTTTAAGCGTTTCTCTTTGTCCTAAATAAAGAGCATAACGGTGTGAGTTATATCTTAAAGTGACAACGAATGTTGCTGTAGGAAATACTCTGTATGTGATTAAATAATGGCTAAGTGTTGGTCTTATTCATAATACTCGATATAATAGCCTGGATCTCCAAAACCTCCTTCATCACAATCAAATCAACGAATTAATTCTCTAAAACCAGTCCAGCGTTTATTTTCACTTCCTCGCAGACGTTAAAGGGGGATTGGGAGTTTAGATATAGTCTACTTGCCTAACTGACGTCTTTTCTTGCATGCACTTGAGCTACTTGCATGTGTGTCTGTGACCTATGACCTTTA
Organism: Danio jaintianensis; assembly: GCA_903798115.1. Classification (NCBI taxonomy): domain Eukaryota; kingdom Metazoa; phylum Chordata; class Actinopteri; order Cypriniformes; family Danionidae; genus Danio; species Danio jaintianensis. The sequence continues at coordinate 13,772,378 of CAIGQV010016547.1, read as the reverse complement.
TCATTCCAAGCTGTGATATGAAGTGGATTTTTCAAGGCCTATAATGGTGTATCAAAGCTGACCTCAGCGACTAGTACCTGCTGGATCACAGTCACGTGTTTTGTTTTTGTTTTCTTTTCTTTTACACAACCAGCAATCAGGCAGGAACATATGGGGGAAGCCAACTACTATCATTCAACTACAGGGGTAGATTTCCTACAGGGTGCTCGCCGCCTATGAAACAGTGAGGGGTTTTATCCTAATAGAATTCAGTGCTTCTTTTTTTATCTTCGATAATAAGGCATAATTTGCTGACGTGACAGCATATAATTGTTTTAGTTGCCTGTCTGAAATATTGCCTGAAGTATATGCAGTGATTTTAGTACTTAAAGCTCTAAATCCCTAAACAAATTCATCCCATTCCCTTTGAGGCATGATATATTAAAAAGAGTGCTGTGTGCCCCGATCCTGTCCAGTCAATGGAGGAGTAGAGGTGTGAGTATTTAGCGGCGTTATTGTGATTATTAATACTATTGCGGTATAATGTGGTTGATGATTATTTTGTTGGCGTTCCCTAAGATTTGCTACAGAATGGAGGGTATAGGGGATCGGCAGCGGCGTAGGGGCCCGGGGGACTCGTAGGGTTCGTAGGGTGGGTTGTTGATGGGGGTGATGGGGGTCAAGCGGAGAGGCGCTCCTGTCATCCCCGAGATGTTATTGAGGCTGCGGGACTTCTCGTAGCCAGCAGCTACAAAACCCAGATGCGGCGGATGGATAATGGAGAGAATACATACATCAGAGAAAGATGAATGAATGGCATTAATGTGGAAGCACAAACATATTTGGATTCATGACGTAATTGATGCAAGTTCAAAAATCAGAGTGAAAAAAAAATAAGGCAAGGGAAAAAAATGAAAAGCAAAGAATGACAAAATTAAAAGGATGTAAATGACACAGAAGCAGACAGACAGACAGAAAGACAGACAGGGACAGACAGAGACAGAGACAAGGACAAAACAGGAAAATGAGAGTTATGAAATGTCATCAAGTTTTCTTGTCAAATTCTTTTTGTTGTTGTTGTTGTTATGGCACAGCAGTATTACAAAAAAAAACTCCCTTTAGTCACAGCCACATACAGTTTTCAGGGAGAGATTTAAGAGCAGATGTGTAAAAGAGCAGGTGGATGAAGCACCTGATGGCTGACTCAGACCAATAGTGAGGTAAAGAGTTTAGCATCCAGGTGTTTGACCCAGTCTCAGACGAAACACTCTGCATTCTGATACTAGCACTGGAGTCCAGCAGAGGAGTAGCAGAGGAGCTCCGTCTAGTCAAAGCAGCCTCACTCAGCACTGTGGGCCAGGTGAAGCTCCTGCATTTCAGACTAAATGTCTTTCCATTCTTAGCTGATAATTCGTCTTCCTTCTACACACAAGTGTATTTCTGTAGATTAATAGGGACTTAAAACAGCTTCACGTGGCCCAAAAGTGCCTGAAAGCTTTCCTTCCACATCCATTTCTGGCTCTGCTAAAACTTCAGATTTTTTAAAGTTTGGCCAAACTTTCATAAAATGTTTGGTGTTTCTTGATTATTCACCTAATATGTCCAGTGTTGTTTTAATTTGGTAACAAATTCAGGTGTCAGTGATTTATATAAGTTATACTGATAAATTAAATCAGAATTCAGCTGATGTCAGGGGGACTTTGCTGAAAATGCTTTTCAATGTGCATTATTTTTGACCTTAATTCAAAGATGAGTTGTATCCATTTTTTACAACAAAACCTGCATGAATTTTAGGCTTTTGTGAAACACATATTAAATATTTTGACAAATAAAACTACACCACTGACTTTAATTGGGCATAAACAAACTTTCTTCAGAATACAGGTGCATCTGTATAGAGAATGTCATTGAAAAATGTATTCATTTTACTAATTCAATTAAAAAAGTGAAATATAGATTTATTACACAAAGATTGATGTATTTCAGTTATTTATTTATTTTGATTTTAATTTCAGTATCTCAGAAAATTTGAATATTACTTATGGCCAATAAAAAGAGGATTTTTAAGAGGATGTTAAGCTCAGGTTGCTTTGAAAAATGGCCTTCAACTCTTCTGCGTTGTTGTGTCTGGTGTCCCGCATCTTGTTCTTCACAATACCCCACAGATTCTCTATGAGTTTTAGGTCAGGTGAGTTTGCTGGCCAATCGACTACAGGAATATAATTCTCCTTATTTTATTATTATTATTATAAAAAAAATTTTTATACAGGGACAATGTACAACATGACATCTTGTGCCAGAGTTCACCCGATTCGAATGTTATCAGTCGATTGAATGCGCGTTACCAGTCGATATCAGCTGATAGATATGGGCCTTCTGCGCCTACTACAATCCATCTACATGGTTAATCAGCTATACTAATAGAGAAGACTCCCGATCCAGATCTGTTTTTACATTATTGTGACGGTTGGGTTTAGGGTTGGGGTAGGGGTAGACGTTAAAAAAATACAATAAATGGGAAATTTAATAAATGATATAAATAATTCTCGTTAACTTCCAGCCACAGCCGTACGTGATCTATAGCTGATTAACCATGTGGATGGATGATTACAGCCTTCTGAACCTACTAGTAAAATAAGAAATTGTCGAATGTTAGTAATTTATATTGTTTAATACAGTTACAGTAATGATAGCTCCTTGGTTTTTAGCAAAAAATTTTACTGTTTGTTTATAGATAATATACAATAGTTTTAATGTTGTAATGTCCGTGTGACCAGCTTGTAGCACAATAAGATAAATGAGGGAAAATCATTGTATTCATTCCCTCCATCGGTCATTTCGATCATGGCCTCCCAATCATCCCCATCCACCGAATTGGCTGTATCACTGTCTCTCCACTCCACCAATAGCTGGTGTGTGGTGAGCGCACTGGCGCTGTTGTCCTGTGGCTGCCGTCACATCATCCAAGTGGATGCTGCACACTGGTGGTGGTGTGGAGAGACCCCCCTCATGATTGTGAAGCGCTTTGGGTGTATGGCCATAAACGATAAATGCACTATATAAATCAACATTACTTACTTACTTACATAAAAATTTTAGCAGCAGCCATAGGTAACTGATGCCTGATGTTTCTATAAATCCTCAGGCTTGCTCTAGCACTTTTGGAAACCTTCTTAATCTGTTTTTTTAAAAATTTAATTAGAGTCAATAATTATACCTAAATATTTGAAATGATCAACAATATTTATTACTTCTCCATTAACTAAAATGTCTGAGCAATGTTCCTCATTTTTCTTAATTGAAAAAAACATTCCCCCAATTTTACTTACATTGAGGGTAAGACATAAACGACATAACCATTCTGAAACGTTCTTGGGTGCAGCAGTAAGTTTGTTAGCAGCTTGTTCCTTAAACCAGGTATTGGCACTTTTGGCAGTGTGGGCAGGTGCCAAGTTCTAAATGGAATGCAAAATTGACTTT
>CAIGQV010016547.1:13721705-13749895 GCA_903798115.1 Danio jaintianensis | reverse complement strand
GTGTGTGTGTGTGTGTGTGTGTGTGTGTGTGTGTGTGTGTGTGTGCAGGCAGATGCACTGGATTATATAAAAGACCCAGTTTAGGCGATGACAGTTGATTATAAAGATCTATAAATGTTGACCACAGGCCCTTGAGCAAAACTTTCATGATGGCTGAGACTGAGCTAGTTGACATCACACATAAAAAGAAATATACTGATTTAAATCTCAACAGCATATCTTTGTCAGTAGTATAGAAATCAATTGGATTACTGTTGGGAATGTAACCTATTTAGCCCAAAATATACTCCATTTTTACTTGCACATTAACAAATATTAGCTTTCACACCGAGTAATTACAGGAACTTTTCACTGAGTCTACTGTAGTTCCCCAAGAACTAATTTCCCCCTAGCTGTATCTGCACCATCTCTAGAAACTCTGTAAACTAACCGACAACAGCATCCAACAAAACTAACAAGTGAAGGTTGAAGGTTTTTGTGATTAAAGTGGTGTTTTTATTGTGTGTCATGAGCTTCGTATTAACAAAGATAGAACGCAGACTAATAAATTATGCAATTGGAACAGCAAAAAGAAGGACTAAATTATCAATGAGAACTTGCACCACTACATTTCATCAGAGATGAGAAAAGAACACAATACCGCCAACAAAGCCGACAGATAAATGCTCTAACATTAGCTTTCTGAATGTGCATGTCTTGTAACCCTGTGAAATACTGTGCCGGTGTTTTGTGTGGCACGCATTCACCAAATCAGCAAGCACTTCATCACTGGTAGCTCCCATTGTGCTGAATTAGACTCTGCTTTAAAGTAGGGGCTAATTTAGTTTTCCCAAAGGGCGTTCCTAGATTAAATTCACTCGCAGTTCCTGTGGTGCAAACACAACAAAAGCAGGTACTTCCACCAGTAGTTTCTGAAGTAACGCCTGAAGTATAGTCGAAAACGCATTATTTCTCTAATATACTCCAGTTCACAGCCCGCATGAACAGAGGCAGATGCAAACTATAAAGATTCATCCTTGTCCAGTGTCTGCTTCTTCTCTACAATGGTTATGAGTGATAAAAATGTCTTAATTTAAACAGAGTTGGCAAACAGCATTTAATCTCCTCACATATGAACTTTTCAGTGTATTTATTGCTTTTGCTATCTTGAGTAGTGCGATGTAGTTCTTGAAGCAACTACCTTATTCCTTTTCCAATCGAAACAACGGCCAGATTCAGTATTGAATCCTTGTGGACAAGCTAAGTAGTGCACAAACAATTCAAAGTGAGTGTGCAAACTGTGAATACGATGTGGCTACCAAAATACAATCCACACCTGCTGTGCCAATAGTGAAATTTGTGTCACATTAACAGTAACTTTACCATAGCGTATGCATAAAAACAAAGTATACTTTGGGCTTTGATGCATAGGTACCTCACACACACAGACACATAAACACATGGGTACACACACTCACACACACCTGCTCTGTTAATCTCTATGATTTCCTCCTGTGCAAGAGGACAGTCTCCTGCCATGCTTCCAGAGACCACCATACTGCCCAGCACATTACCCATGATCCTGTGCGGCGAGGCAGTGGCCATGGCCAGGGCATCTGGCTTACAGTAGTTGGGCGATCCAGGCTGCGGCGCCCGTGGGATGTGCTTGTTCTTCTTCTTGGGCAGCTTCTGCTTGGCCATAGCCAGAGAGTAGTACATGCCGAAGTTGTTCACAATGACGGGCACAGGCATGGCGATGGTCAGCACGCCTGCCAGGGCACACAGGGCGCCCACTAACATGCCCGACCATGTCTCGGGATACATGTCACCATAGCCCAGAGTCGTCATGGTGACCACCGCCCACCAGAAGCCGATGGGGATGTTTTTGAAGGCGGTGTGGGCACTTGCCGTGGGGTCGTCCGGGTCGGCGCCGATGCGCTCGGCGTAGTAGATCATGGTGGCAAAGATGAGCACCCCGAGAGCAAGGAAGATGATGAGGAGCAAGAACTCATTGGTACTGGCACGGAGTGTGTGGCCCAGCACCCTCAGCCCCACGAAGTGGCGTGTGAGCTTGAAGATTCGCAGGATTCTGACAAATCGCACCACACGCAAAAAGCCCAGCACATCTTTGGCTGCTTTAGAGGAGAGGCCGCTCAGCGCCATCTCTAGGTAAAAGGGCAGGATGGCTACAAAGTCGATGATGTTCAGCGAGCTCTTGAAAAACTCAGCCTTGTCCGGGCAGAAGATGACGCGGGTGAACACCTCGATGGTGAACCAGACCACGCATACGCCCTCCACGTAGGTCAGCCAGTTGTCAGTCACTACCTCAAACACAACCTCCTCCCGCGTGACATTCCCCACCGTGACGTTCTCTGTCTTATTGTAGATGGTGTTGAAGGCCTCGTGTGTCTCCAAGCAAAATGTTGAGATGGAGATGAGGATGAACAGGAGCGAGCCGAACGCCACATACTGAAAACAGAGAGAGGAAGACACAGAGAGAGAAAGAGAAAGAGAGAGAGAAAGACAGGGAGACACAAAAAGAGATGAAAAGATGAGCACATTAATATTATACATTGAAATCAGTGAGGTCTCTATTTGATTTAAGAACTGTTACAGTGCTTAAAGCTGAAGAGTGGTAGAATTGCAAAAATAATGACAGTTTGTCCTTAAATATCCACATCATGAATCTTTTCTGCTTTCATCAACAATTGGTGAAATAAAAAATACCATAAATAACACTAATAAATTATTGCTAAATAAAGTTGTGCCCCAGTTGACATACTATACACTACTATTTTCTCATCCAGCACAGTAGTCTGATGGCTGCCCGCCTCCGCTATGTAAATCAGACAGTTGAGTCCAACATTCCACACTTTTGGCTCAAGTGGATCATCTAGCTTTTTGTACTTTTTCCTGATGGGATTTTCAGTGTGACCCCATTTCTCACTATGGGAGTGCAATATTTATTGTCCACGATAATAACGTTGCTATTGTGTATGTCACTTACTTTGCAAAAAAAAACAAAAAAAAACAATCCTAAACAAAGTTAAAGACTATTATCACATTGTATTGACTATCATATTGACTATTGTATATTCAGAATGTTATCACACGAGCAAAAGTGCCATTTGCTGTATGCATTGAACATGTTTGCAAATGTGATATTGTACAACATTTTTCAACAAACAAGAAGTTTAAGCTGAACAAGTTACATTTTAAACACAATATAGTCTGTTTTTTTCTGTTTACCAAAATAGCTCCTAACCAATCATTTGGACATGTCAGAGCAACACTGCAGTTTTGTTCCTGAATTAATCATTTTTTGAGTCATTGATTCAGTGCTCCATTATTAAAACAGTGGCTGTATAATTTTGACTTTTTCTTTTTCTTTTAGTTTTTGAATTCAGACATACTTTTATGAAATTGTATGTGATTTCGCATGCAGACAGTCACTTGTTTTGCTTCAGCTGCTTTAAACAAACGGTTTGAATTATTGTATATATTTATATTTATTCATAGATATTTACCCTTGACAGGCCTAAACCAGCTGCAGCATCACCACAAAAACACATTCAGCAAAATGAATTATCATTACTGAATACAGATTTACTGCACACCCCTACTAGTTACACTATAAACTGTATAATACAGAATGGCATAGGACTAATTATACAAATAGTGACACACCTTGATTTAGTTGATTCAAGCTATAACCACAAGAAGCTGATGTACATGTACCACTAATCCCATTACTGTAATGAAAGCATAAAAGTATGTAAATGCATTTAAAGGAAATTACCCAGGCATAAAAGGCACACAAATGATTAACAATATGTAAAAGAGGATCTCTGCTTGGCCTCTCTCTCTATACAACACAGATTGAAGACCTGTTAGCATGTTAGGCCTCTTTTTAATGCGTAAAAATGCGTAAAAGCGATACGCAAGCATACAAAAAGACCCTTGATAACAGAATAAGCTGTCAAACATCTCTGCAAACAGCTGCTGTGATGCAGTTCGGACCACTGCAGAGGTCTTTCTCCGTCAAGAAAAAAAAAACATGTACTACAGATAGAGGGCGCCAAACGCTTCAACAAAACAGCAGAAGTGTTGTGAGAACATTGGGAATGGTGTGAATGCAGCAGTTTCTATGTTTCCATCCAAAGATGCGAATTAACTTTATGCGCAAAACTGGAATATCGCATAAAAGATGTGCGAATAAAGCAGCGTTTCCATCCAACGAGTCAAAGAGAACAAAATCGTCACTTCCTGATTAAATGGCGCCAAATATCAACAGTAAAAACAGAATTTGCTGCGGTAGGAGAAGCTGCGTGAATCTTTTCTTCATTTAATAAATGACTTGCGCCTCAGAAGGCAATGCTGACACGCAGTGAACGCGTGGTGGCGTTTGAAGGCGTGAGACGCGGAGCACAGACGCACTTAACAATTCTGGAGGTCATTAATTATAACACTAATACTGAAATTGTTAATGCATTTTATAATGACCAAAACAACATTTCAGATGTTTTACAATGTGCTCAGCCTGCTGGTTTGTCCATTTACAAGCATTTTTATTATCACATGATCTCTTATAACCAAATCACATGACCTTTTTTTAATGCACATACTGGAATTTGTTCGGTAAAAGTGTTTCCATCGCAGACACATCTTTTCTTAGCGAATAAAAAGTTTATCCTACTCAGTTATGCGCATACATTTTTTATGCGCATTTTCAAAATGTATGCGCGTCTTAGCGTTTCCATCAACCGATGTTTTATGCGCAGATCCAAAATGCGCATAAAAATAGGTGGATGGAAACGTAGCTAGTAGTGACACGCTGCACTGAGGAAACACCACACAAGTGAAGAAAATAATGAGCAGAGCGGACGATGGAGGAAGAAAAGTAGAGCGAAGATGGCTATGTGTATAAAGAACAGCAATGGATGCCCAGAGAGAAAAGAAGTGTATATTTAGAGCATAAGGAAATGGAAGAGGAGGAGAAGGGAGGGCTGGTGAATTATAGCGGTGTGCGTGGTCACCATTCTCAAAACAGAGATGTCATGTTGGCTCTCCCGCAGATAGATGTGCATTGATTAGCCGCTGCACGTCTCTTGTTAAAGCCCACGGCCTCTTCTACCATCACCTGCAATCAATATAATCTGTTTATCTCAGTCCACCTCAGTGCCAGCATCCATACTGTCATTTTTTAAAATACGTAGCCCGTCATTACAGCCATTTATTCGCCATTTATGTGTGTGTGTGTGTGTGTGTGTGAAGTGCTGCTGTTGCTGCAGTGCTCACATTATTCACACACACCCCCCGCACCTCATTTCTCTGTGGCTCCGCACTCGCCCCTCCTCCCTGTACTGGGGTAAACCATTGCTTTTGCAGAGGAACATCTCTCTGCCTCCTTTCCTGGCTCCTCTGCACTGAGCATGTTGTTTTCAGTTTCTCTGTCTCTGTGGCTGCAAAGACGTCAGATGTCCCACACACTTCATGACTGCATGGCAGACATTCGCACTGCACAAATTATTTTCATAATCTGTATTTTTTGCTCATCTAAACTCAACACATTTAACTGTGATGTAAAATTGCATACGATTTGTTTTTAGAGTATTAATTGTGAATACTGTTTATTTGGTTGTCATGGCTAAAACTAATTAATTTGCTATAAACGTCAATCGAAGTTGTATACTGTATGATATCATAAGCAAGTTGAGCATTATTTCAATAAGTTTAACATTCAGTGAAAGTTTAAGTACTAAAATGACTCAAACTAATAAAAACGGTACATTCTGAGACTGTTAGGTTTATAATATATAATAGCTATAAACTATATAGAAACTAATAATACAAAACAAAACAACTAAAACATTAAGTTAAAATAAAAATATTTTTTTTTATTTAAAAATTAAGTCCTAGAATAAAACGCACATTCTTACAATCTTACGTTGCTTTTCTTTTCTTGTTTTTTTATATAATAAATACAAATTAATTGTGTTTAATTTACTTCTTGTTCTTTAAACAAGAAAAAAAAAAACTTTCCAATGGGTTAAGAAAAAAGTATATTATGATATTTGTTTTACTGCTGCTTTAATTATTTTATTTCCAAAAGGCAAGATAAAATAGGGGCGACGCGGTGGCGCAGTGGGTAGCACGTTCGCCTCACAGCAAGAAGGTTGCTGGTTCGAGCCTCGGCTGGGTCAGTTGGCATTTTTGTGTGGAGTTTGCATGTTCTCCCCGTGTTCGCGTGGGTTTCCTCCGGGTGCTCCGGTTTCCCCCACAAGTCCAAAGACATGCGGTATAGGTGAATTGGGTAAGCTAAAATTGTCCGTAGTGAATGAGTGTGTGTGAATGTTTCCCAGTGATGGGTTGCAGCTGGAAGGGCATCCGCTGCGTAAAACATATGCTGGATAAGTTGGCGGTTCATCCCGCTGTGGCGACCCCAGATTAATAAAGGGACTAAGCCGAAAAGAAAATGAATGAATGAATGAAGATAAAATAGAGGTAGAAACAGGTATGACAGGTAGAAACAGGTATTTCACCTTGAAATGAAATACTGAAAATAAAATAAAATAAATAAATAAATGACTAAAGTGTAAGCAAAGAGTTGGTTCTATTCATCAGACGTTAATTTTAAGATGTGAACATTGAGATTTATATCACCACTTAAACATTACAAGGTCAGAAATATACATGGAGGAATTGTTTACTACAGATCTATAACCAAAAAGATTTTAATTTCAGTTTATGCCTGTACACACTATACACACTTATCCTGATTTTCACTCATTAACAATATTCTGAAGAATCAATGCTCAATCATGACTGGCCTAAACCAGTCGAGGTACCAGCACAAAACACATAATATACCATTACGGAGAAAAACAAAATCTCTAAAATATATATTATATTTTTCAATATCACACACCCCATAGAGCAGTCTTAGTCTAACACCAACTCCCATATCACCTCTCACAAAATTGTATTTCAAACAAGACAACTGTTTTCGCCGATCTGTCTTATGATGTTGAAGCCATAGCAAGTTCATAAAACACAAAACACTTTTGTAGTATGAAAAGAACAATGACTCAAAAAAATCATGAAATGTTTTCCCAGTATGGCTAAATATATCTTAATAGTAAATGTATTTCATCTTTATTGTTGTTTTTAAATTTAAATAAGATGAAACGCTGACAACGAAAACAATTTTTGCATCTAGATGCACAGATATACCACTTTCAGTTCTTTCATCACATAAAAAAAATAATAATTAAAAATAACAATTAGCACTAAAAGAAAGCTGATACACAGACACAAACACAGTTACTTAACCATTTGAATTAAGACACCTAAAAAAAACAACAGTTTTAAGGACATTTCTCAAATAGCTGCAGTCAGGTCAATCCTCCAATGACGAACAACGAGCAGTCAAATGAAGGACTGAGGCATCCTGGGAGAATTAACTAATTCCCCAACCCGATTAGCATGAACTAATTTAACGAGCCCATCTTGTCGTGCCCTCAAAATCCTGATGAGGGGCCAGTTTGTGTGTCAAGCAGAGACGGCATCACGCACCATCACTCCACACGTTCTGCTCCAGATACAAGACAACTTCAATCCCTCAACCCCCTGATCGCAAATGGGATGAACTGATGGCAAAAATAAGATGTTGTTTGATTTTGACAAAAAAAAAAGTTAATATATTTTCTAGAGAGGAAATTATTTGTTGTAAGAGTGCATAATCCATCGTATCATGAACAGTGCTGTTGTCAACGAATTAACTCATTTTAAATGCCATCTATTTTTGATAGGGATGCTCTGATTGTTTACAACTGGTTGATAATCACATTCTATGACTTGATCGGCAGGCACTGCATTTTGCCAACCGCACAATCCAATCACAATTTGATAATGTATTATGTAAGTACCGGGTTTTGGAAATGAATGGGGCTGAATTGGATGGCACCAAAATGATCAAATATGCCACACAATTTCAAGACTGCAGCATTATAGAGCATTATAATGAATCATATTTCTGTGTAGCTTATGAATGCAACAGCCAATCAGAGGCGAAAACGAGTGTTGTTGTTCTGCATCATAAAGCATTTAAATTATGCGATCAAGACATCCATTTTGTAGCGTCAGTAGCAATGTTTTCATCAAAAGTTGTAAACTTTATGTATAAAATTTAAATATTGCACACTTAATGAATAAAGCACAGTTTCGATAAAATGCAATCAAGATAATGAGGCCACCACAAAACTAGCATGAAAAGAAGTTATCAAATTTAACATTGATGCAACTGGGGAAATCACTTTGGCTTTTATTCCTCCACAGTAAACAAGTTGTTCCACAGAGCAGCAAATGACACAATAACTCTGTCATGTTCTGCATTTGGAGGCAGTTCCTGAGGTTTGGGAAAACAATTGTGTAAGAATTCTAGGAGATAATATAAAATCATTTTGAGGATGGATTTTTGCTCAGGTGTTAATAAAACATCCCAGACGGTGTGCAATATGATCAGTCCACTAGTTAGCCTAGTTAATCACATCACCTGTTGAAGCAAACTTTTGTGATTGTGTATCAAGAAATTTATTTGGTAAATGTGATTCCATTGCAGTTTATGTTGATTTTTTTATTCGATGATAAATTGTATTCAAGACAAATGACAGCATATGTTTTTTTGAATGAACAGGTTTTGAGTGTATGAGCATCTTGGTGTTTCAGTTCAGCATTTTTAAGTTTTGGAGTTTTTGCAGAACGTGCACAAGACTTTGACCAACATGTTTCCTTTGTGTTGTCAGAATATGACATGCTGTTTCTCCAAATACAAAAATAAATACACAGAAACAACAAATTATGTTTATGTATGTTTTGTTATCAGTTACAGTAATGGAAAATGTTTAAGTACATCTTATCAGCTGCTGTTATGATGAGTTTGACAAAGTATCAATTCAGTTCTAATTGAACTATCCTAATATGGTGTTTGGCAAGCCTTATTTTTACATTTCTGTTGTGCTTATTTATTGGATTCTCAGTTAAAAAAACACACATATCACTAAAAAAGGCAAAGCTTCAGTATAACGTCTGAAAAAAATGTTAACAGTGACATGCTTCACTTACGCTTATTACTTGTATAAAGCTTAATGATCAGTGATCTGTACTGGTCGATCATGACAAGAAACTGGTAGTTGTATTGACTACTGCAAACTGGAGCATAATTCTTCTAATTCTTCAACACAGGCTCAATGGAAATACATGCTTTAGCCTACATTTTTATGAAACCGTAAATACATACTTCAACTTACGTTTGACTGCAGTTTCTAGCTAAAGTTAATGCTATGGGGCAGTATGACGCCAATAAATTTGTTCCTTTTCACACTAATGATATTTACAGAGACATACTATTGAAAAATAAAGGATTATTTTCTTGCAGTTCTTTGCACTACACCAAATAATACTACAAAATAACTTCAAAATTTCCATGAATTTTTCCTTTTCTGGTGTGGTCAGTTTGTTTGGTAGCTCACTTTGTACGGTGTTTTACTTGTCATGCAGAGTGCTCGGGTTTGAATCCAGTGAAGCACGGTTTCACAAAAGAGTTAAAACAACATTAAATCAAGGTAAAGGTATGTGGTCACAGTGCACTTTTCTCTTGGGTTTGCTTTTGAAAACACTATTGGTTGGGTTTAGGGAAGGATTTAGGTCAGTGGTTTGCTAGATGATTTTAATGACAAGCCCCATCTTCTCATGGATATGTACAAGAAGGACGTGTATCTAAACATAATTCGCAAAAATGTACACAGAGCCCTATTGGGGATTTGTCATCTAACAAGTTGCAGTTTACATTCTGCAAAAATGTAGGCTACATTTTCAATGAGCCTAGGTTGTAGGTTTTACACAAAACAATTCCAATCTTCATTTTTCTTATGTCATTAGAAATACTATATGTCTTAGTTTTGCCTATCCCAGACTACAGCATTTTCATGCTATTCGGAAATCATCACCTCAAGTTTGCCACCCTACTTCAAAAACATCACAGACTAGAGACAAGAGATACACGACCAATGAATAGCTCTCGGTTTGTTTTCTTACTGCAGAGCACTGTATGAGTGAACGTGCCTTGATTCTTGAAGGAAACCAATCCTTTGCTCTTATGCAAGAACCGACCTGACTTTTTCTTGTATCACTGCAGTCTGGCTCCACAGTTGCGGAGCGAGCAAAGTCTAAGAGCATCACTGTTTAAAGATTTAGAGGATGAATAAGGACTCCAGCAGGAGAGACTCTCCTGGAATGAAGTAACTCTTCACCATAATGCCTTAATGCCACTCCTGGGAGTGTGGACACGCTCCTAATGGCTGTTTGCTGCCCACAATTCTGCTCTTGTTCCTGTATTCCATTACAAGATCCACTGCCGCTATGGACATGTTCATACCCATCATGTACAGCTTTTTCTGTAAGAAAGGTTGTGTGAAATATGACCTCTGGAGACGGTGCCTACTGACTCCATACTGTCAAACTTTCGAAAAACATGCTGAAACATAACAGGCAAAAAAGTTTGTGCAGCTACAAATGACTTGCACATATTTGAGTGTGCATTTGCATGCATCTCAGTGTTGTGTCCTAAAACCGGTCTTCTGAGATTTAATGGTGTATAAGACAAGAAAGAAAGATGAGAATTGATTTTACCCCTTTGAAGGAGTGTACAGTAAAGGCATGACTTCCCCTAGCAAACCAATCAAGACGATCATCTAGGTTTGACATCAAATTTCACACTCTTTTAGACCTTGCATCTTTATTTTTGAGTGTGTGCATTAATGTTCAAACTCTAAAGGGACGTTTATAGAGATAAACGCTCATAACACAGCTTATAACTTATTTCATCTGAATCTCACAAGGAAAAATTGTATATTGCACATTAGTAAATTCTCATTATTATGTTCCTTTTGAAGCAGTCTTATTATTTTTAATGATCATTGATTGATGTATTACAAAAAACACTTACATTTGCATTTGCATTAAAGACAATTTATTTTAAATTTCTAAACGCATTATGAAATACATATATAAAATCATCAACTTTATTATTGTGAGTTCTTATTTCATTATCTTAATGCACATTCATGAACAATTTATTTGATATATGCGAGTATGAACCTGAAAGTGCGCACTTCATTTAGCATCAGCAAAATCAATGTTTTCTCTTAAAAACAGCAGAAACTGTTCCAGAAAGCTCAGGAGAACCTTGAGAAAGGTTGAGCAAGTAAGTAAAGTGAGCTATTCCAAGAGGAGCATTTAAGTGTTGCTTTTCCCAGAGACACTGTGTCAGCTCTGTGGGACACGCCTGCTAGCTTTCTGGAGGAACTGCCTGCAGAGCAAATACTAAAAAAAACACACTCTAGCAAATCATAAAGCCTGATGAGATCAAAAACCAATGCATCATGTCTTACAAAACAACTCTATTTTGTTGTATTGTGCAAAACACTGCACAGAACACAGAACTGCACATTCTCTAAAGCCCGAAAGGTCAAAACTTTGGTCTTATAGATCCCTCTGAACACTGCTCTTAGATCACTGGTGTGTGTGTGTGTGTGTGTGTGTGTGTGTGTGTGTGTGTGTGTGTGCTGTATAATATCACTGTGCTAACAAAGCATCAGCTTATTTTGAATTTCTTCAAAAATATCAAAAACTTTTAAGAGACATTATTATCAGGGTTCCCACTCTAAACCAAATTCCATAACTTTTCCTTGACTTCCACTGCCTAAAAAGCTGAATTTTTTCATGACCTGTGAGCAATGAGCTGACAAAAAGGAAATTATATATTTTATCGCATGTTTTCCCATCACATCTGTTTAGGAAATGGTGCTAAAGCATGAAACAAAGCTGGACTGAAAGTTTGATTGATTGAATTGCCTTTTTAAATTCAAGGGCCTTGTTAACCTATTGTGTTGACCTATAACATTAATACAACATTGATTAAAACATTAAATATTTTTATATTTACACAATTCTGAGAATTTAAATGCGTGACTAACATGACAAAACATTTGAAAGGAATTTAACTTGCAACCTAATTTGCTATTGTAAAATTCTGTCAGCGACCACTAATGCTACCTAATATGGGTTACACTTTAAAAAAAAACATAATAAAAAACATGTAATAGAAAAAATTCATTTTAATACATGAAAAGTAAAAAATAAAACAACAAACAAAAATCCCTGATATTGCATGACTTGGAAAAAAAATAAAAAATAAAAATAAATAAATAATAATAATAATTAAAAAAACTCCCTGACTTTCAATGTCTGGAATGGACCTTTTAAAATTCCATGATATTTCAGAATTCCTGTGGGAACCCTGTATTATGTAATATACATGTTGATTCTGACTGAGAACAGCACACATTCACTGTCAGCCATATTGAGTTCAATGCAGAAATTAAAACCCTCTGTTACACACTACTGGGTTGTCACACATATTTAGTTATAGCTGAGTTCAAACATCTGAAACCACTTGCGAAATATGGACAAATTTGATTAGTGACCTAAAATTAGATTATTTCATCGACTGATGCACAATGACATATTGTATATATTGTAACATATTTGAGGGTTCTTTCCCATAGAACATGCGTATGAAAAATGTATATGTATGACAAAAAATACAAGTGTTTAAAAAAATACGTTTTAACTTGACAAAAAAGTGAGTGAAGTTACGTGTGGCCCCATACTCAAAATATGTGCTCTGCATTAAACCCAAGTACGCACACGCACACTGTGAGCAGCAATACTGGTGCTGCACCTGGCGGGGAGAAGTTGGGGGTCCGGTGACTTGCTCAAGAGTCTCAACTCACTTGTTGTATTGCAAAGAGCGTAGGCTATTCACTCACCTATCTACAATCCTGACTCGAGACTCAAACCTGCTACCTTCATGTTACAAGTCTGGCTATCTAAACATTAGGCCACAACTGTGGTGATTGCAAAGTGAATGTTTATTTTTGTTAACACAAAAATGCCATGTAGTGGAATGCAAATATACAGTATGTACTGATTTTTAGAATGCACCGGCCAATCAGAGGTGTCCAAAACAGAAACCATTCAGTACTAAAAAAATGTATATTACTTTAAATAATATATATATATATATATTTTGTCTGTTACTGTGTTCTGCATCATTGCAAATCCTCTCGTTATGAGAAAGTGTAGACAATAAGATATTTATTGTGCAGTGCAGAGCTTTAGTAATAGTAACAAATAAAAAACTGTGTTGAATCACAATGAACTGAAGTGAGTGAAAGCTTTTAGTTATAATATAGAGAGTGGACTTTCTAAGCAAAATAAAAGATATATCTTAAAATATAAAGACATTATTAATTTGAAAAAAATATTTGATTTCCATGCTGTTAAGATTGCCAATGTGAGAAGAATAGCAAATGGCAGAACAAAAATATCAAGTGCAACAATAGAACACTAATTCCAAAAGAGTCCTCTGTGATTGTGTTCTGGACCCGAGACTGGTAACACACTTCAGGAATGAACATGCCAGACAAACTTGCACCATTACATTTTATGGATGGGTAACTGCATTTTCTGTAAATCTGCGCTTTGCAAACTAAACCTTACTATAAAATGAGTCAGAATTCCCATTTCCCGTTTCTGTTCGGATACGCTTTTATTACTTTTGTGGCCCAAATACTGCACTTCAAACTTGATAAAAATCTAAAGACTTGTGTGTAATTTGCCATTTATTTTTATTTAACTACCATCATGATATGAGAGCTTGTTTTTCTCACAAAATAGGAAAATTAAAATAGTAATTGTAACTTTTTACCTCAGAAATGTTTTCTCTTACAATGCTGATTGTATTTCTCACAATATAACTTCTATGTTAATTTCTCACAATTCAGAGTTATATCACTCAACTTCAAGTTCACAACTTGAAAAACATTCTTGTAATTTGTTGAAGAAAATGTCCCATGTTGAACTCACAGTTCAAAAACTGCAGTGGGAAAAATAGTCAGAATCATAAGATAAAAAGTTGCAAACAAGTTAGTTTTTTTTAACTTTGTGGTAAAAATAAGCGTGTGTGGCTTCACATCTCATATCTGTTCATACCTATCAGGTAAAATGCCGCAAAAAGTAGTTTTAAAGGACAGTTTGATAATCACATGCTTGTCATTCTCAAAAACATGCTGTTTGAATGGATCCATAGTGCAGAATCTTATTAATTTAATTATTTCCTTTTTTAATTTTTTTATTTTACAAATTAAACCTCAGCGTTTTTTCAAACGCAGTTTCATACTTTTAAAGCAGACTGTACATACTGTTCAAAGCCACTGCACTTCTCACTGCACCACAGAGAAGAGAGTAACCACTGAAATGAATGGGATGGTCCTTTTCATGAAATGCAGAAAACCACAGCAGAATATTTTTTTCTACCATTAATAAATAATGTGCAGTTGGTGTTTATGAATATACATAGGCTGTGGGCTAAAAATAGAAGTCTAGATTTGTCTGGGGTATTGGAAACAGAAGGCAGAGTCTCTAGTAAAAAGAGCAATCTGGCCGCAGGCGCGCAAGTTTAAAGAGCAGATGACTGGAGAGGAGATGGGAAGAGGATACAATAGAGGAGGCAGATGTCATGGTTTAGAGAAGCAGAACTCTATACCATCTATCACATCCCTCCACCGTTTACTTTAATAAGCATCGACAAAGTGTTCTGATCTTCTCTGATCTCTCGGGACAAAATCCCTCCTTTATTTTCAGCCATTTCTGTATCCTTATTCTCTTCACCCTCCTCCTTCATCTCTCTGTTTTTCCCTCTGTCCACATCTTTCATTAGACATGGAGTGACCTAATTTTTATTAGCAGTGTGCAGTACACCATAAATATTACACACCACGCTGTCTTACACTCCTAGCTGGCAGGACTCTGACTTTCCCCTCTAATCTTGCTATCATACTTTGTTTTCTTTATCTCTCGCCACTATCCATCTCCTTTTCTTGTCTTCTTTCATCATGAATAATGAACATTATTCATGGTGAAATGAATACTAGCAATGGTTACATGCATAATCTCTTAGGCAAAAGACCACTTAGCATAATTTACAGAAATTATGCTTTTTTTCCCTTCCTTTTTTTATTTGCTGTGTTGAAAGTATTTCTTTTGTAGAATGCATTTATTTGATCTTTGTTCCAGAAGCAGCTTTTTCATCTTAAACTAGACAAATCAATCATGAAAATATTATCTACATTTTTCGAATTGTGATAATCTGTACAAAAAGTGGCGTGAACACAAATTGTTTTAATATTACTTGTGCTGATGAGAAACAATGTTTAAGTTAAGATTCTGTAGCGTCATTTTCTTTTAATAATTTTGTAACCAATAATTTTTGTCTACTTAGTTACCCAGAGATCAAACACAGAATGTGCGACAATAATAAAGATAGATTACATTAAAAATAATTTGTGACAAAAACAGAACAAGCATAATTTACAACAAAGCTGTAATTTAGTTATTTTACACAAAAGTGTAAAAATAGTCTTTCATGGTGTATGCTATGAAAATAACCTGAGAAAGTCTGTCATTTTCTTCCAAAAATATTTCAAATGTCATTTCCACCACATAATGTCAACTATTTTTGCACTAACAATTACACTGGAGTGTATTTTCTGAAGTTCCACAAGGCCAAAAGTGCACAGAGTTGAAGAAACACCCAATTAAATGTGTTTAGCCTGAAAAATGATACGCTCTTAAAAATAAAGGTTCAAAGTGATTTTTTTGCGTGTGTCTGAGTTTCTTTTTTAAGATAAAAGTATCTGGCTAAAGCATCTTTTTCCATCCACAATCTTTTGGATTAAGGATTCTTCAAAGATCCATCACTGGAAGTAAAGAATCTTCATTTTTACAACTGCACATTTATAATAAAAAAACAGTCCAAGTACCAACGGTCCAATGCACTTAAACTATTTGTAATAGGTCATAACTACGTGTGAAAAATCTTTTGACTTACAGTGTAAACCTGATGTGTTTTTTTAATTATCTTTTTTTTCTTAAATAGTTTTACACTTACATCAGATACATGTCAGAGATCATACATCTGAATACACTGTATATCCACTTTCTCTTTCAGCAATATGCTTTCCTTTTTGTGCGCATGTAAACTAATGTTATACATAATAAAAAATGTAAAAATATATATATTTTTTTATTTAAAAAAGGGGGAGAGACAAATAAGTAAAAATAAAAAAATAAAATAAAATAAGATATACATACACATCAGCAATATAAATTATGTACACGTAGTGAGTGATCCTTCCGATTTTAAGCTAACAGAAAAGTTCAGGTCTAGGGATGTTGCATAATTGGTCCATTGTTCCCAGAATTAAATAAATTGCTCCATTTTCTGATTTACAAATGCAGTAAATTGCTCCATTTTACAAATTTCCATTGTAATTTTCATCCCTGCATTTAGAGTAGGACTCTGATGTGTTTTTAATAACCTATTTTATTCATTCACCTCATTTACTTACACTGTAAATAATTCTGAGTTCCACATAATTCCTTCATGTTATCCCAACACAATGTTGAGTTAACAACCGATTAAGTTAACTGAATTTTTGTTCTACAAATTTAAGTGTACTGAACATAAAACAATCAAGTTGTCCCAAAACTGCCCTCAAGAATTGTAACGATTCAGCTCATTTAGTAGTTGCAGCAGACATCAAAAAATAGTTTTTTAAGTGTATATGTAGTATTTTTTTTTTTGTTTGTTTCCGGACCATTCTATATCGAAAGAGTGTTAAATTATATTTAATTATATCCCAGTTGTGACCTCAAGGCCTTAGTTGAGACTAGTTTGGGATGAGTTTTTGTAATTGGGTTAAAATGTTGATTCTGTACAGAGCTACTGCATTCTACTCTGCAATCAATAAAACTGTTAATCACTAAAACTGCACATGCAAGTTTAAAATACTGCAGTTCAACATAGCAGATTGCCTAAGAAGAAGTGAATGAGAATAATGAGTGTTTGTCGGTCAAATACTTAACCGAATGAACAAATGGTGGACAAGGAAAACGCAAGCATAATGGACGAGTGGAAAGAAGTACAGTAGGATTAAGGGGAAGAGAAACAGCATTTCAGACAGAAGATTACAAAAGACTATTAGCATCAATTAACTGGGATGTATAAAGCCCTACAGAGAGGTCCATGTTAATCAGAGCCTGGTGATGCATACGTGACCTAACTATGCCATAGAGATAGTGATACTGAGAGAGGAAAAGAGGAAAGAAATAAGCAGAAGCAGGACAGGAAGAGAGGGAGACAGTACATCAGAATTAGTCAGGAATAGACCAGAACAAGGCTACAGAAGAATGAGAATTCAGAACGGAGAAAAAAAACATGCCTTCATAAATAGTAGCATTCAGCTCCAAAATGCATTAATACGTCTCTACAACATATACAAACAAATGCACTAGCAAACGTAAAAATAACATCATTGTTACATTTCCAGGCAACAATGCTATTTTAGGGATTCAAGTCTGTGTTTTCAGCTATTCTGAAATTGTGTGCAGTGGTGTGCGCTTAAAGGTACACTCATTAAAAAGTAGTGCAAGTGCAATTTTGAAAAGATATGTTTAAAATTTTGCACATTCACATAAGATGAAGACTCTAGACATGACAGAAGCCCAATCAAAGGCAAATTTGATGTGTAACATGACAATGTGTCCATTTACATTTTTGGTATGCACTTTTTTATTATATAGGGTTAAGATCAAGAGCTGGTTTGGGTTACTGCATTACCATGCTACTATAGTAAGTACATGTAACATAAGTACATCTGTTTAATGTGTGCATATGGAGAAATTAACAATGATTATTTGCAGGCATTTTACATGCATATTGAACTAAATGCATTGCACTGTTTTTACAGTATATCTTTCTATCTGGGAGCTGTTTTACATCATGAAATAAAAAAAATTTAAATTTATTCAAATAAAATAAATAAAAAAGGCAATTGTGACCTTTCATTGCACGATTCAGATTTCCATATTTTCTTAAAGTTTATATTTCACCGTTTAGACGTTTCTTCTCAGAATTTCAAGTTAATATTTCTCAAGAAGATAATGAATTTTCTTCTCAGATTCACATGTCTGTTTTTCACTATTCTGACTTTTCTTCTCAGAGTTTATATCTAGCAGTTTTGAGAAAAATTATTTGAGATTGCCTTTAAGTGTGCAACTGTACAAAATGAATTCAGAATTTGCAAGATGTAAATTAATTCAACTGTATGTGTTATGTGAACTACACACTGTAAAAACAAACATTGACTCAACTTAAAATCGTAAGGCAACTTGCTGCACAGCTTTTTTTGTGTTGACTCAACTTAAATCGACGCAGCTACAGTACTTGGGTTTAAAATTGAGTCAACAACTTTTTATTTTTTACAGTGCTTCTTTTATGAATTTGAATAAATGACAGAGGCTTCACGCACCAAAACTGTTCCATTCAAAATCATTTGTACAACACAAGATCATTTACTATAAACAGCAAATACTGTGCAAGTCAAATCACTTGACTTCAGCATTAATTTAATTCAGTCTTTTTTTGGAACAGTAAGCATCTGTTTTCTCTTCCATTTCCTCAAGCGCAACACCATACAGTAAACAGCATGTAAGTGTGAATATAATTGCAGTGCATAATGGTGTGTGTGTATGTGCCTTTGCTCCCTCAGGTCTCATATCAGTTGTCTGTTTCTGCTCGGTTGCGTACGTAGATGTTGCTGCAAGCCACTGCATAAACTGCAGCAATATAAGAGTTTGAGAAAAAGATGGAGTGGAACCAAACCCTGTGTATGAAGGCATTTATACGGCAGTGTTCATAAGAAGCAGCGCCTTCTACATGTGAGAGGTGGAAGTGTAGTGTCTCTGAGGTCTGACATGGGAAAACCGAGGCCCCGCTGTTCTTCCCACACAGTGCTCATGTTTCTGCCTGCTGTTGCTCCCTGCACCCCGGGTCTGTTCTATTCATATCCAGCGGCGCTGTGTGTGAGAGCAAGAGAAAGAAATTCTGCGCTAAGCTAATCTGCTATACTGTATGCCTGTGCACTGCAGCAACTGTCTGATGCAACTGCACAACAGGACAGGAATGCTGTCGATCTCATACACAAAATGAAATGAGCACACATACACACACAAGTAAAGACATAGTAGGAAACAATTTGGCACAAACAACAAGCTTGCAGTCACCTCTGTCACACAGGATCATGTCTGCTACCATCACAACACCTTGCTGGTGGCAAATACAAGCATGCTAACAGCTGCACAACATTCCCTTAGACTACAAATATGCTACAGGTTTGCCTGTAACAGGATATCAGTACCTTAAAATGGTCATTTAAATGGAATCAATTGTTCATTCACAACAGACATGGCAATCTGATCAATCAGAGATGACTGGGCTCTCAGAAAAAAGGAGTTTAGAAAAACCAGATCTTTGGAAAGAGGTGAATGCTGCACTGTATATTATTTGAAAATGAAGAAGTGTTTTTTTCCCCCGAATTAAGTGTTAACCTAGTGTAGAAAACCTCAGAAATTTAATTCATTCATTCATTCATTTTCTTTTCGGCTTAGTCCCTTTATTAATCTGGGGTCGCCACAGCGGAATGAACCGCTAACCTATCCAGCATATGTTTTATGCAGCGGATGCCCTTCCAGCTGCAACCCATCACTGGGAAACATCCATACACACTCATACACTACGGACAATTTAGCTTACCCAATTCACCTATACTGCATGTCTTTGGACTGTGGGGGAAACCGGAGCACCCGGAGGAAACCCACGCGAACACGGGGAGAACATGCAAACTCCACACAGAAACGCCAACTGACCCAGCCGAGGCTCGACCAGTGACCTTCTTGCTGTGAGGCGAACGTGCTACCCACTGCGCCACCGTGCAGCCAGAAATTAAATTACAATTTTTAAACTATTATAACTGGAGCACTGGAAGGTACTAGTTTGACAAAATAGTTTGATAAACCAGGTATTGTTTTTAATTTAAAAATGGTTACTTTTACAAAATCACTGTTCACCTACAAACATTGTCTATTCAATGTTTACATCGTATTTCAGAAAATTGATAAACCTTTATGTTGATGTAAAGCAATATGCTACAGAAAGAAATTAAAAAAACAACAACAATAAACTTGGAATCTGGAGCCGGATTCATCAAAATCTTCTTAAGAAATAAGACAAGTCTTAAGATAAACAATATATAAGAATTAAATATAATAATTAATATCTAATTCTTATAATAAATACGAATTTTCTTTATTATATAAATTTCATCTCAAATTTGCTCTTTGTTTATCTCTGCTTTTTTTTTTTTACAAATAAAATTTAATTATACAACAAATTAATTTCAGACACATCAATAACACTTCATTGTCCTGTTTTATTCAACATCCCTGTCTAATTTTGGAATGTAATTAGACATCTCTGTCTAATTTTGGAATGTAAAGCACACGTGATGTCCTTGTTTAACAACATTAACTGTCAAAAGAGAATTTACTCACAGAAAAGGGTAAACGACAAGAAAAGTAACAAAATTTTCACTCTGAATTTTTTTTTTGGGAACTTTTCTTGTTTCTTTTCTTTGTAAGAAAATAAAAAGAAAACGTCAGTTAAGAAAATTCTTCAGAATGTTTTGTGAATCTGATCCTTCCAGTAAAATTACAGAAGCTTCTGAAAAACAATTATAATTTTTCTGACATATGAAAATCCCGAACTTCATTTCAAATGCATCACACTACCGTAATGGCAAGCCAAAACAATATATAATCCAGGACCAGGTTTAATGGATTTGATGTCTATTTAGAAAAAATAAATATGCTTTAAGCAGAGGTCAAAATTCATCACGTGTTTTGTAGTTAAAGGCAATCCCTTAAGTAAAACTCACTCAATTGTCACTCAATAAAACAAACGCATTTTGATCTCAGAACTTATTCCACATGTAATGTTTTCTAAATTACACTTCTGTTGTTGTTCATGTGATTACAAAATGGTCATTTTGGTCAATGGTCAACACTATTCCGTGCTTTTTAATCTAGTGGTCTAACCTTTTACTTTAAATTGTACAAATACTGAGGATGTGTTCATGATTGCATTTAAGTTCTTGTGATTCTTTTAGACCACAAAAGAAACTGCCTACTTAGAAAAAAAGACAAAAAAGCAATGCACTGTGCTGGGTTAAACGCATATTTGCATACGCATTTTGTGTACATATGAGAATTTGTTAAGAGCTTATGATTTGTGTAAAAAAACAAATAATAATTCGAAATAAAGATTAGCTGCAAGAAAACAATTACAATGTTAATATTAAACTGTAATAGGCAACATTGTGAGTACGGTGAGGAAAACAAGGTGTGCTTGAGCACTGAGCTCTGAGTTGCATCTTATGACATTGCATCCTGCTTTTGCTTCTTGGACTGTCAGACCCATGAATTAAAGGTATAGTTCACCCAAAATTTAAAACAACCACATTATTTACTCTCGCTTATATGGTTTTAAACTTTTATACGTTTCTTTGTAATGTAATGTAATGTAATGTGTATTTATATAGCGCATTTATCGTGTATGGCCATACACCCAAAGCGCTTTACAATCATGAGGGGGGTCTCTCCACACCACCACCAGTGTGCAGCATCCACTTGGATGATGCGACGGCAGCCAAAGGACAACGGCGCCAGTGCGCTCACCAAACACCAGCTATAGGTGGAGTGGAGAGACAGTCATAGAGCCAATTCGGTGGATGGGGATGATTGGGAGGCTATGATGGGTAAGGGCCAATGGAAGGAATTTGGCCTTTACGAGAAGTGCCATGGGATTTTTAATGACCACAGAGAGTCAGGACCTCGGTTTAACGTCTCATCCGAAAGACGGCGCTGACTGACAGTATAGTGTCCCCTTCACTTTACTGGGGCATTAGGACTCACACAGACCCCAGGCTGAGCGCCCCCTGCTGGCCTCACTAACACCACTTCCAACAGCAACCTAGTTTTTCCCATGTGGTCTCCCATCCAGGTACTAACCAGGCTCAGCCCTGCTTAGCTTCAGTGAGTAGTCGGTCTTGGGCTGCAGGGTGATATGGCTGTGGCCATATCTTTCTTCTGTAGAACGCAATAGAAGATATTTTAAAGAAAGCAGGTTGCTGGCCCTCATCGACTTCCACAGTAGGAAATAATTCATTATAGAAAGTCAATGAGTGCCAGCATTTTACAAAATATCTTCTTGTGTTCAACAGAAGAAAGAAATGCAAACATGTTTTGAACAAGTTAAGGGTGAGTAAATTTTAAAGTGAACTATGTCTTTCACTGTCACAATTATTTTGTTTAGTATGCACCAAGATTCAAATAGCAGCGTTCACACATTTTCAAACGAATCGTACCTAAAGAGCAATCGCACCAGAGTTTGTTTTAATCGAACCGAACCTACCAAGTGTAAACACACCCTAAGTCACATTAATATTCCTGCATACAGTTTCATTTACTTCTGCTTGATAAACACTTTTCAAACACTTTTTATTGCTTCGTCCAATGTAAAATCAGTACCCTAAAGCAAGAGAATCACTGATCTAATCAAACGCATGCACATCATAAACACACACACACACAAGGCTGTCCGGAGGGTAATTGGTAGCACTCAGTGCTAGCGGCTGATCACTGCACTGAATCAGCATGAAAACAAAATCAATAGCATAATTTAAAGGAAAAACAAAGAGTGGTAGAGAGTATTTAATTATAAATCAATTGATAAATCCATCGACTAAAAGCATCTTGTTTAATACGTCAAAAATGTGCAGCTATATGCATACCAGAGGCGCAGGGACAAAGCAACATATTTGCCTACTAATGTAATGTGCTAAGCAAGCATGTTAGCGAGACAGAAAGGGAAAGGTAGAGAGGGAGGGCGAGCGTCACAGTAATGTATCGCCTCCAGCCCTCTCCCTCTTTTGCCTTACTGCACCATAATGACAAGAACGAACGGATGGAGACCCAAGGTGGAAAACAGATGGAGGAGGGGAAATGGCTGGGAGAAAGTAAAAGAGAAGGGAGAGTGGGATGCTGGAATGAAGAAACCATCCATAATGCAAAAACAACCTATAACCGGCACATGGAGTGTGCAAAAAATAAAAGAAGGGTTAGTGAATGTGATGATGGAGACAACAGAGGAGCGCAGCGCTGATGAAAAGACATCAGCTGAATGTGGAGGGCGATTGGGGAGGAGGGGGAGCAGCGAACGGCGTCTCCTCCTGATTGGTTGGGGATTCTGTGCAGTGGCTGGTGCGGCGCTTTGTAAAAATGACACGGACACCTGCCAGATCCTCCTCCTCTTTCCTGCAGCACAGAGCCAAGGCCAGATAGAGCTAGGCTGCCAAACCCCCCCCCTCTATATCGTCAGTGAGAGGCTCTGGTGCAGGGATGCTGGAGCTCCGTCTCGCACAACACGCACTTACACACACCTACACGACACAAGTATATAACAGCTACACCGCAGAGAGGAGAAATGGGTTTAGGGAAATAACTGGCAAGCATGATGTTTATACTGTAGCATATGTGTGGACTCATACTGTACTGTACTGTACTGTATGTGCTGCTTCAGGCAGGTAATGGGCGTATACTGTGAAAACAATGTGGAATTTAATAAGCTTTAGGTTGCTGAAATGAAATAACACTGAATATTACTATTTTCTTTTTTTATAAATCCGTGGGTCCTCTGTATGGCAGGGTAAAAAGACAAAGACTAATCTGGATTTAAATAGGAGCTAAGATTTTTATTCACCCCTAAACTGTTGTTTTAAAATAATTTATTTATTAGCATTTTTCTAAAAATGTCATAATAAATCCTGAGCACACTAATTCACATTAATTTCTGAATATACTTAGCGTTTTAAAGTATAAAAAATATTAATAAAGTTGTATAAAGCTACTATAAAATATTATGAACAAATATAAATAAACAATGAAAAAAATAGATTAATAAATTATGTAAAAAATTGGTGTTCAAAATATCTGTGCTGCAATAATATGCAATATATTTCATGGTCACACTTCACAATAAGGTTTCATTAGTTAATGTATTTACTAACATGAACAAAAAATGAACAATATTTATACAGCATTTATTAATCATAGTTTATTCAAAAAATAACAATGAAAAACTTTCATTGTCATTAACTAATGTTAACAAATATTATTAAATCTGTAATAAATGTTCATTGTTTGTTAAAAAGACAGTTCACCCAAAAAATAAAAAAATTTACTCACTATTTAGTTTTCCTCAAGTGGTTCCAAACAATTCTGCTAAACCCTAAAAATATATTTATTTTGAAGAAAGCTGAAAACCTGTAACCACTGACATCCATAGTAGTAAAAAATACTATGGAAGTCAATGGTCAATGATGGTCATATAATCAAGTACAAATCAAGTAAACTTCCTTGTGAACTATCCCTTTAACTAATGGAAGCTTATTGTAACGTGCTACCAATTTAATAGTATTTATTTTAACATACACTTAAAGGATAAGCTAAATATCTAATACAATCTGATAATATATCACCTATCCCACAGTGTCCTTTTTAATTCAACATAAAATGCTAATTTATAAATAATCTGATGCACTGTGTTGTTCTCTCGCCATATGCTCTGGAGACTCTGACTTCACATTTTGGAGTCACAACATAAGGATGTCATTACCTCGACAAAATGATCTTGCAGCTTCAACATATCATCACATTTGAATTAGTAATATTGAATGATGAAATGTTTACGAAAAAGCTATTTTAGATGTTGCATATGCATGAAGTGAGTTTTTATTATTTAACTTAACATTTTTGCTAACACTGAGGTTCTGTTTATTAAGTTTAGTTAACCACTGTTGCCATCCTGTATCAGAACATTTTTCAGTACATTAAAAACAAATCACATAACATTTTCTAAATTAAATGTATCTGGACAAACTCATCAATAAATTTCAAGTGTGCATTTCAAAAAAAGGGGTGAAAGTTCAGGGGATAAAAGTCAAATGAAAAAATAAATAAATAAATAAAAGTAATAAAATCTTAATCCATTTTTACTGCATATATGATTGATATCAGGATTGTTCTTTGCAAATCTGATTAGTGATTAATATGTTTAGACTGTATTTTTGAGTTTGTTCTTGTATTTTGTAATTTCTCCCATATTTTGTAGATTTTAGTTTTTGTTTTCTTTTATTTTCTTTAATAAAAAATGTCAACCACTTGCTGATTTCATCAATTAAAACATGTAAACATATTTTTATCGCATAAACATCGAATGAGGCTTCATCTGGTTGATTTTCGAGATATTATTCAACATTATCTCAACAGACAGGAAGGCCTCATGCAGTGAAGTGTACCTGTGTAATGTCCTCATATTGATCTCTCTCTGTCAGCTGAACTGCTGAGTGTACATGAATGAGGCTGAGAAAGAGAGTGTGTGCATGTGTGACAGTGTTTGATTAGAACGGTAATGTGATTGAGTGAGAAAAATAAACAGTAAATAAAAAAAAGAAACAAGATAAGAGCAAAAGTGGACAGAGAGAGAGAGAGCACTGCCGCAACAGCCATCTGTGAAGAGAGCAGGACAGGCGGTGCTCCACCTCCACCATCTCCATGTCCAGATTTGGCAGGACACCAGGGCGGAGGGAAGGCCAGTGTCCTGGAACCCCGAGGGATCAGCATCTGGTCTCTCCACCAGCCACGACTGAGACAGAATGTTTTCACAAAGCAGAAAGTGTGCTAAACCTTTTGCAGAAAAATTTTATATTTCGATCATAATTAGTTTTGTGCTGAGGTCCACTAATAACCACTAACATTGTTTTAAAGCAGAAACAGACAGAATGCAGTTATTTACAACTATTTACACCCTCTTGCTGAATTGCCCATTTTTAAGGTTTGGCTAATTAGCATATTCATTTAATTGAATTCATTCTGAAGGATATTCATGAACCTGGAACAGCAAAAAGTTTTACAAAGTACAGTTTTTTACTTTCAAACATTATATGGATTTAGGAATAAAATCTTCCATCTCAACATGACTGGACTGGACAGGACTATGTTACTGATCACCCAATCAGACAGCAGAAATTACATGAAAGTTTAAATTCGAGGTTATAACAGTTGGATGAAACTATCATCATTTTTGTAACTATATGAAGTATATTGTCAGGGACATAGACACATAGACATTAAAATATAATGTAATAAACATTCATTCATTCATTCATTCATGGGCGGCATGGTGGCGCAGTGGGTAGTGCTGTCGCCTCACAGCAAGGTCGCAATAGGTGAATTGGGTAAGCTAAATTGTCCGTAGTGTATGTGTGTGAATGGGAGTGTATGGGTGTTTCCCAGTGATGGGTTGCAGCAGGAAGGGCATCCGCTGCGTAAAAACATATGCTGGATAAGTTGGCGGTTCATTCCGCTGTGGCGACCCCAGATTAATAAAGGGACTAACCCAAAAAGAAAATGAATGAATCATTCATTCATTTTCTTTTCGGCTTAGTCCCATTATTAAACAGGGGTCGCCACAGCAGAATGAACCGCCAACTTATCCAGCACATGTTTTACGCAGCAGATGGCCTTCCACACTCACATACACTATGGCCAATTTAGCTTATTCAATTCACCTATACTGCATGTCTTTGGACTGTGGGGGAAACCGGAGCACCCGGAGGAAACCCACGCAAACACGTGGAGAACATGCAAACTCCACACAGAAACACCAGCTGACCCAGCCAGGGCTCGAACCAGCAACCTTCTTGCTGTGAGGCGATTGTGCTACCCACTGCACCACCGTGCTGCCCTAAATGTAATAAACAAACACCCAAAATGGTTTTATTAAATAAGAATAAAAAAGTTTTTTAAAAAGTGATTCTAATAATTCAATATTAACTTCATTAAATTTAACTTTTCTTTGTTACATTTCTTTTTTCAGTCAGTTCATCTATTTGCATTGTCTGAAAAAAACATTTTTGAAACTGTCAAAATGAACAAAAAGCTTACAAGATCCAGAGGGGTTTTATGCCTTGAACAGCCAGACTAAACTACTATCTGACACGTCTTGTGTTAGTCCAGAAGCAAACACAAGCACTGAGGTCATGTGAATAATGATAGAGGGCAGAGGCTAAACAAAATCTAACAAGACATTAATGGCAGCATACAGTGACTCGGTAAGTACATATCATTTGCAACAAATGAGGGCTAAAGGAGAGGCATGGTCCAAGAGAAAAGAGTAAAGACAAAAACAAACAAACTACAGCCAAATTACAAATCGTTCACTCAAAGTGCACATTTGCAGAATAGAAACAAGAAAAAAACATATGCAAAAGTGAACATAAGTAAAGGTCAATAATTGATAATGTTTTCAGAGCTTTTTTGGCATCTTTTTTATAGACGCCGCTGGTGAGTATATAAGTAACACATATTTTTTCCTTTTTGCACTTAAATTCGAATTATGCCAGAGATTCTGATATGGCTCAGTGCGATAAAACAATTGATAAAAAATTTAAATTTTATGCACAGCATTGCGAGCATTTTTTTCACATGAGCACTTCCTGATAACAGTTTTCAGTGTCTTAAATTATAATTACTAAAACATAAATTTTACAATTAATTTTTTATTATATTTTTATAATTCATTTAATATAATTATTAGGTAAGAGATTAGTTGGTATTATAGTGATATTTCGTTATTTGATCAATATGATCTTTGATATGATCTTTTTTCGTTAATGAAGGACGAAAGAAAGGAAGGAAGGAAGGAAGGAAGTAAGGTCAATTTAATGTGTTTCATCGCTTGTAACTGGCAGGTGAGGCAAAAGAATAGTTATGGGTCCAGTAATACTTCTGTCCATATCTTCATATTTACAGGGTGAACTTATCTTGATTTAAAGCAGAAACTGAATTGATGTTCAAAGTGTTAACAGGCCAAAAACAATTCACTATTCATTTCAACAGCAATCTCTATAAATCAACCCTCTCATGTTACATCAATATGGATCATAGCAAACATGCTCCAATCAGCAGAGGTGTGGAACAATATCCCACACAGCTAGAAGTTATTACGTCTTACATGCGCACACGCACACACACACACACACACACACACACACACACACACACACACACAC
>CAIGQV010016547.1:13699008-13721695 GCA_903798115.1 Danio jaintianensis | reverse complement strand
ACACACACACACACACACACACACACACACACACACACACACACACAGAGAGGTCAGTTTTGCCGGTGTAGCAGAGCTCTCTCTCTCTCTGTCTTACAGCTCAGCACTTTAACAGATTAATTACAGTCAGTGACTGACAGGATGGAATGAACCCTCTCAAATCAGCGCATAAGAAAAGCAGCAGACACAGCGGCTCTGACAAACACAGATACACTCAAACAATCCACCTGATTACCTCTTTCCTACATCGAGCTCCAGACATCTAAGAGCACTGGTGAACATGTAGAGCCGCATGATTTCCTTGGCATGGAAAATGTGGATGGAATGGTGGAATTAAATCATAAAAATGACATTTAAAGTGGAATGTCACAGAATTTGACAAATTTTGGATGAATAGTCTGCACCGATAGCCTCGTGGGCAGTGCACCAATATATAGCACCACCGCGCTTCGGGCGTTCCGAGTCCCAACTCGCAGAGGTTTCCTGATTCTGTCCTCCCGCCCTCTCTCTCTAACTTTCTTTCCTGCCTAAATACTGTCTTATCATAAATGCAAAAACTGGATGAATAAAGATAAATTAGAGATTAGACCTAATCAAATGATGAGATAGATTAGTGTCTAAATGTTTGAATATGAAGTCTGCAGTAGAATGCATATTACTAATCCATAATTTAGCTTTTAAAAATTTACAAAATTAAAATGTCTTCATGAAAGATGATCTTTAAGAAATATTCTAATGATTTATGACATAAAACAAAAAATGATCATTTTGACTGCTAAAAGGATAGCTGTGCAACACGGTTTTGTGATTCAGGGTCACATTTTTATGCAGTGTTCCTAATGTCTAAGCATTTGTCCTCTTTTTTCTTTAATTCTAGCTGCATAAACTCCACAAGTTTGAGTGTAACCAGATGATAATGTTCGCCAACATTATATGAAATGATCCAAAAAGTATCTAGTACAACATCTGGCAGATTTTTTTTGTAGAGTTTTATTCAGGCAGCTGAAGTATATGTGTGAGTAAACCTCCTTAAGTCTGTGGTGCGAGTGTGGATTGCACTGAATGACAGCTCAGGGAGAGTAAAATATGAACCTTTGAGACTCAAGATGAGTATATTGCATAACAGTAGTTGATGTAGTGTGATGGAGTAGCTCGGGGATACAGACAAACACAGAAAATCCACTATTGAGCTTTGTTTGCGAATGACGCATTGCTTCTCATTGTTAAAAACACAAGAGGGTCTCGGCCTAATGGAGGACAAGGGAGTGAGTCAACCTCCCACCAGATTCATTCTTTTTATATTTCTCTTCCTCACATCCACATATATAGATTCCAAAGACCTTTCTAGAATTGCTGAGACTACAACAAAGCCAGGAGAAAGATTTCCTTTAGTCTGATCACTTAAAGAATGTATAAAGGTCTACAACTATTGAAGAGAACACGTGAAAAATCTCAGTTTTCAGGATTATGATTTATAGTTTTGTGCTTGACAATTTTTGTTTTATTCTGTAAACTACTTTTATTCTGTCATTTAGTGGGGTTATATATAAAAAAAGTGTAATGCCTTCACACATTTTACAGTAGTTTTTAGACAACTACACAATACCAAAGTTCAGAAATTAGTTTTAAACATGATATTTAGTGCAATAATCCAGTTTTAAAATAACAACTGAAAACATTTGTTATTCTGACCAATTTTAATATTTCTACTTGATGTTTAGAAGAACTGTTACCAGAACTTTGTAGAATAAAACAAATATTAATATTTTACTCAAGCCAATATCTAATAAATCCAGTAAATAAAAAAAAATGAATATTTTGAAGTGGTCTCTTATTTTTTTTTCTATCTTATTTCTTTATCTGTATGTTTGTCTATCTACACAAACACATACTTTAATGTATACTTTTTAGGGAAATATTCATTATTTCTTACATATTTCTAATTCATTATGTTGTCTTTGAGTCTTTGTCGACTAAAACAAGTTGCTCAGCATAAACTATTGCACATACACACTTCCTTACTCATGCGTTCCTGCATCACACATTGGAAGAATAAAAAAAACACATGCAAAAACAAATCAAACTCCCTGACACACACTCTTTGCTTCTGCACACACACTCGCTCCATCGAGGTGAAACAGAGGAAATAAGTAGCACAGCATTTTTTTTCTGCTTAGTATTCGATCCTGATAACTGCAGCACACTACACGCATTTGTCCTTGCAAATTTTCCGTCTCCGTTCCTCTGTTCATCATTGCGCTCCTCTTAATCACTCCATCCCGATCTCTTCCCATCGCTCTAACACTCTCTCCTCCTCGCATGTCACTTCTCTCCCTGTCTGAGGCGTATTTTGGCACTGGTCTCCTTCTCTCTGTACTCCATTCCATTAGTTGGGATGACAGAGTGCCTTTCCTTTTGTCCTTAATCCAAGTGAGAGCCCCACTCAGAGAAATGCTAAAAGCTAGCATGCGGTGGCTAGCGCCAAATGCACAGAGATGCACAAACCTCTCTTAGATGTGCACAAATGCTCAGGGGTGGAAGTTCTTTACACATACATGCAATCTATATGCACAATTCAAAGTTTATTCTATTAAATCATAAAACATTATATGCACTTTAACCTGATTAAGGTTGTTTGGTAATCTTCGCTGCTGGTCTCCCAACTCTTTTGACTAAGTTTAGAGATGTTTTGAACAGTTTTCAGGTAGTCAGATCACCTTAAACCAGGTAATAACAGCTTAAATCAGACCTGCCAAAAAGTCAAACTTTTCAAGAACATTTTTAAGGAGAGTAATCCGTATTTGTGCGTTGTTTTCCAGTAAAAAAAAACATGCAACCATCATCCCTTTTTAGAGAAAAAGCAAGCTGTTGAAACTGTAAACTCAGATGAAAAAAAAGCTATTGTACCCAGGTCTGCTGTAAGCATATTACACCTTCTCTTTCATGCATACTCTGCTCATCTTTCACTGTTTAAGCATTATCAAGCTCTCCTAAAGACATTTTAATTGGTCATTTTAACCTTGTTAAGATGAATAGTGCTGTCAGATATATGTTTCAAATAATATATATCCACATAAGATGAACTATAATAATACTAAAAAAGATGTTTATATTTTATAGTAAGCAGGGCACCTTATTGAAAGCTGACCTGAGATCACATGACCTGCCAAATTGGACACTATCACTCATGGGAAAGAAATTAATTCATATGTGCAATTTTGCATGTATTCTACATGACATCTGCAACCATGAATGTTTTCTTTTGTGGTAAGCTGCATCCATATCACTAGGTATCAGTATATGTCCAAAGACAAACATAAGTCTCTGCAACATGGAGAAGGGAAAAAAAATAGCATGCACCTAAAGCAAATATTTGATCGTTTTTAGAGTGCTCTGTGGAAAGTGATTAATTCACTAAAAAAACTTTGCTTTTAAAGCAATTAGGTAACTTTACTTAAAGTGAGTTAACCTGATGCCTTAAAATGATTAAGTAAATTAACTATGTGCATATTTATAAAAATTAAATCAACTTAATGGTAAAAGTTTACTTACTTTTTAAAAATAAAGTCAACTTTTGAGGCACTTTCAAGGCAATGGGTTTACTCTCTTTAAGTAAGGTAACTATATGCTTTTTTACAGTGTGCACTTACATGAAAACATTTTAGAAATATTGTTGTCTTTTCCTTTAGCATTTTGAGATGTTTTGCATACATGTGAATCCTGTCAGAATGATCCCTGTGCACACTGATCTACAAAAGCCATTAAAATGATGCATTATCCATGTCAGGGCAGTAGTTGATGTTAATTTTGTAAAATAAAGTTGAACATGTAGGCATTTTTTTTGGAGTGGTGAATACAATTAATTAACCTATGGCAAATATGACAAATGCAAAAGATATTTATGCAAATATGTTGCATTATTACCAAAAGTGAGCATGGATTAAATAAACTTAACTTCAAATTTAAATTTAAAAAACAATTTCTTCTAGATTACATTTTTCTAAAAAGTAAAATAAATGTATTAAATATATGAAATAATTATTGGATAAAAGCGTCTAAATGTAAATCTAACCCTCAATCCTGCAGTTTCCATTGTTATTTGGTTGTCATTATATCACCTTTTTAACAAGTTTACATCTTCTGAAGTTTGCACAAATGGTAACGGTTTTAAAACCCACTTTCAAAAGTTTGCATTTCTAGGTCCCAGAATAATGTTGTCACATAAACAAAATGATCAAATGCATAAAAAATGCATTATGTGAAATCAGTCTCATATGAAGGCCCCCTATATGTAAACACATATCAACCATCTTTACTCTTTCATTGCTCAGTGCATCTTCTACATTTTTCTGTTTGTCGCTTTTGTTTCTTCCTTTTGTATCTCCAACCAGAGCTTGGTCTCTCCATTTAGCAGCTTATCTTTGCTCTCATTCAGTCTTACTCCCTCATTTCTCATTTGCAATTCCCCTCTCCCTCTCTCTCCTCTCTCCAGCCTACTGCAGTATTACCACCATCAGCATCTTATGAGCACTGCTCCCTTTCTCTCTCACTCCATGCTCACACAGACACACAAGCATGCAATCTAGCCACATCCATGGGGGAAAAGCTTATCTAAAACTGGTAGGCAAAAAAAAAAGTGTTTCAGTAATAGTCTATACTGTGTGTGTGTGATGTGTGTAATGGAATGGCAGTGGATTAACATGGCAGAACAGGGAAATACTGTTCAAAGAAAAAGTGCCATGATACATTCCAGCAGCACGGTTGTTCCCTTCCCCCATTCTTTTTTCCTTTCTTTCTTTTACTTTCAGCAGCCCTCTCCTTCTCCTTCGCTTTATAACTCTTCTGCTCATTTCCAATCATAGATCAGTTTCTCATGGCCTGTGCAAAAATGAAGTCTTGTGGGAGTGTGCCTGAGAAAACGCAAGGGGTTTGCTGGAAACAGAGGGGTGGGGGTGGATAGATGTGTGTGTGTGTGTGTGTGTGTGTGTATCATGTATGCTGTTTCCATCAGAGACCGCAGAGTCCCTCTTGTGACTGCTATGGATATATTTTCAAGTGCCATGATCACAGACGTCTGAATAGATGTCAGTCTTGCGAGTGTGTGTTAGTATTTGCGAGTGTGTGTCAGTATTTGCTCCTGTCAGTTTCACTAATAGCTTTTAAGGGATAGTTAATCGAAAAATGTAAATCCTGTCCTTTTTTTCCCAACCTCGTGTCAATCCAAGCCTGTTTGACTCTCTTCTGTAAAGCATTAAGAAATGGTCAGTGGTGTTCAATGCTGTTGGTCTGCACTTAATCAAAGAAAGTCATACAGGTATCGAACAACACAAAGGTAAAAAATAATATCCAAGTATTGCAGTTTTGAGTGAAATAGTACTTTAATATTAAAAATGGCTAAAGTTCCAATCTGATCTCATTGGAAAATGGAACTTTATCACATATTGGCACATTAGTGGATCACTGGTATTAATCTGTATCATATTATTCATTATATATGATATTATGATATGATTTTTAGAAAATGTAAGCACGAAGGCCCACAGCTAAACATAACCATGTGCAGATTGTGTCAAACAAATAAATTAGATCGTAAAAAGTAAGAAGCTTATAAACTGGAATTTGATTGTTGAAAGATCCATTTAATGGCTGGTTTAGAGAGTAATATTTTTAAAACAAAAATATCTTCAGACTAAAAAAACTCAGCAACAAAAAAGACAGAAAGCTGCGCAAAACGAAGTAAAAACGTATATTCGTGAACCTGAGAGAAATGCTGATTATTCGACATCCTTTGACATACAACCATTTCTAACTTAAAGAGGCCCTATTATGGGTTTTTGACCTTCCATGTAGTGCGTAACACAGCTCTAAGCGAAGTGAAATATTTAGCTAAGGCTTAAATCTGAAAGTGTGCCATGTTTAAAACTATTGATTCATCTATAAAAGAGTCGACTCAGTGCTCCAAATGAATCATCTTGATAATGAGTCTTTTGCCGTGCCGGCGTGATGTCGATACGGAACTTAAGCCCCCCCATTTGTTGCGCGCACAAACCCGGGAAAATTGAACCCCCCCCGGCCCCGCCTACAAATACT
Organism: Danio jaintianensis; assembly: GCA_903798115.1. Lineage (NCBI taxonomy): Eukaryota > Metazoa > Chordata > Actinopteri > Cypriniformes > Danionidae > Danio > Danio jaintianensis. The sequence goes on along the minus strand of CAIGQV010016547.1, from coordinate 13,715,605 downwards.
GTAGCAAGAAAAAGAAGAAGAAGAACACTGTAGCAGACCCCAGTTGAATCATGTCGCAAAGACGCTGTGCTCTGAAGTGTGAGGGAAAATTTGTGTTATTTTCCCTACCCAAAGATGAGGCTCTGAAGAGTCAGTGGTTGAGGTTTATTTTCGCAAAAATACCTCAGCATTATAGCCCCAGCCTTGTGCTGCGTTCCCATCATTTTTCTGACGAGTGCTTCAGCAATCTACACGCTTACAACGGGGGATTCGTCGGCCGTTTGTTAAAGGACGGATCAGAAAAGACTATATGGCTTGACAGGAACTTTACAGTACACAGTTCATGGACCAGTTTCTTCCTCCATTTCACAAGTGTAAGTAAGTGCGATAAAAATGGTTGCCTCCTTGTTTTCTCTAGCTTGCAAATTATGTATTTAATTGTGTTTTGTTACTTGTAACCGCTTGTACTGTATCTGGTTAACTCTTTAAATTCTCTTATCGCGTGCCGCTTTGTTTACGGATTTTAATGCGCTTGTGAGCTTGAGTTCCATTTGTCGTTGCTATGGCCACCATCAGCTGTTCCTACACACGTGCAGCGGTCAAGTTTCAAAATAGTTCAGCTTTTGCCACTGTGTGGATTAATACTGAATGTGTGTCATGGTTAAGAATAGAGCAATATGCTGGTGTTTAACTGCATTGCTTTAATGCACTCCTGCATGGGGCTCAGACACATAGCTGCCAACATTTGTCCCTGAAAATCCAGGAGACCAGGGGGATTAGGTTCGGGGGTGAGGTGTCTGAATAACACTGTTTAGAACCGGGTACTGTGTACTGTGGTGTTAGTAACTGTACTTTCAAGCGTGTTTCGGGCGGTCGCTCTGAACGGATCCTATACCAAAGTTGGCGACACGGGGGTTTCACTAAAATGTACCAAAATTCTGAGGAATGGTGGGGGGGGCGTATTACGGGAGTTTTCCTGGAGAAATAACAAAACGGGAGGGTGGCAGGAGATGGGTCTGAAATACGGGAGACTCCCGGGAAAAACAGGAGTGTTGGCAGGTATCCTCACATACACTCTGCACTCTGACTACTTCAAAATTGTTGATAAGTCATGGTGGGCATTTCTTTCTGTCTTGCGCAGAACGCAGTCGACCAATCACAACAGACGGGGTCATCGGACCAATCAGCGCAGATTAGCATCGCGCTAAGGAGGGATTTGGGAACAAATGAATCGCTGAATGAATCATATGGAACTCGCTGGGATAATTAGGTCAAAATAAATGCATATCATAAGACAATGAAAGTGTTTTTTGACCTTGCATGCATATCAGCCTGTTGTTGGAGACCCCCAAAAACAAAATATGACCCTTTTTAATGCATAATAGGGGCTCTTTAAATGAGCAAAGCTTCCAGTATCGCTAATTTCAAGTTAGTTTATGTTAAAACCAGTAATTTGTTTTTATACTTTGTTATTCCTCCAGTTGTTTACTTTACAACAGCCAAAGAACCAAAAAGGTTCGCACATTGACTGGAAATAGTTCAAAAGTATTGACTGAAAAGTAATGATGAAAACCACCCATAGATAAACTTGTTTATTACTAAATCTACAGTCTAGTTTCTTTAATAGTGTCACAAAATGTACAGCAGTCAACATTTGAAGAGGATCAAAAACCTTTAATCAAAATTGTCCTAAAACTATTGAACACCCATTCTTGTCTTATAGGACAATTTTGAAAACCATTTTTATCCAATTCAAATGTTGATTACTATATTTATTTTAATAAATTTGTTTTGTTTTTGATTTTACCAACAAAAATGCACGAGTCTCCATAAAAGAAAAATTCCACACTTCACCTAGCTGTCAGCTAACTAAAAAAAATGTCCATAACCAAAAGAGTTAAAGTCTCACTGGGTCCTCTTGGACCTCTGGGATCAGTGCTGAGCTGAAATACCAGGCTTTTCTCTTTCGTTTTTATCCGACTACCCCCTCTGTGACCAAGGAGTGCTCGAGGGAATGGGGGTTTCCATTTGCCCTGTGAGCAAAGCACTGAAAAGATGCAGAGGTTGACCAAAACGAGCGGGTGTTCTGGACACCACTGTGATTATTTTGGCAGTAAACGGGCTGGCAGTTAAAAAAAAGAAAAGCTTAACGTATCTGGTTTCACACTAACAACTTGTTGGCTATGACACGGGGCTGGTCTTCAACACCTATTTAAAATTCAAAGTAGCAGTTCTGCACTGCATATGGTGTCATGAGTACAAGCACACCGACTAGACTTCACTGAGGGGTGGATGAGTGGCTCACCGGGATTTCGATGTAGTCTGGTTGGAGGGTGTTTAGAAAAGGCTGAAGCAAACAAAATCTTTTGAGCCAAGAGAAGATGCTTGTAAGAACAAATATGCTGCAACTCGGACGGACTCATTCACCAGCAAACTGGACTGCGGCCAGAGGATAGGAGAGAGGGTGGAAAAAAAGAAAAAGCTCACTGCGACTGTAGATTCAAGCGCATCCAGTGCTCTACCTCTCATTCACCGATTTATTGGTCTCAGCATGACCAGTTCAATAAGCTTTATTATCATATACTTTGCTGCTGCTATGTGTGGCCAGAAGACATGTGCGACACAGATACTGCATAAAAACCAAGAGGCTTTGGTGAAGTCAGTTTTGTGTGCACGAACAGCGCAGAAGCGAGATCTTGTCCCACATATCTCCTCATTTTCTTACTATATTTAGAGAGATGTAGTAAAAGTGGAAGAAGGGAAACAGTGGGGGAAGGTTGGAGGTGTGAGCATGGGTGCCAAAAAGAGGTCTCATCTGAAAAGAAGCTGGTTATAAATGTGCATGATCATTATAGGGAGCACTGAGGTAATTGCTGCTTTTAAACCAAAAGCCATTTTAAAAAGACCAAGCTTGCAGCAAAAAGGAAAGCATCACACTTGATGTGTTGTGTTATGCACAGAGGGCTGCTGTGGTGGCCCTTGAGGATGCACTTCAAACGTGTTTGCAATGAATAAATCAAACTTTGCAAAAGAAGCAAGGAGTAATATTCGTTTGCCGAAGCACGCGAGGAGCGACACACTTTTCAAATAGTTTCAGGTCTCCGGAGTCCTGACATTTAAGGTTATATTTGGCACCACTATTCAGCATTCAGTGTTGCTAACTGTTTACAAACACATGGTGGGACGACAGCGCTATACAATGGGTATGGGATATTTGCACTTTTTCTTTTTAATCATTTACTTATTCATTCATTCAAATGGTTTATTTCTAGATGAGTTGCGATTTTGTTTGTGGGTATGCTACATCAAAAAAGTTGGATTTTATTCATATTGGGAATTTAATATTTATGTTAAACTTATATTTAGCCACTTACCTTGCTTTCACTTATAACAGTGGAGAACAAAAGTAAAAGAGTTTTTAATTTTCTAACAGATTTTGTATAGAAAATGATTTGTTCTTTAGAAACAGATGATCAAACACTTGCAAGTAAGCGAAATCTAAAATGAAGATCAACTGTTTTTTAAGCTCTCACTTTGATTACAAAGGACTCTTTTCACAAGACTGTTATGACACGTTTAACGCTCATCATAATCTTAAATCCTTGAAAGTTTTTAATGTTTAGATTTGTTTTAAAACCTATGTACATTTATATGTATTCACATATGTATTATATCATCTTTGCACTAAATTACAAAAAACAAATTACCACTTGTGCGAGGTGTTTGTAATGCAGCGTATATGGGCAGGATGGTAAATTTGACATTGTTCTCTCTTCTGGCTGTCGCTATCAGTCTCACACAATTTATTTTTTTCCTTTTTCTGAAAGTCTGGATAACACCATCGCAGAGTTTTTCTTTTATTATTTTTTATTATCCCATTTACTGCGCTCTAAGTTTACCCAACTATGACGACTTCCACTACTGAGAAAACCGGAAATGTGAAAAGGGTCCATTGAAACGTACAATTTTCTCTGGTTTTCCCACTAAATCTTCCTCCAATGTGTACATGTATTTAGTTATTAAATTATTTGTCTTGAACATAAGGATGACCAAATGATGGTTTTCTGCACTTAATAAGAATGGGATTTATTATATATATATATTATATATTATTTAGATGTGTCTTTCACACAAATGATGATAAAATGTTTGTGGATAATCTACAATCAGAATTAACTATTGGTAAGGTAAATATTATGATGATTATTTTTTATTTCATTTCATTTATTTTTACTCCTAAGCGTTTTGCTAAGCGTATTCCTTTTGATCAGAATAGAATTAGGTTATAATAGACTGGCAAAGCAACCTCTATATTTATCCATCTGTCCATTTAGGGAATGAATTATACAGCTTTTATTAAGCTAATGTTGATTACAATAGGGAAATACAGACTGTAAGTGCTTTAGCTTTAACAATAGCAGTGGAGAATCAGTCTCTGCAACGGCCATTGTCTCTTTCAGCACTGGACAGCTCCAGCAGTGAAATCATTTAATTCCCAATTCTTGCTCTGGTGAACCAACAATCAAAGATGGGTGCAGACAACAACATGGCACTCTGAAATGCTGTCTAGGCAGGATGCTCACTAGCATTTGAGGCACAGCCAGGGCTTGATGTACTAAAGCGTCGCACATAAATGTATTTATTAAGTGGCAAGTGTCATGACAAATGCAAAGCAAAAAAAACAAACAAACATGCACTTCTAAATACATACCAGACTGTCAACCTGAAGCAAGGTGAATTGTGATGTTAATTAAAGGCTTTCTGCATATATACATTTATGCGTAGGAACAAAATACACCGAGCACTGCAAAGCGGGATTATTTTGACTACGGGCTGTTGCTAAGAAACGCTGCTAGAGCTCTGTAGTTCATTTAATAGTTGTTCATCCTTATCGAATAGGATTTTGCACGTGAATGACTATGTACCCGCAGGTTGTTATCCATCCGCTCATACAACATGTGCTGGACCACAGGACGGAGACACTGAACAACAGCGAAGACATTCCCATTACATTCTTCATACTGTACAAATAGAACCCTATGTACATGTCAGGGAGGAGTATGTTTTATTTTGTGATCGCCATTAAATATTTCTGTACTAACCTGCTCTGCAACGATAGCGTGTAAAGGGTTTTTTGCATCTTCACTCCAGGTGATGAACTTTCTGTTGTAGTACTTCACACATAAATGGCAAGTATATAAGCTCTACAGACAATTGTAAAATAACTACAAAAGTTACAAGAGGGCTGCACGGTGGTGCAGTGGGTAGCATGTTCGCCTCACAGCAAGAAGGTCGCTGGTTCGAGCCTCGGCTGGGTCAGTTGGTGTTTCTGTGTGGAGTTTGCATGTTCTCCCCGTGTTCTCGTGGGTTTTCTCCGGGTGCTCCGGTTTCCCCCACAAGTACAAAGACATGTGGTACAGGTGAATTGGGTAAGCTAAATTGGCCGTAGAGTATGAGTGTGAGTGAGTGTGTATGGATGTTTCCCAGTGATGGGTTGCAGCTGGAAGGGCATCCGCTGCGTAAAACATATGCTGGATAAGTTGGCAGTTCATTCCGCTGTGGCAACCCCGGATTAATAGGGGGACTAAGCCGAAAAGAAAATGAATGAAATTTACACATTTCTAACTTTTCTATAATAAAGTAATATTGAATTAAAGTGCATAAGGCAAATCTAATAAATCATAATTTAACAGTGTGTGTAAGAAAAAAACCTACTAAAATATTACACATATTTATAAGATTTTTCACAATATAAAGTGTGAAATAAAATCAAATATAATAAAATAAAGAGTACCATTTTACAGTACTAGCTTAATAGAAAGTAAATATTTCCAGAATATTCATTAAATATAGATTGTGAACATTTACATAAAACATAAATAAAATAAAAAGTACTTTGATTGGTAGGAAATCACTTGCTTAATAAAATGTAATTTTTTTCACATATGATTTTTCCTGTATTTATTCATATTATTTGTCACAATTATTGTAAAATAAAATAACATTGTACTCTAATTGTTGGTAGTAAAAAAATCTAGTGTGAACCTAATAATTGTGCCAAGATAATAATTTTAAAAGGTTCATGTTCACAAATGTTTACATTTGCCGTTTACAAGAGCAAGGTGCCATGAAAGAAGATCACATCTCACATCATCACATCTATGAGTTCATGACAGATAAAAAGTTTTAAACCCCCAAATTAAATAACACTGTAAATGATGAAAGTAGTAAACCGTTAACTGATTTCTTTAATCTAGCCAATCAGGAGCCTGTGTGGTTTGCTGCAACTGTTCATATATGTATGGGCTCACTGGATCATCCGCTTTAAAGAAGGGATTTAACCAGAGAAACACGCAGCTCAGTCCTGACTCCATACAGATCAACTCAGATACTGCTTTTCATGATACGGGGTTCAACACAACAGACTTTTGAAAGTCAGCATGTACTTGAAGAGACCTTCTATCTTCACAAGTGCCAAAATTTAAAACTGAATCAGTTATATTATGCAACCAAAGATCATTTTGCATGCATTTGCACAGCATTGCCTGCACACACACACATACACAGTGCTGGTGTTGCTCTGTTATTCAGTTGCTCTGCAGCAGAAATCAGCGCGCAGTCAGCTAGTATGAGACGCCGCAGTGTTACGCTATAGCACAGCGAAAGAAAGGGACATGGAGGTTGTAAGTGATGATTAGCAATCCGGCACAAGGCCCTGCACCCATACAGCAGCCTGCTAATAAAACACTATGCGTGTCACGGTTGATAAAAGACCTCCGCTCAATGACAACGCAGTACAGCGATGACGGCATCTCTCCCACCCCTGGAGAACTGGAGGTAACTTACTGGAGAACGCATTAAGAGCAATTCTGCAGCTCAAAACACAAAGGTAAACTGATCAGTTAAACTAAGCCCTAGGTTCATTTCAAGAAAGCAAGTGTGTATCGACTGCTTACGACTATGATCTATTGACCCAGATGTGCTGAGGGAGATTAATATCCTAAATAACCCACCTGCACTGATAAAGGAGACAAACGGTCACTGTTCACTAGCTCATGAATGACGTTTGGAGAGGCAAAGGGTAAATTACCTTTCATGCGCTCCAGCTCGAACATCTATTAAACACACTGGGGTCAGTGAGTGACCGTGTTCCTAATTATTATTAGTTTGGTAGCACATTATCGTCTGGCAAGAAAAAAAAAGATGATTAATTGCTTGTTTTAAAAGGTGGTACATCTGATAAAAATGTTTATAAATTCATATGACGATCTTATGCTTGTTAACCTAAAATAAAAAAAATGACATTAAGCTTTAGGTCTGGATGTGGGATGTACTGTAGTGGTTATCAGGTGACTGGGGTGGCAGAGACATACAGGACTTCTGCTGAGTAAGCAGGAAACTGATTCAGTTAAAGCAAGACCCATGGGAATCTCTGTAGTTCCTGGGACACCACGAAGATCCTGTGCTTCCCAAGCAGATACATAGCCAAGCACAACCTGACACCGCTAACTTGCTTTGATAAGATATAATTTCCTCCTGGTTGAACACATGCCTTACCATCGGTAAGGGCGACCTCATTTACCTTGTAAAAGTAGAAAGTGACGAAAGATATGACGTTTGTGAGCATGAAAACATATTTACTGTTATACTGTTAAGAATGTTTTAGCAAAGCAACATTTAAGATTTGCAAGATGAGGTTCATAGCTTCAAATCTTAATAGTGTACACCTCAGGGTAAATGCCCTGTTCAGTGGCTATCGTACCGTTCTGCAGTATGGACAACAGCGAAAGGTACGTACAGTTTGCGCATGCGCAATTACTGACGGTTGTGACGCGAGTCTAAAGTAGTGTATTTTCTGCGATATGGACCGCTTGACCGCACATTATTTAACTATTAACACGCCTATTTAAATGTGCATTAAAAGCCGTTTGAATGGGAAAATATATTATTAGTTTAGAGACTTAAACGCGATCACTTCTCGGCAGGTATACGCTAGTCAGTATAGCGTTGTATAAACCATATAGCGTTGGCTTGAGCTATTCAGTAATATTTGATGGCTGACGCGAATGATCAATAAGAATGACGCATTCTAGAACAAAATGTAAATAATTGAACACTAAATAATTACATCTTTAAAATAATTTCAAGTCATAATTAAAAGCAGAACCAAACAAGTTTTAAACAAGCGCAACACAGTGCAAAGTATGCGACTGCGCATGCCGAGAGCTCGAGACGCAGAGTTCACCGGCTAATAATGCGCGTGGAGAGAGACTGACAGCGAGACAAAATACCGCATTAATCTCAGAGAGAAACCGCATATCTAGAACATAAAACTTGTCTTTTTCTCTCCAAACGCAGTTAACAAACTTTCAGAGGTTCTTGTGCCAAATGGACAGTAGTACAACCTAGCCTATACGAGACAAAGGCAATCAAATAGCTGAAGGAGTATATAATGTCCCACTAAAGTTAACCTGAAGTAGGCTACACTGATACAGTCTCGTTTATTAAAATAGCCTTGGCTAAAAAGATGCCGACAGACTCACTCACTCACCCTGGCGTATTTCGAGGAGTAGGGGTCCTCAAACAGCGCCCAGACCCAGGGTTGCCAGGTACTCCACCAGCTGGGGTTTCGCCCGTCCTCCTGTAGACACAACCTCTTCAAGTCACCGTCCGCTCCTCCCGTCAGCGCCGGGTCGTCCTCTGGCGGGTCCGGCTCGGGCGTCTCGAAGCTGTCCAGCGCTTCCTCGGCGTCCCGATGCTGTCGGTAGTTCATCCAGCAGCAAGCCTCCACGTCCGTCTCGTCGATACCCCAGAACGCGAGCTCCTCCTCAAACAGAGGACCGCAGACATCACTGGGACAATGCAACTTCCCTGTACGGTAATAGTTGAGGATGAACGCAAAGGTGTTGGGGTGACGGTCAAAGAAAAACTCGTCGGATTTGGGGTCATAGTCAAAGTTACTGAACGCATCTGGCTCCGTCAGCCAGGACAAGCGGGTCCCGGGTAGCGTCTTCAGTGTGCTGCGGTACGTCTCGTGCCGAATCCCCCCGCAGTTTATCACTATTTTCTCGCTGTCTGACGGACAAGTCATGTCTGCGCTGTAACATGCTTTGTTGGACGACTTGTTCCCACCCTTGCGCCCTTTGAAAGAGGAGACACACACTGAACTGAGCATAGAGGAGCAGGGGGAGGGAGAGGAGGAGAGAGAACCGAGCGGGGAGGGGGAGGAGGAGCCTGCGGTGGGGGGAACACAGGAGAACAGAAAATTAAAGATGCTCATACTTACAGACATCATCAAACTGCTCAAAGTAACCTGCTTTTAACTGAACACATCATTAGTTCTCGCATATGGAGCTAAAACTTCGGTCAAATCTTTTCTTTCAATGGGTATGTGGGATTTAAAGTGATAGTTCACCCAAAACTGAAAATTCTGCAATCATTTATATCACAAAAGTTTTTTCTTCTTCTGTTGAACACAAAAGAAGATATGTTGAAAAATGCTGGAAACATGTAACCACTGACTTAAATAGTCTATATGTTTTTCCTGCTATCGGAGTCAATGGTCACCATTTAGTAACAATTGTAAACATTTTCAAACCTTCTTTTGTGTGAATAAAAACTGTAAATAGTGAGTTGATTACTACTAATATGTACACTTTTGATAATATTATGCACTGTTTAGAAGTAAATAAAGTAAAGCAGCAAACCACCTATTTAAAGGCAGGTTTTTTTCTGAGTGTAAATAGTGCAGTAGAATAGTTATTGTTAGAATTCTTATTACTTTTAAAAAGTCTAAATTTAAGAAGGAGCTTTCAAACTGGGGTCCAGGAACCAACAGTGTGTATGAATGAAGTGCTAGAGAGTCTGCAGAAATATTTTGGAGAAAAAGTATAAATGAAGGGTCAACACAACACACCACAACACAAAGAGTTTAGGTCCAACCCTTGATTAGGGTTGATTACACACCCGAACAAGCTAATCAAGGTCTTATTAGGTATACCTGAAACTTCCAAGAAGTTGTGTTGAGCCAAGTTGGAGCTAAATTCTGCACGACAACAATGTAAATAATAAATAATGGTACCTATAAATTACCAAAAAAAGTGTACATCTAGATACATATTAATGCCTTACATAATAGTACTAATAAAATATACAAAAGTATAAGTGTACCTCTTGAAATATTTCAGTAACCAAATATGCACCTTTGATGTATCAATATGGACCCTTTAGGTACAAATGTGTACCTTTTGTGCCCCAGTGACAACTCTTGTACCTTCATTTCTGACAGTGTATCACAGCATAAAATTGTCTGTCTACAAAAAAACTATATAGATGGCTTTTACATTTTAAGATGGGGGACCCTCTTACAGGGATAATCATATTTGGGATCATGTATCATGTTTGTGGCATCTAAAATACTGAAATCTGTAGGAATAAAGTAAAAGCAGCACAGTCTACAGTCTACTCATTAAAAAGAAAGACACCACACCATAGAAATGGTGTCATTTTAGCAGCGCAAAATCAGATCAAACGCTGATGCAGGCATATGAGATGAGCATTTCAATGAAGGACTGAGTTCAATATACATTGAAGAGTTACATAATAAACAGGAAAGAGACCCCTCCTCCTCTGCAATGCCCACCCATGTCTCCTTTTCTGTCTTTTACCATCACTCAGCCCTTATGCTCCTCAATTCACTAAAACACTCTGCTCAATTACAGCGAAGGGAGATGAAAATGACTGAATGTTTCACGGGCTCCCCCCTCCTCACACCATGCTCTCAGCATATCCAATAGAAAGAGTGAGAGGAGGAGAACGAGAGTGAGAGGAAGGGTGGGAAGAAGAGGGAGAAAAGCTAAAAGCAGAACGATTATTTGCTGAGCTTTACAAAATAGGGAGAAAAGACTGCAGAGTATTAACTCTTACACTGTCTCTCTCTCTGGACAGTGCTAATGTTATGCAGACTGCTCAGTACAGTCTGTGTACAGTATTAACCTTTGTTGCAGACGTAAAATCAAGCAAACTGTATTGTCTGCGTGTGCAGTCTTCAAAATCACAATATATAGATTCAGATAACCTTTCGTGCACAAACAATCCCATCACACCATGCAGGTGCTTTAAACCTGGACTTACTATTTTTTCTACTTCACAGCTCTAGTGGCACAAATGAGCTCCCTTTTACCAATCAAAATGGCCCATTTTGGAAATATGGAGCAGGGAAGCTATTATCCTTTTCTCATGGGGTCCGTATACACTGTAAAAAGTGAAAACGTGCCACCCGTTCCTGCTTTAACCTTTAAAAATGATTTCTGATAGTGTAACCTAGTCAGATCGATTTAGCCAATTTTTCAGTGGCTTTTCTTAAAGTTACTACATGAAGCAATATTTTTTATATTGCCTAGCAAAACATTTTTACTAGTGTACAAGGATCGGATTTCACCGACAAATGTCCTCCTCCCATGTTTTGCTGTGCTGTCTCTTCCTGCTTCACAATGTCTTTCCTTTATCAGCTCCTCTTGTTTGGCTGTGCTGCATGGCTGCTCCATACATATCCGTCAAACTGTCTTTCCGCATTACTTATCCATTCTACTTAGCTCACTCTTTCTCTTGCTTTTCCTTACATCCCACTGTGATTAACCGAGGAACCAACAAAGATCACAGACTGAATCAGACAAAGCAAGGTAAATGGATTCACCGCTTCTCTGAATGAAGACAGTCAAGCTGGTCTCTCATTTCAGCACCACGGACAGCGCAGGACTTTCAGTTTATGCACTGGAAATACAGCTGAAAAAGCAGGCAACTATAGAGTCTTAAACTAACTAAATAAAATAAAAATACATTTTTTATAAATAATATTAATATAAGGTTACACAAAGGGAATGGGTGTCTGGGTGGCCCGACAGTGTTTTTAATATGCCAAAATTGCTGTGGCTGAAATAAATAACTATGAGGAACACAAAAAGGACTAAATAAATAAAATGATGAATAGGAAATACCAAAACTGAGTGGAAACTAGGGGGGAATAGTGTTGAAAAAAGCACAAAAAGGCTCTCACTAAAAAGGGAAATCATTGTTAAGTGTGTGTGCCTGCATGGGGGGGAAGTACATTAAAGTGTGTATGTCCGTTGGGATGGGGGTTGGTTTGTAAGGACAGATACGCCTATAAAAGATAACAGCACTATGCCGACAGAGCGAGAAGAGAACAGGTTACGGTCACAAAAAGGAAAGTGAGGGAATGATTGCAGTAAAGGTAAATGAAGCTCCATTCATAAATTATTCAGTTTATAGAAACATTGTCAAAGAGAAGTGATATATACATGCGCTAATAGGAGAAGCAAACCGTTTCTGCTGCTATGCTTCAGTATGTGCTGTAGTGCTTCTGCATTGTACCTGCACTCTAACTCCCTTTCTCTCTCTGTCTGGTGCAGTGAAGCTTCTGTGGATTTTTCTACTTGCTATCCCACTGCAGTTGAAGCTCAGCGGTGCTCAAAGGCCACCTAGAGGACTCATTGGGAAACTGCACAACACAAAATACTGCAGTACCCCCCTCCTCTTCAAGCTTTCTCCCTGAACGAGGTAAGGATGCCTTATGCAAACCATCTGTCAACGCATTGCATGCAGGTTTGTGTCCCATTTCAGCCTGTACATCCGTTTAATGGACTGAAATCACTTAACGAATAGCTGATTTATATGAACTGACCAGGTATTATCGCAACCTCTAGCAGCGCTGCTGGAGCTCAGTGATTGTAAAGCTTTTCGCAATCCTTCTCTTACTTATTAGTGTGCACTAAGCTACTCTCAGCTGAGTTGCTCATATTGATGTCTCTTGTGGAATAGCACTAAAAGAAAATAAATTAACAGAGCAAGGAGGCTTATGCACACAAACACGCTTGCAAAAAAAAGGGCCATGTCACAGCACTATTAATTAGCACAAAACAAAATTATGCTGTGCAGAGACAAAGTTACACAGCTTTTGCACATATGACATATCCTCAGAATGGCATCAGTCATGCTTCGACCTCTGCTTCGCAACTAATCACAGCTCTGATTGCGGAGAACTGAAGCCCTTTTGAAAATGCCCACTCTTTATTTTCAGTCAAGAGAGCGAGGGAAGATATAAAAAGGGGCTTAGAGGACTCATCTTACAGTGACAGCATTAAGACGTGCATGACTATATTCCCATATCTAGCACTAACAGTGTTCTTAAGATAGTTATAACCCCACTCCCTCCTCCTCCCCACCTCAGCCTCAGCTCTCGTTAAAACCTAATTAATAAAAGTGCCCTCTCCGGTTAATTACCATCCCTTTATAGTCCCCCATTAAGTACTCAGGGAATGAAGCCGGAGAGAGATGGGATATAATTGTGTTAAGCCAAATCACACATGAACTTGATGGAAACTATTCTTAGCGGTGGGAAAGAATGGAGCAGGGTGATGAAAAAAAGAGACAGAGGACAGAGAAGGTTATCTCAGGTGATTGGTAAGGGTCATGCTGCCCGGAAAAAGGGGTGTATTTGTGATGATGCAGAATCATGGAAGGGGATCAGCAGGAGGGAGAGTGAATGGTTTGAAATAATGAGCTGCCACTGGCATGCGAGTGGGTGAAGGAGGGAGAAGAAAAAAAGGGAGGGACCAGAGGCTGAGAGAAACAAACAGAAAAAGTTGAACTGCTGAACGTGATGAAAAAGTTTGCGGGAGGGAGAGAGGGAAACAAGACTGAAACAAAATGTTTAAGAGGGAATCAAGACTGAAAATATTGTTTATAAATTTAAAAACATACAAAGGGTGTCACTGGGTTCGATGTCAAACAGTAATAATATTTAAACATATTAAAAGGAACATTTTAGAACCTAAGAGTGAGCGTCAAATGTTTGAGCGAACTCAAAATTTCATTTGTTTACAAAATTGCTCTAGAATTGTGCATCTTTGCATTATATATTGCAGAGCTTATAGCAAGGATTTTTCTTAGAATTAAAAAAAGTAGGAATGGTACATTCTCTTCAGATCAGATTTTCCATCAGAATGCACTATGTTCTGGTGACTGTTGTCAGTTGCTAACATTCCAGCCATATTGTTCTAAAACCACATTGTTTCAAGCTGATTGCACATTTGTCACCACAATGCAGGGGTCAGTAGTAAAAGTGGCATTACAGTAATAAGTAATAAGTATAAGTGGCAAGTGTGATATGTTTAACCCTGGGTTAAAAGTGGGGCCAAGGACTAAGAACAGGGATTAAGCACAGTCTGAAAAGCCCTAAAGTGTACATATTAGTGGTTAAAATGACTTTTGATGTAATTAAAATCAAAAGTACGTTTTGAAAAAATACTAAAATGGTGACAAATTTTGTACATTTTCATGAGTTTTAATCTCGACTGTTTCAGGTTTTTACATGAAACAATAAAAAAGTTAACCTCTCACTAAATGTTATTAGCAAATGATGTGGGGGAAATGGGAGGATGAAGAAGATTCATCCACAGTCAAAGCTAACTTTGACAGTTTTGTTTGTATTTGCCATAGAAAACCTTGCTATGTTTTCACCCACCATGGGTAGGGGGTGATGCCACAAAGAAACATAAATAATAATAATAATAATAATAATAATAATTATAATAACAACAACTGCTTATGTAGTAAGAACACTTAGTTCCCTAACATACAAGGAAATACTTATCTACTCTCAAATAAACAAGAGGCAGGTAGGTATCTGCTTTAATGGAAAAAAGCGAGCAGACAGGTATGAAAATAATGTTGTTTATGCTAGCATACTGAAAACACATCTACATACTCCATCACCTGTCAAGTTGATATGACTGTGGGGTGAAAAAAAATCAGACACCAATCGTTGTGGGACGTCCATATAGTTGTTGCACCCACAACCAAAAAAATAATGTAACAAACATTTAATATAGGCTACGTTTATAAGAATAAGGGGAAAGTAGTCAGTGTGCGAATTACTGAGGCAACTGTTCTGTCACGATTTGTACTTTCACACCTTCGGCATTTATAATCTGTGAGATGAACATTTTAATAAGACGGTAAATATTCACGAACGTCTATTTGGCGCGTTTTAATGCGTTTGGCGCGCATTTGCTACTTTTTACAAAGTGTTAATTAAGGCGGAGCTCAGACGAAGCCCATCAAATTCCCTCCATAATTCGCACACTAATTTAAGTGGCAAAAACAAAGTAGACCTGGCTACTACTTGTTGAATTTGTTGGCTGGCAGAGGCAGAGGGTAGGCCTGCTTTGCATCAGTGCACCGGGTACACAGAAATAATAACTAAAGAAGTGCTATTTTGTCACTTGTGCACAAGATCACGACACAACACAGCACAAACACCTATAACATCACATAGGCTACTTACTCGCTTTGGGTCTGGCTCTGTTCGCGTGCGTGCAGTGTGCGTGTTGCTGAACACACACACACACACACGAACGCACAAAAATGCTACGTGGAATTTATTGTTTTCTGATTGAGCTGAGGGATCCTCTTGGCGTGGTGTCCGAATGAATGTGCAATATAATTAGACATATGATTCTGTTTTCTTCAAAATGGCTACAGTTATAAATAATGTAATATATTCTTGCTTCAACACCTGTCGGTTCAAAATGTGCTATAGTGCGTGATATCTGTAGTGATATGAAATTCTAGTCTCCAATAAATATATATCGCCTATATTATACCTCTGCTATCCTTTTTTCCTTAAATAAATCATTACCGTTATATATATATATAACATTGCTAATATCCAACTGATTGTGCCTAATAAAAATGCATTTGTCTTGTTAACCAATTATTTTAAATTCCCTAATCCAAACAGATTATCCAAGCAAGCGAAACGAGCAGCGGGAAACACCTCTCTTTCTCTATTTCTTTAATCTTCATGCAGCCACTCCATAAACAGTCTATCCCTTTCTTCTCAGTTTTAGCATCCTTTCTTCCGTATCTTCACCTGTTCCCGTTGTCCAGGGTTAAAAAGACCGTAAGCAGGTCTTTAGTTGCAGACTGTGAGGTCTGTTTGAAATTATTTATGTCGAACAAGCAGCATGCCGGGCACGACTAAAAATGTTATTCCTTAAACTGCCTCTCATTTCTTCGGTTCGTTTCCCCCCTCACCTCTTTCTCTGTCGATGTTTTTGTTTTGTAAATTTGTATTTCCTCACAATTTAGTCCTAATCTAATGGTGACATGGGATCCCTCTGTGTTGTTCCCTCCCTTCAGCTCTTTAAAGGGAAAGGTGGCAGCTGGTGCCCCCTCCCCAAACCCCACCCTGTGCCATTTAACCATATAGAAGCCAAGGAACCTGTCGCTATTTTCAGCATTTCGTCCAGGGACACGTTTTTACGCAATTTTACCTTCCTGTATATAAAATCCTTAATAAAAAAATAAAATAAAAAAAACATTAATAAACCAATCACAGCAGAATGATAAAAAAGAAAAATCTTATTGACGAACATTATTGAGCAAGTTTACGGTCTATGTTGCAAGTGGAATGAATGGCGTATATACCGATTACCTGCATCAACATTCTTAAAGACCTGTTAACATGAGTGTGTTGTCTACCTTGGTCAGTGTGTGTGTGTGTGTGTGTGTGTGTGTGTGTGTGTGTGTGTGTGTG
>CAIGQV010016547.1:13622806-13698998 GCA_903798115.1 Danio jaintianensis | reverse complement strand
TGTGTGTGTGTGTGTGTGTGTGTGTGTGTGTGTGTGTGTGTGTGTGTTTTTCAGGGCTCATAAATTATCTGTAAATCATCTCCGGCCACTCCATACAGACAACATCCTCCTTCCTATGGATGTTCCAAACAAGACAGTGCAGTTTGTATTTCTGTGAGGGGGGAACAACAGCACAACTATACCAATTAGGACAAGCAGGCCAGATGTATTTATGCACAATTAAACTCAACATACAAAGAAAATCAAATAGTGTCAGCATGGCAAAAAATAATAATAATCATATTCTGAAAGGACACATCAGCATTTGGAAATAATCTTAATTTTGCCTGCATTGCAAATCCTAGATTAGAATATTCATGTCACTTTATACATTTTGTAAACTGAATCATTTCTGCAACCAAATAACCAGAGGACAATACAAGGTCACAGATGTCTAGACAATGTCAATAATTATTGTCCTTTTAGATCTTTTAAGAGTATTGGCCATTCCTTAAACATTTTATCCTTTTCAATAGTCCTCTAAAAGATTAATCCGCCCTCATTAGCATAAAAACAATCTTTGTTTTCACCTGTTAAGTATTATTCATATAACACCCATATATGGTCTTAAGTCAGTCTCTTTCTCTCTGGCACCCTGCTGGAGACTGAGCTGGGGGAGGAGAGCGAGATGTCGCAAGTGCAAGTAGGTGGAAAATACTAGGTGGGACAAAATTTAGACTAAATTGCAATATTGTACTGTATACTCTGGTTTATTTTCTTCTCATTACCACCCTTTCTGTTTTGTTTTAGGCTTGATTTGTGAAGACAAGAAGTGTACTGTTTAAATGCGCACTACTGTGAAATCCTCATGGGTTGTCTAGGTGTGCAGCCAACTGCCTGTTCAGCTATATTTCTGGCTCTCCCTGGCCTTCCCTCTTTACTTGCAGTTTCTTTTTTTTTCCTGAACCCAATTCTGTTGGGTTCCACAGAAGAATTTACATCATACAGGTTAAGAAAAACATGAGAGCACAGAATGTTTATTTTTCATAAATCAAACCCTAACCCTATAATAACCAAGCTTTGGTTATTCAAATATTATTTAGGACTTGAAAGGTAAAATTAGGCTGTAACAAAGACACAATGAAATAAAATGCTGAGTAAACTATCCCTTTAAGGATAAAGAATATATATGTACCCAAAAATAGGCGCATGTTCCAGATCAATAAATCAATAATGTCTCTACCAATCACTTCAAACAGGCTTTTGTTCTCCATTTATTTCTGAGTGACAAAAGGAACGAATGGAAATTAAGCAATATTGATGAAACTATTTTTTTGAAGTTCAGATCAGTTACAACAGAACTGAAAATCAAACCATCCACACTAGCATGTCTATGTTCTTATACCACAGACATTTTATTTTTTCCATATGTTTGATTCTCAGTACTGTACATTTTAGGAACACTTAAAATGTCCTGCAACAGACCTCTGCCTCCATCTTGCAGTTTCACCCCATCTTGTGCAACAATAGCGGTTTGAGATGCTGGGGGAGGTACAGGTACAGCAAAACTGTCCATATACAGACTAGTTTTACCCCTGTGGGGCAAAGGCAGAGGTAGGCAAGGCAGCCGAGGTTGACATGATAAAGTGGATGGAGCTTTGTGAGCAGGAAGGCGGCTATGAGCTCCACTCTTGGTAAGGGTCCCATTAATGGTAGTTGCATCCAGGATAGGGTGAGGAGACAAATCTGACCTGAAAAACAGGATTATCAATGACTAAGACAAAGAAACAGTGATTTATTTGGGGGGGGGATAAGGCTCTCAAAAAAGTATTAATACTTTGCAAGCATGCTTGTGCTTTGAAGTCCATTATCTTCTGGCCTTCTCTACAGTATATGCTGACCATTCACTTAGCTCATATATTACTTTGTCAATAGAAACACATTTGGGAGATTGTAAATCCTCTGAGATTAAAGCTCTTCATTTCATAGCATAGGAAACATCTCATATGCCATACCATTGCTCCCTCAATAAAAGAGCTAAAAGACAGGAAGAGGGTTTAAGTGCTTTTAAAGTTCTTAATTATAAAATCAGCAATGCAGATGTACCAGTCTGAAAAAGTATATGCCAAGGGAAATTTACCATATGTTATACACTGTCATACATAAACTTGCTGTGAAGAGGTGTGAATTAGTGCCGAAATGCATTTGTGACCTTGAGCACAGCTCACCAATCAAGAGCTGACAAGGTGCAGGAGGCCAGGCCAGAAGGTGGGATGAGCTATGTTTCACTAAATCATTTCAATCTGCTTGTAGCAGGCCAGCATGAAAAACTGTCTAATGCAGCAGATGAACCCTAAACCCAAAAATTAATAAAGTAATCATTCACTCAAAAACTTCTGTCATGATTTACTCACCCTAAAGATGTTCCAAATCTATATCAATATCTTTCTTCTGTGTAACACTTAAGAAATTCAGCATCTATACAATAAAATTAAATGGGGTTCAGAACAACACTACATACAGATACACACAAAAAAACAAATCACTGTATTCCACAGAAGAAAGTAAGTCATAGAGATTTGGAAGGACAACAGGGAGAATAAATTATTTAATTTTATGGTGAACTATACCTCTAAAGACGTGTCTGCATATTTGATTCGATTAAAATGAACTTTGGATCGAACCCTGATGCGCACCAACAAAAAAAAAGAGAGATGAGGTTTTGATTGACTGAAATATTAATGAAACAGCCCAAAGACTTCAAATCAAACTGAACAGAAGACTTGATGTCACAAAATGCAACCATAAAAAGCATGTCTGCATTTTTCTTGGCATGTTGTGCGTTATAGTTCAATACATCTGTCAAAAAATGCATCTCCTTGCTACAGTTGTGTGACAGAGGAATTCCTAGGGCTATTTTGATTCCTTTATACATTTTATAACATCTTTTTTAATAAGTTTAATACAATGACCACATTTAGCTGAGAATACAGCACTGTTTTGAATGTTTGGTAAATGCGAGCACAAAATCAGCCATAATAGATTTGCTTTTTAATCCTTAGGCATCTTAAAGGGTGTGAATGGTAAGCCAACCAGAACAAAATTTATTATTTTGTTTTGAATCAGATCAAATGAAGAACATATCCTAGTGAATGACCGGAAGAATATTTTGATAAGTCTCTAAAGCTGCAGTCACACTAGATTTTGAGCAGACAATGTTTTGGTCACAATGTGGTTCACAATCACAGATTTGTATGATTCACTCCTAATGTTCTTCGGATGGAAGATTTGCTTTAATTGCATCTCGAAAGTATATTACCGTTCATATGTTTGGATTGAGTTAAATCAGAAAACCCTTTGATCTTAATGATCTCCACCACCACATTTGAGAAGACACAGATCTCGGAATTAGCATTTTCATCCAGCAGTATGTACATACTGCCCTCTTGTGGTGGACAGTTACCTGTGAAAGTGCTTGAAGTCAGTCTTGGCTGTGCTCTGGACTGGTTCCTGTCTGAGCACCTGAGCTCTTTCCAGCTGTCTGTACAATGCCTGATTAAAATCAAGAGAAGTGTGAGTCATTCCATCAGCCCAAAAGCTCCAGTGGAGATAAAACTGCTGTCTGCGGAGCAACGCTGAATGAATCCACATGGCTAAACTAGTCATCTCTTAAGATACTTTGCATGAATTATCATGTTTTAATATTGATATTTGAAACTCCCTTCTCCACACCATTTTAAATATACATTTCTATTCTACACTCTCAAAAAAGGATCGTGTGGCTCCTTAAGCCCTCTTATAGTGCAGTTTACCCTTACAGAATTAGTCTTGGCTATAAAGAGTACCCCACAATTTAGATGCCATTACAAGTTAAAAGTGACTGATTTTTAATACCACTTGAGAAAGACTTATTACAGAGTAACTGATTTTAATGGTAATTAATTTTTTGTTTTTTTTCAAAGATCTACTAGTCCTCAACACCTAAGATGTATGCTGGTGAAAAGAACTTACTGATTTGTGAAAAGATCAATTGTTCACCTTAACGCTTTTTTGTTGATTTGCGCCTACATCTTACAGCCATCAGAATATTTTGAATATAAATAATGCAGATAAGACATTTATACAGAACATAATTTGTTTTTTTAGTATGTATATATATATATATGTGTGTGTGTGTGTGTGTATATATATATTCTGACTATATACACTGTCCAAACTGTGTGTGTGGTCTATAATTTTCATCTTTTTTTTCCTCACCTGCATCTTGCTATAGCGTTCAGCCTGAGGTTCATATGCTGCAGTTTGACCTCTATATCTGTCCTGCATTTCACTGATGTGGTTTGAGACCACTCGTACTGTTGGACGATCTCTGAGCTGTAGAGAAAAAGAGATAAAAATGGCATGATGACATACAATCTTTCAAACACACACACGCACATCTTACCGTCTGGGCCAGTTCATTGAGGAAGTGTGTGGTCCAGTGTGCCGGGGCTTTAGAGTGGATTTCATTGTACAGAAGTCCATTTAGTGGCTTTCTGTCATGCTCGGTGTGCGAGGTGAGAGAGAAGTGAACAGAGGCCGGGACTCTGTTTTGACACTGGAGGACTGGAGGAAGAGGAGCATTCTGGGACAGTCACAAGATGATGATTGAGAGCGTCAAGTTTTATTTCTTCAGTTGTGTACCATGAGACCAGACAACAACAAAAAAGTTAAAGAAATGTAAAGAGTGAAGTAGCTTAACCGTGAGGTTTATGAAATTATAAACATTATTTGTAAACTGTCTTTAATAATACAGTGTGTACCATGGTGCAACTAAACTCTAAATAATAAGGAAAACAATAATAGTATGGTAATTATTGCCTTAAATGTAAACATATCTAACTAATGTTGATGTCCTAAACACGTTTTTTTTTTACATATAATTTTGGCAGAAGCAGCAGCCAGCTAGCTTAACTGCAAGGCCAATTATTGTAACCATGGTTTCTAAAATTTTACTTTGTTTGTAAGGGTTATTGAAGAACTTAATATATCTAACGTTAGAGCTGGTAAATATAGTTTGAAGTAACGTTGAAGTGCGTTCCTACCTTGCAAGTTTTTAAAGAAAACGGGGGTAGCTGCCAATACACGTGTCCAATGGCGGTGCTAGTGTGAACCTTTGGTTTGTTGCTATCCATTTGCTTAATGCACGCAATAAACTGAAAACAAACAACCAAACATAAATAGAAACTCGTGCCCGTTGAAAATTACACAAGTAACGCGCTGTCTGCGGTCTACATCCATAGGAATGTTTACAAGTTTATGTTGCTATAGAAACGTATTGGCATCGCGTTCGTTGACAAATTCTCGCGCGACGAATAAAAGGTAGCCTACAATAAAACAGACATTAAATTGAGATTAATCAAAATATTTTAAATGCTGAAGCAAGTTAACAAATTTAAGTTTTAATGTCTGTTACTAAACTATCTCCTGAAAAGGCTTTTAGAATATTTATTTCCACTTGGATTCTTTTTTTTTGTAATTACAGCATTAAATTAAGCTATTTAAATCAAGTCCTTTATAGCATTAAAGCTCAAATTAATAAAACATTTTTTTTTATCTGACCCCACACAGTAAAACATCTCTCCGACATAATGACCTTTAAGATTTATTTGTACATTTTTATACTCAAGACAATTTGTTTCTCATAAATCTTAATACAAAACAAATTCTTACACTGATTAATACAAAAGAAACAGTTAAAGATTCTTTCTTTTTGTCAACCCTCTTTGTACTAACACTTATATTTTCTATCTTAAAAAATGTATTTAATACCAACACTTTTCTATTCTCTGTTCTTATACATTTAGATACAATGACGTGAACTTTTATCCTACATTTTGGTTCTTTTGTTGCTTTGATTACTTCTATTTTTCTCGTTTGCAAGATGCTCTGGAAAAAACAGACCTATCAAATGATTAAATGTGATGTAAACAACCTATATGTTTTTATTCTTCTGTCTCATTATATTGTTTCACACTATAAGTGTTCAGTTGCATTGATAATTGTTGTGGGTTATTACTGTGAACATTTAAAAACACTAACACCAGACAATTAAATTACACTGTCAGTTTTAATGTATGAATATAGAAATAAACTCAAAAATTCAAGCATTAAACATAGGCACTATGACTGGCAGCGCAAAGCCACTCATAGCAGCAAAAGTTTCATGATGAGCGTACACGAGTATGGCGTGCTTAGTACAGAGCAGTCTGTTCATGCTTAGTACAGAGCGATCGGCTCATTCAGGAAGTGTCTTTTGCAATTAAAATGCTTGCATACTCCTGAAGTAGAGCAGAAAACATGATCCAAGAATACACACATACTCTAAATGGGATGCATAGCTGTAACACTATTGCCAATGTATGTTTTCTGAACACAGACTCTGTAATTGAACGAATGAATGAAAAATGGTTTAGGCGGGATCCATCATGCCATTCAGATCATCAAAAATCCTACAGTAAAGACACAAAGTCCTACAAGCACACATATTATGTGCTATTTGCACTATCCAGCCAATTTTAAAGCTTTTTTTCTGTGCTAAAAGACACACAAACAACCCTCCAGCTTATCACAGATCAGAGGTTCCACATAAGAACACAACAGAAAAATCTGACTCAAGACAGACCAGATATGCACTATGCAGTCTCTTCTACCGCATGGCCAGGGACAAAAAGAGTATATTTGAGGTCTACATGTTTTGAGATCGTTCCACTAACATATAAATATCTAAGGGTAGTCTACACTGATCTCCTCTGGGTTTCTGCCATCCTGCAGGAGCTGGACGGATGGGAGAAAGGATCAGCAGGACAGTCGGAAGGTAGGTTTGGTTAACCCCTGGACTCCAAAGACCTGTGGGTGAAGAGACCACAGTGGGGAAATTACCCAAAAAAATTACCCACATGTACATTCAACAGCTTATAATACATTTCATTATAAATGACAATGATTTCATTTCATTCAACTGGCAATTAGTTGTAAAACTGCATAGTATGCACAGTTCACTATCATTTCAAAAATGAAAAACAATGTTACACACAGAAACATTTACAAGTTTCAGGTCAATTTTTTTCTAAAATAAGTTAACACTTATTCACTAAAGATGCAGGACCTTTTAAAAAAGGATGAAAAGCGAGAGTAAATATATTTGTGTTATAAAGTATTATTTATTTATTTGTTCTTAGTATTCAAAGAAACGTAAACAAAGCAGCACAATAATTTATTTAGCTGAAAATGAAAAGAAAATATACTATAAATACTTTTTCTAAAAACTACTGTCAGATATATCCAAACTAAACTTTCCAATAAAATATAACAGTAAAAAAAAAAATTTAAACAAACAAAAAAATACAATAATATCATAATCATACTAAATGCTGTTGAAAATGTTTCATGAGCTCATCAAGATATTAGAATGATATCATCTGTGTCAGGAAAATATAAATATTAAAATAAAAAAGTTGTTTTAAATAGCAATATTTAACATTATTACTTTTCTACTGTATTTCCTTAATCGAATAAATGCATATTTTGCTTTGATAAAATAAACTTAATATCATAAAAAGCCTCAAGAGAAAAAAGAACTAATGTCTTCAGCTAACTGATCAGATAAACACAAAACGAGGGGAGGGAAAAGCCCAACTCACGAGTAGCTGGTGTGTTGTTGGCGTCTTCTGGCACTTCTCATCTTCTCAAACCTGGCCTCCATCTCTTCTAGGACTTTGGGGGTGTAACGCACCACCAGCTTCACAGAGCCCTGTGCAGCCTTCAGCAGCTCTACAGCTTTCTCGTGGTGTTCTCCTTCAACACTCTACATACAATCAACGAATAAAGACCATTTTAAAGTCTGCAAACATGTAGCACACTTGTACTTTGATTCTCTCTTTGTTTGGTCTTGATCAACAAGAACAAACCAAAAATAAATTATAATAAAGGTAACACTTTTGCACTTTTGTTTAAGTACCAATTACCATTAATAACTACTGCTTTATTACTGGTCTTTTACTAAGATATTGACTGTTTATTAGTACTTATAAAGTATGATCTTATTCTAGGATCTTTTTTTCAATACTAACCTAATGAGCACAAATTAGCAGTTAATTGAGCTAAAAGCATTAGTTAAAAGAACACTACTTTCATTTAGTTTCATTTAACAAGTTACATAGTTGAGTTGATCTCCAGGTCTGGTGGGAGCACTTTTATATTAGCTTAACATAAATCATTGAATTTGATTAGCACTCCGCTAAAGTAAAATAAAGTGCGATCAATAACAAAATAATAATAATAATCTTAGTACTTACACCATTATTTTTTAAAAACTGAATCTAAAGATACACACACACAAAAAGCTAATGATCTACGCATATTTACAGAACATACAGAAATTCAAAAACAATTCTGTATACAGTACTGGGCTCAACATACTGTGCGCATGTCTGTTTATGTGATTATATTTTTTAACAGTTATACGAGTACTATTACTGATAAATTATAACTTATAAAAAATTTTTTTACAGAACAAAACTTCCCTATTTCCAGACTCCCCCACCTGATCACAGTTAGCAAACCCTTTTTCCAAACCTTTTCAAATCAGAGTAAGTAAAAAAACACTGCTGAAACAGTGGAGCTTCATGACACTTGAAAAATCAAAGCCATGGTCCCTTACAAAAATCTAACAGGTAAATCATACATCTCAAAATGGTACTGCGCCAACATACCACTCCATTAACAGAAAGTAGTTGATCTCCTCTCTTCAGGCCACCCTGACGGTCAGCAACACCCCCTGGAATGACCCTGGAGATGTAGATGGGAGAGTTTTGTTCTTTTCCCCCCATGATGTTGAACCCAAGCCCCTCATCTGTTTTAGGGAGTTCAACCACTCTTGGGTGCGCGTGACCTTCACTGGCAGCAAACGCTGCAACTGTTGCCTGAAAGAAAAGTTTTTATGATGTCTATGACCGTTTTTGTTTAACAGTTTTTTTGTTGTTTTTTTAAAGTTACCTTGGCAGTGGCTTGAGCTCGAACCTCAGGCCCACCTACAATGTCCAACGTATCATAAAGCTGTTCGTAGACCTGAGAAAAAAATCTGGATGAATATTCAGCAAAATAATTGTAGTATATAGTGGGACTGTAGAATTTCATAATCATACATTAAAAAAAAAAAACAGTATTACACTACATACTTCTTTGCTGATCATTAATTAATTGCAATATCACATAATTTTGGTTGTTCATATTTTAATGTGCATAATGAAAACCGCACACAATAAAGGGTTAATTGGCACAAAAATGAAAGTTATGTTTTTAATTACTCATCCGCATGTCATTCCAAAACCCTGAGACATTTGATTGTCATCAAGATCATCATCAACAAGTACATGTTGTGAATACTGACACTGAGGAGAAGAAACTGTTGAATCAAGTCATTATTTTTGTTTTATGTGCACACAAAAGTATGCTTATAGCTTGATAATATTTTGATTGAACAACTGAAGGCATATAGTGTTGAGGATGTTTTTTTTGCACTTAAACTTAAATTCTGTCATTTACTCACCCTGTGCTTGATCCAAACACAGAGTTAACTGTAGTACAATTTCCCTACTATGAAAGAGCTTAATTAATACATAATTTAATTTCAATAAATGCTTTGGCTGCCAGGACATGTTTTTAATGTCATCCTTTGTGTTCAGAAGTGAGAAACTTATATAGATTTGAAAGAAGCAGAGAGTTAGTAAACAGATGACAGAATTATTGTTTAGGGATGAATTTTGAGGGGATAATTTACAATCAGAAAATATTGCAAAATAATACCTCAACATATAAGAAGACCTTCCAGTGGGATATTGATCTCTATTTTAGGGTTTATTTAGTGAATTTGACAATGTGACCAATGGCTGCTGATCATATACAAGTGAACATAAAATAAAGATTTCAGTTTTGATTGACAGACTGAGACAGACCTTAATTGTGCTATCTGGAAAATAACTTTTTGTAATCAATTACAAAAGTTCAACAAAAGCACCATATTTCAATATAGAATCAAGAGGCGTGTAAATATTTCATTACATTTCTTTGTACTGATCTGATACCAATTTTAATGTACTCACTCTCCTCCAGGTTCTCAGTTAATTTAACTCCTGTGATTAAAACAGTTAATTCTGGTCATGTTTTAAAATGTCATCATTATTTTTTCATGCAAATGCCAACATGCCAAAATATGTCAGCCAAACGGAGAGAAGGACACCTGAAAACTGATGTGAAAAAATGTGTAATTGTAATAAAATGTGTTTGACTCTTGTGAATAAGATGTGAACAGACTGGACTCCTGCTATTGGAACCCATTATCACAAGTCAAGGAGTGAGACAAAGCTGAAGTGAGATGCTGTCTCAAAGAGGCAGGAAAGTGAGTCATTCAGGAGGAGGAACAGTGCAATGCAGTTCTGCCTGAGAAAAAGCCCAGACACGTGGAGGAGGAAAAGGACAGTGTAGTCTTATGTGATGACACATTTTCTCAGTATTTCAAACCTTAACTGTATACCTAGTTACATATTTTCCATTAGTGTTCTGTAAAATCAATACAAGAAAAGGGAAAAATTATTACACATTTCTCACAATTGCGAAGCAGTCTAACTCTAATTAGAAGCAGAAGAATCAGTTATTACTAGAATCAAGCATCCTTATGTTTGAAGGACAGAAGAAAGCCTTCACCTCTCTGATGGCAGCACAGAATTTGCTCTGAAGGACTCTCTGGAGAGCCTGGAGTTTTGGTGGAGGAAGCTGACCGCTTCTTTGCAGTCTGTCCAACAATTCAATCACTCTGCAAACATCTGCAGGAGAATTAAATACTATAGAAATATACAGGTCATAGACACGCTGGTGTCTGCATCAAATTAAACTTACAAAAGTGTTTTATATACATAGAAGGAATATTTAACTTCAATATTTCAAATAATGTGAAAAGTTTGAAAAATGTTATTTTCATTGATAAAACATTTATAAATTAAACAATTATTTTAGCCTGCACATATTAAAACAAACAAATAGGTGATAATATTGTATATTTATTTGTAATTATTAAGAAGTTCTTGCTGAGGAATTAGGTTAAACCTGGAAAAAAGGCAAAGTATAATGATTTAAAATAATTAATTTGGGGCTGCAATTTTAAAGATAGTTCACCCAAAGTGAAATGGTATCAGTTTCCAACATTCTCCAAAATATTTTTCTTTGTGTTCAACAGAAATAAAAGAAACTCAAAAGTTTGAAATCACTTGAGGGTGATTAAATAAGTCAATTCTGTAATCAAACTACTGTACATCATAGTACAAAATGCATCATAGGATTTTCCAGGAATAATAAGAAATTATTTATAATATTTAAGTTCCATTTTTATTATACCATTCAGTTAATTTATACAATTAAAATGTTTTGATACTTGGAACCAATTTTCTGACCAATACTATAAAATGTTTTATAACAGTTTTTTCAGGAATGCAAAGCCAACTAGTCCGCTAATTATTGAAGCACAATGATGTTTCACAAGTGCCTTTTAAAATTATTATCACCCAATAACGTGCGGTATCTACTACGCCTTTAGTGCAAATATGACCATCACTGATACAAAATAAGCCAGTATGTATAAAAATAGTATGCCGTCTAAAACCCCCATATAGCCTTCTTTTTATTATTACTAGTCAATGAATTCGCCTTACAAACACTAGCACACCCTACTGTGGGGTGAGGGGGGAAACATCCATCCATTCATATTATGGATACCGTGCGCCTCTCTGTGGTCACTACTGCTGCGTGTTTATCAAACACAAGGACCAGCCAATGCATTAGCAAAGCTATCAGGTTTAACATTTTCACAACGCCTCTCTCTGCTGTTTGCATATAACGAACAGAGCTAAGTAAATTACCTCTTTCCAAGCACAGCGGTTCTGTCATCGCCGCCATGTCCACCTCTTTTCCCGTATGATAATACGATGACATCATGAAGACTGTTTGCTGCAGTGGAGGACTGAACCGCTTTCAGCGACGTTATACCAAAAATAATATTGCAAAAGAAATATTCTGGGAAGAGCTTTCAAGTATAAAAAACAACAGGGAAAGCTCAGATGATCCAGCCCTAATGGCGAGATGCGCGAGACTGAGAGCTCGTACAGTGGGGCAGCTTACTAGATGACGCAAGACCACACGTCACAAGAGCGAGTTCAAGTCGTTTAACACAGCAAGATATGAAATAAGGGACCAAAGCAATACTTTGGCAATAAAAAAAAGAATTTATTCAAGAATTTAAAGCAGAACAAATACGAACAGAGATACAAACTGAAAAAAAAAAAAAAAAAACTATACATAAAATTAAGAGCAATTTTCGTGAAAATATGGCAGACATTCCCACTTAAAAGCACGTGTGGGGTTTTCTGCCTTTGTTCCTTCAGTAAAATTAGGGGGCACTGTACGATTTGTAAACGATCCATATATAGGACCAAATATAAAACAAATGTACATGACAAAAAAAAAAAAAAAGCTGCAGAGAAATTAGAGGGAAGGCCAATACAAAAAAATAATGTTTCAGAATGTTAATTGTACTAAACCCTGAAACGTTACTATTGTACTCTGCAAATATCTATGAAAACTGACATAATAATAAACCCCAATGACTCCAACAAACAAATACTTCTCTAACTGACACTGTATTATAATACAGTGCTTCAGTCAAGAAATCTCTTCCCAGTTATGGTTACTTGATATCAAAATGATGTTAGACAGGGAATTTATATGCATCATTTAGCTAATTATTTACTGAAATAAAAGCCCCAGAGATAAGTTTAGAAGAGTTAAAAAAAACAAAAAATAATAATAATAAAAAAAGCTCACAGTTTAGCTACATAATGTTTATTTTAACAATAGGACGCTTCTTACCAGGGAGACATTAAGCTCTTTCAGTGACAGCTGTTTGTAGTACAGTATAATACTCACACCTTGTGGACAGTGTAAGCAAAGGGTGGAGGAATTAAATAATGGTTGAAAATATTTGTGAATCAAAAAAAAAAAAAATCAACATTACAACTAGATAACCTAAAAACATTCACACAACAATGGCACTTTCAGTACTCATCACCCTGGGCCTCCATCCTGTACCCATTTTCATTGGAGGCATAGCCTTCTCCCGACTGCATGGAATCCTGATCCATCATCATCATCCTCATCCCATCCTGTGAACCTTCTTCTGATTGTGGTGGCGCTGGCTCCTCACCCTCTTCACCTCCATTACCCAAACTCTCATGATCTCCCGATGAGGTAACGTGGCGATCTTCCCTCCGCTCCCCACGATCCCGGTCACCCCGGTCTCGCTTATGGTCACGATCTCTATCCCTGTCCCGCCTTCTGTCCCGATCCCTTTCTCTATCTTTATCTCTATGACTACGCTTCCTATCACGGTCCCTTTCCCTGTCTTTGTCTCGATCCCTCCCCCTTTCCTCTCCTTCAGGCCCTCCATCCTCACCTCGCCCTGGTTCACCACCCAAGGGGTCCTCCATACCCCTATCTCCCCCTTCGGGCATCATGCCATCAACTAGCCCGCCCATGCCTTCCTCCCCTCCTTCTGCACCCTTTCCTCTTTCCCTGTCTCTCTTCCTATCCCTGCTCCTGCTCCTCCTTTTGCGGTCTCTATCTCTATCCTGGTCTCTACTCCTCTCTCTGCTTTCTCCAGCTCCAGCTCCAGCTCGATCTCTTTCCCTCTCTCGTCGCCGGCTGCTGCCCCCAGCCTCGTCCCCTGCAGCAGCCCTCTCACGCTCACGAGACCTGGTGCGCCTGCGTCTTTCTCTGGATCGGGAACGGCGGCGTTCTCCGCGTTCCTTTTCTCGGTCACGTTCCCGACTGCGTTCCCGGCGTTCACCACGATCCCGGTCACTGCAAGATAACAGACAGAGGCAATGTCATGTAGGGTCAGCAGAAAATGACAAAGCACCTACCAAAAACACAACCGCGTCTCACATAGCATACCTTCCAATTGGTCGGTCATCATAACGAGAGGTGTCGTCTCTGCCAGAGTGCTTGATGTTGACATCTGCGCCTCCTCGCCTTGTGCCTCCAAGACCTCCACCTGGAGAGTGAAAAAAATAAATTTGGTTAAAGCATAAAGTTTTGGTACCAAAGGCTAAGCAAGGCCCTTAATACCCACTGTCCTATAGTTTCACGCAATCCTAATGATCAAAAGATCAAAGATGGAGTTGAACTCTGCAGGACAGTGGACCTTGAGCCGGAGTTGGCTTGCCTTGATCTTTATCAAACCAATACACTATAAGAAGAGTGGTCAGTCTTACTCTTGGTAGCAAATTATTTACTTGAAACCTACTAAAAACCTCAAGGCTAGCTCTTTGAGACATGCTAAAGCCAATCGTAACTCTTTCATAAAAGATGTAAAAAAACATCCATTCTTGTCTTAGGACAAGTTTAAAAAAACCTGAATCAAATGTTTGAAAAGTTTTTCAATACTATGAACTGGACCTCCAGACCTAAAATAAATAAATAATAATAAAAAATAATAATATCTGACAATGAGAAAAAAAGAAAAAGAAAAAAAAGCTCACCAAGTCGCCGGGGGTGCCATCCTTTTACCGTTCGTCCTCTTTCAACATCAACAAGCACTCTACGACCATCAATCTTTTTGCCATCTGCGTGCTTATAAGCAGCTAGAAGAGTTGATAGATGAGGAATAGAAAAGTGGAGATTGAGAGGAAGGGAATAAAGGGGAGTACAGAGAAAAAAAGAAAAGGTAGACAATGAGAACCAAGAATACACAGAAAAGTATTTGCTGCTACATACCTTGAATTTGGGATGAACTCCATTCAAAACATTAATCTAACAGAAGTCACACGCTTACCTCCAAATGGATAAGACACCAGGAATGAGATAAACTGACAACGTTGCCATCCATTTTATACATTTCCTCTACCTCAGTGATTAACTTCAGCACTATTACCTTGATTAGATGCTTCTATTGATGATCACTTTAACCAATAACAAACAATGGCACTGACGTTGAATGCATAGATGTGTTTATTTGTATTGTTTAAGCAGATCTTCCAGGATGCACTCATTGAAATTATTAAAAGAAACTTTTTTTTCTCCAAGGGCAGCTAAATGCTCATTATAAAGATCCAAAATATAGAGACCTTATGAAGAGTCAGCTTATGCTTTAAACAAAGTAATAAGCATAAATGCCATCTTTTTGGCATTTAGAAAAGTTAGGAGGACATTCAAATGCTACTATAGAATTTAAAACTGAGACAGTTCTAATGCAGTGCAGGGGACATCACAAACACCAGCAAGCACTGTTCTCAACGGCTTTGGATCACTTAAGTAGTCTAAAAATTAAAGATTGATCCACACTAACAAACATTTTGTTGTCATTAAAACACTGATAATAGCATCTATAAAAAGGCACTTGGTGAATACATCTTGCATTAAAAGCCACCATCTCCTCAAATCTTTCTGAAACATTCATTCACATTCAAACAGAATTTGAGCACTAAAAGCACCATTCACACGCACATCACACCAGTCCACACCACACAGGAAAAAAAAAAACATTTTTGCAAAGCTTTACTTCTAGCATGTGCATTAGTATGGCCAATAATCTTCTGTCTTTTTCCTTCTGCTGATCTAAAATAAGTCTAAGCCCTTAGGTACCTAGGCCCTTAGAATTTAGTCATTATCTAAGTTATACCACTTTACCTGGAGTTGCTATCTTACCATAACACCTGGCCAAGGATGGAAGTCCTTGATGGAAAACCCGACGAAAAGTAGCCTGGTGATTCCAGCAGTCTCGAATCAAAATGTTCTTCAGTATATTTGATACTTTGATCCAATTTTTATTACTTCTTTATTTTTAATTTACCAAAACTGGACAAGCTTGAACTCAACGAATTAGGGATCCAATCCTTCAACAATGGAAAATCCACGACGCTACTCTTGTCTGCACTGTCGATGATGTTCAGATGGAACCCATCGAGAGGGCCTTACCATGAAACCCTCCAGTACTTTTACACATACCTGCCCTGACGTCAACAAGAGGGCCTTACCAACAACCCTCGGACTACCATACCAAACTAGAGGGGCTTACCAAACACCCTCAGAGCACCTACCGACAAGAGGGGCTTACCATTCACCCTCATTTCTATCAGTTAACAGAGGGCCTTACCACAACCCTCAACTACCTATCCCAATAGAGGGGCTTACCAACCACCCTCATATCCAAAAAAATAAATAATTAAAAAATAATCTCTCAAAACAGTTTCCCGGTTAAATTCTTTGCAAATCTACAGGGCCTTGCAAGTGACAATTTAAGATATCACAAAATGCCTTATATAACGCATTTATCTTTAAGAAATAAAATCATATAACCCCTTAACATTAATGTTAAGGAAAGTGACAACACTCCATTTGCTTAATTGGATATAAGATAAGGATGTCAAATATTAGTTTGGACAAAAAAATCTAAGGTATTGTTTATATATATATATAAAAAAATAATAATAATAAAAAAATAAAGGATTGCTCTTATTGCAGCTTCTTGCTTCTTAATGTAAATGGATTTCTTAGGCCTATGGATCAAACGCCTCAGAGGAACTTAATTTAACCACTAAAGAACGAGGTGAATCCACGTCAACAAGAAATATTTAAATGTATTTGGGTTCAATGTAGTGATTTGAATATCCAAAGCCTGTTGTTAAACAAATCTATAAAACTCAATTCCAAAAACCAAGATTTAATGCTCAAAGTATCAATTTTGCTTGATTTCTTATATCTAGTGGCATCATTTGCATTGCAAAATAAGATCAAGTAAAATGTAGCCAAGTAGTAACAGTTAAATGCAGTAGAATGTTTTTTGTTGTATAGCAACAAAGTTCAGGTGCCATCACACTAATTTTGGTACAGCTCACAAAGAAGCCACTTCTAAAATTAAGGTGATTTTCTTTCGCCAATGCAGTGAATATAAATTGCTAAATATAATTTTATTAAGAGCATGCAACTATTCAACTTATTTTAACAACTGGAGGAAAATTGCAAGCCTATTAGGTGATGTATTATTTGATAATTGCTCATGGGGAATTCTACTTCAAATAACAAATCAAGACCACCTTTCACTTGGAAGTAACTAATATTGTGATACACAAACTGTGATCAAAATACATCCAACGGGATATTAACACCATTCTGTTTCAAATGTACCTCTCATACTTGTGCAAACATGCACCTGTCTAACCACGTTAGAAATAGCATGATGGCTTTAATAGGAGAGATTAATGCCAGGCTCACGATCACTACAACCAACCCAAACCACATTCAATGACAACTAGCAGCCCTACGTTTAGCCCTAAAACAGGGCAGATGAGAATTGATTTGGTATACCCAATTGACCTATAATTAGATGAGGGGTGTAAAGAAATCTTACCCATCATACAAACCCATCATACCAACCATATACTGAGCTGTGGTAGTAGGGTGTAGATGTATCAAAACCATCATCATGATCTGCAAGCCAGCTCTGGCCAATAGCCATCAGAGATAGGCGGCTGCAGTAGCAATGAGAACAACACACAATTAATATAAAGCATTGACTCGCTCCGCAACACTTCAATCATGAACGCCCCTGTGTGAACTGAGGTATTGAAAGCCTTGAAATTAACAGCTGTTTGTGCACCAGACATAAACAGGTGTGTAAGTATATGGGTCACCTTTTTTCACTAAAGACGGCCTTAGCCTTTAGCTTACCATCACTGCTCCAGCCGGAAACACACTGCTATGTCACACTGCCTAAACATTACAGAGATGCCATAGAGTGGCAACATTCATCAGAATGTGTTGGGCTAAAGCACAGCCACACTCCACTCTTGCCCCACATGTGCTGCACGTCACACTCACACCAGATGTAACACAAACACACACACACACGGGTAAAAACAGGAATATACTACAAACACAGACATGATAGGGTTTGACACAAGCGGTCATACAAGCACACACACACAAATGGAGTTTTTAAACTTGACAGTTACACAGTCATTTTTAAAGTTTACACTTTTTTTTCTCATAAGGACATTTTGACATCTTAAATAGCTTGGCTATATGTTTTTTTTTTTTATCCATTACAAAGATAAAATGGAGTACAGCCAAAATTCGAAGACTTCAGATTTAAATATAATGCCTTCGGAAATTATTCTAAAATGAGCATGGTTTCTCAGTTATTTTAATTTAAAGGGAATGAAAAGAATCTATTCTTTGACAAAAGTGAAATTACTGAACTACTGAGTTTGAGGAAAAAACAGCTCAACTTAAATTTCAGATGGTACTCAGGAGGTTTTTGCATTTGAACTCTTCATTTGTTGCTTAATGGGGTTTTTTTTATGATAAGAGACTTGAACACCTCTTTCTTTGAAATTACAATAACCAATAGTGTAACCTTGCTTTGGGGTCATTTAAGTGGTTGAAGGCAGAATGAGATGTGTTGATTACTCACAGTGCATGTCTCTCTCGTGCTCGTATTCAATGAACGCATAGCCTCTTGGTTTTCCAGTTTTCTTGTTGTACACAATGTAGATCTAATAAAAGCAGATGCATACAAGAATGAGACTGTGGAGTTATAAATTGACTGAAGATATAAGTGCATAATAAATATTCAGCACAATTTACCCGTTTGATGGGACCATAGACCTCAAACTCTCGCCGCAGTTTGGATTCTGTGGTATCATAATTCTGTATAAATAGAATAAAACAGGTA
The DNA here is from genome assembly GCA_903798115.1 of Danio jaintianensis. Classification (NCBI taxonomy): domain Eukaryota; kingdom Metazoa; phylum Chordata; class Actinopteri; order Cypriniformes; family Danionidae; genus Danio; species Danio jaintianensis. The sequence continues at coordinate 13,680,199 of CAIGQV010016547.1, read as the reverse complement.
AGATTTATGTCTTCAGAAAAAGACCTCTACACACTTAGATCCTTGTCAGCTGACAAGCTCGTGCACACAACCAAAAAAATACTCACAATTCGAGCCACAAACAAGGTCTTAAACGCATCTCCTTGAGCATTAGCATCATTGTGTGGGTCCCCTGTGGAGATACAGGCCATAGGGTTTTAATATAGAGCATTATAATGGTTTAATTTATTAACAAGCTAAGACACTTACATAGCTTCAGCTCTCCTTCAACCACAACTTGCCTCCTCTCCATCTTCTCTCTTCTCTGAATTTCAAATGGACAAATACCCAAGAAGTTAGTTTCCATAGTTTTACATTTAACACTGTACAGCCGAAATGCTAACATTCTTATTATTGGTAATTTATGGCATCATATCATTGCCATTTATTGGATAAACACAGCAAAAAAAATAAAAAAAAATAATAATAATAATCTTACATTCTACCACTGCCTCATAGCCCCTAAAATGACTTTTAAAACCTAAGGTTATACAACATATTTCAGCATTATCAAGGCACCACAGTTCAGAACACAAGTGATCTGTGAATAAATTGCTAAGTTTAAACCATAGAGTGAAAGTTAATTGTGCATGTTATAGAGATAACTGATCCAAAAGTGACAATTTAATCCCCTTCCAGTGATTCCAAACCTTTGTAAGTTTCTTTTTTTTGGTTGAACTCAAAAGATAATATTCCAAAGAATGGTCACCATTAATATCCATAGCAGTGAACAGATATACCATGGACGTCAATGGCTAGCAGTTTCTCCAGTATTCTCCATAATATTAATACCTTTGTGTTCGATAGAAGACAAAAACTGAAACCAGTTTGAAACAAGTGGAGGGTGAGTAAATGACTGATTTTTCCTTTTTGTATCAATTCAAAACATAAAACATTTTGTTAGCAGTGGACTAAGGCAAGGTTTGGGACAAGGATAACCTAGGGTTAAACCCAATGTGACATCCATGTAGCAAGCTTTTAAAACAAGTTCTGTCTGTACTCATATGCCCACTAAAACTACTCTGGGCGCAGCTCTGTCAAGCTAAAAGCAATTCAGCACGAGAAAACATCAGTAAACTACCCACAGAGAGTCTATTCAGTCAATTCTCGCTCACCTTCCTCTCCAGTCTCTCCTCCCGTGTCTCTGCTCTCGTGGGTGGGGGGGCATCTCTGGGGTCCTAATAGACAGCAGGAAAAAAAACTAAGTTATACATCAATGTAACAAATCTATAAATAAATTTTCTAAATAAAACACCAAGACAAAAAGCACCTCAAAATGCCGGATAAAGGGAGCAATTCCGCAGTAGGGCTGGTTGTGGTGTTTCTCGTGAGGAAGCTTTCCCAGTTGAGGCAGGAACGGTATCGGGTCCCGCGGGGCAAACAATGCCAACAGGTTCGGTGGAAGAAACTGAGTCATTGTTCACCTAGAAGAGAGAAAACACAAACATTCAAGGTTAAAACGGTATTTAATAAAAACACCTTTTACCAGTTCTAAGCAGTTACTATGTGAAAAGTGTTAAGCTTTCAGATAAGGTGGATTTTTAAAAAGCATAGATTTTAAAAAAGCTGGAAAATTTAACCAGAAAACGCGGCGTTCTCACATATTTCTGTATCAGTAAACAAACACCCCCTTAAACGAGTTTCGTGAAGTTAGCAGCTAACGTTAGCAACCTTCGCTATCTCGGTTAGCTTCGAGCAAGCAAACACTTTTAATCTCTAAATAATGATTGAACAAACTACAACTTCAGCATGAGATCATACTAGTATAGCGTGAACAAACGAAGACGCATCACACAACTATTATTAGTGGCCGCTCTAATACACAGATATAAACCAAAGCTCAGTCGTGCTTACGGTCAGCTCTGCTAAATCACCAACTCTCACGATGATCATATCAGAGATCGCCTACATTTCCACGGACGGTCTTCTGCAATCAATTACCTCAGCTTTTCATTCAGCTCCAACGAAACCTCCGATTTTGGGCCAAAATCCTCTTGTGTGTTACTGTGGAAGATCTTCGTACATGAATTTCTTTAATTCACTCGGTATTTTTGTGTGTATTTCAGTCCACACAATACCCAACGTGTGTTCTCATCCAGTTGAACGAATCGTTTCTTACTTAAAATGGCGCGAGGCCGTAAACCGCGGTGGTGTTTTACGACACATTTACGTCTAGTGGTTCTTCACGATAGGGGCGTGGCTAAGTATTTGAAAAAACAAAATGCTCTTACTGGATTCCAGTGTGGATATTGTGATCTTTAGCAAATCAATGAAACTTATGAAAGAGTATCTATCTATTTATCTCAGAATTTTACATTAAGTACACCATAAATGTTGTTGACACAGGCTTTTTTATAAAAAATAAAAAAAAACACAAAGCAAGATGGCCTTTATTTTGTTCAATGCATGTATCCAAATATTGACTGAATATGGTGAGTACCTGACTAATAATAATAGTAAAACATGAACTTTATCACTTCAAATGAATGTGAATATATTAATATAAAAATAGCATTAGCCATTCTCATTCTACTTTTCCTCCCAAACACAAGAGGCACTATAATCGAAAAATTGACTTCATCGTTTGTTTTTGTACGTAGTTAAAATGGCGGAGTCCGAGGAGCCGAAAAAGCCTACCTGCACATTTCTGTTTAAGAAATCAAACAAGAACTTTTCCGCACGGAAAAGAAATGCAAGCGATAGCGACAAAGGTACTCTGTGCTTCTTTCTTATTTTCTTCAGCTGACAGCGATTTTGACCGAGACTGTAGTCCCTACAGTAAGCCTTCGGTTTAATTAGTATTTATGCTGAACACATTTATGCAAATCAGTATTTTGTTTGTTTATCAGACAAAAGTAGCGGCGACGAGGGCAGTGCTGTGGTCAGAAAGAAGAAAGCTGCTGCCGTGAACCCCATGATTCAGAAAGTATGTCTGAATTTCATGCGTTTTATGTAGCTGTTGTTTAAACTAATGTCGTAACTATATTTTAATATTCATCTTATAGACGAAGAAAGTGGAGAGGGAAGCGGTCTCGTCGAGTGAAAGCGAAGAAGAGAAAGAAGAAAAGAGCGTGACTGTCGCTTACAAGTCCACTCGCTCAGCGGTGAGTCTGACTGACCCAACATTTTTACTTTCATGATTTATGTTACAGCAAATTCTAAATGAAAATGGTTGATAACGCCAAATAATTCATTATGACTTCACATTTCACCAATGTGTTTTTAACGCTGTCCCCTTGAATGGCTGTAATTGAGTGTATTTTACTTTGTGCCGCAGAAACCAGAGGGGCCGGATGACATGGGGGCCACTGCTGTCTATGAGCTGGACACAGAGAGGGACAAAGATGCTCAGGCCATCTTTGAGCGCAGTCAGAAAATTCAGGAGGTATGTGGGTGATTGCAAAATAACTGGCAGCAACATTGTAAAGTCAAGTTTATTTATATTATGTACAGGTTCGAAGTACCTTTACAGTACTAGAGTTAATGTCAAATTCAGTATTTTCAGTTGTAATGACACATTTTTCAAGTGTACAGCTGCTCTACAGAAGGTAATATAGCAGTGTTATTCCGATAATACAAGTTAAGTTATTTAGTTACCTCAGTGCTTTCAAGCACAGCAGAATCAATACATTTCAGAAAAAAATAGCCTCTATAACCACAAACATATTGACTGTATGACAAATTTATTTGCTTTGTCACAGTTGACTCATTAAATGGTATGATGTTCCTACATTCAACTCTGATTTGATAAGATGATTCTTTTGCACACATAGACAATAATCCAAACAACCATGTTCATAGTTGCAGATAAATAGTTACCAAATTTACATATATTCCCATTCAAATCAACTACCACTTTAGATTCTTTTTTTAAAGGGAAATGTTCACGCTGTTCTAAAACTCAAAATGAAACTTTGCATTAGTTTTTGAAACTTTGCTCTAATTTCTAAAAGGTTCTAAATATTTGATTGTTGATATTGTTAAGATGGCCACAATATACACAATCTCTCAATTATATAGTTGCATGTCTGTTTAATTTATAGGAGCTGACTGGTAAAGAAGATGATAAGATTTATCGTGGAATCAACAACTACCACAAATTCATTAAACCCAAAGATTCCACCATGGGCAATGCCTCCTCTGGGATGGTCAGGTGAGTCAGTGTAAAAAGTGTTTGCTGTGATTACATTGTTATTAATTACTCGCTATCGTGCCATTCCAGTCCCCTTTGTTCATCTTCAGAACACAAATGAAAATATTTTAGATGAAATCTGAGAGCACCCTCATCCTCCAGCATGATTTCTGAGGCGTTCAAAAATCCAGAAAAGTAACCAAAAACATTGTCAAAACATTCCATCTGAATTCAGAAGTATGAAGTGTAATCATATGAATCTCCAAGAACACTTGTGTGTGTGCGCGCCAAAAAGACCTGTAAATACGACTTCATCTTAACTTCTATGACAGGTCAGGGTGAGCGTTTACTACAGGCAGTACGACTTATTGCCATTAGAGTCAGCGGTGCAACATTCAAACACTGCATTGCCATTGTAAACACACACCCTCATCTGATGTGGTAGAAATAGGCAAACAAAACATTGTTATTTTCACATTTCACTTGAAGTCACATGGACTGTTTTTGGATCCTTTTCTGGACTTTGAACTTCTCTTGACTGCTGCTGTCTATGGGGGACGAGGGATCTCTCAGATTTCATCTAAAATATCTTCAATTGTGTTCTGAAGATGAACAAAGGTCTCAGGAGATTGGATCAACATGAGGGTGAGTAATAACAGAATTGAAATTTTTGAATAAACTAACCCTTTAACATATTCCCAATATCTTGCATGTGACAGGAAAGGACCAATCAGAGCACCTGAGCACCTCAGGGCCACAGTGCGGTGGGATTATCAGCCTGACATTTGTAAAGATTATAAAGAGACTGGTTTCTGTGGGTTTGGAGGTTAGTAACAAACATATTTCCTGTCTATTTTTTGCCACTCATATATTATCATAATATAATCATTTCTTTTTATCCTCAGACAGTTGTAAGTTTTTGCACGACCGCTCAGACTACAAGCATGGCTGGCAGATTGAACGAGAGTTAGAAGAAGGGAGATATGGAGCAAACGGTGAGCCATCTTTTGGTAGTCTTTGAATTGCTTTGCTTCTTTAGTTGTTTTCTGATGTATTGCATATTTTTCAGATGATGAGAATTACGAAGTAAGCAGCGATGATGAAGACCTTCCCTTCAAGTGTTTTATTTGTAGGGAGTCTTTTAAGAACCCCATTATAACAAAGTAAGTGCTACATCAAGCCATGGCTGCTTTGAATTGCAAATGCTGTTTTCTAATCTCACCACAGCACAATTCCACATTATGATGCTTTAGCCCGTGTACATCGTATCTGAGTCCTCTGACATTGAATGTTGTAACCACATTTTTGACTGCAATATTGTTATTCGTATCATTTCTTTGTTTTCCAGGTGCCGGCACTATTTCTGTGAAGCCTGTGCCCTCCAGCACTACCGCAAGTCTAAGCGCTGCTATGTTTGTAACCAGCAGACCAATGGCGTCTTCAATCCTGCCAAAGGTGATCATGCACCCATCAACTCTGATTTGAATGCAAAGTAGATTAATGTCAAAAATATTTTTTTTCTTTTTAATTCAGCAAGGATGCATTAAATTGATCAAAAGTGATCGTAAAAACATTTGATGGTGTTACAAGAAAAGTTCTTTTGAACTTTGATTTCATCAGTTTCTTTAGAATTTTTAGTTCATCAAAGAATTGTGAAGCAGAAATTATTAGTTAATTATTAGCATATTAGATTATTTTAAGGAACTGAAGACTAGAGTAATAATGCTAAAATTCAGCTTTGCAATCACATGAATAAACTTTAATAAACACAAAAAAGCAAATTTTATTAAATTATTTCCATTAGTAACAATGTTTCACAATGTTGTTGTTTTTAATGTAGTTTTGATCAAATAAATGTCTTTGTGTGACTTCTTTCAAAAACAACTTTTTAATAAACATAATTTTTCAAAGTCTCAAATATATGGAAAAGATTTGGTATTAAGTGTCTGGAAATTCTTTAAATTCAATCACCAGTATCATATATAATTGATTACACTTATATAGCACTTTTCTAGGCACTCAAAGTGCTTTACAGAGTTGGGAAAATCTCCTCAACCATCACCATATTAATGAATATTTCATATTATAATATACTCAGCCATCACCATAATATGAAATAAGAATAATTGATGTTTTATTCCTTAGAGCTCATGGCTAAGATGCTGAAACGGCAGGCAGCAGATGATCAGCCTCCTTCAGAAGAAGATGACTAGCACCACACAGCCACCCCTTTCTCTTTTCTACTTTAATCACTCAGATTCAGAGTTGTACATTTTCTAAATCTTTGAAATAAACGTGTCTTTTGAAGACAGGTTTGTCAGAAGTTTTCTTAAATCTCAGAAATCTCACAAGATTCTAAATTTAAAAAAATTGTACATCATTCACTAGAGTCACTTACGGACAAATATTATGACCGTTTCACAGAGAGGATAACTATATTATTACTACTATGTTTTAATTACTATGGCATTTTAATAATTGTTCTGATTCTATGAGAACTGGAAAGCCCACACACGATCAGAACGCAGAGGAAGATTATCATTGTAATTCCTTGCAAAAAAACATTTCTCCCAGCTGATGAATGATTAAAACAGTAACTCAGAATCCATCCATCCTTTATCTTTTGTGTGAATGCCAGTATAGTAAATATTTTAGTTAAATTTCTAGGTGTAAAGATGTCTTTTAAAGGCTTTTTAATTTATAATTATCAAGACAATATTGTACATTAAAAAAAATTTTAAATGCTCATATATAGTGTAACCAAAAATGAGAATTTAGTCAGCATTTACTCATACTCAAGTGGTTGCAAACCTTTGTTTTTTTTTTCTTTGTTTTTTTTCTTCTGTTGAACACAAATGACAATATTTAGAAAATGTTGTAAATCGATAACCACCTTCCATAGCAGGACAAACAAATACTATGGAAGTTACAGGTATCCAACATTGATCAATATATCTTCTTTTGTGTTCAACAGAAAGAAAAAAAAAACTCAAACCGTATTGGATCATTTAGAGGATGAGTAAATGACCGTTTTCATTTTTGGGTGAACTACCCCTTAAAGTGAGTGTCGTTGGATGGCAGCAAAAGTAAATTTATATTTTAATTTTTTTAACACCATAAAGGGCTGACATTGTAATTAATTTGCTATATTTGGCCTTCATTGTAAGTCTAATAAGTGTATTATTGAACAGAGTCAACATAAAGCCACTGTGAACATTATGGTTTGATTTCATTTCAAGGAAATGTGGCGGAAAACATTGGTGTGTCACATTTACAGCAAGTGTAATTTCTGACATTTTGGCTCTGAGATTCATTTGTTTTGTTGTTTCTGGAGTGTCCGAATAGCACGTCTCTTCTGGAAAGCAGTAGACAGTAGCCGTTTTGCTGACAATCAAATAGGGGGAAAATTGGCAATCTATAATAAATGACCTGTGGGGCATTTTGTATTTTGAACAGAAACTTTACATTTTCTGTTACAGTTTATGTTACATTATATCTATGGAAAAGGGGTTTAATATTTGTATTGTGTGGTAAATGTTTTGACAAAAGCATGGTACTAAAGGCATGCTATGTACTTTTTATTGTGATTCACAACTGATTTCACAATAAAGCACAGCCTTCTACCTTAATGCTTAATTATAATGGTCTGACACCTAAATGTCTAAAATGTTTAAAATGATTTTATGTACATATTGTAATATCTGCAATTAAACTCAAAATTATAGTTAACCAGGCAGCATTGAATTTGGCACATGAAATTATATAATTCTTAGCTCTGACAAAGATTAATTGCATTAATTTATATGAAGAAGACCATGTAGTGTTTGTATTTTACTTTTGGTTATTCAATTCGTGTACCTTAATAGTTAGACTCCCCAGAAAACCATAAAACTGTGTTTATTTCATTTGAATCTTTGTTTTGTTGTATTTATCTATGCTTGTAATTTAGTATATTTTATGTAGATGCACTACCCTACAAAAACCCAATAAATCTAAAATTTCTTTCCCAAAGAGCGATTCCAGTCATCTGGTGAAATTGTATTAATATTGCGTTATATATTTCATAAAAACAAATATTACAGGTTCACAACGTGTTTTTTTTCCAATATCGTACAGCCCTATGATCTGCAATTTTGGGCCTGTTTATCCAGCTTAAGCTGCTTTTGAAAATAAAAACAACACTGGTAGAAACATACCATAACAGCCAACAAGGGTTGACATTTGTGCAGTTGCAACATTTATTCCATTTGACCAAGAGGTAAATATACTGAAAATATACAGATGGTCCATTGACGTACTTCCTTCTGTAACACATGCCAAAGACATACATTAATCTCAGCAAAATAATACAACAGAAGTAATATTTTTAAATCAATAATTGTCCAAAAAAGCAGGCCAAAATTTAAATGTTCTCCTCTAGCATAATTCCTTTCATGCAGGGGGAAGAAGAAACTCTCCCACAATCTGTCCATTAACTGGACGCTGCTATGTTTATGTTGAAGAGGTCTTTATGCTTTGTTGGACAGGTCTGCATGGAGACGTGGGAACTAAATTGTAAAACTGTTGCTGTGACCTGGCAGACATTCATAGAGTGTCATTAGTGGAGTTGAAATGGACAGAACACATGTCGGTAGCCTCAAGCAATCGCCATTGTCACATGGCCAGTCTGTAAGAGTAACCGAAATGCACGAGGGGTGTGCGGTGCATTGCCTCAGGCTTCAGTTCATGCTTCTCGATGCATTAGCAAGGCTGTGGCGGCTGCTGGCTTTTCATTTCTCCTTTTATGTTTTCCTTGTATTTTCAGTGATGTACACAAATCACAAAAGACAATAAGAAAACATTCCGGAGTGTCTTGTAAGCTTCTTTGAAGCTCTTTGCAATGTCAATATCACATTCACATAATACAGGCCTTCCCTTTTCTCCCTTTAAAATGAAAAAAGCAAACAAAAACATTTTCCCCATTTGTCATTAACAGTCTTACCCAACTGAAAAAAAAAAAAAAAAATCACCTTTTCTATCCAATCCACGACCTCTCTATGCCTCATCCACCCAGTGTCAAAAGTCCCAGTCGTCCACGTCCAGCTGGCTGAGATCCGACTCCAGACTGGCCAATCCGGTGGGTGAATCGTGATGCTGCATGCTGTCGAGGCTGCTGATTGGAGAAACTGGACGCAGGAGCTCAGGAAGAGCTTCAGATGGTCTCCGCTTGATCTGAAATGTCACATACAGTAGAGCGTAATTAAACATTGATATCACATTTACTTACATGTAATCCACAAGACAGAGAAAGACCGAAAAATGATAAGTGTTAAAATGATGTAAAATGTGTCCATTATGAAAGAAACTCTCAGCTCTAGAAAAGACAATAGACCAGTCATGGTAGCGCCATATTTAATATTTCACTGGACAAAAAATGAGACAGAAGAGTGTTTAATGGATTGTGTCGTTGTTTAAAGGTTGACCCTAAAATGTGTTTCTTTCTTCTGTTGAACACAAAAAAAGTGACATTTTGAAGAATGTTGGAAACTGGCTACTGTTACTACTGGCTACTAACCACTGACTTCCATAGTATGTTTTTTCCAACATTATTTAAAATATGTCTTTTTGTGTTCAACAGAAGAAAATATTTTAGAGGACTGGTGATGGAAACCAATGATCTAGAACCTTCATACAACAAAAGGCATTGTAAAGACAGTAAATCTATCCCTCAGTCTCATTTTCATCCATCTCAGATTCAATTTAGGTGTATACTTTGACTTTACTCTCTAATGCTCATTATTTAGTTCAACTTTCATTCATTTCAGTTAAATAAACTATTTAAGTTCATCAACTATGAAATGAATTAAATTTAACTATAAACAGCTCTGCAGGACCCAATAGCGTCACAGAGGACAGTAAATGTGCAAATATGTCTGATATTAGCCAAGAAGAGTGTAAATCTCACCTGTTTGAAGAAGGAATGGCCTATCAGAGAGCTGGCAGAAGGTCTGTGGTAAGACATAACATGAATTCTAATTTATTCATTTTCTCTGAAACTTTTCTCTGAAACACTTTTTATGATGATGTTTTTCACTCTAAAAGCATTACATTATTCTTTTTGTGTTCTACAGTTCAAATAAAAGTATACCAGTTTTAATTCTTTAAAACATTCTTTTAAAGCAGCAGCATTACTGACCTTTTCTCAGGATCTCTCTGTAGACACAGTTCCACAAAGGCATGAAAGTGAGAACTGAATGTCCGGCTGTACGGGTTTCCCCCAGAGGAGGACGAAGGTTCTCCATTTGTGTGTCGAGCTCCACCAGCACCAGGGCCCTCACAGATCCCAGAGTCTGCCCCTGAGCGAGACGGCTTCATGCTCAGCTCTTCAGGTGGGATGGTGGTGGTGTCCAGCAGGCAAGGGACTGTACCGTTCAACTTCTCTAATAACATCTGATACAGACAGTTTATGAAGTCACATGTAAGATGAAAAAAGCACAAAAAAAAAGAGAAAGAAACAGCAAGTGTTTGCATTACCTGTGTAGCAGGCATGTCTTTAAAGGGCACGTGTCCATTAGCTAACTCACATGCAGTGATGCCCAAACTGTAAATGTCTGAGCGGAAGTCATATCCCTGAAGATTCTGTCATATGCAAAAATAAACACAGAACATTAGATATTTATTATACAGAAATATTGTATTGATATTTTTTGCTTCAATTATGACAGTATTTAATTTTCTTCTTGCAATTAATCGCTGAAGATTTTATCATGGTATATGATAGCTTTTATCAACACACCTGCTGCAGAACCTCAGGGCTGAGCCACGGCAGTACTTTAACACTGTACTGGGGGAAATCATGTACAACACGAGCTCTCTGACCATGACGGATCAAGCTGAAGATACTCCTAAGACCAGACAGAAACATCTGTCCATCCGCTGAAATCAGGATGTGGCTTGCCTTCACACTCCTATAGACACAGATTCACAAAAAAAAAATAATAATAATCACATTGAACCTGTATATTGATTATTATTTAATTTGATTTATTTATTTTGAACAGAATATCATACACTTAAAACAATTTTTCAAACAAAATACATTTCATCATAATCAACAAAAATATTTACTTATCCATATTCACTTAAAATAGCAAATTAATTTAGACAGTTCAAAATGGGGTGGGATGAAGCACGAGCTTATTTTTTCCCCCACACCAATACCACATCATTTACACTCATTTCTTCTTTTACTTATTTCTTCTTTTTACATGAAACGTATTTAATCCCTTTTACATATTATATATTAAATTGACCATTTATACATTTCCTTATATACCTTATACCTTGTATACCTGTATATAAACACAAAAGACTGACAGTTTGGTGCGTTGGTTGACATGTTAACTCATTTGACCAATGATAATAACTTATCAATCGTTCCTCACCGGTGAACGTAGCCCATCTGATGAATGTACTCCAGAGCTCTCAGCACACCCAGCAGGATATAGGCAATCGTCTGCTCACTTAAACCATCAGTAAAGTGTGTAATGATCAAATCTCTTGCTGATCCTGATGGAGAAGAAAAACGCAAAGGAACAGTGAGGAAAAAAACTGGTATTATGAGCTCCTCAGACTTGTCTAGTTGATGCAAAGTGTCTCAGCTCACCGTAGGCCATGAAGGGCGTGATTACCCACAGTTCATTCTCAGCAATGAAGACGCTCTTGTATGGGAGGATACAGGGGTGGTGGAACAGCTTAGACACATGGAGCTCTCCCTTTGGAAAAACAAAGACAAATGTAATAGTTATTCATGATTAATCGACCAGTGTTACTTGTTCTGCACTAACTAGACTAATAAACACGATACTCAATTATTGCAAAACGAGTTTCAAATTAAACGTTTAGAACTGATTAAGTGTTGTTCACTAAAATGAATGAAAACAGTTTAACATATTAGACCAAAAAAATCTGACAAATGAAAAACACAAAACTGGAAAACTTAAAATGCAATTGAAATGCTGCCTTGGCATTGACATTGAAAAAAATATTAACTAAAATCTACTGTGCTAAAATATATTTGTAAAAGTAATACAAATGAAAAACAAACAAACACAAAATAAACTAAATTAAACTGCAATTAAAATGAAACATAAAAAAAGTAAAATAAATAAATCTGTACAGCACATTTTATACAATATTGCAACTCAAAGTGCTTCACAAGCATAAAGCAAATATTAGAAACAACATGAACACAAGGTGATCAAAGCTTTGAATTATTCAAAAAGTATAGGTAAATACAGAGCCCAGCACTAAAAGAGTGACACATTTGAATAGGAATATATTTTGACAAACAAATCAGAAAACGCGAGAATTTATGCAATGCTTTATAAACTAATATAAGAATCTTTAAATCAATCCTTTGGTGCTCAACCAATGTAATTCTATTAAAACTGATAGGGCTGCACGGTGGCGCAGTGGGTAGCATGTTCGCCTCACAGCAAGAAGGTCGCTGGTTCGAGCCTCGGCTGGGTCAGTTGTCATTTCTGTGTGGAGTTTGCATGTTCTTCCTGTGTTCGCGTGGGTTTCCTCCGTGTGCTCTGGTTTCCCCCACAAGTCCAAAGACATGTGGTATAGGTGAATTGGGTAGGCTAAATTGTCTGTAGTGTATGTGTGTGAATGAGTGTGTGTGGATGTTTCCCAGTGATGGGTTGCAGCTGGAAGGGCATCTGCTGCGTAAAACATATGCTGGATAAGTTGGCGGTTCATTCTGCTGTGGCGACCCCAGATTAATAAAGGGACCAAGTCGAAAAGAAAATGAATGAATGAATGTACTCTAATACTCTAGCTGCTGCATTTTGTATCACTTCCAGCTTAACTATTGAAATATTAAGAAACATTCTAACAGTTTATTATTGTATATAAAAACACACAACAATAATAATCATGCGATTCCAAAGAGTTTCTGTTGAACATACTTTGATGAATGTTAGAAACTGGTTGACTCTGAGATCCATAGTAAAAAAAAAAAAAAAAAAGTAAAATACTGTGGAAGTCAATGGATATTGGTTTCAACATTGTGTTCAACAGAAAAAAGCAGGTTTGAAACGAGTGGAGGGTAAGGAAATAATATTAATAATATGAAGTAAAAGAAGAATTATAAAAACAATTGATATAAAAAAAGACTCAAAATGTCACCTCTACTGACCTGCAAGTAACTGACCATGTCGTTGGCACATGAATCGAGGTCAATGCGCCGGATGGCCACATACTCTCCTGTGGGTTTGTACACGGCAAGATTGACTGTCATCAAGTCCTCCAGACCTCGACCTACACAAGCGGAGACAAACACACACTCACCAACTGTAGGAATCAGAACAGATGTGTTGTGCAGTCTGAACCTCACCTATGACAGTGTGCAGCTCATAGGCGCTGCTGTCTGGAAGAAAACTTCCCATGGTGTCCCTGTGAGGGAGAGGGTTCAGAGACTCCCGACTGTCCTCATGGGCCTGAGACAATGAAAAAAAGAGAGTCATCGATCAAATACAGCAAGAGCCACACAAAGGCCTAAATAATACACCTGCGAACTGACCTCAGCTGTGTCTCCATCCACTTCCTGATGTAAAACAGTGCATTGTGCATTCACTAAATATTTAGACAGTGTAAGTGGCAAGTGAATTGAGACACAGCACTGTTACTGCTGGAATACATAGTGGAATTATGTTGTGATTTTACTGGAGGTGCGGTTGTGAAAATGGTTTGTGGATATTCATAGTCATACAGTGACCCAACAAAGTATTATCTCAATGCATAATTCACACAAATGTGTGAATGTCATTACATAAGACGTTCAAATGGCAAATCAACTCATTCAATCGAAGGAGCATTTCATGAAAATAAGCTTGTTAGGTTTTACAGTGCAGAAAATTGGAAAGAATCGCAAAATCCGAACATAAATTTTTGTAGTAGTTGTGTAACATGGAATGTTGTTAAGTTTGGCAAATTTGGGATTAACAAACCTAATAACATCTAAATAGACATAAATCTAGTTTACTGTGCATCTAGTAAAATCGCAGTGTTCGTGGAGTAAATGCTACCTGCTACTACCATTCTACTGTTTAATGTGAGAAAAGCTATGTGCGCACATAAGCTCAAGCGTCACAACAACCAGCAAAAATAAATGTTTGGTTTCACTTGGAAAAATATTGTGACAACTTAATTTTATTTTTGATAATACAACATGTTTTGAAGGGTTAGTTCACCCAAAAATGAAATTCTGTTATTAATTACTCACACTCATGTCGTTTCATTCCCCCGAGATCAGAACACAAATTAAACTAAAATCTGAGAGCTTTCTCATCCTCCATAGACAGCAACTATCACAAGATGTTTAAAATCCAGAAAAGGAAGCAAAATTTGTCAAAATTGTCCAACTGTTATCATACAAAGTTCCAAGAATACTTTTCTGCAGCAATTTTTTAACTGTTTGTATTGCCCATAGTAAATGCTCTCTCTGAAGTGAGAGAGAAGATATAGGCAAGCTCATATTTATAGAGTATTTATTTATTTCTGTATATTTACAGAGTATCATATTTTAAAGTCATATTTACAGATTTCTGGCACACAAATTTGTTCTTGGAGCTTCGTATAATTTCATTTGAACCATTGAAGTGACGTGTCTTTTTTGTTTCTGGTTCCTTTTCTGGACTTTGAACATATCTTGGTGGTTGCGTTCTATGAAGGATGAATGAGCTCTCAGATTTCATCTAAAATACCTTCATTTGTGTTCTGAAGATGAACAAAGGTCTCAGGAGTTTGAAACAACATGAGGATGAGAAAACAGAAGAAAACTGAATCTAGACTAATTTAAACCTACAACTAAATAATAATGCAGATAATTTGGTTTTGCTATCACAGCAATAACATTTTAAATTGTAATAAAACGTCATATTCATCAAATAAATGCAGCCTAGGTGACCTTTAAAAATCTCTAGATAAAGGTCTAGCATTCATTTTGACATTGTTTACTTTAATACAATACCATTTCATATGTGACTTAACTGTAAATACTTTTTTTGACTCACTGTACATTCACACATTTTGCAAGTGTTCCATAGATAATACTGAAGCATAGATCACCTGATGTCTTTTTGAATGCGATACATCATTAACCTTTCGTGTTTCTGACAGGATCAGAGATTTCAGTGCATCACTGTGCAAGCAGTGGGTTTGGGTAGCAAACATTAAGTGCACGTTAGCTTTCCATCCAGATGCATCATAGTATTTTGGCATTTCAACCAAATATACTATGACCACCAATGTGATTTTCAGTGAATTAGGAAACATTTCAAGATCATACACCCATACAATCACAGACACTGAAGACACTGTTGAGATAACAGCACAAACCAACCTGGTTTTGAAGAAGGGACAGGTTTTTATTGCGCATACACTGAAAAATCCCAGCCATTGCAAAGCCCTTTATAGAATCATACTGATCAAGTTCTGAGAGATGACACATTATGGCTAATTAAACATTCAGCCCAACTGTTCTGAGACCAAAACTGCAGTATGAACGACTTCATAAAAACATGTCAGAAGCTTCATTTGGTTATAGATATGCATGATCCCATCAATGCCTGTTTTTACTTTTATAAGAGTTTCCCTAAGTTTTGAAATGGAACTCACAGACAGGAATATATACA
This sequence comes from Danio jaintianensis, assembly GCA_903798115.1. Lineage (NCBI taxonomy): Eukaryota > Metazoa > Chordata > Actinopteri > Cypriniformes > Danionidae > Danio > Danio jaintianensis. Next base: position 13,664,368 of record CAIGQV010016547.1, on the reverse strand, counting down.
TGAGAGAAAATCTGTTAATGGAGATCATACAGGTCTACAGCCACTCATAAAATAAATGAATTTTATGCCCTATGTAGCGTTTGCAGGATGACTTCAGTGAACAGTGAAGCAAGCCCAGGATGACTCCATGTTTTGCATTAACACATCAGAATCATCTCACTTCATATACTCATATGCTTAGGTGAACAATGACAACATCTCTATTGTTCCTGGTGTTGGTTCGATCTTTGAGACAACTCTTTTGAGTAAATTCCAACTCTTAAATTTAATTGATGGGGGTTAAAGCAGAATATTAAGGCATACCTATTCACTCTGTAGGCTGTGTCAATCTATGAGGTGAGAATGTACTAACAGTACATAAATCACTAGCTATGTTTCCATCCAAAAATGCAAATAAATGAATGCGCAAAACTGGAATATCGCATAAAAGATGTGCGAATAAAGCAACGTTTCCATCCAATGCTTTAAAAAAGAGCAAAATCGTCAGTTCCAGATAACCTGGCGCCATAAATCAAAAATAAAAACGGAAAGTGCTGCGTGAATCTTTTCCTTAATTAATAAATTACTTGCGCCTCAGAAGAAAATGCCAACACGCAATGAACTCGTGGTGGCGTTTGAAGACGCTCTTGACAATTCTGGAGGTAATTAATAATATAATAACACTAATACTGAAACAGTTTTTTAGAATGACCAAAACAACATTTCAGATGTTTTACAATGTGCTTAGCCTGCACACACATTTTTATCATCACATAATCTCTTATAACAAAATCACATTACTTTTTTTTAATGCACATACTGAAATTTGTTCGGTAAAAGTGTTTCCATCGTAGTTTATGCTCATTTTTTCTTATTGAATAAAAAGGTTTATCCTACTCAGTTATGCGCATATATTTTTTATGCGCATTTTCAAAATTTATGCACATCTTGGCATTTCCATCAACCATTTTTTATGCGCATAAAAATAGGTGGATGGAAACATAGCTACTGACTAATCTCGTGAAAGGTCCCATGAAGTGCTGTGAAATGTGAAATTTTTATTCGAAGGTTGACGTAATCTCAACTGAAACACGAAGAGAGGGTGGGACATAGTGTAGCCCCTCCCCTTTTTCTTTATCACAGCTCTGCCAGTGAGAGTGGTTGAGCTCAAGCGCATCAAATGTGAAGCGTCTTGAAGGGAGCGGGGCATGTCAGATACTAGAGAGCATCTGATTGATTATGATTTTGATGAGAAACTGAACTATGAGTTGACGAAAAAAAACATTGATCCATTTAGGCAGACGTGACTAACTAGAAGCCTTCAATGTTTCTATCAGTTTTATATCTTTAAAACAGGGACAAAATTTGTGTTTAGGAGCACACTAGCTTATAGATATCCTAAAAACCAACAATACTGATACTAACATCTAAAAAAAATTATTTTAATTTCATGGGACCTTTAATTATGTTCACTCATAGGCCTGTTATAGTTGATATTAAGATGTTTTCTTCAAGGAGAGAGTCTATCTAGTGGCCATAGTGGCTAATCATCAAGTAAAGATGCCATTCATTAACATCACTCAAAGCTTATGTCCTCCTTCCTTAAAGGGACAGCTCACCCAAAAGTGCAACAGTGTCGCCGATATACTGGTAGTGATTTTTTGCTCTTTGCTTAAAGATAAAAAAAGAGCAAATTACTTTTCAATGGCATACTGTTAGCAAACTTTATGATGCTAAACGCACTACTCAGAGTGCTGATTTTTGGGTGAAGTCCATTGCTCATATGAACTGTACCGGTTCTTTTAAATGAGTGTTTAACGCTGTTTAATTTGATTGCTTTTTAATTTAAAAAACTTGACCCAAGCCCAAGCTTTCCTTCTCTTTGGTTCATCAAGCATTTCAATTTCATCAAGAAAACTTAACCCAACTTAAGTCAACTCAAAACTTGAGTTTTAGGGGAACTCATTTTTCTTTCATAAGTCTGAGCGGGTGTGAAGGTATGAGTGCCAAAGCAGCACCATGAGTGCATGCATGCAAACACAGGAGCACAGGGGATGTATTCATCTCTGCACTCACACACATACATCATTAAACTTACATTTGCACACTTTATACAATCACACCATCTCACATGCTCACACACACACACTATCGCACACCAACAGGCGAATGGAAAAGCTGAAGATATTCCACACTTACTTTCCTTAGTGGGCTTGCCTGAGTTTGCTCTGGTGTAGAGAAACCGTGTAAATGACGCAAAAGACACACATACAAAAAAATAATCTACCTTTAAAGTGGTTCTCACAAATTTAGGAAAAACCACACAGGGACATCTGTAAATGTCAAAGAGCCTCTCTTAGCTTCTACAGCCTTCATGCGATTTCAGTTCATTACATATTCATAAACAATTGATGCCCATTTATTAAATTTCTTCTGTTCTTTTAACATAATGCCAGAAAGATTCTACCATAAATGTAAGAAACCAAAAATGTTAGAAAAAAAATATCCATCAAAAATGTTTTTATTTTAAAATATAAATATGCAACATATTATTTATACCATAGCATACAGCATATGCTAAATAAATATAACAGATAAAATTATTTATGCAAGCAGCAATTTTGTTTATATTACTTGAGAAATCAATTCAACAACATAAATTAACCTAAACCATTAAAACAAGTTTTGTTATGCATTGCCATATAGCACATAACAGCCAAAAGCAAACAGAAATGTATGTCTTTACAGCGGACATGAAGAAGCAATTTTGGACCACAGCAAAATAAGTGAAAGCAGAGAGAAAAAAACTTGTCCAAGCTATGAAAAGATACACTTCACATTAGAATTGAAACCCAACTAGTGTCCAAAGGCACAGGAACCCAAAGACTTTTACAACTGTTGATGTCTGGATTTCTTTGTCAACTAGTCTATAAGCAAATGACCGCAATCTACCAAATGCATTTACTATTCCTGTAATATATAGAATTCATATGGTATTAGACATCCTACAGATCAGTCCATTTACTGTAAGGTTGCAGTGACTCAGCTGTCAGTTGCACCACAGAAGCAATCCATCAACACCTAGCAATTACACTACATCACAGCCAGCTCCACATACAGATACATCGCCACAGGAAGGAGATTAAAAAGCTCACAGACACAAGGACACGCAATCTGCTGTTACCACCATCATTAGTCACCATGATGCAAATGCTGCTTTTTATTACATAGCAGTGTCACACCACAGTGTCACAACAGTGTTTACAACACAATTACAAAACAATCGTGATATTAAATTTACAACACCTATAATAAAGTGCATAAAAAACAAACAGCAAGCGAAAAGCTTCATGGCTGCTTTTGCAAAGATACCAGTTGGTTGTGATCATGGTTAATCTCTGCATATGTAGAGCTTCTCTATTGCTATGGGTCTGCAAAGCTGACTATGAGGGGGATTTGTGTGCAAAATTGTGTATTATTCTGGGCCAATTGTTCTTTTCAAAGTTGCAGAGGTATTTTGAAATATGACTATATCATTAGCTACGTTCACACAGCAGCAGAATATGATTGTCAGTCTTGACTGCTTAATACAGTTATATTCACATACAGTTTGGTTACATAGGGGGGTGAAGACTACATTTTATAACCAAAATCACCCATATATTTTCAGACAACTCTGACACATGTATCTAGTGCTACAGAGTAGGGCTGCATGATTCTGGCTAAAATGAGAATCACGATTGTTTTGCTTAAAATAAAGATCACGATTTTCTCACGATTCTGTAGATGCAAAATAAAGGTTAATATGAGTAGGCTATTATTATTGTTATTCTCAAACATATGGTAAAACAACAATAATATTACACGTAGCTCTACTGTTGGTTAAAACGCTAAATTTTGTATAGACTTGCAATGGTGGACTTGACTACGTTTTAAATTGGTCCTGGTCATTAATGCACAGTAAAGTATCAGAATGCAACTACTCATAATTCTGAAGTTGAATTATTATGTTTGAGACATATGCTTGCAATCTGTCACTGACAACATTATTAGACCATTTTTTCCACTAAAATGAGACATTTGTCATTATCAGATTCCCTCCTGCATTATAACATTATATAGGCTAGAGTAGTTATACTGACACTGTTAAACATTTATTCTCATGCACAACCCTTTGTGTTCCGTATGAAAGAAAAACATATCAAATGCTTGTCGCAATCATAACTCTATAATGCGATATGATCATTTAAATGATGTGTGCGCTTTCGGTTTAATTTTCACTGCCGAGTGCGGTTCATACTTCCCACGGGGCTCTCAAACGATCGATCTGTGCAACAAACTGAACGTTATTTACAACTTTATTTCGTGTTATTCACAGCCTGCAGGTTCTGTTCACTAAAGTAGACATCAGTCTAAGGCGTGCGCATCCTCTGAGGTAAAACACAGCTCACGGTCAGCTCATGTGTGATTTTGCGGCGAATACATCATTACATGAAGACAGAAATGACATTTTTGGGTGAATTATATCTTATAAATACACTATGTGACTCTTTCAACACCGTTTGGAGGTGTCCAAGTTGCTGAGGAGTGCATATAAAACAATGTGAAGACTTGTGCGACTCTCCTGAACTTGAAAACACGATCTTTTTTCAATTAATTGTGCAGCCCCACTACAGAGACACAAATATGAGTCTTCTGTCATCTAAAAGCTGCAAACCTGTAACCACTAAGTTCCATAGTATTTGTTTTTCCTACTATGGAAGTCAAGGTAGCAGATTTCCAGCTTTCTTCAAAATAACTTCTTTAGTGTTCAACAGAAGAAAGAAACTCATAAAGGTTTGGAATCACTTGAGGGTGAGAAAATAGCAAGTGCATTTTCATTTTTGGATGAACTATCAATTTAAAAGCTCAAATCTGTACTTGATTTGTAAATGGCATTTGATGGATGAAGCTGTGCAACAACGGTGTCAAAGATTTTTTTAAATGTTGAACATTGACATATTTAATTTTTACGCAAGTCACTGTCACTATGGTAACAGGTAAGGTAAAAGTCACAAAAGCCTCGTTTTCTTCTGGTATAAAGATGCATTTTCGTCTGTTTGATTACAAGAAGACAAGAATAAACTCAGGTGTGAACAGGGTCTAAAATATTTTGTGCTTATATTGCATTTGAAATGTACAAAGCCTCACACATGAAAAAAAATCACGGGCACAATTTATTGGTTCCCTCGATTTACTAGATATTATGCACAATTTATGCATTTATTCCCCAATTTTAAGTAAATCAAGTGAATGATTTATTAATTTGTTCCCTCTATTTACTAGATCATGTGCATGATTTACTCATTCGTTCCACAGTTTTAAATCAATCTTGATTTTGATATAGTAATTTGTGCCTTTGTTACAGGTAAATCATTCACATGAAATAAAGATTGTACTTCATGTCCTATCATAAATCATTTGGATTTTTGTTTTGTAAAGAAATGATGATAGCTATCATAACTTACCAATCAGCATATAAAGACAGAACTGTAATGAATATTTTGTGCAGACGATTAATCTAGGATGAGGGCATGAATTATTATACTGAGCACACAATTTACTTAAAACAAGGGAACTAATTAATAAACCGTGTGCACAACCTAGTAAATTGAGGAAAGGAATTAATGAATAGTACCCACTATTTGTTTTCTTGCAAGCCATGTGTTGGGCTCTGTAGTTTTAGCTGCTGTGTGAATGGACCATTTCCAGACTCCCACCTATATATGCAAATGTGGTTGTCATTCCTAAATAAAGCTGTGAATATAGCCTATGTAAATGCAGTTGTCAATCACAAACATAGCCAATGCTTGCACCAAATGTTTTTATTTTCTAGGACTCCCCTTCACACTCACCCTGGCTACAGTGGAGTAAGCACAGGCAGGTGGTTAGCTAAAAGAAGCACAAGAAGCACAGCAACATGAGATGCTGAACTCACCTCCAAATAACTCCAGATCCCTCAGGCTTTCCACACTGAGTTTCTCTGACACCCAGCGCTAAGAGAAAGAGAACGAGCGAGAGAGTGAGAGAGAGAGAGAGAGAATGTAAAATCATGAGCAAAAATGGTTAATTTCAGAACCAAGTTATAAGCTGAATGGAACAAACAGAAAAACCTCACTGTATCTGCTAGTAAGAGAAAGTGCTAACAGCAGTAGGAACTGGCAGAGATGTTTTCAGGGCTTTAAGGATAATACGCTAACCTAGTAAGTTATTTTGTACTGTAACTGTTTTATTAAATCTCCATATAACGTCAGAAAGAACAATAAAAAATATATCAATCTCCTTATGTGACGGACATCAGTTATACTTATCTTTGTAAGCTAATTTGAAGACATCTTGAGTAAACAGCTACGAAATACACACACATGCCAAACTTGAACAGGACATGATGCAATCTGTTTTACCAAATACAGAAGTTTGTTATGCATTGAGCCCTATCAAGGTGACTCACCAAAAAAGACATGGATCCTGAGATGGTGATGGTGACAGGTAATAATACTTTCACAAACCCACAACGAAAAAAATCTGCAAATAAATAACAGAGTATAAATTAATTATAATCTGGTGCTTCTGAAGCATGTAGAAGCTCTTAAATGACACGTTAGTTCAAAAGAATTCAATTTAGATGTATTGGTTTGATTGATTACTGCATGTTTTTGTAAATAAAACATACGGAATGTACATCTATTGACACTTAGAAAATAATGTTATTGATTTAAAAAACAAATGTGGCATGCCAGCTTACAGGTCAGTATCTGTGTTACTAAGACAGCGACATGATTATCTCACATTTATGAAAAACAGAGCTCGTAGGTCCAGTGTGCTTGTGTAAAAAATACAGTATTATCGTTAAACTCACCCTCCGCTAATAACTTGCGTAGCTTTTACTAGTATTAATCGTCAAATTTTCGACTATCAACAAAGCTGAGGATGTAACGTATTTCTTCTCCTCGCCGTGGGCTGGGTCGTGTTGAGGAACGGTCGGTGATTGGACAAGTGACGTTGACCAAAAGTTTCATATGTGTCTCCCCATTGGTCGAAATCTTTTGCGTAACAAAAAAAATAAATTACGTTCCGTGTTGCCAAATGTTTTCCTAAGCCCCCTTTACCGGTACAGTGTCAACAGAATTAATTCATCAACAAAGTTGATGTCTATATTTTTAGATTTAAGAAATAACACATTTGTGGAAAATAAATAGCAAATGTACAGTTCAGCTGTTTAATCGGTGTGGTTTATTTTCTTTGCATATCAAAGACAGAATTTATTAATTTACTTAAATATGTATGCATGTAAAGAAAAATCAGTGGTTCATTTCTAACTAAATTAAACACAAAAAGGGTGTTTATGGAAAATATATTTAAGCATGTAATATTTGGCCGCAAAAATAAGATGTAAAATACAACAAAAAGTGCAGTATTTGTTTAAATCATAAGATGTAAGGCGAAAGTATGACACACAGAAAATAATGGGGATCTGGCAACATTGCTTTCTACGTTCTACACCAAACCCGTCGCGTAAATTCTACCAAACAAACATCAGGCCATTGTAAATGACGTGGAACGCAATCGTCGAGAAGTGTGCAAGATAGCCCGAAGTGGTAAATACGCTGTGGATAAATAAGGTGTCCACCCACTTGAGAAGATCGCTGTTTACAGCTCATCAGTGACAGGTAAATAAACAAAAAGCTAATAAATCTATTCAGTACTCTTTAGCGCATGCTAAATTTAAATAATCGAAGTATAATCCGTAGACACACACACACAGCTCAAGGCCTCTCCATGACAATCAGCGCAGCACTACGACACAGTGTCGCCTGTTTTCAGTTTGCCTGCAAACACATTCAAGTAATTTTAATATAAATAGATACTAATCATCAGCAAAGTGGCCGAGATATCGTTAAGATAATTACCAACATTGCGGCAGGGCGCGAGAATTGTGGCTCTAATTATTTTGCTTCAGTACCCTACGGTGGGTTTTATCTGTTTTTATTCCTCATTGCAATGTTTTGCAGCCCAACAAAAATGAACTGGAACAAGGGAGGCCCAAGTGGCAAGCGAGGGTTTGGGTTTGGAGGATTCTCTCTTGCGACTGGTAAGAAAGAGGAGCCTCGTCTCCCACAGAAGGCCCACTCCTCTTTTGGGAGCACGGGACCGTCAGGATATGGCAAGAATCAGCAGCTTTCGTCGTTTTACAAAATAGGAACAAAACGAGCCAATTTCGATGAGGAGAACGCGTGAGTATTGCAATTATTCAATTACATTGCATAGGGAACAGTTCACCCCAAAATGACATCTGAAAAAAAAAAAAAACAGAAAGAAAATGTATTCACATGATTACAAATTTGACTTGTATTTAAAGACGACAATGTACTCACTGTTTACTCACCCTATTTATTACACTTTTTGTCCTGTTGAACACACAAAAAAAGATGTTTTGAAGAAAGTCGAAAACCTTTGACCATTGACATCCATAGCAAGAAAAAGAAATACTATGGAAGGAAATGGTTACAGGTTTTCAACATTTGAAAAAAAAAATCATCTTATTTGTTTAACAGAAGAAAGAAACGCATAAAGGTTTGAAACCAGTTAGTAAAAAGTGAGTAAATGATGAGAGCATTTTCATTTTTGGGTAAACTATCACTTTAATCATCATTTACTTTGTTCAACAATGAAAGTTGGTTGATAGAAAGAGGTGAATACAATAAATATATTTTTGATAGTTATTTTGAGGATGATGAAGAGGAGTCTAGCACTGCTGACCTGCCGTATATACCCGCTGAGAACTCTCCCACTCGAAAGCAGTTCCAGTCTGGGGGAGGAGGAGGTGGAGGCTCGGACAGTGAGGATGACCCTCTTGATGCCTTTATGGCAGAGGTGGAGGTGAGAGCTGTGTTTGTGAACTGTTCTCCACTAAGAGCCTGACACACCATGCTGATTTTTCATGTTAGCTGTCTTTGAGCATCACTTAGCTTAGATTTTCCTGTGTGAATCGGCACCTTCATTATGCACTACTAGTTGAACCTTCTTATACTATGGCCTTTTGGCCAATTGTCCTTGTTGAATTGGTTTCCCATAAGCATTGGTGGAAGAGGGAACTCTGACTATCTATTCAGTTTAGCGTTCATTTTTATTTAGTCAACACAATGCCAATGTTGTAACTTAAGAAGATTCATTCATTCGTTTTCTTTTCGGCTTAGTCCCTTTATTAATCAGGGGTCATCACAGCGGAATGAACCACCAACTTATCCAGCATATGTTTTACGTAGCGGATGCCCTTCCAGCTGCAACCCATCACTGGGAAACACCCATACACCCATACACTACAGCTGATTTAGCTTACCCAATTCACAACAAATGAAAACCATTGTTATTCTGACCAATTGTAATTTTCAGAAGAATAAAAACTATGTATGTGTAGTCCTGGATTTGATTTGCCAATTTAAATGACAAATATGGATATTGATACCAGCTAATATCTTCACAAAAAGTGCTTGGACACAACACAAGCCAGCAACATAGACTTTCATTGTCACTAGTTCTTTGTTGTGGATTTGGTGTGTCAATGCTTTTACAACCTGCAAAGGACATTGATGCTTTTACTTACTTTTTTATTTTTGGACCTTTTTCCTCAGGACCAAGCAGCAAAGGATATGAAGAAACTTGAGGAAAAGGAAAAAGAGAAAAAGATGGCCAAGTAAGAGTCTGACATGATTACAGAAAAAAAGAAAATCAACACTGTTCATCCAGATAATATTTTTACAGAGGATGGGGATAGAAGGGGTTTGTGGGTAGTGTATGGGTTTCCATGGGTGATTGAGTGAGTCGCAGGGAAGTTTTTTTTCTCCATTTCTCTTTCCAGGGGTATTCGGGATGACATTGAAGAGGAAGATGACCAAGTGAGTGATCCTCTTGACGTTACTACCGCCGTCATATCTTTGCCACAGCAACGACTGTGTCCCGCTACTCTTTATCTGTCTTTCCTGTGCTCTTTATATATATATAGACTTAAACATCAGTTTACAGACTGAGGCTGAGCCATTCCGTTATTGGTGATGGAGATGGTGCAGGAGAGATTAGTTGTGTTTTTTCAGCATATTAAAAGATTGGAAAATACCTTATCTGTTTTATTTAAATGTTAATAGTCAAAGTGATTTATTTGTGACTGAATCTGAAAATCTGAATGTGTTAAAATATCTGTCTTTAATTAATAAAATTGACACCACCTCATCTATGCATATATGTCGGTAGTTTTGAACTTTGGGTTTCAGAACTTACTATTTGATAATTAAGAATTTCATTTGTATATCTTTTGTTTTGGACTAGTTAATTTGAATGAAGTTGAGGGCAACTTTAGTTGAATTCACGGCCTGCTACGATCTGTCTAGATCTAAAGCTTGTTTTTTTTGCAGGAAGCATATTTTCGTTACATGGCAGAGAACCCAACAGCTGGGCTGACCCAAGAGGAGGAGGAGGAAGAAGTGGACTATGATAGTGATGGAAACCCAATTGCTCCTACTACAAAAAAGATTATCCTGCCGCTGCCCCCCATAGACCACTCAGAGGTATTGTTACTGTGAGAAAAGTCTTCAAAGGCTGGGTTCAGTGTGATGATGTTTAATGTACCCAACAGACTAATCTAATATAACTTATTGTTTTGTTTATTTGTTTGTGTTTATTTATTTTACTTAGTCTTTTTCTATTACTTGATTTAGTTCATTTTTATTTAGCTTTATTTATTTAAATATTACTTTTTATTTTATAGTTTAATTGTCTTTGAAGGTTAAATAAATATTTCAAATATTCACTTTAGTCTTTTCTGTTTTAGTAATTTAATTAAACATTTATTGCCTTTGTTTCTACTCTATGGGTTTCTTTACATAAACCTCCTAGCACTTCCTTTAAAAAAATAGCTGATCAATGTATAAAAACTAGGGGTTTCAACGAGAGTGGCAAAGTATAATGATTTAAATCTACATAGTGTTTCAAACTCATAACGCTTCCAGCTATAAATGATATTCTTCTATATATAGAAAGTATTGTTTCACTGAATTAAGTATCTGAAATTTTTGTAGGTATCTTCTGTATGTACGTATAATAGTCATACAATTTATTGTTATACTGTATACGTATACTATAATTGAGTGTTGTACTTTTTGATACTTGAAAACCTCGTTATCTTTGACCCACATGCATTAAAACCAAAGTGAGATTTAACGACTAAAAATCTTGAATTATTTCTTTTTGCCTCTCTTATGTGTGTAGATCGACTATCCTCCCTTTGAGAAAAACTTCTATAATGAGCATGAGGAAATCAGCAGTTTGACTGGGGTCGAAGTGGTGGAACTAAGACGGAAACTCAACTTAAAGGTCACAATAAATCACTATAAGTACATACAAAAATAATCATTTTCTTTCAACCCAGATTAACCCATATGTATGTAAACAGGTTTCAGGTGCAGCTCCTCCTAAACCAGCAACCAGTTTTGCCCACTTTGGATTCGATGAGCAGCTCATGCATCAGATCCGTAAATCTGAGTACACTCAACCAACCCCCATCCAGTGCCAGGTGAGGTGCCAAACAATCCCTTTTATGTTCTCTTGTTGATTTATGCCATCAGCAATAGAGTAATTTTATGCATTGGGTTGTTTTTGACACAAATATGTGTGTTGTTTCTCTAGGGCGTTCCCATAGCTTTGAGTGGCAGAGATGCGATTGGCATTGCCAAAACTGGCAGTGGAAAGACAGCAGCTTTCATTTGGCCAATTCTGGTGCACATTATGGACCAGAAAGAGCTGGAGCAGGGAGAAGGGCCCATTGCTGTGATCGTTTGCCCCACCAGAGAGCTCTGTCAACAGGTCAGAAAATATGCTTTTCTTATGAAATAGCCTTAGTGCTAATAGTTTTTTAGCTGTATTTTGGATTTTAATGACTTGCCTGTGTATTTCAGATTCATGCTGAATGCAAGCGCTTCGGGAAGGCATATGGCCTCCGATCAGTGGCAGTGTATGGAGGTGGCAGCATGTGGGAACAAGCCAAAGCCCTACAGGAAGGAGCTGAAATTGTTGTCTGCACCCCAGTAAGAATGTGTACTATTTAAATACAAAACAAAAATTGGTCTTCTGTATTCACTTGTGTTTTTAAAGGGAATTCTTTGAGCAAATGTGCTTAGTGTTTATACGTCTCGCATAGGGTCGTCTGATCGATCACGTGAAAAAGAAGGCTACGTCTCTGCAGCGAGTGACCTTTCTGGTGTTCGATGAAGCCGATCGCATGTTTGATATGGGCTTTGGTATGTGTGAAATGCAGTATTTGTTTAATCTCTGTAATATTGTAGCAGTCAGTATAGAAGTTAATTTATTTATCGAGTATTGTTAAATGGATAGGTCACCTAAAAATTTACACTCTGTCATGTAATGATTTACATGAAAACACCATCAAATTGTTATTCAATGTAACAGCAGCTATATACCAAAAATTCTTTTCAGGCATATTTAAAACGAGATTCATTTAATTCATTTTCATGGCTTAGTCCCTTTATTCATCAGGGGTCACCACAGTGGAATGAACCGCCAACTTATCCAGCATATGTTTTACACAGTGGATGCCCTTTCAGCTGCAACCCAGTACTGGGAACCATCCATACACACTAATTTACACCAGGGCTTCCCACACATAGACTTTACTTGGGCGGGCCACTCAGATATATTAACGGCCGCCCAAGTATATCTGGTGATAATTTTTTTTACTATTATTATCAAGCCTCGTTGTGTGTGCGTGAGAACTGTTAGCACTCCCACAGACAGATCTCACGTGCTCTGCAGAGACCCAGAGAGACGCATTTTTTTGAGACTTAAAAAATGCGTCCAGCTGGGGTTTCTAAATCTTTTAAAATGTCTGGGATTTGGCTTTTGCTTTCTAAATTTGTTGTTAATTATATGCGTTGTCACATTACCTTTTTATTTAAGCCTACTTTCGATTGGCTTCGCAGCTGACTGGGTGTGCACAGCCGCGAGAGAAACATAAAAATAATTCATTCCTTAATTTAAACGACTCAAAAAAAAGTTACTATATACTCGGAGAGGATGAAATGACAAGTAAACGGGCTGCAACATATTTGTACACAATTAGAAATGGTTAATCAGCTTGTTTGCCTTATTTAATTCTTGTTATTATTATAATTATAGTTAATAGTTTTTATTCCTTTTTTCTGTCATTTATTTCTCATTTGAGAAAAAAAAAAAATTGTTTGTTTGTCGCTTGTAGTTGACCATTTATGTGCCATGGGTAAAAGGTGTGTTTCAAATCCGGCTAGCACCGCAAGTATATTTCAAACCTGTGGGAAGCACTGCACACACATACACTACGGCCAATTTAGTTTATTTTATTTACCTATACCGCATGTCTTTAGACTGTGGGGGAAACTGGAGCACTTGAGATTCAAATGTCAAGTTTTGAATCATGTAAAATGTAATTACATTAAGTATGAGCAATAATATATATATTCTTAATGACAGTTTCATTTTCACTCCTAGGAGATATTTTATTACAACATTATTTGAAATGACAAAAAGTACTAGACAATTTACGTGCATATAAAATACTTACTATGTATATAAAGTTTTTTTTGTAAATGTTTTTGACCCAAGAAGTTTACTATTGTATAATTTTAACTTTATATGCTTTTAACAGAATACCAAGTGAGATCTATTGCCAGCCATGTCCGACCTGATCGACAAAGTAAGCCTTTTTCACGCGTGTTGTTCTGATATCTCACTGTATAAGTGAGGACAATTGGGCCCTCACAGATATAGCTAAACCTGTACCTGTTTTCAACTTCAACTTCATTTAGCTATATTATTGTACTAGCTTTATTGCACTTGCTCATAACCCTTTATGACCACTCATCTCCCACAGCTCTGTTATTCAGTGCAACTTTCCGGAAGAAAATCGAAAAACTAGCACGAGATATTCTGGTCGACCCCATTCGTGTGGTGCAGGGAGACATAGGAGAGGTGCACCACTTATTTCCTATACAAGCATTTGTGTACACCATATTTGTAGATGTTCACTTAACCCATATATATCATCCTCTCAGGCTAATGAAGACATCACTCAGATAGTGGAGGTGCTGCAGTCTGGCCAGGAGAAGTGGGGTTGGCTGACTCGCAGACTAGTGGAGTTCACATCTGCTGGCTCAGTGCTGGTGTTTGTTACTAAAAAGGCTAACTGTGAGGAGCTGGCAACAAATTTAATTCAGGAAGGTTATAGCCTGGGTCTGCTTCATGGAGACATGGATCAGAGTGAGAGGAACAAAGTCATTGCTGACTTTAAAAAGAAGAATCTGCCTGTATTGGTAGCAACTGATGTTGCTGGTTAGTGGAACCTATTTTTTGCAATCAATTTTTAAATGTTTCTAGTTGTCACTGCCAAAATAAAGTTGTTGTGTTTTTACTTCATAGCTCGTGGGTTGGATATTCCATCTATTCGTACTGTTGTCAACTATGATGTAGCCCGGGACATTGACACACATACACATCGAATTGGTAGAACAGGTCGTGCAGGAGAAAAAGGTGTAGCTTATACTTTGCTCACCACTAAAGACACTTCATTTGCTGGTGACCTGGTTCGTAATTTAGAGGGAGCCAATCAGGGTGTTTCAAAAGATCTGTTGGACCTGGCGATGCAGGTAATGCAACACCTTTCGCAATGCACGTTTCATTGATTCTTCTTTTGAGTAATTGTTGAATGAATGCATATTAAACTTTGCTTTGAATGTTTTTCCCCATAGAATCCCTGGTTCAGGAAGTCTCGCTTTAAGGGAGGAAAAGGGAAGAAGATTAATATTGGAGGTGGAGGCCTGGGTTATAGAGAGAGACCTGGCCTTGGATCTGATTCCACTGTTAGTTTTGCATTTACTTTGGTTTTATCTGGAAAAAAAAGTTTATTTTATTTAATTGGATGGTCATTGGAGACAATAGTGTAGTCATTATTGTAATTGGAGAGTTTATTCACCCCGAGGTCATCCAAGATGTAGAGAATTTTTTTCCTACAGCAAGAACATTAAAGAAGATTTTTACCTAAGCTGTGAGTCAACTGAACTAGACTTTGAAAGGTTATACTTAAAAGTATACTTTGGGCTTAAGCTTCCTGTAAGATATTGACGTATGCATGAGTGCAACTCCCAACAAAAAGGAAAGATGCATGTGTTGTATTGCTTATCAGAATGGTAGACATTTGTGCTTGTCTTGGATGCTGTAACCTATGTGTACATAGTTGTAAAACAGTATTAGCTTATTTGTGAGTTTGCACCTGTGCATTCTTCTTTCTGGAGTAGGGAGCTTGCACTCGAATCTATCATGCATTAACATTACTTATGCCCATATCTGATGAAGGTATTTAAAAGTGTTGTTTGGTGTGCAGTAGGTCAGTAAGTACTTTAACACGTATGTGTATCACAAAATATCAGAAAAGATATGGTAAACCTTTCCTTTTTTGGGAATTCATCAATTGACTCTGATTGGACAAGGAAAAAATTGGCTACTTTTCTATTCCGTTGGGTGGGTTTTCAGTTGGGCTAGAAAATTTTCTCCAACCTGGCAACCCTGCCTACATCCTGGATGGCCATAGAATTAATAAATTAACTACATATTTTCATTATTATTGTTATAATAACTTTTAAGTTAAGTATTTATAATTTATTTCAATTTATGATTCACCAATCAGACGATTCCTAATACACTATAAATACCTTAAGTTCCATATAACAGCCATCTTCGTTTTGAAGAATCCCCCCTTCCACCCCTACTCCTCCTCCTTTCCTAGATGAGTGACACGGTGGCCCAGTGGTTAGCACTGTTGCCTCACAGCAAGAACGTCACTGGTTCTAGTCCTTACCAAGCCAGCCGACGTTTCTGTGCGGAGTTTACACGTTCTCCCCGTG
Organism: Danio jaintianensis; assembly: GCA_903798115.1. Taxonomy (NCBI): domain Eukaryota; kingdom Metazoa; phylum Chordata; class Actinopteri; order Cypriniformes; family Danionidae; genus Danio; species Danio jaintianensis. The sequence continues at coordinate 13,648,409 of CAIGQV010016547.1, read as the reverse complement.
CTCACGTGGGTTTCTCCCTGGTTTCCTCCCACCGTCCAAAAACATGCAACTTAAGTTAATTGACTAGTCCAAATCGGCTCCATAGACATACTCCTAGTAAGTAGTTATCTCTTAAAAGCAATCACTACCTGTTCATTAGCTACTACAGCAGGGGAGTTCTCGAGATCTACCTGAGCTCAAACTCCCCTCTCGCCTTGCAAACGGGAGGGAGCCCTGGGCTCGAGGATCTTATGAGCTCAGGGCTCTCTCCTGGGACAGCATGCCAAACAAGCTTTATAATCAATCATCAGCTAAGTGTTAACTCTTGAAAATGCATTTAAACAGGAGCGCAGCAGCAGTGGTGGTGGTGCTGCAGCTCTTGGCAACTATGAAGCCTTCAAACCCTCCACTGGAGCCATGGGAGACCGTATGTCTGCCTTAAAGCAAGCATTTCAGGTGAACACACAAATCCCAGTTTTTTTTTCTCCTATTTGTTTCAGCTTCTGAACTATAGATTAAGATGGATGCACCAGTCTTTGAATTTTGTTAAATTTGTTCTTGTTTTCTCTTAGGCTCAGTACAAAAACCACTTTGTTGCGGCATCAGGTGTTCCTCCTAAACTCACCACCAAGTCCAGCAGCTCATCTGGATGGACCAGTGCAGGAAGTCTAAGTTCTTTGCCAACAGGAGCACCTGAGGGGCCTGACAGACCCCACCTGTCCTACTCACCATCGTCTTCTTCCTCGTTTTCTATGCCACCGCCTCCAGCTCTCACCTCAGGCATTAAAATGAGTGGCTTCAGTAGTGCGGGCACCCTAAGCTCAGTTTCAGACTCTTACTCTAGCTCTTCTTCTAAAGAGCCGTCCCGTAGCGAGAGGCACTCTGATGACAGGGGCCGTCATGGAGATAGTCATTACCGTCATAGTGACAGGCATAGTGGAGGAGAGCGAGAACGAGAGAGAGAGCGTGATCGCGATCGCCATGGGGAAAGAGACCGTCATAGTGACAGAGATCGGCATGGTGATAGCCGAAATGGTGAAGGGAGCCATAGGGACAGAGAGGGACGGTCAGAAAGAGATGGGAGTGAGAAGTCAGGGTCTCACAAAGACAGCTTTGCAGTTCCTGATCCTCCCAAACGTAAGAAAAGCAGATGGGACAATTGAAGTGTACCAGAAAGAAGCAGTCAACTGTTCTTAGATCAGAATGGGCTTTACTTGTCTGCTTTTTGTTTTTTTGCCTGTATGTTAGATGAAGCTGTATAAAGCGTGACTAGGAGACTCATCACTTTATCATCTTTGTAATTTAATAAACCCATTAAAGAAAGGCATTTTCAACCATTTTAGAATTGTGAATTGGCAGAATAACAAAATGCATCTTGAAGCCAAGCATTGGGTTATTAGATGTGCCTGTTCAGTGGCAAACAGGTTTTTTTTTTTTTTTTCATTCTATTAAAAAAAAATAACAAAAATGTTTTTGAAAAAACTCTGTTTTAATATTTTTTTTTTATTGTTGTGCTGCTTCACAAGCTAATTGTGATCTATATATTTTTGTTAAGACTTCTGTAGTGTTTTACTGTGTGCTGTCATGTTTCAAACATCACCATTTTAATGCCCATGAATGAGCTTGTCTTTTGTTCATGTGTTAATATTTTGAAATCAAATCTTTTTTTTTAGCAAACAGTTCAGATTCTTGTCTTTCTGTGCTCATACATCAACATATTATATGGTTCCAAATTAAGAAACCAAGTCTACAATTAATTCACACACACACACTCTGACCAAACTAACAATATTATTGGGAGTTGAGAGAAAATATCAATGAACCTACAATAAAAACAATGTGCTGTAATATACTGAGGTGAATAGCATTTTGTGCAGATGGCTGTTATAAAGCACAAAGCTTTTTTACAAACCTGATGACTGTTATGGTTTTGGATATTCTAGTGTACAGTTCTGTGTGTGCCCATGATTCTGAATTAATAAAAAATGGTTTAGAGGTTAGCTGTTTCAAAGAACTGATCTCTCATTATGATAATTAAGCCCTTTTATGGCACGTTTTGGAACTCCTAGTATGAGGAATGAATGATTTCCACCTGTGACATATTAATAGAGTAAATTAGCAGGGCCAGAAAAACATCATGCTCGTCACGAGAGGGGCAGTAACATCCTCATTTACATCTGTATAAATTCGGAGGGTAGCGCCTTACTACATTGTTGAGCCACCAATCATGGGGATCTGGCAGGTTGGCTGTGTATTAGTATTTGCAATTGGATTTTTTGATGCAGAATGGGGAGCAAATGCAGCAAATAATTGGAAAAAGTTTAGGATTCGCAAAGACTTGGTTCAAGTTCCTACATATGTTCCCAGCAGTCCTGCGTTTGTTCCGTCTGTGTTCCCTCTGATTACTGTCCAGACCCCAGTCAAAACTGACTATAGAGGGCCTGCTCAGGATCTTCTGGGTGTTCAATCAAAAGAATTGATGCAGGGTCCAGTGCCATCCATATCGTGGAGCTTTCCAAGTCTACAACAAGAACCACAACAGCCAGATATTCCTTTTGAGTTGCGCTATCCTTTACCTGCTAACAGTGTAGCAGCTCAGTGTGGGGAGAGTTTGATACGTGTGGAAGTCTTGGAGGACTTCTTTGGTACTGGGATACTAATGATGCCAACTGCTTTTTCACTGGGAGGGTGTGCTCCAATTGGAGAGGATCCTTCTGCTAAGGTGGTTATCTTTGAGTCAGACTTGCATGGATGTGGGAGCACAACAATGGTAAGATTCTCTATTTAATAATTTTCTCTTTCTGAAGCATTTTAATGATTGTTCTACAACCTTTGACTAGATGACTGAGAATGAGCTAGTCTACACCTTCAATCTTATCTTCACCCCACAAGATGCTTCACTTGGTGCTCCTATTGCCAGGAGTAGTGGTGCAGTAGTTAGTATTACGTGTCATTATCCAAGGTTAGGACTGGATGCATATAATGGATGTGTAAATTGCATGCACTGTAGAATTAAAGAGGCTGCCTCTTCCTACAGACTCCTGAATGTGACCAGCAATGCCTTATTGCCCACTTGGCTCCCATATGGCGCGACCATGGTTGCAGAGGAACTTTTGGTCTTCTCCCTCAGGATCATGACTGGTTGGTATTAGAGGTTTGTAACATGTTTGTGAACCTGGGCTAAAATCCTTTCTTTGCAGAGGACTGGATATTTGAGCGACCTTCCAACCAGTTTTTCCTGGGTGATTTCATTAATCTTGAGGCTTCTGTGATGTCATACAATCACATTCCTCTGCGGGTGTTTGTTGACAGCTGTGTGGCATCTTCAAACCCTAGTGTCGATGCTCTCCGATACTCCTTTATTGAGAATAATGGGTGAGATGTCATTGAAGTACCAGTCCTTGCTGTTGTTTTTGAATTGTACTTTTTAAACTTCCTTATTTCCATGCAGATGTCTAGTTGATTCCAAGCTCACAGGCTCTAGCTCTAAGTTCATGGCTCGAACTCAAATTGACAAGCTGCAGTTTCAGTTGGAGGCCTTCAGATTCCACCAGGATCTTACAGGAGTTGTATGTATTTGTATTGGCTGTTTTAGTTAAAGTTACACCATGCTAAAAATTACTGTCTCGTAGCTCTACATCGCTTGTGTTCTCCAAGTGGCGGCAGCATCAGCCCCCACTAGTGTTGAGCAAAAGGCTTGCTCTTTCTCTTCTAATGGGTATGTTTTCACTAGATTGGAGTACCTCCAAAATGGTGTGCATTTCTAATTATGTTATCTGACAGGTGGCTATCTGCTGATGATGATCATCTGGTGTGTGGCTGTTGTGACTCTACCTGTGGCAGTCCAAGTGAACAGCTGAATGGCAAGTATTTTTAGTTTGGGGAAATTAAGGGGATTGTGTGGATTGATTTGTCACTCACTGTTGCTCTCCCTGGTTTTCATTTTAGTTGCTCCACGGTGGGACACCGCATTTGTTGGACCCATCAGCGTCAAGGAGTTTGCTTATAGTCCAATGTAATGTAACATAATGAAGAAATAAAGTCATTAACTGTTTTGAAAATTTCTGGTTCATGACTTTTTGATTGCTTGGTAGTGCGAGACGACATGTGCCTTAAGCCAGGCATTCAACCTAATTTAGACCCTGATTGATTTTAGTAACCAAATTAACAAGTTGTGCTGAGCTGCTTCTGTGGCCACATTCAATGTCTTTTGTGGATTCAATTTTGTCCCTTTTACTTTAGGAGCAAACTAGCTATGCACCAACGTATTGCTATTTAACACTGCAAATGTATGCTAATAAGTGTGGATGCTAATGGTAAAACCACTCTGGCAAACTCCCCGCTCATTTTTGCGACTTCACTTCTCAGCTACAGTGTTTGTGTTCCCAGCAGATGGTGGAATTTTTCACTTAACAATACTTTGTACCATTTTACTTTTAACAGACACTTTCTGCTTTGCTTTAAAATATTACTCCTGGACGTTTTGAGTGACACCAAGATTCACTAACACCATTTGGGTGGCCCGTAATGGAGTATACATGTTTCATTTTTATATATTTCTCTATTTCCTTCCCATTTATTTAAATACAACTGTTAAAAGCATTCCACTGTATGACACGAACCATAGCTTTATTAAAATAACCACAGTAAATTTAACCATGATTTATCATCTCTAACTATTCTCCATATAAGATTTAAAAAAAAGTTGCAAATGAATGTAGAGTCAAATATGGACAAGCCCACCCATTCAAATTAACAAGTATAATTGAGATTTAAAACAATGTTGGGTTTGTCCATATTTGATTCATGTTGGATTATGGCAATCCAACATTTCATATTTGCAATTTAGTTTAAAGGGACATTAAACATGCAATAAGCTATTTAGAAGAAAGCTTGAAACCTGTATCATTAACTTCTATAGTTCAGTTCTATAGTTACTCACTGAGTAACTGGTGTAAATCTGCATTTCTTTTTTGGGGGGGGGGGGGGTGAACTTTAATCTTTTTAACTTTTGTAAAACGTTACAAATGTAGTCATAAAAAATCTACCAAAATGGGTCACTACACTAATAAACGCGTGGTTGATTGATACGGGACGATTCAGTGTCTGGTATTAACATTTTGCTCTTCTGAGGGAACAAATTCAGGTTTGGAAGGTCATGACTGGGATGCTATGTAAAAAATTTTCCTGAATATTCATGACGTTGAAGAGACGTCAAAGGTGAATTAAATCGACTAGGCTGGCTAAAATCAAACTAGCTCTATTAAATAGCTTCTTGTATCCACATTACGTATAAGTCACAAACAATTGACTATATAGATAAATCGGGAAAGTGATAAATACCATAAAATTGACGACCCTATGAGGTAATTTGGCCATTTCTTGCAAAGACAGTTTCCCGAAATTCAGAAGTGGGAGGAGAGCGGCACGAGCGGCGTCCAATCGTATGTGACATCCTGCTGAATAAAAAAAGGCGTCCGTTGAAAAGAGCTAGGTCGGGGAAACACGTCGAGCTCTGTCGGATGATCAGTGTGTGCTGGTACATTTCATTCAGCTCAGCCTGCACAAGTTCACCGTGTAGACCAGCGGACAAAACGAATGAGATTTCAGCCGACTCGTGCACAGTGAGCGGACCGGAACCGGCAGCAGATCTCTCTCATCCCCTTTCTCTTGAACAGGCTGACAAGGAGACCCAGATGGTGAGTTTGTCCTCTTTGATTCAGCAGCAGTGAACCCAGCGACCCCCTCTTCGTCTATTGTGGTGATGAGGAGCAGTACGCTAGCTAGGGCGCTATCAAGAGCTAACTGTGGGGAAACTTAACATTGCAGAGATCCATCAAATCGGATGCTTTGATCGTTGAAGATGTTCATTTATATGGGAGGGTTAGATTGGACGCATAAGATGAAGACTAACGTTAATCATCAGACATTGTGTAGAGAGGAGACTCCAGGGTCTGTCAAGTGTCTTCCTGAAAAAGCGGGTTGTTGTTTCCAGATGAATTAAGACCGAGAAGGCATGATGCTTTTTAGGTTTTGGCACCTGGTTTTCATCGACCCAGTTTAGTTCACAGAAAGGCGGACTGGTTGTAGTGCACTGATGCAGTTGTAAAGTTCACACGGGATTTATTTGATTTTGTAACCATAAATTCATCGTACTTCCTCTCTATTACCATATGATGCTTGCTTTACCGTTAACGTTACATAAAATTACATACCTCAGCCTCTCTGCATCCTTTCTCTTGTCAGTCCACATTTATTTATCTATTTGTCAGACGCGTTTATTTAAAGGGACACACGGTCTGTGTCTGACATTTGAACGCTGTTAAATTAAACGTTGACGTTCGTTGCTCACTCTAAATTGGCCATAAACTGTAGACTGTTTTCATCGAAGAGCAGCCTTTCGTTTCCCTTTGTATCACGGAAAACAGCGAGCAGGACTAAGCACAGGTTTTATGTGGAAATTTATGTAAATGTTTGATGTACAACAGTGAATCTCAGCCTAATGTTGTCATGGCAACATGTTTGTTTAACTCGTGCACAGCATCTGCTGGATGAAAATGTACACATATGATGATAATGGGAACAAATTTACACTGGATTAGATTGTAGTCTTGATGGCCTTCGGTTTTAAAAAGAACGAATGTAAGTTCTCATAGGCTCACTAGTATTGATTAAAGTAAATACTACTTTCTTCTCTGGCAGTAGATCTGTAAGCATCAAAGTTTTGCATATGCCTGGTTTGAAACCGTGTTATATGGGTGGACTTTAGCAACAGAGACTTTCTAGTCTCACAACACACTGAGAAGTTCATTTGTGTGAGAACTTTACCACTATGCAAAACTTGTATCACTTCCACTCTGCCTACTTTCATCTTCTAGAGTAGCAAATAGTGAAATGTCCCAATAATTTGGACAAATGTGTCTGCTAAATAAATAAATTATAAATGTACATGTAAATTAATCAAATATGAGGAACAAAACAAACTTGTATATTGACTTATTATTTTTTACAATTAAACAAAACAGTGAAGATTAAATGTGTTATCTTTAAGGGGTGTTCATGAAAAATGTACTAAAAGTTTAACACTGACAACGTTGGCAAAATTATATTATGTCATATAAAAAAGGTTATGTTCACACTAATCTGTTAAAAAACTAAAAATACTGTTTTTATTATTATTATTATTTAATTATTATTTTTTTTTTATGCATGTCAGATTAGTAACCTGTGTAGAATTTTGCACATGCTTATAGACTGGACATGTACTAACATAAGTTTTCAAATTGCTTTCCCAAGAGAAAATAATGGTAAATAATTGCACTTTTTTTTATTTTATTTTTTTTATTTTTTTATTAACATTTTCAGGCCCCTAAAACACATAAATGAACAGTCAAAAAACAAAACAAAAAAAATGTTTTTAGATAAAATTCTGATGTGTAAACAACATTCCTGTAGTTTAAGCATCCGTCCTTTTTTAGACCGTTTGTTGCTGTCATTAGTGATAGTGGTAATTTGTTGTTGTGGTGGTTGATCACCATCTGGCAGTGTATTGTCTGATCAGTCATATGTACATTCTCAAATTGGCTCCATTGGGCATTCAGCACCACAAGGAAACGCCTGTTTAACAAATGATGTGATTGCTTGAGTGATTGTAAATGGAACACACAAATGTAACCTCTTTCATAGAGCAATTTATTCTAGAAGCAAGTCTTACTTTTTAACGATGTCTCCTTTCATTAGAGGTGTCAATCTCTATTGTGCGCAGATGGTGGAGCCTATCAGGTGTTTTTATATCAAGCTAATCTTTGAAGATTGTGTACACAGATCAGTGGAGTGGAGATGACAGCCTGCGGCATCAACTGTCCAGTTGTCAGAAATAAATGTGGAGGCATGTTGTTCCAACAGAAAGTACTTGTATGATGTTAAACGTTTTTAATGACATGTTCCAGGGATAAAGAAACTCCACTTTTCAAGTCTGTTCCAGTCTACCTTCAATTGCAGTTTGTGTAGAGTGTTTGACTTGTACAGTGTATTTCCATAGTGTTCATCATCAGTGACATTTCTTTTTGCGCTGAATGTCACACACTGAGGTTCTAGTACGTGGTCTACTCTTAGTCTCTTGACTATTCTTAGAAATCCATACTAATGAAATTATGCCAACAAGGACTCTGGGACAGCCTCTGCAGTGTGATAATGGAACCCTTTTTTTCCCTTGTAAAAACCGTCTCCTTATATGGAGAAGTATAAGAAATTAGGCTTTCTCCACAGGCCTAAATAGAACTTTCCACTGAGTGATGAGTTGTAGTGCTTCAGTCAGTTCAGTGGTTATCTGTGGAGTCCCAGGGGTGCATCTTTGGCTTGATGTATCATTTTGGCTCATGCATACATTTATCAAATAATTTGTCTTTTTCACAATAGTTTGGTGGGAAGTATCACTACTGTATGTGTGCTTGGCCTGTCGACTCCTTGAATGCATTAAAGGGATAGCTCACCCAAAAGTGAAAATTGATTTACTCACCATCAAGTGGTTTCAAACCTTTGAGTTTCTTTGTTTTGAAAAAAGCTGAAAACCATTGACTTCCGTATTAGAAAAAAAACAGCTACTGTGGAAGTCAATGGTTCCAGGGTTCCAGCTTTCTTCAAAATATCTTTTGTTCAAAACCCTTATGAATTTCTTTCTTCTGTCAAAAACAAGTAAATATTGACTGAAATGTCTTTTTTGGTTAACTGTCTCTTTAAGTTTAACAAACTTTAGACGTTTGCAGGAATGTGGTATTGAACTGAGGGTTTCTTTTGTAGAATTTTTTTTTTTTTTGCACTCAAATTTCTTTCCTGTGTTGAAACGAGTGTGTGAACTGTCCTGTGAAAGTGCAAAAGAGAAGAGGTTTACCATCTCTAACATGTTTGTCAAATTCCAATGAAAAGAGCAATGTCTCTTGGTAATTTTGTTGAATAGATTTCATATACTCCCTTTTTGTGATAAGATCACGTTATGTAGATGCTGACGGCTGTGTTTTGTGAAGTACCACGAAGTGCCTAGATCAAGTTTCCAACTCTGTCTGAACATGTTTGAAAGGCTTCAAAAAAGGGGATGTGTCCTGACAGTACTGTTCTAAGTGAAGATCCACTAGTGCATTCTGCTAATTTTAATGTGCAAACACAAAACATTTTGAGAAGCGTAACCAACATAAACTGAGCCATACAGAAAAGACGGCAGATGTGTTACTTTTGAGAACATTCATATTTGCAGTTGTGTTCTAATGGTGCCTTTTTATCTTTAATGGGTGTAATTTTACACCATGCACTCTTGGGCAAAGGTGTTCTCTGGAGTCAAATGAAACATTAGACCGTGTTGCTCTTCAACCCTGCCCACACGCCTTCACTTTATAACCCACTGTACAGGCATCTTTTTTCTCAGCATTTTTCTTCAGCCTCTACACATTTACAGTTTCACATCCGTTCATGGAGTCCAGTGTCAGCTTCTGCCTGTGGCTCAATGCATTCGCTACGACTTTTACATTTTTCTTTAGAAAACGTGTGCATTTTCTGCATGTTCGTGCAGATACTTTCATGCAACTAAGACCGTGTTTATGCTCTCAACAAGAATTCATTTGACTCTTTCCTACGAAAATGAGCACTATATAATGGTTAGAGAAGCAGTTAATGCCTAGGAAATGAGTTTAACAATGATGCAAAACAAAACTTGTGGTAAAAATTTGAATATGTCAAACTTGTATGTTAAACTTCATTTAAAACATATAAACCGGTCATACAGCTATAATACAAGAGTAATTGGCTGCTAGAGGCTTCGAGGGCTTACTTTTACAGTAGATTGAAATGCATTGCATTGAACAAATGCACAAAATGGCTGAATCTTTAAAAAAAATGACTTCCTAAGGAGGAAGACTAACCCTAATGTGTCATTTGGTAAATTAATATACACGTTATGTTGCCCGAAGGCTCATTTTGTTTTTGTAGTTACAGGGTAATCAATCATAACTTGACTTGTGCAGAAAATAGGCCCTCCAGCATCTTTCAAACACTTCGCATTTCATTCATGAAGCCCAGCCAGACTCCCTCAGGGTTGCTGCATGAACGTCTTCTCTGTGTTACCAGGAATTTTGACAATAGAGTTTTGTCTTCTAAATCTGACTCATTAGTCTTGTTTAAGTTATTAGCTTGGCTGAATGTGGCCAAAGGGGATGCTGGTCAAACTCCTGCGTAGCTGTAGTTTCGGTCTTGTATAATATGAGTAAGGTGATCCATTCACTTGTCACCCTAAACATTTACACCTATTATTGCCTGCCGTCTAAAATGCATGTCACTGCATGCTGATCAGGCATACCGAAAATGTTCTGTGAGCCTTTTGTGGTTACGTGACGTGTATATAGTGTGTCCTGGGTGTCCCAGATCACATCTGAAAAATGCAAGATCACAAGATGCATTCATGCATTTAATGCGGTTTGATCACTAGGTATACATAAGCAGAGTGTGTGTGGGTTGATGGTGGCCACAAGATGCTTGTTTCCTCCTCAGTACACTGAACTCCTGCTTATTCCCAAGGCTGTCTGGACCCATGGGGAGCAGCTGATGGGATTTTTGTTCACCTAATGAGATTAAAAGAGTGTCTGCAGTCTAATACTATATACAGCGGAAGAGTAATGGAGAGTGAATGTTGTGTGTGGCTGTGGGAGACGGTAAAATACTGACCTTTGGTAATGGTAGGGCATCACAAATCATACTGTTTTGACAGAGAGGGAGCAAAGGTTGAGATATGACCCGGGTCACATTATGGGTCCCCCGGTCTGGTAGGTGGACTGTTATGTTATAATTTGGTAGGTATTTGGCCTGTTCTGTCTTGTGCACGCACACACTGACTACACTTTTTACAGTAGTCAGAACATTTGAATCTGAAGGGGTGAAGTTTTCTATATTTTTGCTCTGTTGCTGATCACTTGTGATTTAACAGTAGTGATGAGATGAGTCTTTCTATAGTTTTCATTGTATTATTCACTGGAGAGTCACACATTAGATCTGAGGTAGTATTCTGAAATTGATTTGAATGAATAGTTTAAATGAATCATACAGTGAATTGGTCATGAAGATTTGCAGATGAAAACTTGTTTCAAGAGTTTTTGAAAAGAATATAATTTTAATTTGTGTAAACAACCAAAAAATATGATATTGTGAAAACCATGACATTATCCAGATGTGTTTTTCTTTTGCTAAAAACGTAAAATGGGCAACTTGTACAGTATGCTCTTTAACATGAAGACGTTTGTCTGAATTCGTAATTTTTTTTTTTAATTCATTGCATTTGTCTAGTGTTGAATTTAGTGTTTGTTCTAACTTTTATTATTATTATTATTATTATTATTATTATTATTACTAAGACATTTGCACAAGAGTTAATGTAAGCTGTGTAAACATTTGAAATTTGCATTGGTGGACACTGGATGTGTTTTGTCAGCTCTGTTAAACTACATATCTTATAACTGAAATTAAATATAAAAACTAAATAAAAATGAAAACACAATTAAAAACTGAACTAAAACCAACAAACCATTAATCAAACGAACTAAACCTAAACTGAAATGCACAGCAAATTTCAAAGTAGTATCAAAAATAAAAACTTATTTAAAAATGCTAAACTGTAGTAACCTTGCTGACCTGGCACAAATATTGCTGTGCTTTTAGTTCTTGTCATGGATCTGTGTGAATGAGGATCACTGTGACTTTGGTTTCATAAAAATCTAAAGGAGTAACTAACTTCTGTTTCAGTTCATTTGCTTCCATTAAACGTGGATGCCTTGAAAATGCCTTTTAGAGTCTGAACAGGGCCTGTATAACATTTAAAGCATCATGTCATTGTTAGATTTCAAACTGTAATCATCACTTTGTATCTAATGGCCTGATTTCATTTCATTTCCTGTAAATGACATTTACCCACAAGGCAGTGTTTTTGAAACTAGGTTGAACTTAGAGAGAACGTAGTTTTTTGTTGTTGTTTTTTTTGTTTGTTTTGTTTTTCCTCCCAGAGTGTCATTGTGAAACCCAGAGGAGCTCGTAATGTTAAATGTAAAGTGGAGATCTTCAGGGTCTTACGGCTGCATATGCTGTACACGTACTGTATACAGCACCAAGGTTGTGACTCAGTGTGCAGGGCAGCTGAGTTTTGAGGGTCTCCAGGGAGGGTGAATTGGACCCCATCATCATAAAGTGCATCAGAGCAGAGCACAGGAAGATGTGTCATCACCCCTTCCTGCCACAGTGCAGACGGTTGAGCAGCAGTGCTATCTGCGTGTGTGTGGCGAAAGAGCGTTTTTCTCCATCTTATGTACAAATAAGGCAAAAGGGGACAGATGGCACTAGCTGAGAAGATAGTGGCCTGCTCCATTGCTTAGTGCGCATGCATTGACACGCTCGCACATCTCTAATCCCGTTTTTGCCACCATTTAAACTGTGACTGACCAAAGCATCTTTGTTTTGGGCTTACTAGTCGGTGGCAATTTATTGCACTTTTAATAACCAAAACCAGAATTATTATTTTTTTTTTTTTAAATGTGCTTGTAGTCTCCTTGATGCAAATAATTTGACTCCGTTTTGGATTTTTATTTATTTATTTTTCTTCTTGAGCATATTCGCATATGTAAATGGCTGTGGCAAAGGCTCTCAAACAAACCTGTTTCACAAACACTTTGAAACAGGAAGTGGGTTGAGTGTTGTCTTGCACTCAGGGTGTGTTGTGACTTTATCAGATAAACTTCAGTCATGTTGGCTTCTCGTTTTACTGCATGGCATTGGCTAATACACAGTAAATGGTTCTTCCTACTTTGACCGAAGGGTGACCACATTATTGAACAATGCATACACAGACTGCCTCGATGCAATGAAAATGTCAGATTGTCTCAGTGTAAGTGCAGAACACAGAAACATTTTTCTCATTTGAAGATTTTATTATTTTACATCTTTTTCTTTTAGTGTGCAATGCATGTTATTTGTTGAATTGAAGAAGAGTACTTTTTAGCGAAAAAAAATAAAATCTTAAGCACTTTGAAAATACAATAAAATGTTAACATTTATTTAAATCTGCATATTTAAAATAAGAATAAAAAATGTACCGCTTGATGCACACCTCTTTTATTTTAATTCATTATTGTGAAAACGTACAGAATACACTTGTTTTTACTTGTTTTACCATTATAAAACTAAAATACTGTTACATATATTGAAACATTGCAGCAGTTAAGATATGATCGTGATGATGTCAACAATGTCACGATAATTAATATAGCACTTTATACAGCAAATTAAAGCAAGCAAATTTTCAATTAAACATGAAAACTCTGTTGCTTTCAATTAGAATTACACTGCAAATTCTACTGTTAGGGAGGTCTTCACTGTTTGTTTTTATTTGTGGACATTTGACTGACAGACTGAATGGAGGAATTTAGCTAGAGAAGATTTGTGGTGACACCTGATAAAGTAGAGACTAATGCCTTGCTCGCAGTGTGATTTCAGCCACAATTTCTGTGATCTTTGATCGTTGGTTTGACATGTTCACCAACAACTGCTTAATGGCCTTTGCGATCAAATTTTCAATGAGATTAAGTTCTGGCAGTGTCAGAATGTTTAAGCACTTTTTTTGCAGTGTGACTTCAGCTACAACGAGCATCAAACCAATAGGAGCTCTGAATCTGATGATGCAATCAGCACGACAACTTCAAACCACCATGAGGAAGTGTCAAAATAGCTTTTATTATCGAGGCATGCTGTGAGCAAAATTCACGTTATTGTGTTTGCCGTGAGGTATCCCAGAGGACAGTGAAAGTGTCACGAATTGATGATGTAAAACTTTGGGTATGTTGTCTTGCATGTTGGTTTTTGGCGCGTCTTGATTTTCTTTCAGTCTGACACCGATAACTGAGATCTTACAGCATGACATGGGAATCATGTTCATGCTAGAATCATTTGGTTATTAAAAATCGCACCATGTGAAGGAAAGTGAGTGAATGATTTTTCAAAAAAGGTGGAGCCTCAGAGCCACACCCAACTGTTAACATCATCAAAACAACCAATGGTAGTTCAAACATGTTACTAGAAATCTGGGAAGCAGTTCCAGACTACAAACATATTTTGGCTCGATTTAATTGCATCACACCACACATTTGTACTCTGAGTTTTTTTAAGTATATCGGTCTCGCACCGTCGCTTTCTTCCATGTTAAAAATTCAGTGGAAAATCCTAAGGAAATTATGAATAAAAATATGAAAAGATTTAAGAGTTTGTTACCGTCTCATACTGACATTTATTCTATTTTAAAGTAAATATTATCATGTTGCTGCTGAGAGGCTATAATCTCATTTCAGGGCTTTGATGGTATATGAGAGTGTGTGAAGTCCTCCTCGATAATGGCTGTAATTTGTGAAAAGTGGTGTTATTGAATGTCTGATGGGATGTAATGGTAATCACTGATACTTCCACTGCCTTTCTGAGCTGAGCAAATTAACTTTCCTTTTTTCTAAATGTACAACAACAGAGGCCATTCATTTCAGCTGTTATACCAGCAGATTTTTGTGTGTATGTGTGAGATTCCAGCTTTAGATTTACACGCAAAAGACTAGTTTAGATGCTGTAGTGGAGGTGGAGAGCTGTTATTTTCTTTCTGTCAGACCTGAGCAGTTATATAACCTGTCACTTCAGGATTTTCTACTCTTCCTAAATGTGTTTTTGCTCACCACGTTGCTTTTTACATGTTACAGACTGTCTGGCTATGTCTAAACTAATCTGGACATGTTTAAAAGGGTGTTTTCGCTATGCCTGAAAACGCTTGCATCCCTGAACTTTGCATAGTAAAAGTGTCCTCAAGTTCAGCTGCTGATCAACAGCTGCAGGTAAACATTCGGTTTCGGTCAAACAAATGCAATCTGAAACATATGTACAAAATGACAGTGTTCCCTAACAACAATCTGGAAAGAAGCCAAAACAAAAATCATCTACCTTCTTGCTTTTGAATGGGTCACTATAGACTTGATTTTCAAAATAGTTTTTAACTTTCTACAACACAACAGTTAAACCGCACTTTCAAAGGTGTTCATTTTGGAGCATTTTGAAAAAGCTTTTTTTTTGTTAGCCAATGCCATCTCAAGGTGGATGAAAGCAGAGATAACGATGTGGTTTTAAACTGAAACATTTCAGTGTGGACAGGGCTTCTTTGTGACTTTTCGTCACCTCTGTGTCACGCTCTTTTAAAAAAAATATATATATAAATAAAAATAAAACTCTGTGTTGTTTTTAATCCAAATTTGGATAAAACAGGGCAAAATCCAACCACTGAGTTAGAGATTGAATCTAAACTTTTTACTAGGGCTGAGCAATATTGAAGAAAAACGTGAAATTCAATAGCGTAAATAATGCCATATTTAAAAAAAAAAAAAAGTGATCTAACTAACATGCTTTCTTTTCCCTGAAATAATGTGAAACATGACTACAAATTCTGAAAGTAAACAGCCACGTCTTGCAGTTACATAAATAAATCAGACATTTTAACACTTTAAGCAAAAATAAATGCTACCTCTGCTTTGCTCTAGGAGTAATCAACCTAAAAACACCAAGAACTCCTGTTTCTTCTTTTATTGTGTTGTTGCTTTCTTAACCTGACTCGCTTGATTGGTCATATTTCAGCATCCACAACTAAATAGTTACAGATTTTTTGAACAAGAAACCAGCATGTCCTTTCTACTTTGTTTCAGACTTTTTGCATTGACATATTTTCTGCCTGATGTGCAGAAAGCTCTTTGTGTGTGTGTGTGTGTGTGTGTGTGTGTGTGTGTGTGTGTGTGTATATGTGTATATATATGTATGTATGTATGTATGTGTGTGTGTGTTTATAAAAAAAAAAAAGGCTTTTTCACAGCAACTGAAATAATTAAACTTATTAAATTATTCAAAATGGTATGATTAGAAATTAGGCTGTAGATAAATTTAATACAATACAGACCAAATAAACATGGTCATGCAGTACTGATATTTGTAACATTTATAATTTAAGTCCAAATGATAACCTTATAATCCTTTGCATGGTTTGTGTATATGAGCTAATCTCCATTGGTAGCACAATTTTTATTTGTTTATTTTTCCTCAGTCAGAAAAGTGGCAGGCATGTATTGCTTGCTTGATATTTTCTGGTTAAAAAAAATTCTTATTCAGGCTAAACGGGGACTTCCAAGATGTACAATCAGTTGTTCAGAAGTACACAAACTCCTCAAAACAATTGATTCAGCTGTGAAGTCATGCCATTGTGCAATCCACATTAAAGGATTCCTCCTCCAATAACTGCATTTGCAGGTTTGAAATCGAGATGGCGACAGAGAGGGTACATTTTACGGACTGCAGCTTTAAGTGGTGGCCTGTTAAAGTTTGGCAGCTGTTTCGATTTTTAAGCACCACAGAGTATTTGGCGCAGAGTTGACCGTGGGACATGGCCTTGCGTTATGTAATGTCATATTATAGCTTTAGAGTTGGTTAGAAATGTGCACCAGGCTTTGTCTTCGTTGATCCCTCTTTATACGTTTGTGCTTGTGGCCGCACAGACAAAAGGTGCTTGTAAAAGCATACGGCAGATGGAGGGATACAAGAGAGACTGGAGGAAGTGTTCGGAGGGGAGCATTTTTGAAGTTATGTCTGGTTATGGGTACATAATGATGATGGTGGTGGATGGATGATTAAGGATTTATATGCTGTGGTATTCATGAGGCATGCTGTGCCTGAAATAGTGTTGCCATGGGTAACCTGTCTTAGGACCACTGACTTCATTTTCTCTCCTTCTTTCTTTTTTTTGTTTCCAGGACAACAGGAACACGTCGGATGACAAGCCTGTTCAACGATCTAAGGTATGTTGCTTTTTATTTAGTCTTTTCTCTACCTTTACAACCATTAAACTATGGAGCTAGGTAGATCAACTCGCTCTGTTTTCATACTGTGCGTGTAATGAATCAATCAGTTTTGCAGTTCCATGGGGTTTTGAAGCATTTATTATTTTAAATACTAAATAAATTTTATTTTAAATAATCATATTTGCATCATTCTTTAATTTACTATTATTTATTTGCCTATTTGTATTGCTTATTTCTGTGTTTATTTGTATATTTTGTGCATTTTTGCAAATTGTATTTATTTTGCAAAATAATTTAAGCAATTATTTATTGCTTATTTGGCCATTTATTTGTATGCTTATGTGCTATTGGTTTATTTGATTATTTTGTGTATTTATTTACTTATTTGTTTTTACATAAGTTAGTAAAATTATGCAAAATAATTATGTATTTGCCTTTTGTTATTAGTGTTTAAGATAAATAAGTTGTTTAAATAAACAATTGGTTTTATTTCTTTGCTTATGTATTTATATACGCATTTAGATACTGCTCTATTTGCTTATGTATTTATTTGCTTATTTTATTAGTTTATTTAATTATGTATTTGCTTATTTGTCTATTTCGAAATTTATATTTGTGTGTTTGTGTTTATTTATTTGAGCATTTGGTGTTTATTTATTTGTCTTTACATATTTTATTTACTTGCTCATTTGAAAACGTATAGATTTATCTGCCTATTTGCTTTAATTTTTCTCTCTTTTTTTATTTATTAGCATATTTTATTTGTCTGGTTATTTATGTGCTTATTCATTTTTCTTGTCTAAAGATTTTATTTTAATCCGTTTGATCCGATTTGAGTAGACTATAAACGGCCACATTGTTTCCTACCAGTCTTTCAGTTTCAAGACCCAAAAGGAGACGTGTGCATCATGTGAGAAGACTGTGTATCCGATGGAGAGATTGGTGGCCAACAATCTCATCTTTCACGCCACGTGCTTCTGCTGCAAGCACTGCAACACCAAACTCAGGTTAGTCACTTCCTCACCGGCACACGCAGAGTAAACCAAGACAACAGGAACAGACACAAAGTGTCTGTTTTACACCAATCCAAATGAGTGTGCATGTACTGCTTTTGTATGCATTTTGCTGACTTCATAGGAGTATGAACAAAGTTACTTTGGAGTAGAAGCAGCATGTTTCAGATTATTAATACAAAAAAATAAATACAGCATCATTACTTCAGTCTTATTACTCTTATTGGAAAAATTCGTGCTGCTTAATTTTTTGTTGAGACCACAATTTCTTTTTCTTTCCCCCCCCCAAATTCAATGCATACTCAATGCAAATTCAATGCATACTTTCTAAATATAATTATTATTTCTGAGTAATGTTCTGTTTTGTCATGTGCAGTCTGGGCTCTTACGCAGCTCTGCAGGGCGAGTTTTACTGCAAACCACACTTCCAGCAGCTCTTCAAGAGCAAAGGCAACTACGACGAGGGCTTCGGACGCAAGCAGCACAAGGAGCTCTGGGCCTCCAAGGATGCAGAGAGCATCGACAAGACGGCATAATCCTTAATGATTTCCAAAGCTCACCTTTCACCTCCACTGGCCAATCATGACCCTTTATATATACACACACACACGCACACACACACACTTACACAAGCAGTTGAGCCAGATATACCACCCTCTGATAGGGTTGATCAACTTCCCTTTTGTGTCTTTGTTTTCCTGCTCCCTGCTCAATTTTAATTTCTGTTTTATTTAGCTTTGTGACTTTTTATGTCCATTGTTTTTTTTGTTTTTTTTTCCTCTAGTGTTGTGAAGTTAACAGTTAGTTGATTGTGACCAAAATCTTTGTGTCCTGTATTGGTGGGATGATTCACTTAATAGGATCCAGTTTGGCAGTGCTAGTACCATTTGCTTTTCTGATGGTTTCCATTATACACTCAGGTAACTATTCTGGGGTGTTGCATCAGAATCTAGCAATCTTTTATGTACATAGTTGATTTTGAGTGTTTTGTTTTTATGATTGTTCTTGTTTGTCCCTCATTTTATTTGCAGCAATCTGTATTGTTCTTTTTATTATTATTATTATTATTTTTTTTGATTATTATTATTATTATTATGTAGTTTTCTTTGGCGCAGGGTATTTTTATCTGTGAATCTACAAGGTACACTGTACTTTTAAAGAACTCACTTGAGTTTACATCCCTACTTTTCACTTTTATTTTCTTAATTTATCTTAAGAAGATCTGCAAACCAATCAAATGATGAGATTCCTATTTTTAAGCATTGATATCCTTATAAAATATAATTATAAATTTATAAAAAACATTTGCTCAAGTATCAGTTTAATTCCTTAATATTAACCACTTTGCGTTAATTTTATTATAAATTTAAGATTACCTTGCTCACTGCAAAAAATACTTTTGCTCAGTATTTTAGTCCTGTTTTATAGACAGAGTTAAAATGTTATCTGTCATTTTGCATTTAAAGTAAATGTATATTGATTTAAGCAAGTGTACATATTTGTGCTGGAAAACAAGACTAAAATACTTTTTTAAGAAACTTTTTTGCAGTGTTAAAACTGTCTCATATCACACTTTGTAGCGCCCTCTAGTGTTTTGGATGCTCTTTTTCTTTATTTTGACCTAGTATTGGTTATTCTCTTGATGCCATCTAGTGATATATCTATGCTCATATCAATCAAATATGCCTCATCTTATTTTAGTCATTTTATTTTCTATTATTCAGCAGACTGGACATCCTAATGTTGTTGTTTTTTTTCTTTAATATTATTGTATGCTCAATGATTTCTTGCAAAGGCATTCGTACACAAGTACCACTAAGCAGAGTGAATGTACTGTGACGCACTGTACTGTACTTATGTCTTGCTGCACAGGACCAAGCTTGTATGACAAATTGAGATATTCACAGGGAACTAAGTCTCAGAGGAAATGACATTTTCTGATGCTTTGCGCCATTGCCTTTCCCCCCTTCCACCACTTCCTGTCATCGTATAGTTTTTGGTAATTTCCTGTGGGCTTCTCTGTGACAGGGTTTTGTGGGACGTTGAGTGAGAGTGCGTCAAAGCGTGGCTCAAAAAGCATTGCTCAGGAATATGGATGGGTCACACTGATCCAAGTGCTCATTGTTAAAATCTGTTGTTCACTAAACCGTTTTCACACTTGAAATTTTCTGGGTTCGAGCAGGAAGGGGGTTGCTGTACATCGAAACCAACACTTCCATCCCAGGTTTTAAAATGCACACGTCGGCGTAAAAACTGACTTTGCATGTTGTGAATTGTCACTGTGGCCATAAGCTGTGACCTCTAGTTCATGCGTTTGTGTACAAAACATCATCTTGCCATCACGTAGTTTCTTTCAATGAATGATATGCCTCTCTGTTTTAATACTGTTGCTTTCAGTTTTATAGTGTAACATGGTAAAGCTGTTCTGAAGTGTCTGTAAATGTTAGATGGCTTAAGGAACTGGTCTGGTTATGTTTAGGTCCAGTTTTAGTGGCTTTTTTGTGTTTTGCAGTGGTCTTGTCTGCCTTTTATGTGCAATGGCCTTTTTTGTTTGTACGTTTGAGGCGATTCTTCTCCATTTTGACTTGCTAAGCCATTGAAAATCATCCAAATAATTGAACAACTTGAATGCCACAGATATCCCCGTGTATGTATATATTTAAGATTACTGTGAAATTGCGAGGTTTCGAGGAATAATGAAAGCTCTTGGCATGATGCGATTTTTCATATTAAGCCTTATTTTATTTTATTCATTTACTTTTTTTTTTCTTTTTTTTTTCATTTTGATTTTATTTTCCCAAGATCATCAGCTTTTAAAAATGTCATCATCTGCTCCCTCACTCTCTCAAACTTTTGCTCCTGTAAAAGATTTGGTAATTTCTATCAAAAATGCTTTTCTTTTTGCAACAAACTTTCCACAGACACAAAATCACTGTGTTTACGTCAGTTGTTAGTTGTGTTTGCACGCAGTACGCCAAGGTACAAATGACACAATATTCTGCAAAACCCTCAGTCTTTTATAAACCACATCAGAACAAACCGGAAAAAGGTACGCTCTTATTTGCTCTTCTCTGATGGATTTGTTGTTCTTGAAATGTGTGAGTGTGTCTTTGTAAGTGTATGGATATTTAAGGTTGCAAAAGATTATTTTTAAACGCTGTCGACTCTGTCTGCATGCATTGAGTGAGAGGAGATAAATGTACAGTGTGTGTTATTCTGCATCTAAAACTTGATCAGCAGAACAAGGTGGCCTTAAAGCAGAAAGAGGTCTTGGCTCTCGTCTTTTTTGTCCCCCTTCAGGTTCATTTTTGTCTTAGTACTTTTATCAGCCGTTCAGATCAACTCCTACAAGAATTTGTAATAAAACGCCAATTCTCTTACTTTCACTCTCCAAGTCTTTTTCTCCTCGGTTTAAATTCTCTCTTTTTTTGTACATGCTTTTGGAGAAAATTAAATAAATGACATTGCTGGTGTTGATCAACACATGGTTTGGATGTTTTCTTTTATGTGTGTGTGTGTGTGACTAAGCTGTGATCTACATTGCAACAGATTTAAAGATCTTTTGAAATAACAATTATTTAAGTATGCATATGAATGAATGAATAATCAGAATGTCTGGTTATATTATTTTTAAACAACAAAAAAAAAACAGAATGTGTACAGGTGTGGGTCACAGACATTTTGGTTTATCAAATTGATTATGGACTTCAATTTTCAACAATTTATATGCAACATATAAAACAATGAAGATGAGAAGGGGAAAATGAAGTGGATTGTAGTGTAGTGTAATACTCGGGCGGTGGCGCAGTGAGTAGCGCTGTCACCTCACAGCAAGAAGGTCGCTGGAGCCTCGGCTGGGTCAGTTGGCATTTCTGTGTGGAGTTTACATGTTCTCCCCGTGTTGGTGTGGGTTTCCTCCGGGTGCTCCGGTTTCCCCCACAAGTCCAAAGACATGCGCTATAGGTGAACTGGGTAAGCTAAATTGGTCGTAGTGTATGTGTGTGAATAAGACTTTATGGGTGTTTCCCAGTGATTGGTTGCAGCTGGAAGGGCATCCGCTGCGTAAAACATATGCTGGATAAGTTGGCGGTTCATTCCGCTGTGGTGACCCCTGATTAATAAAGGGACTAAGCTGAAAAGAAAATGAATGAATGAATGAATACTGGTCTTACCAAGTGGAAGGGGTTGACAAATTCAAAAAATGTAAGACAAATTTATATATCTCTTCATTTTAGAATACAAATAATACTGTGAAGGATATTATGTATAATGCATTGTTGTTCATTTAAATCCAGCACCGCCATCCAGCGTCTCACCACTGCCAAACTCACCTATAATCGTTCAGTTCAGACTCCTACGTCATAACTGTGTGCGCGCCAGTGATGCTGAGCGCGTCACGTCGCCAAGAGTGAACTGAAGAGAGGAGAAGCGCGCCCCCGAGCGTACACAAACTCCGTATGCTCACAGTTGTCATCTTGAACATGTTACGGAAATTACAAACGACATGCAATGCCCTTTTTCTTCCCTTGGACGAGTAAAAAATCGTGAACGCAATTACATTTCTTGCGCGGACTATAAAATGACGAACTTTCGGCTGCTTTTAAAGGAAGCGAGCTTATTGGGTTTCGGTGACGAACTGCTTTTTCGCTGCCAGGAAACTCACTGCGCTAAAGATTCATTCTAGCATCTGCTGTTTATCACCGTCACGAGAATGCTTGGACTAATGTCGCCTAAAGATATCATTTGCCACTTGATATCAACAAAAGCTCTTGAACGGCCCTCGGGGAGCGCATTTTTCGCACTTTCTCCGAGTTTTAACTTTCGCTGAGTTTAGCCGTCATCAACGGAAAGGGGAATTTACTCTCGAAGTTCAAGTAGCCGCTGACTGTAACGCGCTCGGCTCTTTGTCCATATCTTCGACAGTGCGATCCCTGTGCGGTTATGCTGTTTTTTCGCATATACTTTGTCTAAAGTGGATACACGACGGCTGCTTCCACAGTCACATGCCTTCATTCATAATCATTTGTCGCATAATAATGCGGAGATTGTCTAACAATCGGACTGAGGGCTCTTTTCCTTGTTTGTTTGGCTGTATAAAGTTGACACGCACAGGATTCATGAACATATACGGATTGTCGGATCGCCTTGCACTAGAAAAGTGCAAGCTATTCGTGCAGTGAACTGGTCAGACAAATCGACGGAGGAAAAATATGCAAACCTAGCAGGAAAAGAAGCCATCAGAATCACGGAAATCCTTTCTTTTCCTCCGTTCTTCTATTGCGAATGGATTATATGGAACGTTATATCGAAACAACTCACTTATTTTTGTACCGATATGGTTATTACATAGACATTTTTATCTTTTGGACCTGAAGCTTTTTGTTCAGATTTGTTTTGAACTCTATGCAGTAGTTATGCTGTTTACACAAAGACATGTTGCTTCATGAAACGTCCGTGTTTCATTCGTAATGTTACTCTTTTTCCTCTCTGGGCTAACTGAAGGTTTTATATTTTTGTGTATTTAAGTGGTCTTTACTCTCGACTGAACAGAAGAACAGGTTTTATGGATGATATGGGAGACCCTCAGGGGTCCGCGCGCCTGGGAGCGCGATAGCAATGGCAGCGGCCTGGAAATCTGTGGACAGTCAAATTGCATTAACTGTATCTATAGCGATTGTCTGCACGATACACATCGAGTTTTTGGAAGACAGGACACAAGGTGGATTTCAACCCCTGGCTCAGGTGAGTTAGTGTTTATTAATAGGCTTGTAATTAATTAAGCATGTAAACATTTGAGTGTTTGTCAAGTTTAAAGGTAAGTTTGGTTAAGCTTAGCAACAGGTTTAGATGTTGTGTTTTTGAGTTGATTCTCTGTTGCTCTTCATAAATATTTCTGTATGGTGTCTGTGTGACTAACAGCAGGTGTGAACTGCATAGCAGTCAGCTGATTTATTAGTAGCCTACTGGAAATTATTTACAAAAAACGATTTTTTTTAGTTGCCATGTGACTATTTGGATGTATTTATGCAACTGTGTTTGGTCTGAAAACCAAAGAATGCTGCCCCAAAATAGGATAAAATGGAATTAGAAATGGCAGTAAGTTCGGAAAATGGATTGTTATAAGCTCTCTCTGTTATAAGCTCTCTATGAATATTGCATTTATTACTTTTATTATTGCTATTATTTTAAAGTTTTAAGGTAGGTGCAGTTGTGTTCGTATTCCTCAGTAGGGAGTGCATAGGTCAGGGTCTCCCAAACATTATTTTCTTATGTACACTGCAGTAAGGCCTAATGGTTGGAGAGTTGGACTTGTAATCAAAAGGTTGCAGGTTTGATTCTCATTACCAGCAGGACTTGGGGGTGAGGGGAGTGAATGAACAGCTTTTCCAGCTATACACATGACCAAGGTGCCCTTGAGCAGAGGACCTAAACTCTATCACCAGTCTTTCAATGTTACTTTGTTTTAATGACCTTGAACTGTGGTTAAATGTTGTGTAAAATCTATATATTTTTTCTTCAAGCAAGTTTGGGTACAACTTATTTGTTGTTATACCCTTATTGTATACTAGAGGTCATATATCAGCTGGAGAAAGAGCAACAATCAAATAAGAAATGCATGTTCAGTTCATAATTCATACAGTATGTATGCATGCCTAATCTCAAAGCTCTGGCCTTTGTGTTAATATTTTATGATATGAATTCCTGGCCATCTTTAAGCAAACCTATTTGAATTAAAATCAAATGCTAGCACTTTAGAATTATTAAATGCTGTGAATTTTTTAGATGCCGTAGAAGCATTGCTCGTTGTTACTTTGTTAATTTAGACATTTACTAATACATTTAACATTTTAAGTATCTAGTAACATTTAATGTTTTTTATTGTTAGTAATCCAGTGTCTTCCTTTGAGCTCCAAACTAGTTATTGTGATCATTAAAATCCACTGTTGGTCAACCTCTAATATACTTCTGCGTCAAAGTTGATACAGGGATGTCATGGTAAACTGTGACTAATTCCTGTTTTATTATTTTAATATCTCAATTTTTTTACTGTGCTGAAAAAATCCTTCACAAGTATCAATTATGTGCTTTTTCATCACCACTGCACAAACTACAACTTACCCCGAAGGTGTCAGATCTGTTTATGTATAATGCATCATGGGCTTTCGGCCAGTTCGTGATCTAGTGATCTTTTTCAGCATCTAGAATAACTTGTCATCATCTACCCCAGGGCTGACAGGAATCATTTTTAGTAGTCTCTCCGGAGCATTGGGGAACAGGAACACCAGTGGGGATTTGTGCTGTAAGCCTGTGAGTCTGTTGTACTGTAAGCCCCTCCATGAGCAAAAGCCAACAGCCTCAGCGCCAGTGCCATGGCTGGGAAAACCAGCCACAGACTAAACAGCTCAAACTCAGGAGAGAGGTGGCTGGGGGCAGGAATTGTAAGAGAAATTTGTTGAGATTCTGGTGAGTTCTGGAAAAGGGATACAAGCAAAACAAAACGGCCTTCTCCCCTCTCCAGATTCCACACATACTTACCACAAGGTAATTAAGAACAGGAGAAGGGGAAAAAGAGACAGAGAGGGGGTCAAAGACTGGATGAGAAGGAAAAACTTTTTTGCTGTATGATCCATTTTAATGTTTAAAGCAACTTTGTGTGTGTGTGTGTGTGTGTGTGTGTGTGTGTGTGTGTGTGTGTGTGTGTGTGTGTGTGTGTGT